>OZ010788.1:549674144-550326644 GCA_963932465.1 Maratus speciosus | reverse complement strand
CGTCAGGAAATTCAGTAGATATGTAATTTATCTCTCTTTTGTCCTTCCATTTCCCTATATGGACACCGTTACGACACTGTGATAGATTTTCGCCTTTTTTTAGTTTATTTGTAACTATGCTGTTTGGGTTATCTTTGCGTTTCTTGTTCAATGTGCCGGTGCAATATGTATTTTGCTTCAATAGTTTGGCAGCTAAACCGTAGCTGTTATAAAACTTCTCCATGAACACTGCATGGCCAGCATTCAATTTTCCCTCTAATAATTTTCCCACTATTTTTTCTGTATGGTCTTTCCCAGCAGTTACATCTAACATACTGGCAAAAACATGCACTTTTAGGATGGTACCATTTGGTTCCGTAAGTACGTACAACTTGGTTCCATATTTAAGTCTTTTTCCCTTGATGCACTGGCGGAAAATAAGTCGACCACGCCATAAATTCATCGATTCGTCTAAAGACAAATTTTTACCGGGGTAATAAATACGTTCCATAACATTATTGAAATTATCTATTACTAATTTGCATTTATCCATGCGATCGGCATTATTTTGTTCATCAACAAAATGAAGGCATCTCAGAATTATTTGAAATCTATTTCTCGACATATATTGAGGAAAAACTGATTTATATAAACGGTGAATTTTCCAGTAATCAACAACGCTATTCATTTTTGCTGTGCTAGTGTGTAATAGTAACCCAATAAAGATTTTCAGTTCTTCTATAGTGAGCGACTTCCATTGCTTAATTCGAGACTGAACCTGATTAGATGAATTTTTCAAGTTTTCTGCGTATGTGTTTGAGCAATCGACGATTTTTTGTAAATAATCTTCACTGACAAACAAATCAAAATAATCCCTCGGATTATTCGGTGCTGGCACTAGTAGTGCATTTGTCCGAGTAAAGGGAATTTCTCTCATAGAACGGAAGTCGGTACTCCAACTTGTCGTGGAAACTGCATCCGATGGCTGGTCAGGCGGATATTGTGGTGGTGACGCAGTTATTGCAAATGGCGTCGCAGAACTTGAAGAGGAAACTGGACAAACTGAGATTTGACTGAAGGATATTTGTTCTTCGTTTACAACCTCATTATTTTGTTTCGCCTGCAACGGCGAAGCTTCGTCTTCTTCGGATTCCGAATCACTTTCACTATCAACAAATTCATAGTTTATATCATCGATGTCACTCCCTGCATAAAAGTCGTCGTCCGAATCCAGTAATAACTCTTCCATCTCTGTACTTTTAAGACGTTTTTTTGCACGATCCGGCACTGCACTGAGTCTTTTCCAGGGTCCTGGTTGGTCACTCATATTAAAAACAAAACAAAAACAATTCTCAAAATAAATAAAAACCAAACTTCAAGCACGCTAAATCAACGAATAACTCCAAGACGAACTGTCCAAGAAATGTCGTTTTGAATTCTGGCTGTGGCGCTGGCGTGAAGGTTTACTACAAAAAAAAATTGGCGGATGCAGTGAAGTATGCCTATGATTCGATCTCCCATTTGAGTCACGCGATAACACGTGATTGGCCGTTTGGTGAGAACACCCATTCCCATCACGCGATATCGCGTGATTGGCAATCACCGTGTTCATGAAATTGATCTCAGAGAAATACAACTTCTTGATCAAATATGAATGCTTAATACTCCATGGTATTGTAAAAACAAATAAATAAAAAATAAAAAAAGTAAACATGAAAGAAATTATTATTTTGTAGCACAATTTTTTTTTTAATACTTTTAATAAAAACTTCAAGTAATCTGAAACAAATATAAAATGCATTTTTATAAATAAAAAAACTTTTGTAAAAAATACTAATAAATAATTTATTTACTACGAAATAATTTATTTTTGCGATGCCACGACATGGAACGAAAAAGGTTTTCCTTTTCGTTTCCTTTTTTTTTTTCACTTTTTCCTTTTTGAAGACATTTTTAAGGGTTTATTTTTTATTATACTTTTTATTATTTCATGTATTTAATGATTGCACATTTTAACGAAATAATTTGTTTTTTACGATATCTCATATTAATGAAAGATCACAGCTATAGTGAGTCTTGTTTTCGAAATTTTCAGGTTATTTCTTTTATTTATTTATTTATTTATTTTTACAAAGACATTTTACAACTGCGCGTTAGCAACGATTTATCAGGTATAATCAAAATTTCATGCTAGTTCTTTTTTATATTTTTTTCAAAGTCGTTTGAAGTTTCATTTTTCGAATTCGCTTATTAATGAAGTGCTCTCGTTATAGTGATTAGCGTATTAACGATGGCTCAGTACGAAGCCAAAGGATCTAGATTCTAGACGGTTACTACGGGACTCTATTATATTTTATATTCAAGGTAATTTTATATTAAGATTGCCTTAACCCCTTCGGGACCGGCCGCTTTTACACAAATTTCATTCGGTTGGCACCACTTTAAAAAAGAAGAAAAGTTACTTTTACTTAAATAATCACGAACATGCTCTAATTAAAGAAAGCAAATATTACTTTTCTTTTTTACTGGTGCCAAAAACAAGTTCTGTACGTTCTTTTTGGAGGTGCATGTATGCACCCATGGTCCCGAATGGGTTAAGGCAATCAGGGACAACGCTGGGCAAGTCTGCTAGTAAGAAATAATTCAGTAAATTAAAATACAGTTATCCATAGTTCTCATGCAGGACATCTAGTTTTCTTCTCTTTTTTTAATCATATACTTATTTAAAATATATATATACAGATAATATCGCTCACCCACAAGAGAAGTGGCACAACTCAGAAAAAAACTCATTTTGCGTTTTATTCCACTAATAAGTTTGATGTCTTAGTGTGCCATAAGTGTAGTTATCCAAAAGAATGCTAGATTACGTTTGTGCCACTTAATCGTCAAAGAAGGGAGCAAAATTTAGGGATGGGAGATAAATTTTCTCAATCCTTTCTATCTCTTTTACGTCTTGATTCTTAAGGGTTTTAGTCTTTTATGTACGCTTTTACAGCTGCATGCATAACTAAGTGCTATAGTTTTATGTTACAGTAAAAAAGAAAGAGAAAATACAAGTCTTTTTTTGTCTCTCTTCTCTTATGAAATGTAGTTGTATCAGTTTTCTTGCGAGTGAGCGATATGCTTTTTATTGCAATCTTTTAATTTAAAAAATATAGAATTTCCTCATCAGACTAACTTTTTGAATTTGAAAATATATTTCAGTACAACTAGCGTCATAATTTCTCTTGGAACTGACTAAATTAAACAAAATTATTTTTTTAATGAAAAGGGGGGGGTGGGGGGTGGGAGAGAATGATAAAAAAGGATTAACCCTTTATCTACTGACGGTACTTATAAGTACCATTAAAATAACTTCTTATAAAATTTATTTAATACATCGATTAGTTGTAATACAGTTTAGAATGAATTAAAGATACATTACTTTATCTTGTTCCAAAAGCATTATTGGTACACAAAACAAAAATATTTTTAAAAGGATGATTTTTTTTTTTTTTACCTTTGCAACTTTTCAGCTTTTTTGGCGTTAGGGGGGTGGGGATCTTCAATTCCGAAATATATCTATATTTCTATTGTAAAAACATTATATTTGTACATTTCCTAATTCTACATAATACTAAGAAAAATATTTTAAATAAAAGATTTGAGTGGGGTTATAAATATTGCACGAAATCCCTATAAATTCAAATTTAATTAATCCTTCTAATTCCTTCTAAATTCCATCTAAAATGTATTAAATGATTATGTAAATCTTCTAATGTAGTTTAAACAATTCATGAAAAATACTTTAGAAGATAAAATTTTCATGAATTCATAATTCAGAACAAAAAGGGTTAACAAGGAATCTCCCCCAGCGCCCATCTCTCCCTCTCTCTCTGTGTGTATCTGTGAATGTGTATTTTTAAACCATAATGAGCATAAAATTATAAATGCTACGTATATTTCTCCTGTTATTTCCAATGTTAAATTATCTTAAGATGTTGGATGATAAATTTACAACTTTTTATCTTTTAGAAATGTTTACGTGGCTGTAGTGTTCAATTTTTATTGCTTTTAAAGTTAAATATTAGGTGATACTCCATTTGATTAGTGGAAGATTCTATTATACATATAAAGACATAATCAGGACCCGACTTAGACTGGGGGGGGGGGGGGGGCAAACATTACTTGGGGAGCTCTCTTCTATCTTTTTAATTTTTTCGTGAATTATGCTGAAGTGACTAAATCTAAACTTCATAACTATTGTACATAAAGTTCTATACTATTCTCATCTATATACAGAATAGCACAAGAAAGATAAATCTAAGAAACTATAGAATGCACTTTTTTTGTTTATAGGAATACGAGGATAAATGTGATCCATTAAAATGTAAATACAGTTCTTTCAGGTCTTATTGGGTATTTGTGTTAGTAATACTTTTCTACTTAACTTAATTTTTGTGTTCAATCAACGTGCATTTGGGCGATTCCATCAAATGCAAAGGCAAGTGGTGACATGCATTTAATAATAATAGCAGCAAATTTCAATACTTGTTATGTTGTTACTGCATTCCTCACGATACTTCAAAGTACTTTGGTATAAAATTTCATATTATGACAAATTCTTTTAAATAGAAAGCAACAGATGCGTGAGATTACAGTATTTTTTAAATTTAATTTATGTATAAAAAAACTTGTATGAAATCATGAAGGAAGAAATTAAATATAAAAAAATGAAAAGCACTTTAAATTAGAACATGTGAAATTCCATTCTGTAAATAAGAAGATCAATTGAAAGGCTTAATTAACAACACAAAATTGGACAAGGAGAAGAGAACCTTTTTAAATCTAAACAAGTAAGAAAAATCCCGCGTCAAGCATAGATTATGAAACACTTTCCAACACATTCTTAATAATGTAACAAAACTGCACCTTTTAAAAAATTAAAATATTTACGTTTTAATTTAACCATATGGAAACGCATAATACATCTTAAAACCCAATTTCAGCTGTTCCCATCCACAATCGGAAAATTATGCGAATTTTTTCAGCAACCCTGTATATGATATATAGGTTTGAATCTATTAACTACCCCTGTATTTGAGGTATAGAATTTATATATAACGAGTAAGATGCAAAAAAATAATTAAATTTAAAAGCGCATACCGAATTTTAAACCGTACACTCCAGCAATTATTACTCAAAGACAGTACTGTACTGTAACCGATTTCTTTTTAAAATGACATGAATGCCCTGTTCTAACGTGATCATAGTGAAATTCACTGATTTATATCAGTTTGAATACATTTGAAATAGAGTAATGTCATTAAAATACTCTGCAAACGATTTTTCCCCATATACCATAATGTAATGGAATACTTTTGAGTGCACTGTAAATGAACGATTAATCCTATACATACTTCATATACAATACCAAACATGCTTTGGTGACCCTAAATAACCTTTATCAATTTCATCAAAATCCGAGTGTATTCACGGGAGTTAGAGCGTGGACAGACAGACAGACAAACCGAATGCATAAACACTTTTCAACTTTCTTGGAAAGTCTTAAAAAGAAGAATTTTTCTCACTTTGGCCATTTTTTATCATTTAGCCCCCTTTAACGAAACATTTATATCTGCCTTTGGTGGAGGGGGGGGGGTCTCAAATCGGGGGACCCGGGGCAGCTGCTCGCACGCCCCTGCATATAATTATTATTTTTTTGTCCTCACACATACTGATTGGTAAAGATATCATACGAATTGAATTTTTCCAACTAAACGAAAAAATGCCCAAGCTGGGATTCAAACTCCAGAACCTAGACTAAATTTGCCAGTGCTCAACCGATTGAGTTTACTTGGGCCGGCAACCGGCGAGACATATTTCGCTCAGATAACCTTATTGGAAACAGCATCTGGTCTGCAACGTAAACAACTCAACAAAACATACCGCAGGTAATGGAACTAAATTAAACGATGGGAACGTATAATTATACTATTTCCTTTCAAAAAGAAATTTGAAACATACTTCTTTTCTAAAAAAAAAAATAAATAACATATAAACGTCTTGTGTCAATATTTTTCATCATTTTGTAAATTTTGCCATAATAATGTTGTTAAAAAACCAATAAAGATCCGAATAATAATTAAAAATATTATATAAAATAAATGTATTACGCATGCTTTTCTTTCATGTTTAAGAAGTTATTTTTCTTAAAGTATCATGTAACACATCCCCTGTTTTTTTTTTTTCTATACATGAGACACACTCTAGACATCTGAAGCCACTGAGCTTGACTGATTTTTGGTGGACCGCTTACTTGAACCTATTCGGGTGTGTTTACTTTTTTTACCCGACTGACAAGAAGATTAATTTTTTTTTCAACCTGGTTTCCGCTAGAATCTCTTATACTCGGGACGTGGATGGGGACCTATGAACCTAGCTTCCGCAAAAGAGTCGGAATAAGTGGAAGAATAAAGGACTGTGGACGAAAAGAGGCCGCTCGCCGCGGCGGTTGACATAAACACTTATTATGTGTTTCACGCGTATCTGGATATGTGGATTTCTTTATACCCCCGAAACATCTCAACGGCTGGATGGATTTTAATGAATAAGGTCTCTATCGATTCGTCTTAACCGTCCGATTTTTATAGGCTTGGTTTTGTTTTTATAAATTTAAAATAGCGGTAGAGACGAAAAAAAAATTTTACGCACCATATTCAGTGGCATGTCATTGGATAGGTCTTTCAAAATGAAGACGGGGTTTCATTGACTATTTTACTGTCGGAAGCTCCGTTTAAATATTAAACAACCTGGAAGTTGTGTAGGTAGGATCTGTAGCTTTACTGCAACTCTAACCTTCATAGACATCTATAGGTCTCATCAAAACAGTGTTTACAGATAGGAACTAACAATTAAACACAACTTAAAAGCCATCAATACAAGTAAATAAATTAAATAGGTAAGTAATATAAAAAATAGTTTCACATTGATGAGAAATAATTAATTAGTTCTCTTTTTACGCAGTCGGGTTTTTTGATTTTTTAAATTTATTTCGTTAGCTCCCACTACTGTATATAGTTCGCAGAGAAGTTTAGAGAATGGAGCTAGCATAAAATTCATTTTTATGAACATAATAAATTGGATTCATAATTAAATCGGGTAAATATGCATTTAAAACAGATGTTAACAACGAGGCTATACATTTCTGAATAGACAAGGAAGAATTGGTTAAATGTATTGTAGTGCATGTCCGCATTGTTAATTGGGGAAACAGGGAAAATAAATTTGAGAAAAGAAAGTACAGCATAGCCCCACTTTAAAGTTATCAGAATTCACGTTTTCCAGTAACTTACACTTTTCTTTTATACTTCCCATGAAATATGTAAACACAGATTATCGTAAGGACAAACTTCTACCAGTGTTTTAGTACAGAAATTTTCGTCTCGTTTGCAGAATTCCTTAGTGTAAATAATACCGAAATTCTTCGCAAAAAATACTGGCGGAAGTTTGTCCTTGAAATGCGAAAGCGGGGTTCTACAGGAATTCTCCGTAATTTACAGTTTTCCTATCACCTCCCTTGAAAAATTTAAAAGCAGTGTTCTACCGTAACTTCTTCATAAGTTGCTGATTTAAATCTAGTTATAAAAGCAAATTTTGCACAAGATTGTCTTTATTAGTTTTTTTTTTCTTAGCAATTTACTTTTGAATGTACGGATCAGTGAAATAACTACAAAAGTTTTGTGCTTTGTCTAGCAGGAATACGATCTCCTTAATTTATAATTCAATTTGTAGATTCTATGTATTTGTGTCAAAACTAAAAGAGAAAAGAACGAAATTTGAAACATAATTTTCTTTTTCGTTACACTTCATTCTATATTAAAAATATCAATTTTTGAATGTAATTTAAGAGCTATTAAGTATTAATTAAACAGTTGTAACATTGACGCAGTAAAGGAAATACATGAAATATGCAACGCATCACATTGCATCTTTAAAAGAACAATGACAACCCACAGAAGACGTGCTGTGGCGGCCTATATTATTTACAATTTTATTTTTATTTTTTCCATAATAATATATTTCTTATTTATCAGTGAAATTTAAAAAGAAACTAAAAACACAATGATGAACTTTTCAAAATATAAAATGCATAGAGTTGTAACTGAAATTTTTTACTTAACATTTGTGAAGGAATTGAGACAAAAGTAAAAAAAAAAAAAAAAAAAATCCATTACTGAAAATTTTAGCAATTATTTTAATTTCAGCACGTTCTTCAAACATTTTGACGTATATATTGAATGCTTGTATATATCAGGGTTCGCATGTATTTACTGCTTTGCGAATTTTACTGGTTTTTACCGCCTTCTGAAAAACTTGTTTTTCCCATGGTTTTTATACTGTCTTTTGAAAACATTTTCATCCCCCCCCCCCCATTACTGCTTATTCCCTAAAAACATATCATCATTTTTAGGTGCGTTCTTAATTATGTAAATACGTAGCACCTATATGCGTCGTCTGGTCCGCCCGGTTGTCTGTCCGTCTGACCGCATATAACAGCGCACAAACTACCCAACCGAATGGTTTGAAAATTAATACATAAAATCGTTGCAGAATTATGTCAGCCATTTCGAATTTCATGAAAATCGAATCAAAACTTAAAAAGGCATTAATAAAAGTTTTCTTCATTCTATTAAATCCTATCATATGTAATTAATACAGTGATATCCCATGATAGGTAATGGTTCTAGGTTGCCATGGTGATGGTATTCAAGATGGAGTCGTATTATTACCGTATTACTGAATTTAATGTATGTAATCGTAATAAATGTTGTATTCATGCATTTTTACATAAGAGTGTAACAGCTATTACACCAAGATCTGAATATTTATAAAACTAGTCATAGTACGAACGCACCTCATTTGCCACGTTTGACGTACAATTTCCTACTTGTTTTATTTTTTCATCCAAAAATACACATAGTTTTCAATATTGTGTAAACAAACTAAAACAATTATAATGATGTTTAATAGCTTCATATTAAAATGTATTTATTTATTTTTATGAGCTAATATTTTAGTTTCTTTTCTCAAGATATAGCCCATCAACTTATAACAACAAGAAATGTGGTAAATGAGAATAATTATGTATTTTTTGATCAAAATAGTTCTGCATATATGAAATAGAAATTATAATCATAATTAACAGAAAATAAATCATTATTATTGATTTTACAATTATTTTTTTTTTCACTATTTCTGAGACCTAAAAGCAATCCTGGCCAAAAAATAAAGCTCTATTTATTTAACTTTTAATTTCTTTAAACAATCTGTGTCTAGGGAGTTTTCCTCATAGAAAATGCATTTAGAAAACAAAATATGTAATTTCCTCTTTTAATACTCAAGTGAATACATTAAACATTTTTACTAAAATAGTTATGCACAGCAATGCATACACATGCATACACATTTTCAGAATATAAAATATGAAGAATATGAAACTTCATAAAGAATGTAAATAAATATTGCTTTCAGATTGATAATCTGCACTATCCTTCTATATATAAAAAAGTCCTTCCGGCCAGTGCCGGGAGGAAGAGGTAGCTTTCAAATACCTTATTTTAAAAAAGCCAACTTATATTATTCAAACACACGAAGCTCAATTTAGTGGAAACCGAATATAGGAGATTCAATACTAATTTTTATCAATACTAAATCATTATGAATGAGAATTTCACGAAATTAGTCAGCTTTATCGAAGCTGCTTTTATTTAAAGTAACTTATATTTGGCTGAGGTGTTAATGTATACTATCCACATGCTTTCTCACATGGAAATAGGCGAATACGTGTGTTATCGCGTGACAAATACAAGGTCGTTTCAAAATGTTAGCCATACTAGAAATTCAAAGTGCTATAATTCAACCATTTTTTAAGATATAAACAAAAGAACAAATTTTCAGAAACAAAATCTGCTCCGGAATCTTTGTATCAAGGCCAAACACATAAAAAAATCTTTTTAATTTTCCAATTTTTTAATACCTTATTTTAAATTTTAAATTTAATTTTTTTAAATGGCAACACTTTTGAAACAAGATGGCTAATAAAGCTGGCCAACGAACTCGGTCGAGACATTGGTATGTACTATGTACAGACCAAGTAACATCCAAATCGGTTCATAAATACGCTTGTTATCGCGTGACAAAAATCAGGTCAGCCACAATAGAAATTCAAAACGCTATAACTCAGCCATTTTTTTTAGATATAGACGAAACAAAAACTGTTCCGGAATCTTTGTATTAAGGTCAAACACATACAAAAAAAATCTTTTTCATTTTCTAATATTTTGGTATCGCATTTTAAATTTTAAATTTTTTAAATTATTTAAATGGCCGCCATTTTGAAACAAGATGGCGGATGAAGCTGGCCAACGAACTCGGTCGAGATATTTGTATGTACTATGTACACACCAAAGTACATCCAAATCGGTTCATAAATACGCCTGTTATCCCGTGACAAATATCAGGACGTTTCAAAATGTCAGCCACGCTAGGAATTCAAAATGCTATAACTCAGCCATTTTTTGAGATATAGACGAAACAAAAACTGCTCCCGAATTTTTGTATCAAGGTCAAATACATAAAAAAAGATATTTTTTCAATTTTCAATTTTTTGGTACCACATTTCAAATTTAAATTTTTCTTAAAAATTTAAATGGCGGCCATTTTTAAACAAGATGGCGGATGAAGCTGGCCAACGAACTCGGTCGAGACATTGGTATGTACTATGTACATACCGAATTACATCCAAATCGGTTCATAAATACGAGAGTTACAGTGTGACATAGGTCATATATATATATATATATGTATATATATATATGGATATATATATATATATATATATATATATCAACTTTTGAACGGAGGGTGGTTTCGGGTTCTGGGGGTCATGATCGATGAAAATATAGCAAAATTTTTTGAAATCGCTTTCCTCCGAACGGCTGCAATAGGTAGCTTTTTGTAATGAAACCTACCTAAAAGAGTAACTATTTGGAAATGGACCAATGAAAATCTGCGTAGATACCGCAAAACGCATCTTATTGGTCAGAGCTTTCCTGACGCTATAAGGGGGGTTACCAAGGGGGGGAGGGGGGGGCTCTGTCGCCAACCTGGCGATATATCGCAAAATTTGGTGACCAAAATTAGTCGCCAACTTGGCACTATTTCCAGTATTTCGCAAAATTTTCATAGACTCTCACTGTAATCCAATAGGGTTTACTTGATTGCAGAAAATCAACAAATTGAGATATTTCAATGGAACAAAAACTGATATTAGCTTATGAATAGAACTTAATTGAAATATTTACATTATTTTTAAGCACAAACACTAACTATTCACAATATTCGTAACACTATATGCATAATTCTGTATTTAAAAATCTTATAATTATGAAACTCAAGTCTGATGATTATGTGCTAAGGAAATAAAATTGTCTGGAGTTGGGGAGTGCTGGACAGATCATTACACTTGTCTATCTCCTATTTAATTTTCACCCAAAATTGTTAATTTATCCAAATCATCCATGCAACCTCATAGTAATTTGGTATATAATTTTATATACCTTAAAATTTTATCCAAATAAAATAAGTGATCGTAATTAACACAAATTCTAGTAGAAGAGCAACGCGAATAATTATCTTAAAATTAAATTAAAATTCGCGTAAAATTGTAATTATTAAATTAATTAATTACAAATAAAAATTAAAAGTTTGCGTTGAGAATTATTTATGTGATCTCTTCCACTTATGAATTAAACTCAATTTAAGCTGTAAAATAAAATGACACACCTTAAAATTTTATCACTAAAATAATCACAGAGATTTTTAACTCTTGATTAAATTATTTTATTTACATTAAACAACATTATATACATATACACATTAAATTATTCAAAAAAAAAAAAGAAGCAAAACTTTTGTTTGCTGATCATTGTTACATGAATATTTAATCTCTAACAAAAATTTTAATTCCTTTTATTATTATATATATTTTTTTTTATCAAGAGAAATAATTTTTCTTTTATTTTTAAATACCTTATTAATATTTAATTACTGGTTTGTTGGATCTCAGATAACCATTTTACCATAAAATATCATAAAGGGATATTTACAATTTCTAATATAATTTATGTGGTTAAAGAAAGATTAAAGGAATACCTTGAATTGTGTACGGGTCGGAGGCCTTGTTTCAACAGCTTACAGAGTCTCGTCGCGGTGCTAAGGATAGTTTCCGTTAATCATGCAAATTGATCTCATCACACGGGCGGCAGGATCGGCATGACTGGAAGCATAGTTCCGGGACGCTGTAGGCAGGCTCCATTTCATCTTTGGCATTCGCTTTTAATCAGACTTGATCCTTTAGCATATATCCTTGGCCTTTCCTTCTCTTTACCATGGCTATCAGGACCTCTCAGGAATTACCAGGGCTTACAGAACCAAGTAGAAATCCCCAGGACAGTCAGGCTTGCTTAGGCATTATCAGGTCTGTCAGACTTGCTTAGGCATTATCAGGTCTGTCGGGATTGCTTAGACATTATCGGGTCTGTCAAGCTCGCTTAGGCATTACCAGGGCAGTCAGGATCGCTCTTGCATCTTTTGAATATTTTCTTAGACTGTTTTCTTCAAACTGTTTCTCTCGCACACCATCCCTTGGTAGTGGGCGTAACAATTTTGTTGTAGCCCTACCTTATTGGTTGTGAGAAAACTTTATATTATGTTTGGCTAGACCAACTAGCTGCCGGTCCTCCAAAGCCCCTCACATATACTTAATTTTATTACATGTCATAAAGTTTGGGTGGTCTAAAGCCCTATATTTATTCCGAAATTTTTATTATTTTACGATGTCTTGTTATAAATAACTTTCCTCATGCTTGTCCTAAAACGACGCCATCGCGTCTGGCTATTGTTGTTATCTGAGATCCGAACTATACATTCGACATTATACATGAATTTTACTATAAAGCAATTTTTAAAAATATCTATTTAATATTTAAAATAAAATTAATAATTTTTGTATGAACTTACACTCCTATTTTACTCAAACATATAATTATAACAATTTTAAACTCCTCATCATATTTTATAAAAAATATTTGTACAAACAGAAATAACAAATTACGCAACTGTACTTTGACTTAACCAAAATGTTGCGGGAACATATTATTGTTACATGTTTCCCAGCAGAGAGGAACGCATTTTTACCAAGTAGAATCTAAAAATTGAATGCATAGAAAATGCGAAGCGATTACGCGGGGGGTTGGTGAGCGTAGCGAGCAGGGGGGCGGATCTCCCCTAGTAAAAAAAAAAAAAAAAAAATCGGGAAAAAACGGAAAATGTACGAGCAGCAAAGTTGCGACGAATTCTCCATTTTTTTCCGTACTTTTATAAGTAAAAACGGAACCGTTATAAGATCACTCCTGTGTCTGTTTGTCACAGCCATTTTTTTCGGAAACTATGGAATGTGGAAAGGTCAAATTTGCTGAAGTAATAAAGGGTATATATTGACCCATATAGATTATTAACCATTCACAAATATATGTAGGCAAAATGTAGAGGAGCTAATTAAGTTACTTGATAATAAAAAAAAAATATTTTCTTTGTATATCGTATGGGGGGGTATCGTGTGAAGCTTTCATAATGCCGAACTCAAAAATAAATTTCTTTTAATTTTAGGCATTATATTTTCAGAGATATCGTCGAAAATGTAGTGCAAAAATATTTCCCCTCCCCCCACCCCTCTCCGTTTTCGAATCCACTGAAACTAAAATTATGAAAAAATTAGGGGTAGTAGAAGTTAATTTAAATCTTGCAGAAAAACTATAGCAATTACTCTAGGTCACGTAGTTTTTGAGAAAGTCGCATTTCTCCGTTACTCACAAATTCCGATTTGCGGGCGTTCAGCAAAGGAGTTGAGGAGCGCTGGAGGTACCTATCGTAGCAGAAGTATAAAAGGATTGCTGATAATGACTTTCGAAAAGAATTGTCGGTAATTAGCCGATATATTAACCCTTAAAGACACGGGCGGATTGGACATTCATAAAGACACGGGTGGCGTACTCTATACGCCATCGGCTTTCAAAGCCTAGATAACAACTTTTAATGATATATTTGTGTAATGCAACGCCTAGAAGCAGTATAATAGCAATAAATGTCAAACTGTTAAAAACAGACTAATTTAACTAGAATTAATCACATAATTACTAAAATCGTTTGCAATGTATTTTAATGTTGTTGCACTATTTCAAACATATTGAAATTTATATACATGACTGAAGTAAACTAGAAGATGCTTACTGTAGGCTGCATAACATTTATAGTTAATTTACAGGGACACACAAAAGAATTTGGTTATTTTACATGTCTATAGGCGATAATTGCTGGAAGTGCGTTTTCTTTTCTGGTATGCATTTTTAAATTTAACTAATATTTTGCATTTTACTTGATCTGTATAAATCCCATAGATCATATACAGGGTTGCACAAAAGTATTCGCATACATTGCCGTTTACTGTCGGATATTGCTGAAAGAGGATATTCAACTGTGCTATGCGCTTCCTTACTTAGCAAAAGTTTAGCATATTATGTAATAATACTCAAATCTACAGATCATATACAGGGCTTCACAAAAGGAACAGAAAGTGAGTGGATTGGCACCGATAAGATTTGAACCAGGGATTTCAGGCATTATTCTGAGTCTTTAAACGTTCCTGAACAATATGCAAAAAACTGCATTCAAAAATTCTGCCTTATTTCTTGAGTTTCAATCATTTATAGACAGGTAGAATAATGGAAGATATTTGGATATTGAAACTTTAAAATGCGTTTTCTCATATTAGTAAATTTTGAGTTTGCGCGCACTATATAAGGTACAGTTTTTAAAATTTAATCACATATGCATTTCTTCATACTTTATATGCTAAAACCAAAATAATTCACATACTTTGTTTTTCTATTTTTTTTTTTTTCACTTGAAAAATAAGAATTTTTTTTAATTTCGAAATTTTTTAAATTGTGTATTAAAAATAAATATTAAACAATACTTTTTGCGTATATTTTGGTTTTAAGTTAGAGATAAAAGTATTATGATTCTATTTTGGACAAAAATAATTTTCTATATGCATAATTTCGAGTTTTATCATGCCCGCTGCACTTAATGATTTTTATTCACGTAATAGTAACATGTATTTTTAAAATTAAAATTAAATATTACTTCTGTATATACAACATTTATTTTTTCGTGTAATAATCTTAAGATTATGTACTTTAGGCAAAAAGGAAAAAAAGCAATCTTAATTGCATATTATTTGAGCTCTCGTACTTTAAAAAGGGTAATGTTTTTTATCATCTTCGACAATCTCAAAGGTCTTGTGTGCCCCCTGAATTTGATATATAAAAATGAAAATTTGTCTGTCTGTCTGTAATTCTATACAAATCCACAGTTTGGATGCCACAACTGTGAAACGTTACGCACATGTGTATTAAAACACGGCCGAGGCAACTAAAGTAATCCGGAATAGTTATTTTTAAATTAATATTTATAGTTATTTTTTAATTAATAAAAAACCATCCATTTAAGAGCAATTTTCAATCAGATTTAAACATTTTTCATTATAGCAGATGCCAACAATTAAAAATTCGCAATATAAATCTTACCACAGCAATTACTTTTCTATTGCAAGATTTTCACGTGAAAAATGAAACTGAAACTAATAGTTTGACAAATTTAAAAAAAGTTAATATTGCGTTATAACTTTTCCATTGCAAGATCTCCGTGTGAAAAATGACAATTAAATAAATAGTTTGGCGAATAAAATAATAAAAAAAGAAAATGAACATTGCATCATATTTGAAATATAATGGACGCCAGAAGGTGACTATATAACGTCATATGAGTTTGAAAAAAACGTATTGAAACATGATAAAATACCGATTATAGAAATATTAGCATATTTTAGCATTTTGAGGTTCTCTGAATTTGTTTTCGTCATTTTAAAATCTATTCTATACACTGTAAAAAAAAAAATAATAATAATGCCAGTTTTCCGGTAGGAATCGGAAAAATAGTTGCATTTATTGTACCGGAATAATTTCCGACCCAGCTCGGAATAACATCCGTAAAAATAAGGAAATAGTCAGTAAAACGGTATTTTACCGATTTTATTCCGATTTTACATATTTTATTCCGAGCTGGGTTGGAAATTATTCCGGTACGATAAGGGCAACTATTTTTCCGATTCCTACCGGAATACTAGCATTATTATTTTTTTTTTACAGTGTATATATATATAGGTGTGTGTATGCGGGTATATTAGAATTTCCACGAAAGTTTAGGTTCCTAGAGCTCATTCTTAGTGAAGAACTGAAATAAAAATGGCTTTACTGTTTATTATTATTATTATTATTATTTGTTTTATTTATACTGTATGTTTAATTTTGAGATTGATTTTTCAAAACAAACATTCTTAAAATTCCGGGCAACGCCGGATACTTTAGCTAGTATTTGATAAAATTATTGAAGAAAAATATTTATATAGGTTTGGAAAATTTTCCAATGGAACTTGATGCTATAATTCATTTCGAATAAATTATGATAGTGTATACCTGATGAGCTAAGAATATCAACCGCATTTTTTTTTTGTTTCTTATTTGTTATTCAAACTGCAAGAAAAAAAACAGCATCGTTATAATTCACGGTCTATCTGCTGTGCAAACATTTGACAACGGAAAGGTGTTTTGCTACCTTTCTTATAAAGCTGATCAAGTTTAACAAAATGATGCAACCTTTATTTTTTTCAAATAATTTCATTTCTATCAGTTGAAAAGACGTAAGAAAAATCATGGCTTGCTTATACACAACACATTTTGCCCCATCAGGTTGCCGGAGATATTTTTAACACCTCTACAAAAACATTTCATGCATTAAAAATTAGCAAGTCGGAAATTGTACATCAAACGTGGCAAATGAGGTGCGTTTGTACTATAACTAGTTTTATAAATATTCTGATCTTGGTGCAATAGCTGTTGCAGTCTTATGCAAAAATGCATGAATGCATAATTCATTATACGATTCTATATATTAAATTCAGTAATATGGAAATAATAGGACTCCATCTTAAATAGGACGTCATCACCATGGCAACCTAGAATCATGACCTACCATGGGATATCATTGAATTAATTACGTGTGATAGGATTTGATAGAATGAAGAAAACTTTTATTAATATCTTTTTAAGTTTTGATTCGATTTTCATAAAATTTGAAAGGACTCAACAGAATTCTGCAACGATTGTATATATTAAATTTCAAACCATTCGGCTGGGTAGTTTTTGCAGTGTTATATGCGGACAGATGTACTGACCAGGCGATGACTATATGTGCTATGTATTTATATAATTACGAACGCACCTAAAAATTTGTCTTAAACATGTAACAATACGTATTTTCACACTTTGTGTTTTAAAATATAATTTACCTTTTTTTTTTCTTTTTTTTCCCCCCCTTAGCATATAGAAATGGTGATACGTTTTTCATCGGATATCTGTAAAAAGAGTTTTTCAGCCTAAATCAGTATAAAAATTCATAGATAAATAAAAGAACAATGATTAACCATTAAAATAATTAATTTTTAAAATTTACGATTTTATTATTTACTCATTCTAATGATGTTAAGATGTTTAGAAATACTATATACATATGGTTTTTTTTTTTTTTTTTTTTTTTTTTTTTGTTTCATTAACAAAAGTTTCTATTTATCAAGAATAAACAGGCATTCTTCAGAAACCTTTTAGGTACTTTTATGTGTGCCGGGCGCAAATCTCGCCAACAGTACTTTTTCTCCCTCGACAATAGCAGCTTTTATTTGTATTTTATTTTTTATTTATTTTGTATTTTATATGAAATGCGTGAAAAGTATATTTTTTAAATGAAACTTATGTATTTAAAATGAAACGAGTAAAAGGTTTATATTTAAATAAAATGTATGCATGCAATACTAATAATGTTAAAAGAAACAATATTTGACCATTTATCATCTACGCTCGATAGCATTAGAAGTACCCCTTTTTATGGTTTTTAATAGGGGTTTAAATCTATAATAATTAATAGTCGAATATGTTTAAAAGTAAAATTTGGAAAAGTTCGCGTTTCTCCTCCACTCTTTCTATGCGTGAATGTTCGATTTTGATGCCTCCGAAGTAAGTCAAGGAGTATTTTCACTTCTTGAAAGAAGTCCTATCATATTTCCGACAAACAGGACCTGATCAATTCTAACTGGAACACAGGGCACACAAACTGTGCCCCCCCCCTTTTTTTCAAGAAAATTGCCTTATAAACATGACTAGTAGCTTTATGTGCAGTTCAAAATTTAAACCATATAGATTTATGTAAAAAAAAAAAAAAAAAAAAAGAATACATTATGGACACATGTAAAAATGTATTAAAAAATTATGGGAAAATAAAACCTTTTGCACTATATGCTATTTAAGGTGAGTAAAACTGTAGATCTAAGGGACGTGATGAAACACGTTTGATGTAATACCCGCTCTACTCTAGATTTCGAAATTTTTATTGCATTTTTTGTCGTTAGTAGAGAACACGGCGATAGCTTAGTTTGCATGGATGATAAAAAAGATTTTTTTCTGTGAACTATAAATGTGAATTTGCGTTAATTTGTATCTTAAGAGAGTGGGGAAAATATATTTTGGGGCCTTTTGAAAATGTGGGCCCGAGGCACGTACCCCATGTGCCCCTATGATAATCAGTCCTTGCCGACAAAACCCTAAAGTTAATTGTTTCTTTTAAGAATTTATTGCAATGGAAAGCTGAAAACTTCCCACTAACGGCTGTTTACGAGGAAAATTTAAAAATTTAGATGAGTTATCTAATGTGTATATTTCTCATGATAGGCGAAGGTTCCGCAAACCTGACTTCGACTAACTTTAATGCATTTTTAAACAAGAACGAAAAAAATCATGCGTCCAACATAGATTATGAAACACTTTCCAACACATTCAGATAAATGTAATAAAAGTTCACTGTTTATTAAAATGAAAGATGATGTCTAAATAAACAAGTTAGAAAACGTATAACACATTTGAAAAACCAATTTCTGCAATTACCATTAATAATCGGAAAAAATCCGAATTTTCTGGTTTTATATGGGTACTACATAGTAGGCAAAAAGTTCAGTTAAACACATAGCTCAGTTGAAAATTCCCGTTCAGAAATTTCCGTTAATAAACGGAAATGTACTTCAGATTTTTTTTTTTTTTGTGTGCAGCCCTGTATCCTGTATATGATCTATAGAATTTATGTACAAGAAGTAGCATGCAAAAGAAAGATTGAATTTAAAAGCGCGTATACGGCAACTAAAAATGCACTTCCAGCATTATTGTTGATAGGCTCTAGTCAAAGTCTTTTTGTGTCTCTGTAAATAAACGACAAATTTTATGCACATCATATTTTACAGTTAGCTCTTTGTAGTAAACCTCAGTGATATATATATATATATATATATATATATATATATATATATATATATATATATATATATATATATATATATATATATATATATATATATATATATATATATATATGTATATATATATATATATATATATGTATATATATATATATATATATATATATATATATATGTAATATATATATATATATATATATATATATATATATATCGATTTCAATAAGTTTAACATAGCGTAATATCTTTAAAATACACCGCAAACGGCTTTTCCTCATAGATTGTAATGCATCGGAATTATCTTGATTGTCCCAGTGAAAAAACCGAAAATGCTACGCACTTCATTTTCAATATCGAACATGCCATAGTAAACACCAATAACATGAAAATTTTCATGGCAATCGGTCAATATTTACGCGAGTTGGAACACACATCGACGGCAGACAGAGAGACAAACCGAATTCATAAACAATTTTCAACTAATATGTTGGAAAGTGTTAAAAAGATTATTTTTTGAAGATAAATTTGCTTTTTTTTTTGTTTAGTTAAATTGATATTAAACCAATTTTTTTTATTGCAACTAAGTATTTCTAAGTAAATAAATAACAAAAAAGGGTTCCACAAATACTATATAGGTATGTTAAAGAAATTTTCTAGAACATATACTTTAGCCATTCTAAGTAATAAGTTGTGGTAAATTATAGAGTGGTATTTTAAGTGCATTCAAATATTGCAAACAATTACTATAATTTTTCTTTCATAAGTGGATAACTGTACTGTAGACTTTCCAATCTCCTGCTTTTTTTAAAGGTGTGTTCGTAATTATATAAATAAGTAGCACCTATAGTCGTCGTCTGTCTGTCCGCATATAACAGCGCAAAAACTACACAACCGAATGGTTTGAAATTTAATATATATATAATCGTTGCAGAGCTTTGTCGATTCATTTCAAATTTTATAAAAATCGAATCAAAATTATATTAATAAAAGTTTTCTTCATTCTATTAAATCCTATCATACGTAATTAATTCAGTGATATACCATGATAGGTAATGATTCTAGATTGCTATGGTAATTACGTCTTACTTTTAAGATGGAGTCCTATTATTTCTGTATTATTGAATTTAATATATATATAGTAATAAATTTTGTATTCATGCATTTTTTGCATGAGAGTGCAACAGTTATTGTACCAAGATCTGAATATTTATAAAACTGGTTATAGTACGAACCCCCCCCCTCCCCATTTGCCACGTTTAACGTACAATTTCCGACATTTTTTAATAAAAAAAAAAGAAAGAAAAAAAGCATACTTTTATACTGAAAATTTAGTTTATTAAATGTGCTTTGCTTTTATGTGGTAGTTAATTAAAATTTCCTTGATTTCATTCATTATATAAAATTTCTGGTGCAAACTTTTTTTTTTTTTTTTTTTTTTTTTATGCGAGACGCTGCCCAGTACGGTATTGAAATAAATGGCGAAGTGTATTGAAATAAATATTAGACAATCATTCAACAGATGTCGCCACCATCACCTATTTTAATTTTACATATTTTAACCGCCTCCAGCATTGTTTATTGTTTTCATTACTTATTTCTAAATTTAATAGAAAGTCAAAGCTTCGAAATACATTGATTTCACAATTATTATAATATAGAAAATTTAATTAATGATATATTTTGTGGAAAGTATATTCAGTGTTATGTTCAAGTTTTTTTATTTCATATACATAAATGCAACGTTGAACTCAAACATTTTTCTCCCGGAGGAATTTCAATAACTCCAGTGAAAACGTTACGGAGTTGCGGTATATGTGTAAAGAAGAGGGAGGGTGTGAATTTGTACTTCTATACTTTTAATAAAAGCAAAATCTGAAACCTTTCGGGGGTGGGCGGAAGGGGATTTGATGTTATCGGAGGGAATATCAATCTCGCACCACCATCTAAATTCCTCTATGTATTAATTGCTTTCTAAAACTATTTTAATGCAAGCTGAAGAGAATATTAAAATATATAATTGCAACTATAGATGTACTCTTGATACAAGAAAAATCGTAAGATTCAGTAAGTATTCATTGATAAATCAATTTTTAAATTGCACTACATTTTCGATAGTAGCGTTTAGTGCTGCCATCTCGTGGTACACATATATAGCTTCTAATATAATAAATAATCTGTATTGCGAAAAAAAAAAAAAAAAAAAAAAAAATATATATATATATATATATTCTTAGATAAAACAGAAAAGAGTACCTAAATGAGACAAGGCATATTCTGTCTGAGTCTGAAGTATTAATTTCAAAAAGATTAGCCTACGTAGATTGATATCAAGAACGCCTTATCAGATTTTCCTTAGCGGGAGAAAAACTCTTTCGGTGGACACGGTTAATTTTAGATTCCACGTCCATTTGAAATGAACTATTTTTCTTGCATTCATTTTTCATACACATTTTCAAAAAAAAAAATTGCAATGCTGTCATTAGTTATTTACATGCAATTATAAATGTATTGGTAAAACCAAATGAAAATATTCAACAATAATAAGAAAATATAGAAATAGGTAATGATTAAAAGAAAAAGGCGTCTGAAAAAGCAGAGGGAGGAAGGGAGCAGAGATGTAATGAAGGATATATGGTCGCGCGGAGTAAAAGAAAATTCTCAGTTTTGTTGAAGATAAAGGAAATAAATGGCAACTTTCAAACTTGGGGAATTCGATCTTCATATGTGATACTATATCAGGCATCAGTTTCACAGATGTTTTTTAATTCCTTTGATTTTTATAACGTTTCTAATTTTCTTAAAATTCACAAATTTTCAATTTTTACAACCAATTTGAGATTAATCATCGTGTTACCAGATTATTATTACTCAATAAATAAGAAGATAATTTTTCAGAGGTTACAATATTATAAAAAAAAAAAAAAAAATCATTTTTGTTAAATAGTTTTCAAGATATAGAACTTAAAACTTGCAACTTTGGATGATTGCACACATCATGTTATTTTATATCACAATTTTTTTAAATGTCCAAAACTGCTAAAATAATTTATTTTTTGTCAAGTTATTTTGCAGAGCTCTATTTGAATAGGAATTGAACCTGTATATCAAATTTTATTGACCTTATATCTACTGGATAACTTCATATACTCTTCGTAGCTATACCGTATACTAGCTGGTGTAAAGCCTCTGCCTATAACGTATACCCTCTGTGTTTTTTACGACTACAGTGCCGGGAGAGGGAATGGGCGATTGACCTATCTTGCCCCGTCTAAATGATTCATCTCACACCTGATAAAAGTAAGCACAGAAATTTTAAAGACTTGCATAAAAAAAAAAAGAAATATTTTTGATAATAATCTTGTCTGTCAATTTTGGGCAACAGCTAATAAAGCAAAAAAAAAAAAAAAAAAAAAAAAAACATTATTCAGATATGAATGAATGTTCCCTTTTCCTAATTAATTGGAAAAATATTTCCATTTTTCCAATGTTTACTGTATTTTCAATTCCTTGTCTCACTTGTTATGATGATCTGTTTCAAAGAATTTTTTATAAAGGTTAATACTTCATTTTTAATTTGCATAAAAAATAATTTATAATTTATATAATCACAATTTTTGATGATAATTTGTATTGGTTTATAATGGTTATATAAAAATATATTACTCACTACATACATTTCAAATATTTATTTTCTTTATTAACATCACGGCCCAAAAAAACCAAAGAGAAGACAAAGCCCCTCCTGAATCTCAACCTCGTCTTCGGTCACAAGAAATTAAATAAATTAAATAATTTCGACAACTTTGCACATATATATGAACATTGTCAAAACAAGTTCATTTGGATATATTTTGTCTTTAAAACCATCCTGCTCTAAATGTATAAAACATTGATTATAATCAGTACAAAGACAAAACAAGTTTAAAATATCAAGCCCTGATTAACATTGGAACGAGATTAAGCATGAATTTTATTAAAAAATCATAAATTAATGAAAGTAAAGTTTTTAAATCCGTTCATTTATTTATTGATAAATAATAAAATGTATTCTTTTTTTTTTTCTTTTCTTTTCTTTTTTTTTTTTTTATGTATAAAACTTGTATTGGAGAGAAGACTTTGACATTGCTATTGAAAAAGTTTATGGCGGTACTAAATATTATGATTAATTTCGAATAATTTCTTATAATACTCCATCCGACAAATATGAACTTTTCCTTTACTTGTTATTCCAATTACAAGAAAGAAAACAGCACGGCTATGATTCATTGCGTATCTGCTGTGTAAACAATTGACAAAGAAATCGCGTTTTGCCATGTTTTTACAAGGCTGTGGAAGTTTAACAAAATGATGCAATCTCTATTCGTTCAAAATACTTTTTTTCTATCCTCTGAAGGTACATATAAAAAGGGAAAAGTACACTGCGCATATATCATGACGCATTTTCAAACATCATTCCATCATCATCACCAAAGATACCCTTACCTTAAATTCTTATATTTGTTTCTTTTAATAATTTATTGCAATAACACATTGAAATGTATAAAATGCCGTCAATAAGAATTTAGAAAAAACATTGCCGTTTATATAAAAGTCAAACTCTTTATGAAAATCGAGAATTTTTAACCATCTGGACCAAAACTTTTTCTTTTTTGCTCTCGCGGTTTAGCGATCTGATTTCCAACTTTCTACTAAATATACAGTATATTTTTTCCTCTTTTCAAAATCCTTTATTTGGAAATACAGGGTGTCCATAAAGAATGTCCCAGTTTCAATGGTATATTATAACAATTTAATTTAGACTACAGTAAATTCTGTCTAAGGCGAACTCTGTGTAAGCCGGAAATCTGTCTAACGCGGAAATTTTTCAAAGTCCCGGCGAACCCAAAGATAATAACATTAATCCATGCTCTTTAAGCCGGAATCTGCCTAACGCGGAAACGAAAAGGTTTTTAAGGTCCCACCGAACCGAAAAATTTGCATAAGGCGGAAAAAATGATATTTTAAAAATGAAATGCATTTGATTCATGAAACTTTAAAACTGATATGTATGTACATCAAATAGTCTAGCATTTTAATTAAATTTCGTAATATTTAATAAAGTTAATTCAAAAGTACCATATTTAACTTTATGGTTAAATATGGTAATTTTTAACCATAATAATCAGTAACACAATGTGACTCATAATGTGTTACTGAAGAATGCTTGTTAAACCGGAAGTAAAAACAAGCATCCATAAAATATTATTTTCCGTCTCGTCAGAAACTAAAGATTAGGTATATGATTGTATATGTTAAAGTGAATATATTTCATTCATTTCCAGAGCTGAAGCAATTTCTAATTAATACTATTTTTTTCAGTGTTCGAATAATGTTTTTCAATGTTATTAAAGACTATAAATTTAATAGGAAGTTTGATTTCATTAATAATTTAATTTTAAAGAACGGTTCTAAAGGTTACAAATGTGAAAAAATATATAGAACTTGTGCATTTTTAAAATTTTACTTATTTATTTATTTTTATTTATTTATTTATTTATTTTTTGCGGGGGGGGGGGGGGAGGGGTGTTCTATTTTGCATAAGGCGGAATATTGTCTACGGCGGAAATTTTCATTGGTCCCGATCGATTCCGCCTTAGACAGAGTTCACTGTATTTACATTAAATCATTCATCAAACTGAAGGTAAACTAGCCTAGTTTTTCTTACAAATGTTCAATAGGTGAACCTTTAGTTATAAGCCACGCATTAGAGGTCTGCACGGGCACGGGCCGGGCCGGAGAAATGAGGGCGAACTTCCAAACTGCAGACCAACAGAATTAGGACAATTTTTTCAACGGTAAGGGCCGGCAAAAAAATTGAACGAACCTGCAGGGCCGGGACGAGACGATAAAAAAAATTAAGCGGGCCTACCAGCCCGATACAAAAATTTGAACGAAGCTGATAAAATATGAGCCATTTTCAATATATATGATTTTCGCGAGAAGAAGTATAAATGTGCGTCACGAACGGATGCGAGTTTCACAACATCCATACAAAAATGTAACATGACCATTGCAGAGATCGGCATCGACATGGTGTCGGGGCCGGGCCGAGATCAGGATTGCATTTTTTTTTTTTTTTTTTTTTTTTTTTTTTTAGATAATTGTGCCGTGACAGAACCGGTCTTAATCGTTCTCAGAATGTGTAGGGCAGGCATTATGTTTTGTAAAAGTATTAATGGCGATAATGAACTTCTGTTACCAGTATCTTTGGAAATATACCTTAAGGTGGTTCTCAAATTCACAGCTCAACAATACGAAACTTTCCGACACATTTTCTGACTCATTTTTAACTGTAAAGGAATAAAATTGTAAGGCCTGACTATTGACGGGATTGGGAATCGAATAGCGTTTTCCATTTTTGATAAATTACCAAGATATAAGAGATTCTTGTCCTTTGACTATAGGTTTTTCTCCTTTCCCGTGATATCGCTTCCGGAAATTCGATTCAAAACGCTAACTTTGACAGAATATTCTCAAAGATATGTTGTTTTATATATATATATATATATATATATAAAGCGCCATTTACATAGTTTCTGAATAAGAATACCTACCAATCTTAAGCGTTTCCGAAAAGAAATGAATTCAGAAATGTGTGTCCTTTGGATTTGAGAAAAGCCTTAAAAAATGACAGAGAAATATTTTCATAAATCTACTTTTCATAAGTTTTAAAAGTTATCACATTTTTAACCCTTTATTCTGAACTACATTATTTTTTAATGAATCCTTCTTTGAATTTTGAAACGTCTAAGACTATAAGTAATCATTAATGTTACTGTTGGGTGTTTTCTGTTTTGCGAACACATAGCAATCTACCCGTAAGGCATGGTGACGTCACAGCGACGTCGTTGTGAAGTCACACTGTGACTTTGTGACCGTCGATGTGACGTCACGTGACGTCGATGTGACGTCATAGTGACTAGAATGCGAGGTCGTTATGGCCGTTTTAGAGGTCGTTTGTGACGTCACATTGTGACCACTCTGTGAAGTCACAGTGTGACTAATTTGTGAAAAGTGTGACATTTGTGACTACTTTGGCATTAATTTTGTGACGAACATGTGACGAAAGCGACAATGCTTTGAAGTCACATTGTGACCAATTTGTGAAATATGTGTCATTTGTGACGAACTTGTCATAAACACTGTGATGATTTCAAATGAAAATCAAATTTCAAATTAATTTCTTAAAAGGCGCAAAGACCAACCTAGTGAAAATGATTCCATGCCGGGACTCGAACCCAGGCCATCAATATAACGCACTGACATTCTACCGACTAAACCACACGTAACGATACCCAGCCTAGAAAATTTCACACAATTACATGTTGGCAAGGCTACAAAAGCAGCACAAGATGGGATATTTATCGTGAGCCACCGACATGGAATAAACAGGAAACTTAATTCAATCTAGCATCGATTGAATCTATATTAATACTTGGAAATTTTTACAGGGAGAATCATTCGCCTTGCATACAATATTTCAAATGAAAATGAAATTTCAAATTACATGCTTAAAAGTCAATTTTAATTTGAAATTTGATTTTCATTTGAAATATTGTATGCAAGGCGAATGTTTCTCTCTGGAAAAATTTCGAAGTCTTAATATAGTTTCAATCGATGCTGAATTTAATTAAGTTTCGTGTTCGCCCCATGTCGGTGGCTCACGATAAATATCCCATCTTATGCTGCTTTTGTAGCCTTGCCAGCATGTAATAGCGAGAAATTTTCCAGGCTGAGTGTCGTTCCATGTGGTTTAGTCTGTAGAATGTTAGTGCGCTATGCTGATGGCACGGGTTCGAGTCCCGGCATGGACTCTTTTCACTAGGTTGGCCTTTGCGCCTTTTAAGCAATTAATTTGAAATTTGATTCTCATTTGAAATATTGTATGCAAACCGAATATTTCTTTGTGGAAAAATTTCCAAGTATTAATATTGTGATGAATTTTAAAATGGACAATTTTAAAATAAAGTTTTGTTTGAGATATAAAATCGTATCTTTTTACCGTATTTTTTAGCAAAATATAGCTATTTTGGAGTCCTATTCTTCTAAAATAGTTTTAATTTTTCCACTTAAAAAACAATGTTTGTCAACTGACATCTTTTTTTTATTAAGTTCTAAGCTTGATCTTGAGTTCAAGCTTGATATTAAGAATGTATAAGATTTTAAGGTGTTGTGGTTGTGATTAATCTTTGCTTTATTAAATACGACGTAAGCCATATTTATTTAAATTTTTTATTTCCGTGTAAATTGTATTTTGTGAATATGAGCTTAAATAGATTTGGCATGCTCTATAGGAAAAGACTGATCTGGGAAATAGAAAAAACAAGTAAGAAAAATCATGCGTTAAGCATAGATTATAAAACACTTTCCAACACTTCCCGAATGCTTTAAAAAAACTTCGTTATTTAGGGAAATAAGGTAAATAAGAGAACTAAGTAAACATTTTAGAAAACGCATAAAACATTTGAAAAACTCATTTCCGCAGTTACTGTCCATAGATAAATAGGTTTTCCAATTCTTTTGAACAGCCCTGTATTTGATCTGTAGGTTGATATATATATTATATAATGGGATAATTTAGTTTAGCAAGAAAACGCATAACAGGTTGAAACTCTCTTTCAGCAATTTATACTAATATATGGAAACATACTTTAATACTTTTGTACAACCCTGTAGTTGACCTAGAGGTCTGCACGGGCCGGAATTTCCAGGCCCGGGCCCGGCCCGGCCCGTACGAAAGCTATCTTGGCCCGGCCCGGCCCGGTGTAAAAATTGGAAGTTCGGCCCGAGCCCGGCCCGGCCCGTTGTAAAAATGGGAAGTTCGGCCCGAGCCCGGCCCGGCCCGTTGTAAAAATTGGAAGATCGGCCCGGCCCGTACAAAAATCAGTGAAAACGGGCCCGGCCCGATACAATTTCTACAAAAAAAAAAAAAAAAAAATCCGTTTTTTCTCAACATACAATTAAGATTCTTTTAATGAATACTACATACATATTTATGGGAACATTTTACAGTATATTTTACATTACTATGATGTTCGCAAAACAGAAAACGCACAATAGTAAACATTAACGATTACTTACAGTCATCGTGTCTACAGACATTTCAAAATGGAAATAAGGATTCATTAAAAGATTAATGTAGTTCAGAATAAAGGATTAAAAACAAGATAACATTTGAAGCTGTATAATAAGAAGTAGATTTGTGAAAATATTTTTCTTATTTTTAAGACTTTTCTCAAATCCAAAGGAGCTACATTTCGACACATTTATGAAGTCTTTTCTTTTCGGAAACGTGTAAGATTGGCAGGTATTCTTATTCAAAAGCTATGTAAATGTCGTTTTTTTTTCATAGATAAAAGCAATGTATCTTTATGAAAATACTGTCAAAGTTAGCGTTTTGAATCGAATTTCCGGAAGCGATAGCACAGGAAAGGAGAAAAACGTACAGTCACGTGACAGGAATCGCTGTTATCTCTGTAAGTAATTTATTAAATATGGAAAAAGCTATTCGTTTCCAAATGCCTTCAATAGGCAAACCTGTCAATTTTATGCCTTTATAGTTAAAGTTTTTGTCAGAAACATGTGTCTGAAAGCTTTGCATTGTTGAGCAGTGAATATGAGAACCACCTTAAGGTATATTTCCAAAGATACTGTTAAGAGAAGTGCATTATCACTATTAATATTACAAAACAAAATGACTGTTCTACACATCCTGAGATCGATTAAGACCACTTCATTCCCGGCACGAGTCTGCTGAAAAAAAATTAAACTCGGAATCAGACATCTTGTAACTATACGATGCCGATCTCTACGATGGACACGTTACATTTCTGTATTGATGTTGTTAAACTCGCATCGGCTCGTGACGCACATTTATAATTCTCGAGAAAATCGTATTCATTGAAAATGGCTGGTATTTTATCTGCTTCGCTTAAATTCTTATATCGGGCCGATAGGCCCGATTAATTTTTTTGCCGGCCCGGCCCGGCCCGTTTATTTTGTCTGTCGGCCCGGCCCGGCCCGTTGAAAAAGTTGTCCTAATTCTGCCGGCCCGGCCCGGCCCGTTTGAAAATTCGCCTTCATTCCGCCGGCCCGGCCCGGCCCGCGGGCCGGGCCGGGTACGGGCCTCGGGCCAAGCCCGGGCCCGTGCAGACCTCTAAGTTGACCTAGAACCTTCATTAAACGCCACCGTTTAGTTAAAATTTAATTCAAACTAAAATACTCTTAAAACAGCTGAAATCACATTTCCAGAAATTATAATTTATAGACGGCCATGTATCCAATTCTTTGCATGACCCTGTATACCATTTTATCTATATTATACAACAGTAAATTAAATTCAGTTCAGCGTAAAAATGCACAACTCATTTAAAAACCACCTTTAAGTAACTTGCGCTCATACCCAGTAATCCTTGCGAATACTTTTGTGTAGCCCTGTATATGAATTATAGCATTTATATACACCATATACTGTGCATAAATATAGTGAATCATAAAAGCGCATATCATAATTAAAAATGTATTTCCAGCAATCATCACAAATGAACAGTACTTCGGATACAATATACACTGTAAAAAAAAATCTGTAGTTCTACAGATGTAAAGTTACATGCTTACTAAACTTTCACCTGTAACGGTACGAAAAAAGCTGCAAATCTACAAAACTAGTTTTTGTAAAGCTACAAAAATCTGTAACTTTACAAATGAATCTGCTAAAATTTCAGTAATCTTACTAAACTTTTATTTGTAACCCTGGCTGCAGTTACATGAAAAGTTCTCGGAATACCAGTTTCCAAAAAAATTCTTAGTAACCTTACAGATTTTTTGATTTTCGGCGCAAAAGTGTGTCTGTTACATGAAATTTTGTTGTTGCCGTTACATGAAAAGTTCTAGGAATCCAAGTTTCCTAGAAAAACTTTAGTAACATCACAGTTTTTTTTTACAGTGTAGTATCTGAACTATATTGTGTGTGCCTGTAAATGCTACACTTCATATTCTACATGAAAAATTTATAGTATGTAAACCTCAGCGACGTATATCATTTTCATTATATATGAAATAGATTAACATAGTTAAAGTACGCCTCAAACAATTCCCTCCACCGCTATATCATTATGTATTGGAACTTCTTTTTAGCCCTGTAAATGAACAATAACTATTCTTTGCATCTCGTATTCTTCAGAATGCATATTTTAGTATGTTTCATAAATGCATATCAATTTTTTTCTGTATGAAAACGTGTAAAATCATGAAAAAACCTTTGAAACGATTTTTTCCCATAGGCCGTAATGTAACGGAATACTTTTGACTGTACCTGTAAATGAACTAAACATGCTACAAACGTCGTTACACATAGGGACCGTGCTATGGTAAAGGTGAATAACATCTAAAAATTTCAGAGCAATCCGAGTATATTTACGAAAGTTAGAGCGCGGACAGACGGCTAGACAAACCAAAGTCATAAACACTTTTCAACTTTGTTGAAAGGTGTTAAAAAGGAAATATAAAAGTAAAATAAATGATTGAAAGGAAATATAAAAGTAAAATAATGAACTTTAAAAAATATATACTAAAGCAGTTTAATCTATAAGCTTCCTATCAGGCATGAAAAACACTTTATTTCAATGCTTAAATATAATATTTTATTTTTTAAGGGTGTATTTCAATCCAAACTGCTTATTTTCTGATTCATTTTTAAATTCCTTTTTGTTCTCAAACGCATCAAACTGAAAAATTCTCTTATTTAGAAACTACCTAATGTGCCGTGCTTCTCGATTTTTTGATAAATGCAGAAAATATTTTAAAAAAATGCTGTCAAAGTAGGCGTTTTGAACAGAATTTTTCACAGCGGAAGATCTGGGAATGAAAAAAAAACTAGTTGGATGTGCCAATCCCAAAACTTTCTTCCATCTTATACATCTTAATATTTCAAAACCTAGTTACACATGTTAATACTTCAATATTATTAGTTCAATACTATACCAACTTTGATTTTCATCTTAAATTTCTGCTCAAGTCAATTAAACGGACTAAAAACGAGTTAATCTATATCATGATATTTGTTAAAATTATTAATTTTTCCTTATTCTGTCGTTATCAGCTGTTTGCGAATAGCCGGCATAGCAGGAAGCGAGTTCCCGCCGCTGCATGACCCGCCGATGCACAATAGAACTACGAAAAATCAAGAAAAGTATACAAAAATCGCTAGCATGGAGCCCCTTTACCGCGCAATATTTCCAAATTCAAGGAGAACCTGTTGGCCAAAGCCAAAAACAAGCACAAACATTTTGGTTCAATTGTATGCATAATTTTATACGCTGTTCGATGGTACAATAATGAAAATGGCACAGAGATCGGATTTATAGCGCTCCCTTTTTTCGGAATTTTTTCAAGTTCAGGGAGGACTTGTTTGTTATAGCCAGAAACATGCACAAAAAATTTGGTTCAATTATATGGATAACTTCATACACTTTTCGATGGTACAATAATGAAAATGGTACAGACATCGCAATTATAGTGCCCCCTTCCGGCAGAATTTTTCCAAATTCAGGGAGGACCTTTGTGACATGACCAAAAATAAACACATAAAATTTGGTTCAATTCTATGCATAACTTCATACACTTTTCGGCGGTACAATATTCAAAATGGCACAAAAATTGTACAAAAATCGCTATTACAGCGCCCTCTACGAGCGATTTTTTTACAAATTAAGGGAGGGCAACCTTGCCATAGCCAAGAACTTAAAATTTTTTTTGGTTCAATTCTATACATAACTTCATACACTTTTCGATGGTGCAATATTCAAAATCGCACAAAAATCGCTATTACAGCGCCCCCTAACGGCGAATTTTTTGCAAATTCATAGAGGACCTGCTTGCTATATCCAAAAACTTAAAATAAAAATTTGGTTTAATTCTATGCATAACTTCATACACTTTTGGACGGTAAAATATTCAAAATCGCACAAAAATCGCTATTACAGCGCCCCCTACCGGCGAATTTTTTCCAAATTCAGGGAGAACCTGCTTGCCATAGCCAAAAACTTAAAATAAAAATTTGGTTTAATTCTATGCATAACTTCATACACTTTTGGACGGTACAATATTCAAAATTGCACAAAAATCGCTATTACAGCGCCCCCTACCGGCGAATTTTTTCCAAATTCAGGGAGGACCTGCTTGCCATAGCCAAAACCTTAAAATAAAAATTTGGTTCAATTCTATGCATAACTTCATACACTTTTCGATGGTACAATATTCAAAATCGCACAAAAAACGCATTTACAGCTCCCCCTACCGGCGAATTTTTTCCAAATTCAGGGAGGACCTGCTTGTCATATCCAAAAACTTAAACTAAAAATTTGGTTCAATTCTATGCGTTACTCCATACACTTTTGGATGGTACAATATTCAAAATCGCACAAAAATTGTTATATCAGCGCCCCCTACCGGCGAATTTTTTCCAAATTCCGGGAGGACCTGCTTGCCATAGCCAAAAACTTATAATAAAATTTTGGTTTAATTCTATACATAACTTCATACATTTTTTGATGTTACAATGGCGACAGACAGACGGACAGACGGACAGACGGACGGACGGACAGACGGACAGACGGACGGACGGACAGACGGACAGACGGACACACAGACAGACAGACATTTTCTATAAACATGTTTTTTGGAATCTCTGACCCCTAAAACATGCAAATCCGTCGAAAACCGGAAGTCGAAAAAAATTTCGATTACAATACTTTCTTCTATTGAAGATAGAAGAAAGTAAAAAGGTCTTACTGAGAAAATAATTATTAAAACTTAAATTCTAATGAATTGAGGGGAAAATGAAATCACACGGCCTCTTAAACATCTCTTCAAAAATCACCTCAGCAAGTTTCATGTTTTTACTTTTAAAGATGAGTCTGAAAATGTCTCAGAAAATATCGAGCTGTTGAAGGTGGAAAAATATTTTTTCGAATACACCTTTAATGCCAATATTTATGTGTATCGAAAACGTAGAAAATGAGTTTACAATCGAAGAAAATTTAATAACTGATTCTGAATGTCTATAATTAAATGTTTGATTAAAATCGCAAATAGAAAAAAAATGCTTAGATACAATTAAAAATAAATAAATAAATATACCAATTTGAAAAACACTAAAAATAATAATTAGTATTTTTAATTGTACTATTAAACAACAACTAACTAATGCATTTAATTCATCTATTGATGAATTAAATGCATTATTAGATTTAGCAATTTCTCAAAAATCTTTCCATATGTTATAAGGAATTCCTATTATTTTATAATTTTGGCAAATGTTAAATCTGAAAACATTGGTATGAAGATTCAGGATTTTAAATAATAATTTAAAATATTATTAGCAAAAAAAAAAAAATCTTTCAAATGTTACGCTATTATAATATGTAAAAAGACATTTTCCCACTATAATGTTAATTTCTAAACTGAAACAGTTTCGTAATATCATACTATTCGAATATAATATTTAACTCCAAAACAATAATGACGATAAATACTGTTATATGAGTGTTAGTAATCAGAAAACTAGTTGGATGTGCCAATCCCAAAACTTTCTTCTATCTTATACATCTTAATATTTCAAAACCTAGTTACACATGTTAATACTTCAATATTATTAGTTCAATACTATACCAACTTTGATTGTCATCTTAAATTTCTGCTCAAGTCAATTAAACGGACTAAAAACGAGTTAATCTCTATCATGATATTTGTTAAAATTAATAATTTTTCCTTATTCTTTCGTTATCAGCTGTTTGCGAATAGCCGGCATAGCAGGAAGCGAGTTCCCGCCGCTGCATGAGCCGCCGATACACAATAGAACTACGAAAAATCAAGAAAAGTACACAAAAATCGCTAGCACGGAGCCCCTTTACCGCGCAATATTTCCAAATTCAAGGAGAACCTGTTGGCCAAAGCCTAAAACAAGCACAAACATTTTGGTTCAATTGTATGCATAATTTTATACGCTGTTCGATGGTACAATAATGAAAATGGCGCAGAGATCGGAATTATAGCGCCCCCTTCTTTCGGAATTTTTTCAAGTTCAGGGAGGACTTGTTTGCCATAGCCAGAAACATGCACAAAAAATTTGGTTCAATTATATGGATAACTTCATACACTTTTCGATGGTACAATAATGAAAATGGTACAGACATTGCAATTATAGTGCCCCCTTCCGGCAGAATTTTTCCAAATTCAGGAGGACCTTCGTGATATGACCAAAAATAAACACATAAAATTTGGTTCAATTCTATGCATAACTTCATACACTTTTCGGCGGTACAATATTCAAAATGGCACAAAAATTGTACAAAAATCGCTATTACAGCGCCCTCTACGAGCGATTTTTTTACAAATTAAGGGAGGACCTCCTTGCCATAGCCAAGAACTTAAAATTTTTTTTTGGTTCAATTCTATGCATAACTTCATACACTTTTCGATGGTGCAATATTCAAAATCGCACAAAAATCGCTATTACAGCGCCCCCTAACGGCGAATTTTTTGCAAATTCATGGAGGACCTGCTTGCCATATCCAAAAACTTAAAATAAAAATTTGGTTTAATTCTATGCATAACTTCATACACTTTTGGACGGTACAATATTCAAAATCGCACAAAAATCGCTATTACAGCGCCCCCTAACGGCGAATTTTTTTCAAATTCAGGGAGGACCTGCTTGCCATAGCCAAAAACTTAAAATAAAAATTTGGTTCAATTCTATTCATAACTTCATACACTTTTGGACGGTACAATATTCAAAATCGCACAAAAAACGCATTTACAGCGCCTCCTACCGGCGAATTTTTTCCAAATTCAGGGAGGACCTGCTTGTCATATCCAAAAACTTAAACTAAAAATTTGGTTCAATTCTATGCATAACTCCATACACTTTTGGATGGTACAATATTCAAAATCGCACAAAAATTGTTATATCAGCGCCCCCTACCGGCGAATTTTTTCCAAATTACGGGAGGACCTGCTTGCCATAGCCAAAAACTTATAATAAAATTTTGGTTTAATTCTATACATAACTTCATACACCTTTTGATGGTACAATGGCGACAGACAGACGGACAGACGGACAGACGGACGGACGGACAGACGGACACACAGACAGACAGACATTTTCTATAAACATGTTTTTTGGAATCTCTGACCCCTAAAACATGCAAATCCGTCGAAAACCGGAAGTCGAAAAAAATTTCGATTACAATACTTTCTTCTATTGAAGATAGAAGAAAGTAAAAAATAAGAAGCCGAAAAAAATTCCACATCACTGTCTCAATCTCAAGTAACTGCAAATTAATGTTTATATTCATCCCACTATGAATGTAGACATGATTTTTTTTTTTTTTTTTTTTTTGAGCGATGGCCGATTAACACATTTTACAAAATAGTGTCGATTAGGAAAATTTCGCTTCAAAACAATTCCAGATCAGTCACTTTCTATATGTATAATATAAAACTATTTAATTCATACTCATAATATACAAACAGAAATAAAAAAATTAAATTAAATAAGACTTACCTTTTTTTTGCTGTAAATTAATAATATCCGAGTATTTTTGCCCGAAAATGGCAGACGTCTTTCTCTTACATTTAAAAAAGCAAAAACAAAAGCTGACATTGTAGACTTGGTCATGTTCTTTTCCGGCGTGTATTACAAAAAGTTCTCTGTTTAACCTGCGGTTGCGGTTATATTCGACGCAGACGATCTTCAGCAGCTGATTTTAATGTTTATTTTTGCAGTCCTAACTTTCAGGCGGAATAGTTTTATGAGTTAGTCTGTATTTAAAATTTTCTATTTGAAGAATTTTCCAATGCATTTTACCATTTCTTTTTTATCAGTTTCAAAAAAATTCATTTGAAAACGGAAGTTTATTAGATAAAACACTGCTTAAATTTTTAAAATGTGTAAAAATAAATTTAATGGTAATAATACCACCCCCCTTTTTTTAAGTAAAGTTTGTTTCATGCGTAATAAATAAAAAATATCTTCTTAATAAATAAAAAAAATGTTTTCGAGGATAAAAAATTTTTCTTTGTCAATCTGTCAATCTTTTTATGTTAATTTTCTGCAGAATAAAACAATTTGTAAAATAACTTTTTTAAAAGTCATACCTCTAAAACACAAATTGGAAATGCGAAAAATTAATTATATCATGTGTTTTGCATAAATTTTGTATATATATATATATTTTTTTTTTCGGAAAAGGCTAATTTTATTTAAAAAGGCTGAAAGAAGTAAATTTTTTAAAAAAAAAACAGTTACTAAAAATAGATTAACAGGAAAAAAATATGACTTGAATGCAAATTATAAAGCAATAAATGCATATATGACTAAACTCTGAAGATTCTTTCTGCGTGCTCATTAAAATCTGCAGACTTAACTGTAATAGAAAATGTTTAGTTTGAAATCACAGAAGTGTTTCGACCAGTGGTCGCCAAAAAAGTTAAAAAATTTCCTCCCTGCAAACTAAATATGTAAAGTGTATGGATTTAATATTTCTAATTCTAAATATGTTTCAAATTGCTCCAGCACATAGCATTTTTCTGAGAAATACTTTTATAATAATAACGATCCGTGATGTATTATTATATTAAATTGCAATGCTAGATAAAATTGAAATCATGAAAAAAGTATACTTTCACTTCTTAGATATCAAATTGATAAAATATAGCATGGAAATCTAGTTTGTTGATACTTGTACCGTGCATTTTTCTTTTTCTCCCCTCCCCCTTCTTTTCGTGTCCGAATTTACTATTTGCTGTCCATTAATATTCATTCCTTATGCCGCTGTAACTAGGACATGTTTTAAATATTTCTCTTCATTTTCAAAAATTTTTGAAGTTAATATTTTTGTCACACTGTGATTTACAATATGGTGGTTTTTTTGTCACATATATGACGTGACGTACATTACATGCAGTGACATAACAGTGACGTTACAATATTTTTTTAATTGCCGGAAAAATAAAATTTTACAATAAGTAACATGTTTTGAAGAATTTTTGTAATTGTTTAAAGTTTTCTAAGAAGTTCACATCTCAGTCACAATGTGACATCACTGAGTGGTGGCATTTTAGTCACAGATGTGACATGACCACAGTGACTTACAGTGACGTCACAATGACGTCACTGTGACCATGCATGCTATGAGGGTAAATTATACTGTAAAATGTTCCCATAAATATGTATGTAGTATTCATTAAAAGAATCTTAATTGTATGTTGAGAAAAAAAAAAAAAACAATTTTTTTTTGTAGAAATTGAGTCAGGCTAGGCCGGACTCGAGCCGAACATTTAATTTTTACACCGAAAATTCCGGCCCGTGCAGACCTCTACCACACATCCAACTTGAAGTACCAATTCTTCCCATACTTCGGTTAAGGGTGTATTCCGATCCAAACTGCTTATTTTCTGATTCATTTTAAAATTCGTTTTTGCTCTCAAACGCATCAAACTGGGAAATTCTCTTATTTAGAAACTACATAATGTGCCGTGTTTCTCGATTTTTTGATAAATGCAGAAAATACTGTATTAAACGCTGTCAAAGTTGGCGTTTTGAACCGAATTTTCCGAAGCGGGCGATCTGGGAATGAAAAAAAATGGTCATACTGAGAAAATAATTGTTTAAAAATCAAATTCTAATTAATTGAGCTGAAAATGAAATCACACGGCATGTGAAACATGTCTTCAAAAATCACCCCCAGCAAGTTTCATCTTTTTACTTTTAAAAATGAGTCTGAAAATGTCTCGGAAAATTTCGAGCTGTTGAGGGTGGAAAAACATTTTTTCGAATACACCCTTAACAAATCCGAGGTCATAGAAGCAATAGCTTCTTCAGTTCTGTGCCTCAAGAATGGCAAATCATTAGGTAGCGGCGGAACGTAGACACAATCTTTTATAAAACCCCAAAGGAAAAACTCGTATGGCTCTAACGGCATTTAGATCTTCAGCCCAGCAATAAGGCTCAGGGGTCGCCATTTTGTGTATGTGACACTGCAAGCGAGTGAATAACAAAGCAGTACTCGGGCATACGCTTACCTAAAACTGTTTGAGTGACTTTTTATTGTGATCTTGAATCAACACTCTACAACGCTTACAGTTGATACTATTAACATTTATAACTCGGACATTCTTTTATGGACATGGACACCCTGTGCAGATTTACAATTCAAATATTGACCACCATATTAGCGATTTATGGACGCAAAGCGCACGGAGACCCGTTAGGCTCCTGGCCCTGCTCGCGAAGAGACCCACGAGCTAATGCTAATCCTATGGGGAGGGATTTTTCTAATATCTCGTTTGCATTTCGACATTTTTAAATAATATTTTTTGCATTGGATAGCCGAGATCCGTCTCTACATCGCACCTTTTTTACTTTTTCGATTTGGGTTGCAGATATTTTTTAGAATGACACTTTCATTTTCGGAACCGGTTTTAAAAGTGAAAGTAACTTTATAAAAAATATCTGCGACCAAAATCGAAAAAGTAATAAAGGTGCGATGTAGACACGGATCTCGGCTATCCAATGCAAAAAAAAAAAAAAAAAAAAAAAAAAAAAAAATATATATATATATATATATATATATATATATATTTAAAAATGTCGAAAGGCAATTGAGATATTAGAAAAATCCCTCCCCATAGGATTAGCATTAACTCGTGAGTCTCTTCGCGAGGAAGGACAGGAGCCTTAAGGACGCACAGTGCATAGGGCCAACTGTTATAATGATCGTCGTATTGACAGTTTACGGAGGAAAACGCATAGGATCCTGTTATAGTAAGGGTACCCGTTATAATGATTGGTATTTTACTGATTTATAGACGCTAAATGCACAGGACCCCGTTATAATGTGCTTTAGACGTTGCACAATTTTTAAAAATTGGGGTTGCATCCTGTAAATGACATTTAAGAATATCTCAAAACGTTATTTTATTGAAACATACGCAAAAAAACCCCTTTTGTATATTTTTCCTTATAAGTCTGGGGATGCAAAAATTTAAAAATAAATAAATAAATGAGATAGCGTCTCGAGTGGATTATTTCCTTTCTGCAGAATTAAAATTTACTCTCTACCTATATTAATCTTAAAATAAATTTAAGGGAAACAATTTAAAAATGGTCACTTCTTTCTGAAAAATATTATATTGGTGTCATTTGGTAGTTTAAGGGGACTAGGCACTTTCAAACTCATTTTTTTGTTTATTTATTTTTAATTGCACTTTAAATGCTATTCAAAGGTACACTATATGAATTATGACCTATATTTATCACACAAGAAATTTAAAAAAAAAAAATTGGGCGAAAAAAAAAATCATGAATATTTTAAGCGTTATGAAGAACTTTTCAAAATGTCCCATGCGAATTCCATATCAATTAAAATCCCCAATATTTTTAACCATTTGGAAAAATGGTTATTGCCCTCGTCAGGGTAGGAAATCAAAAGCATATCTGAAGCGTTTTATTGGTTTAATCCGCATTTTATTCGTTTTATGATTGGTCTATACACTAACCTTTACTTTCAACAGAGATGGATACTTTTGTTGCCACTATGACAAAAAAGTAATAAAAACTACAAAAAAAAAAAAAATAAATAAATAAATAAATAACTCTGAAACAAATTGAGATACAGCTTTCAAACAAATTGCATTTAAAAGTACAATTTATTCTCTATACGACGGTGTAAAAAGTAATATTGTGGGATGTTTAGAAGTTTAAGTGAAATTTCAATTTAAATGGGTCGTCAGATTTCTTGGAAATCTGACGATGGAAAAGCCTTTTCCCGAACAGCCAATGAAATGCTTGGATAATACGTAAGTTTCAGGTGGATAATGCGTCAGTTTCAGGAAATCTGACGAGTCGCAGGCGATTTTTGTTGCTTGCAATTTTTACGTGCAATAACACTATTAATGTTTAATTCATGGCGTACGTAATGTATGATCAACTCCGTGCTATTTTTTGTGTCTTAAATTTTAGTCTTTGAAAAAATCATTTTCCAAATGGTCGTTGTAGTTTGTTTTATACTAGTTTGGTTTACATATACAATGTGCATAGTTTTTTTTAAATTAAATATAATTAGAAAAGTTAAAGGTAGTTAAGTGCAGAATAGGGTGCAAAAATTATGAACATTTCATAAAATTTAGAAAATACTTTTTTCTGACCTTTATATTCGAATATATAAAATTCGATGCACAGTTTTATTTGTATATGTAAACCAAACTCGCATAAAAAAAAAATATTGGGGATTTTAACTCTTTATCTATTGACGGTACTTATAAGTACCATTAAAATAACTTGTTATAAAATTTATTTAATATACAGTTTAGAATGAGTTATAGATACATTACTTTATCTTTTTGCAAAAAAGCATTATTGGTTACACAAAAGAAAAATACTGTTAAAAGGATGATTTATTTCGCCTTTGGATCTTTTCAACTCGCTTGGCGTTGGGAGGGGGGGGTTCAATTCGGAAATATTTTTATATTTCTATTTTAAGACCATTATATTTGTACATTTCCTAATTCTACAAAATACTAAGAAAAAGATTTAAAATAAAATATTTGAGTGGCATTATAAATATTGCACAAAATCCCTATAAATTCAAATTTAATAAATCCTTCTAAATCCTTCAATTTTTCTAAAATCTTTCTAAAATTTATTAAATGATTATGTAAATCTTCTAATGCAGTTTAAACAATTCACGAAAAATGCTTTAGAAGATAAAATTTTCTTGAATTCATAACTCAGTACATAAAGGGTTAATTGATATGAAATGCGCATGGGGCACTTTGAAAAGTTCTTCATATCGCTTAAAATATTTAAAAAAATTCTTTATTTTCCTCCCAATTTGTTTTTTATTATTATTTCTTGTGTGATAAATACTACATGCCATAATTCCTATAGTGCCGTTGAATTGTATTTAAAGTGCAATTAAAAAAAATAATAAATATTATTTTATAGGTCCCTTGTCCCTCTAAGAATATTTCAGTAGCAACTTTATGTGCAACGCCATACTTTTCCATTTGAAATAGTAGACTAAGAACCATTCTTTGGTTTTTAACTCCTGCATTCTATGTGATCTAAATTCATAAGAAGTTCGGAATCGAATTCGATAGCATTTGAATTCTATTCTCAAAAATGGAATTTTAAATTACGTTTATCTAAAAAAATGTTTAAGAATTTAAAACTGCGAATTCAATATATGAATATGAATATTATATTCCATTTTCTTTCAATCGGATAACCTTGAAAATGAACTTCGAGTGATGACGGCAGAGCAGTCATGTATGAAATCAGAAACTGTGATGAAAGTAAGATTGGTTAATACTTGAATATATTTGTAAAAAAAAAAAAAAAAAAAAAAAAATTGTAATGGATAATTGTCAAAGAGAAAAAAAGCTTATAAGGAATGTTTAGCAGATAATCCACTTCTTTCCATGAACACTATATATTAATATACTTACTATAAGTTTTGTTACGTCTCGTAGATTAACCCCTTAATCGTCGCGTAATTTTCGGAACAATCGTACAAAATCATCGAATAATATCACCCACTTGCATGAGTAGTTTGTTGGAAAACTGATGGTAAGACTGTCTTTAATTCACGAAAGTGACGAAACCAAAAAATCCCTGTGTTGAGAGAATAGACAATCAGCAGATACGCAGAAATTGCAGAAATTTTATTCGGTTGGGACCGCTTTTTTTAAATGCTATACTTATCAAATACCAAAAAAGGCTCGAATTGAAAAGTACAAATATTACCCTAACTTGTTTATGCTGGTAGAAACGATGCATGCACCTTAACGGTACGTATGCATCAATAGACCTGATCAGGTCTAGAGAACACTTCGAAAAGGCTAAACTTATAGTGTAACAGTTGTAAACAGTTAATGTGGCATGGAAAGATTACTACTTTGCAGTAAGTTTGCAGTATTTTTGATTACTTGTTTGCCGTTAATTTGCAATAAATTTGATGCAGCATGAATTTAACTTGCACGGTAAGTTAGGTGCAAATTCAAAGTGTGGTGGCTTTGGCGTTTGCGTTATCTTGCTGCAGTCTTGTTAAGAACTTTCTGCAAACTAAAAATGCTATGTGGGAAATGATTGACCGTGAACGTATTACGGACGTGATGATTAAGGGGTTAAAAAACATCCCTTTTTTTAACAGTTTAGCGGTGAATGAAGCCTATGGGCCTTTTAAGGCGGACTTTTTAAAAGACCAGGGTCCTGGTGATTTGTAATGGCTCCATCCTCCTCCCTAAGGGTTGCACAATGCCAAAAAACATCTCCGGGAGATTCTCCAGGAACCAAAAATGTCCACTTTTTAGCTTATTGGGAAACCTTCTGTGAGATCCTCGTTAGGACAGTTTCAGAAGATTATATGGGTAGGGTCAGATCACGGCCGACTTCAGTGCCTGCCGAGGAAGCTCTTGTTTGTTAGGGTTTCTAATGATAAAAAACGCTTTTAGGAGTCATGGGTAATTCAAAAGAGGTTGGCGTGGTTAAATGCAGGGCTGCGGAGTCGGTGGGAAAAATGGACGACTCCGACTCTGGAAATTTTATTAGATCCGACTCCGGCTCACACTCTTTTGCTCAAAAATGGGCCTGACTCCGACTCCGATTCCGCAGCCTTGCTTGTAAAATGGACGACTCCGACTCCGGGAATTTTAACAGATCCGACTCAGACTCTTTCGTTCAAAAATGGGCCTGACTCCGACTCCGATTCCGCAGCCCTGCTTGTAAAATGGACGACTCCGACTCCGGGAATTTTAACAGATCCGACTCCGACTCTTTCGCTCAAAAATGGGCCTGACTCCGGCTCCGATTCCGCAGCCCTGCTTGTAAAATGGACGACTCCGACTCCGGGAATTTTAACAGATCCGATTCCGACTCTTTCGCTCAAAAATGGGCCTGACTCCGAGTCCGATTCCGCAGCCCTGTTTGTAAAATGGACGACTCCGACTCCGGGAATTTTAACAGATCCGACTCCGACTCTTTCGCTCAAAAATGGGCCTGACTCCGAGTCCGATTCCGCAGCCCTGTTTGTAAAATGGACGACTCCGACTCCGGGAATTTTAACAGATCCGACTCCGACTCTTTCGCTCAAAAATGGGCCTGACTCCGACTCCGCAGCCCTGGTTAAATGTGCAGTGAAAAGGTTGATTTACATTCGTGATTATATTATACTTTCGTTTATTAAGAAACATTTTTCTTCTTTTACATTGCGCCGCCACATCTGACGGCTGTTTTCGTTATGGACTAAGAAAGTTCAATTACGAGATATATTTGGAGATTCGCTTGCATAAAATTGTTAAGTAAAAAATAAAAAAATGTTGCTGCGTCACATAAACTCTTACCTCCAAAGCCATTTATTCAATGGCTTTGCTTACCTCTGATAAATTTGCGCCGTCTCATTCTTTGTGAGTTGCCATTTTTTCTTACATAAACATAATTACGAAAATATTAATATAAAAAAATGAACATTTGTAAAATTTCCCAAAGCAAATCATAAATTTAATACCAAAATATTGATAACCCTTTAAAAATTTACAGTTCATATCAATTTCGTAAGAGCAAAATAACCAAAAATTCATCTTTTGCAGCAAAATTTTTAAAATCCAAAAATGATAACGGAATAGCGCAGTTCATATGCCTGAGAAAAATATTGAAATTTTCACAGCTGTTTACCTCTGATGACGTTTTTAATACAGAGGAAGTATTTGAAGGTCATTTTGTTACAGTTAAGATAAGGCCAGTTTTATTTCATATCTATTCTTGGAAGACAGCCAGATTTTATCATGATTCCATATGTTTATATATAAACATGCAGAAATATGGACATCTGCAATAATTTATAATATTTACACTGCTGAAAACATTTTGACGGTTGAGTTGTTTTCCACTTCTAAGAACTATTTTATTCTTAATATTGCACGCAACTCTGCTTACAATCATTTCTAAGGAACTTGAACAAATATTACAGTATACTTTCGATTGTCCGACATTCGATTATACGACATAATCGTTTAACCGACACTCCTCACATATCTCATTAAATAAAAGTGTTTATGATAGTATTACAACATCCCGGACAAATTTTAATTACGGTCGAACCCGGTTAAGAAACTCACGGTTAATACGCGATCCCACTTGATACGCGGATTTTTTCCAATCCCTTGAACATCGCCCATAAGGCTAATGTAAAAATATCATGTTTAATACGCGTACGGTTATTACGCGATCCCGCTTAATACGCGATAAATTTTCAGCCCTTTGAGGGAAAAAAATTACGCTTAAGACGCGAATTCGTTGATCAAGATGCGAATTCCTTCTCCATTATCGAATGTTGCCAATTTAGAGGGGTTTTTTATTCAGATAAAAAACACTGTTTCCAGATACTATTGTTTACTTTATTTAATAGCAGATTACCTAAGACGAAAATTACTAATCGGAAATAGTGGAAGATATTTGAATTAAACATAAACCCGCTAAATTAGCAACACAGCAATTCTTCTTTGATCCCGCCTCTTAATATTCTTTGCCTCTATAGCTTCGTGTATGTTTTTACTATAGCAGAGAGATATAGATGAATTCAGGTTACTCAGATAAGTCATAAAAATTATTGTGATTAGAGATGATCATACCGGTTGTTAGTGAGTTTTTAAGCTTACGTTATATCACTACTACGTTTTATAATGCATATTATAGGCAACAAAAACTGAAACTCGTAAAGCTTAAATTGATACGGCTGCGGTCGGATAATTATTTTGTATTTTCTTTACGTTTTGTTATGCTAACTAGTGATGGGCGATAACGAGATGTTTTTCTCGATTTTCTCGATTGTATGAACATCTCGATATTTTTCGATTGTATAAATTTTTTCTCGATGACTACAGTTTGCAAATTTCTTTTATAAATCATATATTATGTATTATATACGTCATACATTTATCAAGAATAGTCTGCGGGTGAACTGGAATGAGTCGATGTTAATAAAGACTAGGTGACTTCGACCGCTAGCGGGCCCCTCCTTTAATTGGGGCCCCTAATTTATACGTAATCTTGTAATATGAAATCACGAACAGGTTACCCGCTATATACGGCACTGATATATGATAGCAGGCGGGTGTGGTGTGCACGCACTACAAAATCTTGTAAAAAATATATCGAAACGAATGAACGTCGGACCAGATCTCTTGGGGGAGGGGTCAAAGCGAGCGGAGGGGCACAGCAGCTGCAAAATATGATTAAGTCGTCACAAGTCTTTAGGCCTTTCCAACCATATGTCACATGAGAAGTCTGGATCTGAATTTATAAAAATGCCCTCCCCGTGGGGGGAAAGGGGGGAGGGGTGCGGGAGGTGGATAACATGAGTAAGTGGTCATAAGCCTTTCCAACAATATGTCACATGAGGGGTCTCGGCTAAATTTAGAAAAACACCCCCGTGGGGGAAAAGTGGTGGGGGGCGGTCACCGGAGGTGCATTACATCAATAAGTAGTCACAGACCTTTCCAACGATATCTCACATGTGGGGTCTTGGCTAAATTTGGAAAAGTGTCCCCCGGGAGGGGCAAATTGGGGGAGACTGTCACCGGAGGTGCATAACATCAATAAGTAGTCACAGACCTTTCCAACGATATTTCACATGAGGGGTCTTGGCTAAATTTGAAAAAGTGTCCCCCGGGAGGGGCAAATTGGGGGAGACTGTCACCGGAGGTGCATAACATCAATAAATAGTCACAGACCTTTCCAACGATATCTCACATGAGGGGTCTTCGCTAAATTTGGAAGAATGCCCCCGGGGGGGGGGGCAAAGTGGTGGTGGGGACACCGTAGGTACATAACATCAATAAGTAGTCACAGACCTTTCCAACGATATCTCACGCGAGGGGTCTTGACTAAATTTGAAAAAGTGTCCCCCAGGGGAGGGCAAAGAGTGGGGGAGACTGTCACCGGAAGTGCATAACATCAATAAGTAGTCACAGACCTTTTCAACGATCTCTCATAAGAGGGGTACTAACTAAATTTGGAAAAGTGTCCTCCGGGGGGGCAAAGTGGGGGGGGGGCGGCCACCGGAAGTGCATAGCACTAATAAGTAGTCACAAACCTTTCTAACGATATGTCACATGAGGGGTCTTGGCTAAATTTGGAAAAGTGTCCTGAAATTTCATATATTATAAATAATATTTAGCGGAGGGCTCCATAAAAAAATCCGATCTAAAATGATAAAAGCGGAAAAAACTACCCTCGCAGTGGGGGACAAATTGGGGAGGGGAGGAAGAAAGTCTCATAATATGAAAGAGTCATCCGAGAGCTTACCGATGACATATCACATGACTGGTCCAAAAAAAAAAGTTTGAAAATTGCTCCCCCTCTCTCCCCCCGTGGGCCCACTCTTTCACCCCGGAATTCACACAGCCGCCACTTTAAAATTTTTATGTTCAATAAATAATATTTACCGGAAGACTGCATAAAAAACCCATATTTAAAGTGATATTTAAATTTATTATAGAAATCGGCTACGGTTTTAAAAATTTGTTCGCCCCATCCCACCCCCCTTTGGGCGAAGAAAGGTTCATAGTATGAAAGAGTGGTCAAAGGGCTTTTCGTTTATATGCCACAGGAAGGGTTCGGTAAAATTTTTAAAATTGCACCCCATGAGTCCACTCTCACGTCCTCCTCCCTCAAAATCACCCGACCCACCTTCCTCTTTGAAAATTTTATATTTAATAAATAATTTTTATCGGAGGGTTCCAGGTATGTGACATCTTGGTAGGGCTAAAATAAGAGAAACTTTGAAAATTAGGGCTTCATTTCACAGCTCATTGTCATGCCTTTTTCTCTATCTCGTCCCTTGGTACTCTCGATAAATTTTCTTACTTTTCTTCTCTGCCGAGGACGAGAGAAGTCCTCGAAAAGCTTCTCATAGCGAAATGTTGAAAAGCGCGAGAGAAATCCTCGAAAGGCTTTTCATTGGGAGATTTCGAAAAGGACGAGAGTAACAAGCGAGAGGCTTCCCATCGGGAAAGGTTGAAAAGGGCGAGAGGAAACTCTCGAGAGACTTCCCATCCCGAAAGGTTTAAAACCGCGAGAGAACCAACCATCGAGCAGATTGCCATCTGGAAGCGTCGAAATGCTGGAAAAATCATCGAGATGAGATTTGCCGAAATGCGAGATGGAAATGAAGCTTTCAGAGTCAAACTTACCGCATTTCTGGTTTAAGTCATAATTTCTCAAAGGAGTCCATCTGCTATTCCAATCTCTTTTTAGCTCACAGGCTATCTAAGCCTGAGAGCTAATGTACCCGTCGGTTTTGTGTGTATGCATGTACTGTACGTACGTATGTATGTACGTAACGCGATAACTCTTGATTAAAATGTGCGATTTGCTTCAATTTTTTTTATGTTCATTCTGATAAGGCGTTCCGCTGTTTAGTTTTGACGGTTCATTGGTTAAGGATAAAGGGAGAGAGGGTGGCTGGTCCCCCCCCCCCCCCCCGTCCTTAATTTAGATAAATAGGTTTTTCATGCAGAATTCTTCGATTTGCTCCAAATTTCGTATACCGGTTTATTATGTTAAGGAGCTTCCCTGATTAAACTTGGAGGTTCATTAGTTAAGTATGAAGGGGGGAAAGGGGGGTAGACCCCCTCCTTAATTTAGATAAATGGGTTTTTCATTCAGAATTATTCGATTTGCTCCAAATTTGGTATACCGGTTCATTATGTTAAGAAGTTGCCTTGATTAGATTTGGAGGTTTACGGGTTAAGTATAAAGGGGGAGAAGGGGGCTATACCCCCCCCCCCCTTAATTTAGATAAATGGGCTTTTCATGCAGAATTATTTGATTTGCTCATAATTTGGTATACCGGTTTATTATGTTAAGGAGCTTCCCTGATTAAACTTGGAAGTTCATTGGTTAAGGATAAAGGGGGAGAAGGGGGGGCTGGTCCGCCCCCCCCTTAATTTAGATAAATGGGTTTTTCATGCAGAATTATTCGATTTGTTCCAAATTTGGTATACCGGTTTATTACGTTAAGAAGTTGCCTTGATTAGATTTGGAGGTTTACGGGTTAAGTATAAAGGGGGAGAAGGGGGGCTGGTCCCCCCTTAATTTAGATAAATGGGCTTTTCATGCAGAATTATTTGATTTGCTCCAAATTTGGTATACCGGTTTATTATGTTAAGGAGCTTCGCTGATTAAACTTGGAAGTTCATTGGTTAAGGATAAAGGGGGAGAAGGGGGGCTGGTCCCCCACTTAATTTAGATAAATGGGTTTTTCATGCAGAATTACTCGATTTGTTCCAAATTTGGTATACTGGTTTATTATGTTAAGGAGCTTCCCTGATTAAACTCGGAGGTTCATTAGTTAAGTATAAAGGGGGGAAAGGGGGGTAGACCCCATTCCTTAATTTAGATAAATGGGTTTTTCATGCAGAATTATTCGATTTGCTCCAAATTTGGGATACCGGTTTATTATGTTAAGAAGCTGCCTTGATTAGATTTGGAGGTTTATGGGTTAAGTATAAAGGGGAGGGGCTAGTCTCCACTTAATTTAGATAAAAGTGTTTTTCATGTAGAATGATTGGATTTGCTTCAAATTTAATATACCGATTTATTCCGATATGACGCTTCCTTCATTAGATTCGGAGGTTCATTGGTTAAGTATACAAGGGCGAAAAGGGGGCAAGTCCCCTCCCCTTAATTTAGATAAATGGATTTTCATGGAGAATTATTCAATTTACTTTAATTTTTTTTCTATGTTTGTTCTGATAAGGAGCTTTCCTGATTAGATTTGAAGGTTCATTAGTTAAGTATAAAAGGGTTAAAGGGGTTAGACCACCCTTAATTTAGCGATATGTTTCTTTTTTTCATGCAGAATTATCTGATTTGCTTCAAATTTGATATACTGATTTATTATAGTTAAGGAGTTTCCCTGATTAGATTTGGAGGTTCATTGGTTAAGTATAAAAGGGGCAAACGGGGGATATTTCCCTTCATTTATTTTTTGAGGGACATTATTCTTTGAAATAAGAGTATAATATACAGTTAGTGTTAATAACCTGTGAGCTCAATGCCATCAGTTTAACTGGCACTTATAATTTTATTGCTATTAACCGATGTGGGTTATGAAGCATAGTGGTTTATGTATTCAGTTCTGTATAGTCCTAGTTTCAAACTTTACTGTTAAATTTAGTGTCATTTTGTCCCGAATTTTCAATGTTTCTCTTATTTTAGCTCTGCCAAGCTGCCCCATACCTGGAGACTCAGATAAATACTATTTATTAAATATAAAAAGTTCAAAGAGAAAGTTGAGTGATTTCTGGGTGCGCGAGAGTGCACAAAGGGAGGGAGGGGGCGGGTAATTTTCAAACTTTTACCAAACCTCTCCTTGACATATCATCGGAAAGTCCTTTCACCACTCTTTCATATTATGAACCTTTCTCCTCCCAGAGTTGAATTCCGGAAGGGGTTCGGGGGGGGGGGGGGAGCGGTGCGGGGGTGACTTTTTTTTTAATTGTAGAGATTTCCACAATAAATATCATTAAATGAGGTTTTTTAATGGAGCTCTCCGATAAATATTATTTATTAAATATAAAATTTTAAAAGTGGGGCTGCGTGATTTCCGGGTATATTCTAGGATAAAAGAGGGAACCCACGTGGGAGGGGTAGATTTCAAACTATTTTTGGACCAGTCATTTGATCTATCATCGGAAAGTTTTCGGTTATCATCGCAAAGTTACTCTTTCATATTATGAACCTTTCTTCTTCCTTCCTTAGTTTGGCGCCCCGAGAGAGGCACTTTTCGAACTTTTTTGAAATCGTATCTTTTTTAAACATTTTAGATCGGATTTTTTTTACGGAGCCCTCCGATAAATAATTTTTAATATATGAAAATTTCAAAGAGAAGGATGGGCAGGGCATATTTCGGGGGGGGGGGGGAGCACGATAATTGGAATCCTCGGAGTTGGGACTCTTTTCTATCTTTTGCTGACACCCCTCATATGATATATCATTGGAAAGCTCTGTGACTACTATTTCATTTTATATATCGCCCGCCCCCCCCCCTTACTTTGCCCCCGAGCGGGGGCACTTTACTAAATTTAGCCGACACCCCTCATGTGCCATATCGTTGGAAAGTCCTGTGACCACTTATTCATATTATGCACTTTCCTTGCCCCTCCCTCCTACTTTGCTCCCCGCGGGAGTTCGTTTAATGTATTCCAGTCGAAGACTTTATAAAAATGGGGAAATTAAAGATCCAATCTCAAATGACGTAGAAAAATCAATAAAAAATTTTGATCCCTTTTATCATCCTTTATTTCATATTTTTGCCACTAGGGGGTGCTTTTGATTCTTATTTCTTTGGCCATTTTGGTGCTAATTGCCGAAAAATTCTAATTTTTGATACTTAAACTCCCCTTACCGCTTCATAGCTACTCGCGTTTTTTCAGCTTTTTTCAACCAGGGGGCACCCTTACAAGACTTTTCCAGTCTTATGGCTCCTTTATAGTTTCCCTTTCGTTTGTTGTTTTTTTATTCCATCTGTTTTCAGTTACCCTATATTTAATAAAATCTGCCCTATATATATATAAAAACAATGATTTCAATAATCGATTCTAGAACATCTCCTTTGTAGATTCTCGAAAGTAATCGATGACTGTATCGATTGTGTATTTTACGATAACAATTTTTTTCGATTGGTAAATTTTCGAGAATCGCCCATCACTAAGCCCTATCACTACTGTGAAATTGTCGGCCAGAATAATAGCTAAGTTTTCCAATAACTGTTTTTAGCTTTTCTCGTTATAATCGATTGTAAAACATCTCGATTGTAGATTCTATGAATTAATCGATGGCTGTATCGATTGTGATTTTTTACGATGACGATTTTTCTCGATTGTCGAATTCTCGAGAATCGCCCATCACTAATGCTAACAATATTTTTTATACAAAGACTTATAAGTACAGTTTTTTCTTATATTAAAAAGAAGGACAAATTATAATGGTACTTATTATTAAAAGTACTGAATATGATTTAAAAAATTGGAATACATATTTATTTAACGTTATTATTCCAGTCTGTCGTATAAAAAGAAACAATGAGTTAAATTAGAATATGATTAATTTTAATATAAATATACGTAAAAGACACAATTTTCGAACGTAAGCATAAAAACTAGTTGGATGTGCCAATCCCAAAACTTTCTTCTATCTTATACCTTAATATTTCAAAACCTAGTTACACATGTTAATACTTCAATATTATTAGTTCAATACTATACCAACTTTCATTTTCATCTTAAATTTCTGCTCAAGACAATTAAACGGACTAAAAACGAGTTAATCTATATCATGATATTTGTTAAAATTATTAATTTTTCCTTATTCTGTCGTTATCAGCTGTTTGCGAATAGCCGGCATAGCAGGAAGCGAGTTCCCGCCGATGCACAATAGAACTACGAAAAATCAAGAAAAGTATACAAAAATCGCTAGCACGGAGACCCTTTACCGCGCAATATTTCCAAATTCAAGGAGAACCTGTTGGCCAAAGCCAAAAACAAGCACAAATATTTTGGTTCAATTGTAAGCATAATTTTATACGCTGTTCGATGGTACAATAATGAAAATGGCACAGAGATCGGAATTATAGCGCCCCCTTCTTTCGGAATTTTTTCAAGTTCAGGGAGGACTCATTTGCAATAGCCAGAAACATGCACAAAAAATTTGGTTCAATTATATGCATAACTTCATACACTTTTCGATGGTACAATAATGAAAATGGTACAGACATCGCAATTATAGTGCCCCCTTCCGGCAGAATTTTTCCAAATTCAGGGAGGACCTTCGTGACATGACCAAAAATAAACACATAAAATTTGGTTCAATTCTATGCATAACTTCATACACTTTTCGGCGGTACAATATTCAAAATGGCACAAAAATTGTACAAAAATCGCTATTGCAGCGCCCTCTACGAGCGATTTTTTTACAAATTAAGGGAGGACCTCCTTGCCATAGCCAAGAACTTAAAATTTTTTTTGGTTCAATTCTATGCATAACTTCATACACTTTTCAAAGGTGCAATATTCAAAATCACACAAAAATCGCTATTACAGCGCCCCCTAATGGCGAATTTTTTGCAAATACATGGAGGACCTGCTTGCCATATCCAAAAACTTAAAATAAGAATTTGGTTTAATTCTATGCATACCTTCATACACTTTTGGACGGTACAATATTCAAAATCGCACAAAAATCGCTATTACAGCGCCCCCTACCGGCGAATTTTTTCCAAATTCAGGGAGGACCTGCTTGTCATAGCCAAAAACTTAAACTAAAAATTTGGTTCAATTCTATGCATAGCTCCATACACTTTTGGATGGTACAATATTCAAAATCGCACAAAAATTGTTATATCAGCGCCCCCTACCGGCGGATTTTTTCCAAATTCTGGGAGGACCTGCTTGCCATAGCCAAAAACTTATAATAAAATTTTGGTTTAATTCTATACATAACTTCATACACTTTTTGATGGTACAATGGCGACAGACAGACCGACAGACGGACAGACGGACAGACGGACGGACGGACAGACGGACACACAGACAGACAGACATTTTCTATAAACATGTTTTTTGGAATCTCTGACCCCTAAAACATGCAAATCCGTCGAAAACCGGAAGTCGAAAAAAATTTCGATTACAATACTTTCTTCTATTGAAGATAGAAGAAAGTAATAAAAGCTATAAAGTTCATTTAAATGATTAAATGTGTACGTAAGTTCAGTTTCTGCAACATTATACAAATCACGTTTAATACGCGATCTCGCTTAATACGCGACTTTTGTCCACTCCCTTGAAACGCGTCTTAAACGGACTCGACTGTACCTTAAAAAAAAAAAAAAAAAAAAAAAAAAAACTCATAATCAATTACACAAAGTTTCAAACAAGGTAAAAATGTTAATAAATGCTTAACATTTTGTTATATTATTCCAATGCATTGTAAATTACATTAAATAATACAGAATTTTTTCCCAATAATCATTTAAAATAAATCACAGTTTTTCGGAAGTCCATAGGAAATTTCGCCAAGAAACACCCTCTTCCATACTTTATTAATTCTCCTTGGCTTACAAAAATGGATGAAAATCATGAAGAAGTAAATGGAACGCATGGTTGGTTTACCTAGAATCTGAAATCTCCAAGTGAATCTAAAACAGGAAAGTTGATATGTATCAATATTTTTTTCTTTTTTTTCCTCCCTTGAAATAATCTTACTTTTACTCATTAGAAAAGATCCAAGGTACAGTCGTGGAAAAAAAAAAAAAAAAAAAAAAAAAAAAGTAAACACCCCTTACTAACTCTGCAAAAAATTATCGTAGAAGAAAGTTACTGGTACCACACGATTGGTAATAAAGTCTACTTTTAAATGATGAATATAAAATTTTCTTTGGCGGGCCATCTATATATTAAAACGAACCATAACTTTGTTTTTTTCAATATCAGTACACAATTCTGACAGCATAAATGAACTCTACACCCTTCAATTAGCCTAAAAACAATTTTTTATGCAATTCGTACAATAATTTATTTTAAAACGAGCGTATTTTAGGGGCTGTATCCAAATTGAAGTTCGGTACTCGATTGTTGACCGAGAGAAGCGCCTTTCTTGATCAAGGCATATTAAGCGCCACTCAGACAGTCATTGAAGACTACATGATAGCATAAGAAATTTAAACTTATCTAGTCACTTCTATCATAGATGGCCCCTAAAACCATCATTTTGCTGTTTTTTAAGCATAATTTGAAAACTACCTGGAAGAAAAATATGAAATTTTGAATTTCCATAAAGCAGGACTTAATAAATCTAAATAAAAAAAAAAAAAAAAAAAATTGTAGGTTACAATTTATATTTTTTTCGAATATTAATTTCATAATTCATATCATAAAATTATAAAAATTGCAAATTCAACGTATTTATGTTTGGGTATTTTAGTATTATTGCTACACAAAAAATTAGCACATTAGGAGTATAATTTCAGGAGATATTAATAAAACTATGAAAATGAAATTTAATATTTGGAGCACTAAATTTTGAATGTTTATAATTAAAAAAATTATCATTCAAATGACTTGAAATTTGGTGTTTACGCATAGTTTGAACCGAAGATTTGAAATATCTTGTTTAAATTGGGTATTGCTATTGAAAAAAAAATTAAATTTGGGTTCGTTTCAATATGTAGGTGGCCCCTAAGCAAATTTTATATATATCATTTAAAAGTAGACTGTAACGCGCGCTACCCGTTTCAAAAATAGACTCTACCGGCAATCACGTGATCGACTTCCGTGAGCTCTGCCGAATAAGAAATGCAGTTAGTTCAGTGTTGCCAGAAAGAGTCGGAGTCGCTAAAAATATGTCGACTCCGACTCCAAACTTTTTGTTGAACAGTTTGAAGTGAAATAAAAAATAAAATCAATTACGCTTAATTTTAAATTTATGAACAGAATTATTATTTTATTTTTTAACTCTATACATTAATAAATATTTAGTTATTTTTCAGTGTGAGTTTTGAAAGCTTTTTGTTTTGTTTCGTTTTTTGTAAATTAAGTCCAACTCAACCCGAATCCTGTGTCGACCCGACTACCCAACCCAATGAAGGAATCTATCTCAGACAATAACAGATGTTTCAATTTAACCTCTGTCCCTCCGTGTTCGGGTCGGGTCCTGAAATTTATATTTTAAGTCAGTCCGAAGCGAACCGGAAAGAAACCTGAACCATGAACCCGATTTGAAATGATATACAGTCGAACCTCTATTTAACGAACCTCTATTTTGCGAATTTTTCTCTTTTGTGAACTTTTCCATGGAACCAAGAACGTTTTGAGAATTTCTCCTTAAAATAACCTCCAAATAACGAAGCCATTTCAAACTTATTCTTTTTTTAAGCACATTTTATGATGTCCAATGGGCTTGAACTGGTTTTACCAGGCGCCTTTTTTGTCAACAGTGAGAATTCGGCAAGTACGGAGGACGAAGAAGATAATCCCTTAGAGTAACTTAAAAAAATGTGGATATAGCTGAGAAAAAAAGAAGAAATTAACCATGATGTGCTGATTGATGATTGTATTTCACTTAATTCTGAAGTTGAGACCTCGGAAACACTATCCGAATTGGATTTTTCGACAGTGTGAAAAATAAAAACAATACAGCAATGAATTGTGATGAAGACAAATATGATGATGATGGAAATGATCATTATGCAGGAATTAACAAAACTTCGTATGATGAAATGGTAAAATCATTTGAAACAATCCGACTCGGATTATAGTTAGAAGAAAATACGCATGAAGGGGTTTTTGGTGCATTGCAAAGATACGAGACGTATTATGAGAGAAAGCACTTTTTAAAAGAAAAAAATCAGGCAAAAATTAACAGAGTTTTTCAGAAATTAAATTTAAGGGCGCATATGTTAATGTATGGTTAAAATTATATGTTATAATAATAATAAATACGATAATATCATTAAAATTCGTCAATTTTAATGTAAAACTACTTTAAATAGAAAATACAGTGTATTCCCGGACAATGTTTTGTTTTCCTAGCAGATTTCAAATATTTAAACACATAGAAAAAATGAATTAATGACGGATATTGGTGGGTAAAGTAAATAAAACAAATCGATATAATTTATATAAAACAAATGTCATTAATTACTTTTAGTAAAAATATTTAGTGTTTATGAATTTAAAATCTGTTTTATGTAGTTTAAAGTATTTTAAGGGGTGAATCTCTATTTAACGAATTTTCCATATAACGAACTTTTTTCCGTGACTTAGCGATTTCGTTAAATAGAGGTTCGACTGTATAATCAAAATTTTATTGGAATTATAAAAAATAGTTATCTCTAACAGCAATTTTATCTTTTGTGTAGGAAAAGAAATATATATTTACTTATTCGACTTATAAGTTAAACGATATTATGGACTTTCTTCTGAAAAATCGGGTCAACCCGACCCGAACCCGCAATAATAATTATCAGACTGGCGCACAACGAAAAAAATTTAGCGCCAACTCAATCCGAACCACCGTGTGAATCGGACCCTAATGTAATGCAACAATCTACTTCAGATAACAATGGATGTTTCACTTATCCTTTGTTCAAATTATACTACCTTATTTTTCAGTATTTCAGATAAAAGAGAATGTGTGTAAAATATGAAACTGATTAAAGCCGCTATCACTACAATATAGGACAACTCATACAGAATTTTTCTCATTAAAACAAAAAACTGCAAATTTCTTCTTAAATATTTCTTATCCAAAACTTAGACGTTCTTCTATTTCTAAGCCCCAACTAGAGTCTTCTAAAGGGCGGGTTTCACCCGACCCGAATCTGAAATTTCTGCTGAAATTCAACCCGAGACCCGACAAAAAGAAATTCGCCAACCAAATCCGAAAATAGAAAAAAAGTCGTCAATCCGACTCTAATTCGACACGAAAGAAAATTAGTTCATATTTTATAGAATAAACAATTATAAAAAAAAGCCTATAATTTTATCTTTTTTGTATAAAAATGAACTTAAATACACTCATTAATATTCAAATATGTAGATTTTTCTTTTGAAAAATATTCAGTACATATTTTCTTTTGAAAAAAAAGGTAAAATCAAAAGTGTCAAAACCTAACCCGAAATATTTAAAGTCTATCTGGTTCGGGCTATATTTGGTTATCCTATCCGATGGAGGATCGTAATTCTAAACTACTGTAGTTCTGTTTCCATAAAGTTTCCTCTCTGTTTCCATAAAATATATTTGATGTAACATTTAAAAAAATATATTAGACGTCACATTTAAAAAACCAAAAAAAAAATTTAATGTGGCGTCTAATATATATTTTATATTACAGTGATTAAAATTGTCTTTAAAGTGTGAATTAATGTCTGAAATTGGTATATAAACTGTAAATTATGAATACAGGTATTACAATCTCAAATATAGATAACTACAGGGTGCCCAGCGAATCAGACCCTGATTTCAAAATTAAATATCTCAAAAACAAAGATCAATAGAATTATGCGGTAAACGGTTTGCTTATCAGCTAAGCTGTAAAAATGTTATACAGAAGTTTAAAAATTTGTTGCAAAAACTTCTAACAGATGGCGCTGTAATTGCAATGCCTATAAATTGTGTTTGGAAGTCCAGAGCACTAGCGTCTCATTCGTAGATGGCTTCCTATGAAAGAACGAAAATTGGGAAAGACCACTTTTTCGTTGGGATGATGTGCAGAAGTGGAGGCATCTGGTCACAGAATTATTGCATCAGCTTCAATTTTAGAGAATTTCAATTAATAGAATTTTGAATAAAAAGTTTAGCAATCATTATATAAGAACTTATTAAAATATTTTATTTAAGAAATGTGCAGAAGCGGAGCCATGTGTTGACAGAATTTCAGATTTCAGAGAGAATTTCAGAGAGATTTGTTTCAAATTTTGTTATAAGCTACTTCGGTCCGGATACCAATATCTCTGTGGTATGTCTTTTCTCTCCTAATTCGTAGATCGTGGAATCGAATCCAAGTAGAGGAGGATTTGAGTAAATCGAAATCTTTACTTTTTATATTTATTTAAACTGTGAAAAAAGTTTGAATAAAAAAATCCAAAGTTTCTCTTTTTAAAATTTAATTAATCTAAAAGAAACCCAATTTTTAAAAATCATTGAGCATTTATAATAATGATTCATAAATCATTTTTTTTTAATTGTAGAGAATTGAATGAATGATATTTGAATGAAAAAATACAAAGTTTCTATTTTTAAAAACTTAATTAAGTTAAAAATAATTTTAACTTTTAAAACTCATTTTCATTTTTTTTTATCATTGAGCACAGAAGTATGGTGTAGCTTCTAGCGATAAGATTCGAAGTGTTGCAAAGGAATGAAGCATCCAAATACTTTTGCTTTGACGTTGATGACATGACTTATCACCGATTCCTTTTAAAAAAGAAATAATTTAATGTATAATTTCTGTCTCTAAAACTTTGTTTACAAAAAACAGAAATATATGTGTTGTGCTAAAACCTAAGTATTATGCGGTGATTTAAAAATAAATTAAAAGTGCAAAATTACTTTTTTGTTTATAATAATTCAGTTATAAACAATAATACCAAAATATTATGCCGTAATTTAAAAATATGAAAAATAAATTAAAAATACAAAATTATTTTTCTAAATACATGCATTTTGATTTAAATAATTATATGGCATTAAAAACTGAATTTAATAAAAATAAGGATTTCTAAACTTTTTATTGAAAATTCTATTAATTGAAATTTTCTAAAATTAAAGCTGATGCAATAATTCTGTGACCAAATGTATCCACTTTTGCACATCACTCCAATGAAAAAGTGGACTTTCCCAATATTCGTTCTTCCGTAGGGAGCCATCTAGGAATGAGACGCTAGTGTTCTAGACTTCGAAACACAGTGCAAGTATTGCGATTACAGCGCCATCTGTTAACGGTTTTTGCAACTAAATTTTTAAACTTCTGTATAACATTTTTACAACTTAGCTAATAAACAAACCGTTTACCGCATAATTCTATTGATCTTTGTTTGCAAGATATTTAATTTTGAAATCAGGGTCTTATTCGCTGGACACCCTGTACATTTTTATAATATGAGGATAATTACTCGGTACTTTAAGAGTATTATTCCTTTCATCTAATACACAATTCTTCAAGTAAGGGGAAAATTATTATTTCAAAAAACTGGTGCTAACCGAACAATTTAAAATTTTTTTAAAGCGCTAAACTCTCTATAATGCTTGGCAGGAAATCCTGCCAGTCGGATTAGATGAGTTATATATCTATATATCTATAAATAGGGTAAATGCGCCAGTAATGGACACCCTTAAGGAATTTCTCTAAAAATTGTATTTTAAATAATAGTTATGTTATTATATTCCAGTTTTTTCAATATTATATTAATTTATCAACAATATTTAACCAATCCCATAGTCTCATTTCCCAATATGAATCAAAATTTAATTGTAAATGGCAGAAATACATCAAAACACCTAAAATGCCAGTAATGGACACCCTTTGTTCCAGTAATGGACACCCTCTATTCTAGTAATGGGCACCCCATAAAAAGTAATAAATATAATTGTTTTCCTTACTGCATTTAGAACTAATCGAACGAAATTTTCGCCCGAAAATAGAAATATTACCGAAATTCGGTTTCGGTTTCGGTCGAACCTTAATCTTAATAACCCGACAGCCAAGAGGGGTTATGTGTTCCACGCGTATCTGGGTATGTGGATTTCTTTATACCCTCGAAACATCCCAATGGCTATATGGATTTTAATGAATGAGGTCTCTATCGATTCGTCTTAAACGTCCGATGGTTATAGGCTGGGTTTTTTTTTATAAATTCAAAATGGCGGTAGAGACGAAAAAAAATTACGCACCCTATTGAGCGGCACATCATTGAATAGGTCTTTCAAAATGAAGACAATGTTTCATTGACTAATTTACAGTCAGAAACTCCGTTTAAATGTTACACAACCTGGAAGTTGTGTAGGTAGGATCTCTAGCTTTACTGCAACTCTAACCTGCATAGACATCTATAGGCCTCATCAAAACAGTATTTATAGATAGGAACTAACAATTAAATACAACTTAAAAGTCATCAATACAAGTAAATAAAAAAAATAGGTAAGTAATATAAAAAATGGTTTCACATTGATGAGAAATAATTAATTAGTTCGCTTTTTACGCAGTCGGGTTTTTTGAGTTTTTAAATTTAATGACTATTTAATTTTGAATACTTTTTCAATTTGCATTATCTATATATCTCCAACAGGTAAAAAATTAAAGCGCATTTCAATCTTTTTGAGAAACCCTGTGTGTATGTCGGAGCCGGAGTCGGAGTCGGTCATTTTTCCTACCGACTCCGCAGCCCTGGTTACAGATAAAATTTTAATAATATTACTGTAATTTTAGTAGATTCTTTTGTAAAGCTACATATTTCTGCAGCTTTAAAAAACTGGTTTTGTAGATGTGCATCTTTTTTTGTACAGTGTACAAATAAAATTTTAAGCATACAGATTTTTGTAACTTTACATCGGTAGAATTACAATTTTTTTACAGTGCAGAAAGCTCCGAAATTTCAAAAAATTCAAATTATCATTACTCGGTAAGTTTTGTTGGAAGAGTAAAATGAAATTTTTAGTATATTACTTTTTAGAGCATGGGGAAAATTTTTGCTAAATACAACTTATAAGACCCATGCGGACAATATAAAACAATTAAAAAATATAACTATATGAAAATTAATGGCAGAAGACTATTTGACAGCAACAAAATCTTAATTCCTACATTATTTGAAATGCTTTTGAACTTTACATTGCATTCGCATCTCCAACAGGTAAACTATTAAAGCGCGTTTCAATCTTGTTAAGGGAACACAGTACTTTTTAAACTATTTTTTCAATTCCTACTATTAGTTCACACTCTCCCAATATTTATATATCTTGTTCAAATTTTCAATCGTTAATAAAATACTTATTATTCATCCACTCAAGTTCAAATACATTTTTTAAAACTTTTAGTGGATGACACTTGATGTTGATACAGTTTTTTCATATATTAATTCATTAATTAAATTTAATTAATTAATTTTAGTTTTATATGGCAGAAAAAAATTTCTCTTATTCAAACTTTCAATCGTTAATAAAATACTTATTATTCATCCACTCAAGTTCAAATACATTTTTTATAATTTGTAGTAGATGACAATTGATGTTGATACAGTTTTTTTTTCAAATATTAATTCATTAATTAAATTTTTAATTAATTTTATTCCAATTTTCAATCGTTAATAAAATACTTATTATTCATCCACTCAAGTTCAAATACATTTTTTTTTTAAACTTGTAGTGGATGACACTTGATGTTAATACAATTTTTTCATATATTAATTTCTTAATTAAATTTGATTAATTCATTTTATTCAAATTTTCAATCGTTAATAAAATACTTATTATTCATCCACTCAAGTTCAAATACATTTTTTTAAACTTGTAGTGGATGACACTTGATGTTAATACAGTTTTTCAAATATTAATAATTAATTAAATTAAATTAATTAATTTTAGTTTTATATGGGAGAAAAAAATTGGTAGGAATTGACTTTAAAAAATTTATTTTTATATTACTTCTTAATAATACTGTAATATCTGTGTGGCATTATATTATATAACAAAAATCAAATTAATTAAAACAAAAAATTCTTGTAGAACAGCGTAATTAACTAAAATTTAATTTAAAAAAATAACAATAAACATTATAAAAATCTCTACTACTTTTTTAAATATGGATATTCCTGCTTCAAAAATTCTTTCCACATTCTACATAGAAATTTTTTTTCTAACTGTGCATGGGTTTTTAGATGTATGGATTATTACATAAAATATGATTTTCCCCCCTCTCGTGTATAGTAAAAAATCAAAGAAATTCAACAAACTCATAATTTAGATATTTGAAAAAAATAACTATAAACTTTAATGTCAAATCAATGCACATAAGTATTAAATACACCATGCAAAACAAGTAAAGAAATTTTCAAACCTCTAACTGAATTAGGAAAAAAGCCTTAGCCTTTTTTTGAACAAGCAAGTTATGAAAATATGAACACGGAGAAAAATCAGGTTTAAGTTTTCATTTGCAAAAATAACACGTTTTAACTTCTAATTTATGTAAAGTTCATGCACAACTTTATCAAACACATAAATTCAGGTATATATAAACACTTGCATATAAATTAGTTACATATAATAGTGAGGTAATGTTTTAAAATCACCAAAAATTTAAAAATGAAAAAATTGTCTCATTTGTCATGATAAAATATTACTTGCTAATAATATATATCACGCAAGAACATGATTAAGTTTCATATTACTTTTAGAATAAAATTTTAAAAACAGCCAGCCTTATATGTAAACCCTCATTTTGTATTTTTTATGCATTCTTGCGTCTGAAAGTAAGCTTATTTTTTCTCGTGCTAATTCATAAACTGTATTTGCTTTCCTCCTTCTTTGGTACATGCGCCTGTATTCTTTTCATATGGCCAAATTAACTCGAACTGTTACGGTTAAATCATACCCTCCCTTCTCGCCATGGAGGAAATAAAATAATTTGCTATGTCCTTGGATTTATTCACTAATAATTTAAATTCATAACATAAAACAAAAAAGGCTGTCTATGATATTGCTTTATACCGTAACACGTTAAACGCGACGGCCCCTGGGGACCGGCATTGATCTCTCCGTTTAGGCGACGCCGGTCCCTAGGGACCGGCGGTATAAAATTATAAAAATAATATATTATATGATATTGAAAATATTTTTCACTTTTTTAATGTATTTTATTAAAACATTTCAAACATAAAAAGGGTTTTCCTTCACAAGAATTACAAATTTTATTCACAAATTTTGTACAAATACATATACACAATTTCTGTGTATGCTGTCGCTTAAATGGAAATTAAAGTAAAATTAGTGTCGCGTTTAACGTGTTAAATTTGTATATAATTGTACAAAATTTGCATAAATCGAAATATGCAAATATCTCAAAAACTAGACGTGCTGGAGAATCAAGCTAAAATTAGATTCGGAATCAGCGTAAAAAAAACTGAATAAGATACAACTGATTTCAGTTCAATACCAGAGCAAAAGTTTAAATTTGTTGTCCAGTGTAATGATTATAAGCAAGTTTTCAAAAATGCGATATCAATCATTACTTAATTACAAGTATAACATAAGGATATAACATAATAAGGGTATAACATAAGGATTACTAAAAAATAATATTGAAAAGGAATCGAAATTTTCTTTTTGTTTTCTCCATTGTTACTTTTTCCCCAAAACAATACCCCCCCCCCCCCACACACCACCACCACCACCACCACCAAAAAAGAAAAAAAAAAAAAAAGTAAAAGAAAGCGAAGGTAAGAAAATATCCGGAAATACGGAATTCCTGAAAACGAAACAATAATTCCTTCCTTTTTGTGTCTTTGTTAACTTTTTCTTTACTTTTTTCTTCCGACTGAAACAAAACAAATAAATAACGGGATAGAGAAACCAGTTCTCTGACAGATTCGGAAAGGAATATCCTGCAGCCATAGAACGCTCTATTTCTTTTTTTTTTTTTTTTTTTTTTTTTTTACAAAAGGATGGTTCTGTTACATAAGTTTTCTAGACAGTCTTCAGCCTTTAAACTAGAGATCAACCGAAAATTTGGTTTTGTTTTCGTTTTCTGCCCAAAATCTGAGTTTTTCCGAAAATGAATTTTTGGCGAAAATGCTGCCGAAAATTCGGCCGGACCAAAACTATCTGTATTACAAAAATCTCGTTTCTTCCTTCGAACATTTTCAACATGACTCATTGATTTGAGCTGTATCGGCTGAAATAAGACACTCTTTATTTATTGTTATGAAGTTCACTCACTGTTTGCAATTATCAGTCATGACTCATGACTGACTCAAGATGTGGGTGCAAATTATTAAGCAAGCAACCCATATATAACTAAACTTTGAAGACGCTTTTCACGTGCTCATTAAAAGCTGCATACTTAACAGTAATAGACACTTTTTAGTTTGAAACCGCACAAGTGTTTCGAATACTCTTTGAGAAAGTTCTAGTATAACAGATGATCATTCACAAAAATCATAAAAGATAAATCGAAGTATTTATACCTAAAGCATTTTTTAATTAGATGATATTCGTATAATCAGAAAATCATTTTGCGCCGTTGATGAATTAGTTACATTTTATTTTATATTGAAATAATGAGTTTTGGTCAGAAGCACAGAAAACCAACTTGGGCCACACGCATAAATAATTAATAATTATGTATATTAATTACTTAAAAAAAAATTTTTGACATTTTCATTTTCGGCCGAAAATAGAAAGATTACCGAAATTCGGTTTCAGTCTTTAAAAAGCATTAAGTCCATCCTTACATTAAACCCTTGAACGGTATAATATAGCTCACTTAATTTTAATTCCCAAATGCCACAATCCCACCATAATTTTAGTATAAAATTTTGATTTTGTAAATGTGGGTGGGGGGGGGGGATGTTTTACTTACTCTCATGTAAATTTGTTTAAACATTCTGGTGTCAGTGAGTCATTTGAATATTTTATCAACAGAAGTACCTTATCCCTGAAAGGGTTAAATGAAAAGTACGATTGAAAGCAAAGAAAACTTGCTATCAGGTGTTTTTTGCTGTTGTCGTTTTTGTATTACTATTCGAGCTACACGAATGGCAATTTCAAAGTGAAGAAAAAACGTAAAATTTTGCAACAAACTTCATTTTTTTATAGTAAAATTTTAATGAAAAGTTCCATCGGTACCAGAAATGTACCGTGAAAAGTGCGTATCTGAAGTACGTATCCGTATTTTCCTTTCCTTTTCTTTCTTTCTTTCTTTTATTTTTTCTTATTTTTTCTTTTCTTTTATTTTTTTTTTGTAGTTTTATAGAAGGCTCGGAGATTGCGATTTTAAAATGCAGAAATAATGGAACGCTTATATGTCTGTGCTTGAAAAATCTCGGTTTCCCCAGACATACTTACACAGCAGCGATCCCCTGGACAATGGAAGCTGGGTTAAAGGGTCTCAGGGCTCTTAAAGCTTTAAAATTTTCGAAATTTTAATTTTTTTAGATGTTAAACTCATATCTTTTCTGAACATTCTGATATAATTGTTTCCTTGAAATTCCTATTAGAACTGAAGTTATGGCTTTTACATTTATACATGTTCAATAGCTGAAGCGTCGTTTCGGTACCTTTGAAGCCATTTTTCTCCAAATGACGTTTTTGGGTATAACGCGCACGATGTCTCATAAACTTATGAATATTTTTTCATGAAATTTTCAAAACATATGTTTCATGTTAGTCTGTATAAACTGAACCTAAAATTTCCTTTTTATTGTTCAAAACAATATTTTTTATAGGTGATTATACTGTTGAAATTTTCGTAATTTTGCATTAGCTAAATACAACTTTGTATTAAAAATATAAAAAAGCTTTAAATACAAATTTATTTATGTTCAGAGCAATTATTATAATGTGAAGTATAAGTACCCACCAAAATTTTCATTCTAGTTGCAATACTTATTTTGTAATCGTGCGCGTAAGTTGTTATGCCGATTTTTTGCTCGTCAAATGTCTAACAGTTAGGAGCCCCCTGTAAATGCTAATTCTACATCTTATAATTTTTTAAATACATGAAATGAAAGAACATACTTATATATTTTATTCCAATTAAAATTGTGTCTTAAAACGAAATACATTTTAAGATATTAAATGTTGAAAATGGTCTTTTTCTTTTTTTACTTTTTTCCAATTTTAAGAGTCCTGAGACCCCTTAATTAGCGACTCTTTTTAATTAATATCTGGGCTAATAATCAAAGAAGGGCAAAAGTGTTCATTCAATCGGTACAGTGAAAAGAAAGCACCAGTGACCATTGTTGAAAAGCTAGTGGAATTTTTTTATTCAGATGTCTATCAGAATTTCTGAAAAGTAATACTCGGTCTTTTTGATGACAGACTCTGTTAGATATCTGGATGTAAAAGATTCGGAAATTTTTCTAAACATCTGAAATATAGGGGGGGGGGGAATCTGCTAAATTGTCAGCAGTAAGAGAACAAGAGAAACAGTGAAATTCGACTGTAAACGGATTAATTCAAAAAATTAATTTAAGAGATGGGGACATTGCGCCCGAGAAAAACCGAACAAAGTATTATAGGATAGATATGACTATACTGTTTTTTTAAAAAAACTTTTCAATGTTGAAGCTAAAAGGATTTTTTTTTTTTTTTTACCAATTAAAAAAAAAAAAAAAAAAAAAAAAAAAATTATATCTATTCAATATTAATGACTAGATCTCCCGCCTGCTTCACTTATAGAATTGACTTAAAGTACTTTTATAGTTGTTCCTTTTTTTAAAATCTTCTTCTGAAGTGAAAAAAATTGTTTTGAATTTGTTACTACATTTGCTTCTGGGTAACTATGAGGATAAAAATTATCAGAACAAGAGTTATCGCTAGCTGGTTTCAAAACTGAACTTCTTAGAACGATGATCAGTGTTTGGTATTATCTCGTTAGTGTTTTTTTTTTTTTTTAAGAAAGAAGAAAAGAAAAGAAAGGAAACAATACATTTTGATAATTTTGTTAAAAGAACAGGAATCTCCATATGATAAAATTATTTCAAAAGCACAGAATCACATCGAATTAATCCTGATAACCCGTTCAACTGCACTTGCTTTTATCTAAATTTCGCAAAAGAGCGTCTCAAAATGCGGTAACAGAAATATCACGCTAAGAAACGATATAACAATAGGTACATTCAATGGCGTAACCAATGTTTACAATTTACTCATTTTTTCATTCAAAGATCTGGCTCTATTTCCGAACAGTAAAATTCGTCTTTTTTAGTCAGTCATTAAATAAAGCGAATATTGATTGCTGTTCAGAAATATTGGCAAATTTTTGAATAAGAAAAAATCCGCTAAATGGGCAATACTGTGTGTAACTATAGCTTTATTGGCAAGAAATTATTATTGCAAAGGCGAACTGGACGACTGTCCTCAACACCGCAGCAACACTATTTAGCGCATGGTGCGAAACATTTTTTTTAGCTTTTTCATCACCCGTCGGTGCATTTAGTAGCAGTAACTGACGCACCGATGGGGGCATTGCCCACACCACCATTTCTGACGCTCTGGCTGAACCCCCACACTCTTAAAAATTATATTTTTAAAAATAAATCCACATTGTTATCACTTTTTATAAAGCGTAAATCAAAGCGGTGAATTTTTCGTAATTGGGGCCCACGTCAAATAAACGTAGTATAATGGAAATCTCTTAAAATTACATTAATTGCAGTCCTGAAATTAGACGTGATTCTTATAATAAACATTAAATGCTTATAAAAGAGTGTTTAAATAAACTATTTTCATTTTTATTATTTCTGTAATAAATTCATAAAATTAAGTAAATTATCAAAGTATAAGATATTCTTGTTGCGTGACGCAGGTTTTTCTTATTTCCCGTGCTATAGCTTCCGGAAATTCAATTCAAAGCGTTAAATTTATCAGTATTTTCTCAAAGATCTATTGCTTTCATCAAAAATGGATGACGCCATTCGATTACATAGTTTCTGAATAAGAACACCTGCCAATGTTATGCGTTTCCGAAAAGAAATGAATTCAGATATGTGTCAGCAGGGGCGTCGCCATGGAGGGGTATGGGGGGGGAGCCCCCCCCCCCCCCAATATATGTGAAGTTGGGAAATTTGAGCTTAGAGTTGTGAAATTCTAGATTTTTGAGACATTTTCTTTTTTTAAAGTAATAGTAAAAAAAATTACGAAATTTTTATTGTTTTGGTGATTATTTTGAGTACTGCAACAGTAAACAAGTTAAATTATCAAAAGAAATACAAAAAGAAATCAGCCACACTCAATCTATCATTGTATTTTTCAGTTCTACAAAAATATTGTACATCTACCAGACCTAAATTTCTCTACTCCTGTCCATGAATAACTGACTAACCAGTTCCTTTATTTCCTCCAAAACTTTGTTCCTTTCTCAAAAATTTCACCCTACCTCCACTTCTCTTCTCAAAAGAGAATCCAGCTATTTTAATCCAAAGGGATTGCAGCTTCTTTTGCAAATTGGAGATCACTTGTATCACAACAGAAAGGAATGTAGTAACCTACTTGAAACACAGCTATGGGTAAGAAGATTTGATGAGTTTTCACAACTTTTTTGACTAATTTTGCGATTTTTGGACAATATTTTACTCATTCTCGTGATTTTTTTGCCGCAAAAATTAGTTAACCCTTCGCTGTCATGTAAACAGCGTTATATGAGCAAATGCGGCTATAAGAAGTCGTTAGTTTAGATAAATTTTTCACATTTTACTTTTATTTGTATGCGGAAATATATACCAGTCCTGTTCGTTTATATTTATATGTGTTTATATAAAATTTTAAACCAAAAGTCCAGTGTTCTGTGTTTAAAGCTGTTCTAAAAAGTTACTATAAATCTCAGGACGAAGAAACCCTTCATAATAGGAAAAGAGTTTTCGTGCAAGATTTTGGAGGATCTAAAAATCCATTCGAGGATGAAAAAGGTAAAAAATGGACGATTTTAATTTGGAACAGAAATATGACCATGAAAGCAGTCCATCAACTGAAGAAAAAATCGACATGCACTGTAATACTGACACGTTGCACTTGAATAAAATTTTGAAGAAATAAAGATTTCCTTACAGACAAGCTCACAAATAATTATGAATATTAGGATGTGACTAGAGAAGCTGAATTCCAAAAGCACCGTAGGAAAACGGTTTCACCAAAGGAAGGCAATAGATAAAAATAATAGCACAGCAATGGACATTGATACACATAAGTTTTACAGTAAAAAATTATAAGAAATACAAGAAAATTTCGGGAATTTAGTAATGGGCTTAAATGACAATGTTCCCTATATCAAGAGAATATTGCAGCAATGCATTCCATATTTAAATTACAATTGTGCAAGGGAAAAGTTAATAATGCTTCCGCCTGGATATGAGAAATCGGATGTACATGACTTGCAGAGTCAAATAGAAGTAAACCAAATCCCAACTAACTTAACAAACCTTTTACTCAAGCCATGAAATTCAAAGACTATTTGGGTCACACCGTTAAACTATATACTCGTACCTTAACATTCACAGCAGCTTATCTTTATGGCGTTGCATCTAATGAAAGAATCTTAAGTCAAATAAAAATTTAAAATATATATATTGCAAGCTACAATGAGGGATGACAGATTTGACAGCCTAATGCTTTTAAAATATGACAGTGAAATAGGGAATTTTATTAAACTAAGCGATGTTATTAACAGGTGGGCTTCTTTGAAGACCACAAGAGTTAATATTAAGTGAAAACTAGTCGGATGTGCCAATCCCAAAATTTTCTTCTACTCCATACATGTTAATGCCTCAAAATTTGCAATCACAGTGCTAAAATTAAATGACAATTCTTTGCCTATAATAACAAACTCTAAAGGTATAGATTTGTTGAATTGTGTGCATTTATAAAGGAGATATAAGCATAGCATTTTTCAAACAAATCATTGAATTTTGGCACCCAGCCTCTTAGATATATGTAACCGAAATTCCTTACTCAAAGTGCACAAAAAAAAAAAAAAAAAAAAAGCGATAGCTTTGGATAGTATAGACCCAAGCCTAATAAAGATCTATTTATGTGGAATATGAAGTTTGACTAAATTCCGTGCATTAGTTTTTGAGATACAGCTATCGCAAAATCGTGAAAAATGCTGCATAATTAACTAATAATGCTGCAAAACTAATCTTCATCAAATTATGTCAAGGTTTAACAGAATATGACGTTTGATCAAATTCCGTGCAATAGTTTGAGATATAATTATCACTAAAATCATGTAAATTGTGAAAAATGCCGCATAGCAGTGCCACCTGTTGGACGATTTACACCAAAAAACAAATCAGTACCAATTTCTATCAAGGTACAGTCAAACCTCGTTAACACGAACTGTTTCCGATTGCCTCGTCCAGTTGTGTGCAATGTAGTTAAGTTCTGATAACACGAACTACTTTTAATACGAACAAAAAAAGTATCCCCTTCAGTGTTCGCGTTAACAAGGTTCGATTGTATAAGTGAATCTCTAAAGTTTTATTAAATTTCGTGCATTAGTTGTTGTGTTAGAGCGCCCACAAAATTTGTATCACATATAGACAGACAGATATTTTCAAAAAACAGTCGAATTGTGTTCAGGACTTACTAAAACGTATAAATCAGTCTAAAACCGGAAGTCGAATTTTTTCACGAATCCAATACTTTCTTCTTGTAAAGAGAGAAGAAAGTAAAAAGTGTATTTATTTTTTTAGTAAACAAACTCATAATTAGAATTTTTATGTTTTCAGTTTCAGAATTTTTCTTTGGAAAGGAATTTTTTATGCAAAAGTATCATTATAGTTATTACACACATTGTGCATATCATTTTAGTCGAAAATTGGAGCAATTTGCTTCAAGTTGGGAAATTTTCGAATTCTCCCCCCCGAAAAAATATCTGTGGCTACGCCCCTGTGTGTCAGAAAGTAGCTCTATTGGATTTGAGAACAGTCTTAATAAATGCCGTAGAAATATTTTCATAAATCTACTTTTTATTACACAGCTTCAAAAGTTATGAAATTTTTAACCATCTTTTTTACTTTTATTCTAAACTCCATTAACTTTTTAATAAATCCTTATTTGAATGTTGAAAAGCCTAAGAGTCTAAGTAATCATTAATGTTACCATTGTGTATTTTCTGTCTTGCGAACACACAATTTTAAAATACTATGAAGTTGTCCCATAAATATATATGCAATATTCTTTAACCCCTTAACGGTCGCATTAAATTACTGTTTAAAAATTCAAATTGCTTATTGGCACCATTTTTTTGAAAAAGAAATATTCACCTTATTTAATGACAGGTAAAATGATACCATAATAAAGCCAATTACACTATTTTATAAAACTTGTGGAAATCAAACAATCTGAATCCTGCGAATATCACGGGAGCGAGAATTAAGGGGTTAAAAGAATCTTAATTGTATGCTAAGGAAAATCGGAATTTTTTATAAAAATTAAGTCGGACCGGGTCGGGCTGGTTTCATTGATTTTTTCACGGGCCGGGCCTGTTTTTAACTGATTTTTTGTACGGGCCTGGCGCTGGCCGTGAACTGTGAAATTATAAACGGGTTGGGACGGATCCTGGAAATCCCGGCGTGTGCAGCTGCAGATCTCTAGTCTGTAAGTGCGTTTGTAAGTGCAGAACAAAAAATCGGACATGCGTTCCGACATTCGGAGATGCATATTAGATGCAGGTAATTAGTTACTACATTTATCTCTTCCCCCCATTCCCTACTGTCAACAAAATGTTACGGCTAATTTCATGGCAACTGTTTTGTAAACAAACGACATGGTGTAAGTGTAGAGATGTGGGTTTGCACGTTACCACACTTTTTCAAACACGTGTTTGTTATGATTCAATCCACGTGAACACAATTATAATTTGACGCAATCTAGAAGTGGGTTCGGACAAGTTTCAGTATAATCGTTGCGTAGTTTTTTACTTTCAAATCCGGTCAGTGTACCGAAACCTTGCCCTACTTTAAAGTCGGAGAAAGTTTCCGCCATTACATTAGTTTATTTTCTGAGGAAACTGGCTTTTCGTTTCATAATTTGAAAAGACCTTTTCTACTTTTAGTAAAACCTGCTAAGACGGAAACATATGGGACCAGAGAAAAAAATCCGTTTTAGAGTAGTTTTGTCTTAGAAGACGCATCCCCTTTTATGAAGATTTACTCCCTTTTCCTCGGGACCAAGAAATTTAACGTTAACCCTTTTACTTCAAATGCGCTTCTTTTAATCTTTTAGCACCAGTATATTTCTATTATATTTTCTGTATAATTTACTAGGAGCGGCGGTTAACAATATTTCTATACCGTTATTTTGTAAGGGGGAAAAATGACTGAAAACTGCTTTTGTTTTAGATCTGTGACCTAACATCTGTCACTCCTTGACTGACCTGCAATTACCAGTTTTGTCCGAAGTTTTTTCTTTTTTCTTAACTGTGCTTATATTTTTTAAACTTTAAACTTTTTTATGTTCATTTTTATTTTACTTTATCAACTTTTTTATTTTTAATATTGTAATTGTATTTACACTTTTATCTTACTTTAATACCACCTTTTTTATAAAGTAATATTTTAATATTTAACATATTTTAATATAAAAACTTATTACGTAGTTTGTATACTACAGCTAGACTTTTATCTCCCAATGGCTTATTATTTATAAGAAAATCATCTATAGACTGCGCGTAAAGTTAATTGACAACTCGGAAGGCCCTCAAAGTGTCTACACCAGTGGTCCCCAACCTTTTATCAGCCACGCCCAACCAAAGCCTCAGTAAAGTCACTATGCCCCCTCCCCCTTAACCTGTAAATTATGTCTCTTATTATTTAAAAAGAGATAATCTTTTCATGCAGTGGAAGCCTAATAAAGCCTTAACAATAACTATTTATTTCACATTTTTTCACTTATTAACGGGATAAATCCTCTGTGACAAATGTGTTTTTAACATAATTTTATAAATGCAATGAAATTATACACCTTCGCCTTTGTGTCAAAAAGAGTTTTGTTGTACTTTTCTAACATACCTCAATGTTAAAAGAAAAGTGTTATACGTTCTGCATTTTTATCTTCACAAAACATCTTGCAGAGAGACTTAAATTTAACGTTAAAACTGATAACATTCACACGTTTTATAATTCATTTTTGTAACTTATTAAGAGCTGGTGGAAAAGCTTTGGATACTAATATTGCTTTCTATGGATAACACAATAAATAACATTTCAAAATTCTCATCTTTAACAATATTAAGTAGCCATTATTCCCCATCACAATTTCACTGTTTTTCCTTTTCTAATATCGTTAATTGTCTTCTATGTATTATATGATTTTAAAATTTAAAATGTATATGTCATCATGTAACTTAATTTAGTTTGCATGATGCCATTTGAGCCATAGATATTTACTATCTATTCATTTCCCTTTTAAGATGTATATATGTATATAAGTTTTATAAAGTTGGTAGTACCTCGACCAGATATTTCATAATTTTTTTACTTTAAATATGTCCAAGACAGTCAAATTTATGTATATTTTTAAGTAGTCTCACGAAGATCTCAAAAGAATCTTCGAATGTCATACTATAGCAAATAGAAATAGAAAGCTATTTTAAAAAATATCGAAAGCGTTACGAAAAATTGTAAAATTATATTTCAGAAAAATTATAGTGAGATTTAATACTAAATGATGTCAAAATATTTTTTAAAAGTTATTCCTATAATTATTCTGGTTTTAAATGTATTTTACACTTTTCGTTGAGAAAATTTTATAAATTCAATAAAAAAGCTGATTTTTTAAATTTTGCTTGTATTCCATTTATTTTCAATCTACAACAACACTTAAAAAAAAAAAAAAAAAAAAAAAAAAAAAAAAGACAGAAGAAATTGATAGCGAATGAGTGAATAATAAATTTGGAATTGACCCCCTAGAAAGTGTAATTTAGTCCCTAAGTGTAATTGTCCCCCAGTGGGGCGTACGCCCCACGTTGGTAACCACTGGTCTACACCTGTTAAGCACTAATAGTTCTAAATCTTTTCATTAAAAAAAACGCTTATAATTTGGGAGAAAGCTAACAAATGGTTTATTCAAAGCATGTGCTATCACTGGCTACTCATTTTCCTATCTCTCTGGCTAGTTGTGAATTGCCCTCCCAGAAAAACCGTACATCTATCTTTTGTGGTAATCCAGTCATCAAGCCATTTTTCGACGTCTCCTTAACTGTTGAAGCGTTTCATGGAGAGTGCGTGAGACATCGATGGAAACAAGCGGTAGTCGGAAGGGACCAAGTTTGGTGAGTACTGCGGGTGAGCAAGATTTCCTAGCCAAGTACAGTCGGCGCTCCTTATAATGATTGTTCCAATATAATTACCGATGCAAAATCTCCCAAAATATGTCCTATTTATGCTGTGCTATTTTTACATCTATATAACGACCTGCCAGCAGCTTATTTCCAAATATTGCGACCGAATTCACCTTTCCTTTCGATTATTTTCTAAGAAAAGATTAAAATTTTCTTACCCCAAGGATTGGTTGCCAGGTTCATAAGTAAAGTCTGAAGGGAGCAGAAATAATAGTTTCCTTACTGGGGTGAAATTTAATAATGGCTTGCTTGAACCACAGACCTTCTTTGAACCTGATTGTCCTTGTCGTAAGCATATTCGCATGCGGGTACTCGCTTGCACGTGCATTCAGTACGTTGCATGTTGCATGTATACATTTTCCCAAGATGGCTGCCTCAAATTAACGAAATGCGATTCTCTTAGATAAAATATTTAAAGTTTTGACAGTGGTTGATGAAAAATTGATGCATAAATCTGAAATTGCTAAAACATTTAACATGCCAAAAAGCACTTTACCATCATTCAAAATTTGTAATAATATTGTATTATAAAATTTCCTTTGAAACCTTAATTTTCCTACACCTGATTAGAGTTTATTAATTTTTTTGGTTCACTTTCGTTATAGCGACCTCCCGTTATAACGAAACTTTTCTTTGGGACGCGATGGGTCGTTATAGCGAGCGTCGGCTTATAAAAATGGTGTCTATAACTGCTTTCGCTGTGTGTGATAGGGGCGGGTGTCGTGCAGCAAAATCACTTTTTCGTGTCTTGTGAGGCATTTTGTCGCTTTTGGATCCATACATGTCTGAAATTAGTCATTTATTGAGGATAGGGAATGGTATTAACTGCTTCACCTGATTTTAAAAGCTCGTGGTAGCACGACACCCATCTGACCTCGCAAAATGCACGGCATTGTCTTCTTTCCCATGAGATTTGGTTTTGCGGTCTATGTTGATGCTTGTCCTGGAGCAACCCTTGATTTTGCGTTAGGACATTGTTACTGTAAGTTTCTACAAGTATACGGCGACTTTCACTCTAGTTTTTCTTTCGACTGAACAAGAAAAGCAGTACGTGCAACAAATGCTCTTTATTTGAGTGGAAACTTGACACGTTTACCACACGAAAACTAGTATGTTGTGGCCATCACAAAACTTTCTTTTATATAAATCACGTCAATTAAATCATTTAAATAGTACAAGAAATTACATCAGTTTAGCACCAATTCATATCAAAGTATATCTGAATTTGAAGTCTGATGAAAATTTGTGCATTAGTTCTTGAGATAGAGCTATAGTGGAAATTCTGAAAAATGCAACATAGCAGCGCCACCTGTTGAGCGATTTGCACCAAAATATAAACAGCGATAATTCATATCAAGGTATAACTGAAGCTGAAGTTTGTTGAAAATCCAAACATTAGTTCTTGAGATACAGCTATTGCGGAAATCGCAAAAAATGCAGCATAGCAGCGCCACCTGTTGAGAGATTTACACCAAAATGTAGAAAACGCCAATTCATGTCAAGGACTAACTGAATCTGAAGTTTGATGAAAATCCGTGCATTATTTCTTTAAATAGAGCTATTGCGAAAATCGTGTAAAACCTGCAAAATGCACCATAGTAGCGCCATCTGTTGGGAGATTTATACCAAAACGTTACCAGCAACAATTCATATAAGGAATAACTGAATCTAAAGTCTGATGAAAATCCCTGCATTAGTTCTTGAGATACAGCTATTGCAGAAATCGCGAAAATGCAGCATAGCAGCGCCACCTGTTGGGCGATTTGCACCAAAAACTAGTCAGCACCAATTTATATTAGGGACTACTTGACTATAAATTTTTATTAAATTCCGTGCATTAGTTCTTGAGATAGAGCGCTCACAAAACTTGTGTCACTTACAGACAGACATTTTGTAAAAACATGTTTTTCGGAATCTCTGACCCCTAAAACGTGTAAATCCGTCGAAAACCGGAAGTCGAAAATTTTTACGAATCCAATACTTTCTTCTTGTAAGATAGAAGAAAGTAAAAATATGACGCTAACTCGAGAGTGCTTAAACATGAATGGCATTTTGAAACGTATTGTCATAGCTACAAAATGTCATAAATAGTTAGACTGTGAACCAGCCCTTTTTTCCACGGCCATCTCTTAAAAAATTAAGACTTATTAACCGCCACACCTGGTAATCGCTAAAATGTAATTCAAAGAGTCAAAACATCCTGTTTTAACACTAAAACGATCGGAAATTTTACTCAAGTTTTATAAAAATATTTTACACCGAAATTTTTATTTAAATCTATTTAACATATTTATTTAATATTCTTCTTCTTTTTGTCTTTTAAACTTATTTTACAGAGAAATTTCTGGTTCGAACCAAAATATATTCATAAGGTAGGGGTCAAAATGACCCCTCACGGTCTTTTTAGTGTTCAAATGTTGGTGTTCAAATACAAAAGATTTTGAGCATATTATACGTAAAGTTAGTATACGTATCGAAAAGTTTAAGACTAGATTCTGTTATAAACAAGTTTTTACTATATTATAATTTTATAAACCAAAATACATTAAAATCTCATAAGACGAAATAGCAAGGGACAGTTATAATCCGTTTTAGAGAGTTTTCTTTTTGTAAGGTAACTGGTCTACAGTAAACAGATTGTAAACAGACTTTTAGCACAAACTATAATTCTTTTTCGTTTAACCCTTTAGCGGGCGATGTCCACAAAAAAGGATACCTAATTTTAGGAGTACTGGCACCAAGAATATTTAACTAAAAATTTCGTATAAAGAACGAGTAAATAAGGAAGTTTTCATTTCTCTAACTTATGCTTGTCCGATCTGGGGATTCGCATGCAAAACGAGTATGGATTATCTTTATCGTGCTCACAACAAAAACCTTCGTTATATCCGTAACGTATTACCTTCGTAATACAACTAGGTATCTAAAAACTACCTCTTTAAAACAGCGTATTCATGAACTTTCTAAAAATTTTTATAAGTCTTTTTACAATCTTCCTAACCAAATAGTTGCGGAACTTCCCGACTACGAGGTATCCGACCCCACTAATAGAAAACGCCCTAAATACTCGCTTTTGCTTAATGATGAAAACTGAGGTTCCCTCACCTTCTTTTATACTTAACCTTTCTGTTAGTCCTGTCCTGTTTATAGTATTAAAAAAATTATCTTGTTTAGCTGCTATAAATATAGCATTTTATTCAGCTTAACTTATGTATGGTCTCTGAAAAGAGTCTTTTTTTTTTTTTTTTTTTTTTTTTTTTTTTTTTTTTTTTTTTTAATGGGATACCCCCGGTAGCTTTTTCGCCTGTCCTTTCTTTTTTGGAACTAATGGAATTTTTCTTCTTAAATTTAAATTTTCTTTTTCTTTTTTATTTTTCTCTCAATTATTATGTTATACTTAAGTACGTATGTACTTTTTAAATATTGTTACTCTTCTCTTAACTTTTTGAGTATTTTTTATTTTGTGGCTAGCAGCCACGTCTAAACAATAATTTTTAAGGCTCCCTAATGCCCTTGCAACACGATCATCTCTCCACTGGTTGTAAATCTGCCACGCAATTAGGTAGTCCATAAAGCTGGTTCCATTGTTCCATTGTTCAGTTTTCATTTTTAAATAAATTCGTTTATAAATTCTGGTGTCAGTTCATCATTTCATCATTTTACAAACAAAATTACTCCGCGCCGGAAAGGGTTAAGGCCAGATTCCATAACTACAGATTTTAGACTGTATTTTATTTTTTCTTATTCAGATACACGAGTTTTCTTTTTATTATTTACATGAAAAAATAAGTAACAAAAAAACGAAATTTAAGAAACGCAAAAGATTTTTATGTCGCAAGAGAGAGCTATAGAGTCATCAAGCTCAATTCACTATAGGCTATTTCCATGAGTACCTGTAGTGTAAGTCACATGCTACGATTTTTGGCTACCAGTATTTTAGAACGGAAAATGTGACTTATTTTATGGGGCATATATGGGGCATTGAATAAGGCCAAGCAAACTTTACGAAAATAACGGTGGCCAACAAGCATATCAGTTATCAGTTATGTGGCTTACACTACAAAAACCGATGAAACTAGCCTATAAGAAAAAAAAAAAAAAGAAAAAAAAATTCGCTTGCAGTTTATTGGCCAACACATTTTGTTTCAAATTAACAACAGTATTTGCATTAACTTTGCAAACATAATTAGTAAAAAATGCATTTTTTCTCTACTTGATTAGGTTTAAAGCAAAAACGGCGGTAATCATGCTGTTTTTGATAAGAAAAAATACTCGCAAGTCGTAACTTAATTCCTAGCAAATTTGTTTTGCGATTATTTCTATTTTTCATTTCAGTTTCAAGAACAAAGTATTGAGACATGCTGGGGACATATTTTTAAGCAATATTCCGGTATTGCATATAATTATTATTATTATTTTTTTTCATAATAGAGAAATCAGTGATTCTGTTTCGAACGGAATGATTTTGTTATCTATATATTATAAAGGACAAACGTCACCGTGCGTAACGCTGACGCCATTTTGACGGTGGCAACAACAGAAGAATAAATTTAACTTTTGTTAAAAGTTATAACAATTTTTTAAACTTCTAAATACCGCACATTTTCAATTTGTACCAGCGAATAGTTGGAAAAATGTCCTTTCAAATGCAATTTGTTTGATCGCAGTTTATTTGAAAATCTGTATAGCAATTTACTCAATTTTTATTGTTTTTAAATTAATTTTCAAGCATGAATTTTTTTTTCAAATCTATTTCGCGTGCAGACGATTACGAAAGATAAATCCCTTTGCACTTAAATTAATATAAATAGCTCATCAATTGATTGCTGTTTATTTTCCATAAAAAACATTAAAACATTCATCAATCACTAAATAAAACAATAAAATAAAAAATAAAAATAAAAATAAAGCAATTTAACAAATTACAACGACCATTTGGAAAATGATTTTTTCAAAGACTAAAATTTAAGACATAAAAAATCGCATGGAGTTGATCATACGTTACGTACGCCATGAATTAAACATTAATAGTGTTATTACACGTAAAAATTGCAAGCGACAGAAATCGCCTGCGACTCGTCAGATTTCCTGAAACTTACGTATTCAAGCATTTCATAGGCTCTTCGGGAAAAGGCTTTTCCATCGTCAGATTTCCAAGAAATCTGACGACCCATTTTAAATGAAATTTCCTTTTTAAACTTCTAAACATCCCACAATATTACTTTTTACACCGTCGTATAGAGAAAAAAAATGTACTTTTAAATGCAATTTGTTTGAAAGCTGTATCTCAATTTGTTTCTGAGTTATTATTATTTTTTTTGTAGTTATTATTATTATTATTTTTTTTTTTTGTCATAGTGGCAACATAAGTATCCATCTCTGTTGGAAGTAAAGGGAAAATACAGATTACTGTATAGACCAATCATAAAAGGAATAAAATGTGGATTAAAACAATAAAAACCTTCAGATATGTTTTTGATTTCCTATCCTGAGAGAGGACAATAGCTATTTTTCCAAATGGTTAATAAATAAAACACAAATTTAAGACATGTAATGCGCACAAATTAAGACATGCGCTTTATAGCTTAAATCACTGAAAAGAGCAAAATCAAAATGACAGACCTCCTGCGTGAAGCCAACAAGCGGCCATTCTAAAAAATATATTAAATGTAAAATATCTATTAGAGTTATTAATTAAAAGAAAAAAATACAGTAGATGTGTGCCAGGTTTTCTCATTTTCAATCTTTGAGATCGTGTGCTGATACTTTATTGTCATTAATTTCTAATTAATGGCAATTATTTTTATCAAATTATGTATTTTAACGATAGGGGAGACTAGGGAGGGTTGACCATACGGGAGACTTGACCCACCCACTAGTTTTCCTATTTAAAAGAATTTCAGAGTGTTATCATTAGGTGTCAACCAAAGCTACTGGAATGCTCGAACATGTCAAACAAGTCTTTGTTTCATACAGATAATCGAAATAGGTGTGGAAAAATAAATTGTGAGGCGTTTTCAACCTAAAATTTGTGTTTTTTAGAAATATTTTGAAAGCTTTTTTCACATAAAATATGTCATAGGAATTTAAGTAAGTAGGTTTTAAGTAAGGCAGAAATATCGAGCTTTCATTCCAGGCATAAAGATTGTGCAGTACGTTAGGCTTAACGTAACAATGTGCTATTCTTTAGAAAAGGTCTATGTGGGGAGGCTTGACCCAGTCAATGTGAGGGAGGGTTCACCACATGAAATCTTTTTATTAAACACTATGCATAATGAAACGTTAATGGTTATATATAAAAATAGAATGCAAATTTATTCTGTAAAGCCACGGTAAAATAGAGTGATGGAAAAGAAAATCTTTAGATTAAAGAAAGATGTGAAAAACTGCTATAGTATTCACTGCAAGAAAAAAATAAATGCAATATAAATGGAAAAGTTGATGGGAACTTTTTCCATTTAAATATTACTACAATAGGTAAATAGAAACAGTGTAAAACAGTAGAAAGTACTAGAAAGTATGAAAGCAGCAGATTTAAACCTTTCAGGGGCAGCTGTATTGCTTATGAAACCACTTAATTTTAATTCCCAAACGCCACAATGGTACCATAAGTTTGCTAAAATCTTTTGCATTTAATATGCATGTGAAATATACCCTTTTTCTTATTTCCAAATAAATTTGTTCGTAAATTCCGGTGCCAGTCATTTATATCAACTTTTTAGTACTGAAAGTACTTTGCCACTGCGAGTGATAAAGAAGATAATGATCAGTTAAATGCACATGCGGCTGCAAAAGAACATGGCATTGATCGAAAAACTTTTGGAAGATATGTTGACAAATTTCATCAGCATGAATACAGTGAGATAAAGCCAAACTATGTGACAGTTAGAGTTGTCAGGTCGAGTGTCACAAAAAGTAGGAAAAGGAGACAAAAAAAAAGGACAGACAGACGGATGGAACGACGAGTATAGGTGCTTCATATTTATATGATTACGAACACACCTAAAAAAGGTACAAACTTAACAAATGCTTCTTTTTTTCCCGAGGGGAAATAATCATGTAATCTAAATTCTAGTCCTTGGATCAAGGCTAACCTTGATTTTGTTCTTTAGTACAACTCATAATTTTGTGCAAAAATGCAATAAATTCTGTTGGTCTACACGCTAAAACAGGGTTTTCAGTAAGCTTGCCGCGATAAATTTTAGTTATCTACGAATATTTTTTGAATTAACAAAAGTATATGTTTTATTTTAATGCAACATTGTAATATTAATTTATGATAAGGTTTAGTTTAACAAGTTCTTTCTTGAAGGTTCATTTCAGTATTTGAATACTCTTAACAATATGTGGAAAATGTTCTCTCATCTACAGATACGTTATCAGAGAAACTTGAATGACACACTGGGGTCTCTCAAACGCCATGAGTTTCTATTTTGTCAATTCCTAGCATAACACACTCGGGACTCACAAACACCGTGAGTTTTTATTTTGTCAATTCCTAGAATGACACAAAGGGGCCTCTGAAACCATGAGTTTTATTTTGTCAATGCCTAGAATGACAAACTGGGTTTTCTCAAATCCCGAGTTTCTATTTTGTCGATTCCTAGAATGACACACTGTGCTCTCTCAAACACCATGAGTTTTAATTTTGTTAGTTCCTAGAATTACACACAGGGGCCTCTGAAACCCTGAGTTTTTATTTTGTCAGTGCCTAGAATAAGAGATCGGGGTCTCTCAAACCCCGAATTTTTATTTTGTCAATGCGTAGAATGACAAACTGGGGTTTCTCAAACCCCCGGTTTCTATTTTGTCAATTCGTAGAATAACACACTGTGCTCTCTCAAACACCATGAGTTTTTATTTTGTCAATTCCTAGAATGACACGCTAGGCTCTCTTCACGAGTTTTTATTTTGCCCATTCCTAGAATGACACATTGGGGTCTCACAAACCCCATAAGTTTTTATTTTGTCAATTCCAAGAATGACACACTGGGGCCTGTGAAACCCTGAGTTTTTACTTTGTCAATGTTTAGAATGACACACTGGGGGCTCTCGAACCCAGAGTTTTTATTTTGTCAATGTCTAGGACGACAAACTGAGGTTTCTCAAACCCCGAGTTTCTATTTTGTCAATTCCCAGAATGACACACTGGGCTCTCTCAAACCCAATAAGTTTTTATTTTGTCAGTTCCTAGAATGACACACTGGGCTCTCTCAAACCCCATGAGTTTTTATTTTGTCAATTCCTAGAATAACACATTGGGGTCTTACAAACCCCATAAGTTTTTATTTTGTCAATTCCTAGAATGACACAGTGGGGCCTCTGAAACCCTGAGTTTTTATTTTGACAGTATTTAGAATGACACACTGGGGTTCTCGAACCCAGAGTTTTTATTTTGTCAATGTCTAGGACGACAAACTGAGGTTTCTCAAACCCCGAGTTTCTATTTTGTCAATTTCCAGAATGACACACTGGACTCTCTCAAACCCCATGATTTCTTATTTTTTCAATTCCTAGAATGGCACACTGGGGTCTCTCAAACCCCATGCGTTTTTATTTTGTCAATTCCTAGAATAACATATTGGGGTCTCACAAATCCGATAAGTTTTTATTTTGTCAATTCCTAGAATGACGCACTGGGACCTCTGAAACACCGAGTTTTTATTTTGTCAATGTTTAGGATGACACAATGGGGGCTCCCGAACCCAGAGTTTTTATTTTGTGCATGTCTAGGACGACAAAACTGAGGTTTCTCAAACCCCGAGTTTCTATTTTGTCAATTCCCAGAATGACACACTGGGCTCTCTCAAACCCCCATGAGTTTTTATTTTGTCTATTCCTAGAATAACACATTGGGGTCTCTCAAACCCAATAAGATATTATTTTGTCAGTTCCTAGAATGACACACAGGGCTCTCTCAAACCCCATGAGTTTTTATTTTGTCAATTCCTAGAATAACACATTGGGGTCTCACAAACCCCATAAGTTTTTATTTTGTCAATTCCTAGAATGACACACTGGGGGTCTCTCAAACCCCATAAGTTTTATTTCGTCTATTCCTATAATGACGCACTGGGGTCTCTTAAAATACATGAGTTTCTATTTTGTCAATTTCTAGAATGACATACTGGGGTCTCTCAAACCCCATGAGTTTTTATTTTATCAATTCCTGGAATAACACACTGGGAGCTCCCAAATCCAGATTTCTTATTTTGTCAATGTCTAGGACGACAAACTGAGGTTTCCCAGACCCTGAGTTTTTATGTTGTCACTGTCTAGGACGACAAACTGAGGTTTCTCAAACCCTGAGTTTTTATTTTGTCATTTCCTATAATGACACATTGGGGTCTTACAAACCCCATAAGTTTTTATTTTGTCAATTCCTAGAATGACACAGTGGGGCCTCTGAAACCCTGAGTTTTTATTTTGACAGTATTTAGAATGACACACTGGGGTTCTCGAACCCAGAGTTTTTATTTTGTCAATGTCTAGGACGACAAACTGAGGTTTCTCAAACCCCGAGTTTCTATTTTGTCAATTTCCAGAATGACACACTGGACTCTCTCAAACCCCATGATTTCTTATTTTTTCAATTCCTAGAATGGCACACTGGGGTCTCTCAAACCCCATGAGTTTTTATTTTGTCAATTCCTAGAATAACATATTGGGGTCTCACAAATCCGATAAGTTTTTATTTTGTCAATTCCTAGAATGACGCACTGGGACCTCTGAAACACCGAGTTTTTATTTTGTCAATGTTTAGGATGACACAATGGGGGCTCCCGAACCCAGAGTTTTTATTTTGTGCATGTCTAGGACGACAAAACTGAGGTTTCTCAAACCCCGAGTTTCTATTTTGTCAATTCCCAGAATGACACACTGGGCTCTCTCAAACCCCCATGAGTTTTTATTTTGTCTATTCCTAGAATAACACATTGGGGTCTCTCAAACCCAATAAGATATTATTTTGTCAGTTCCTAGAATGACACACAGGGCTCTCTCAAACCCCATGAGTTTTTATTTTGTCAATTCCTAGAATAACACATTGGGGTCTCACAAACCCCATAAGTTTTTATTTTGTCATTTCCTATAATGACACACTGGGGACTCTCAAACGCAGAGTTTTTATTTTGACAATTCCTAGAATAACACATTGGGTCTCACAAACCCGATAAGTTTTTATTTTGTCAATTCCTAGAATGACACACTAAAGCCTGCGAAACCCTCAGTTATTTTGTCAGTGTTTAGAATGACACACTGGGGACTCTCAAACCCAGAGTTTTTATTTTGTCAATGCCTAGGGTGACAAACTGCGGTTTCTTAAACCCCGAGTTTCGAGTTTGTCAATTTCTAGAATGACACACTGGGCTCTCTCAAACACCATGAGTTTCTATTTTGTCAATTCCTAGAATGACACACTGGAGTCTCGCAAACCCCATGAGTTTCTATTTTGTCATTTCCTAAAATAATACACTGGGGTCTCTCAAACCCCATTAGTTTTTATTTTGTCAATTTCTAGAATGACACACTGGGGTCTCTCAAACCCCATGAGTTTCTATTTTGTCAATTCCTAGAATGACATACTGGGGTCTCTCAAACCCCATGAGTTTTTATTTTGTCAGTTCATAGAATAACACACTGGGTACTCTCAAACCCAGAGTTTTTATTTTGTCAATGTCTAGGATAACAAACTGAGGTTTCTCAAACCCTGAGTTTTTATTTTGTCATTTCCTAGAATGAAACACTGGGGACTCTCAAACCCAGAGCTTTTATTTTGTCAATGCCTAGGATTACAAACTGGGGTTTCTCAAACCCCGAGTTTCTATTTTGTCAATTTCTAGAATGACACACTTTGCTCTCTCAAACCCCATGAGTTTTTATTTTGTCAATTCCTAGAATGACACACTGGGCTCTCTCAAACCCCATTAGTTTCTATTTTGTCATTTTCTAGAATGACACACTGGGTGTCTCTCAAACTCCATAAGTTTTTATTTCGTCAATTCCTAGAATGACACACTGGGGTCTCTTAAACCCCATGAGTTTCTATTTTGTCAACTTCTAGAATAATATACTGGGGTCTCTCAAACCCCATAAGTTTTTATTTTGTCAATTCCTAGAATGACACACTGGAGTCTCTTAAACCCCATGAGTTTCTATTTTGTCAATTTCTAGAATGACATACTAGGGTCTCTCAAACCCCATGAGTTTTTATTTTATCAATTCCTGGAATAACACACTGGGAGCTCCCAAACCCAGATTTCTTATTTTGTCAATGTCTAGGACGACAAACTGAGGTTTCCCAAACCCTGAGTTTTTATGTTGTCACTGTCTAGGACGACAAACTGAGGTTTCTCAAACCCTGAGTTTTTGTTTTGTCATTTCCTATAATGACACACTGGGGACTCTCAAACGCAGAGTTTTTATTTTGTCAATTCCTAGAATAACATATTGGGGTCTCACAAACCCCATAAGTTTTTATTTTGTCAATTCATAGAATGACACACTGGGGCCTCTGAAACCCTGAGTTTTTATTTTGACAGTATTTAGAATGACACACTGGGGCTCTCGAACCCAGAGTTTTTATTTTGTCAATGTCTAGGACGACAAACTGAGGTTTCTCAAACACCGAGTTTCTATTTTGTCAATTCCTAGAATGACACACTGGGCTCTCTCAAAACCCATGAGTTTCTTTTTCGTCAATTCCTAGAATAACACATTGGGATCTCACAAATCCGATAAGTTTTTATTTTGTCAGTTCCTAGAATAACACACTGGGGCCTCTGAAACCCTGAGTTTTTATTTTGTCAGTGTTTAGAATGACACACTGGGGACTCTCAAACCCAGAGTTTTTATTATTGTCAATGCCCAGGGTGACAAACTGGGGTTTTTCAAACCCCGAGTTTCTATTTTGTCAATTTCCAGAATGACACACTGGACTCTCTCAAACCCCATGATTTCTTATTTTTTCAATTCCTAGAATGGCACACTGGGGTCTCTCAAACCCCATGCGTTTTTATTTTGTCAATTCCTAGAATAACATATTGGGGTCTCACAAATCCGATAAGTTTTTATTTTGTCAATTCCTAGAATGACGCACTGGGACCTCTGAAACACCGAGTTTTTATTTTGTCAATGTTTAGGATGACACAATGGGGGCTCCCGAACCCAGAGTTTTTATTTTGTGCATGTCTAGGACGACAAAACTGAGGTTTCTCAAACCCCGAGTTTCTATTTTGTCAATTCCCAGAATGACACACTGGGCTCTCTCAAACCCCCATGAGTTTTTATTTTGTGTATTCCTAGAATAACACATTGGGGTCTCTCAAACCCAATAAGATATTATTTTGTCAGTTCCTAGAATGACACACAGGGCTCTCTCAAACCCCATGAGTTTTTATTTTGTCAATTCCTAGAATAACACATTGGGGTCTCACAAACCCCATAAGTTTTTATTTTGTCAATTCCTAGAATGACACACTGGGGGTCTCTCAAACCCCATAAGTTTTATTTCGTCTATTCCTATAATGACGCACTGGGGTCTCTTAAAATACATGAGTTTCTATTTTGTCAATTTCTAGAATGACATACTGGGGTCTCTCAAACCCCATGAGTTTTTATTTTATCAATTCCTGGAATAACACACTGGGAGCTCCCAAATCCAGATTTCTTATTTTGTCAATGTCTAGGACGACAAACTGAGGTTTCCCAGACCCTGAGTTTTTATGTTGTCACTGTCTAGGACGACAAACTGAGGTTTCTCAAACCCTGAGTTTTTATTTTGTCATTTCCTATAATGACACATTGGGGTCTTACAAACCCCATAAGTTTTTATTTTGTCAATTCCTAGAATGACACAGTGGGGCCTCTGAAACCCTGAGTTTTTATTTTGACAGTATTTAGAATGACACACTGGGGTTCTCGAACCCAGAGTTTTTATTTTGTCAATGTCTAGGACGACAAACTGAGGTTTCTCAAACCCCGAGTTTCTATTTTGTCAATTTCCAGAATGAAACACTGGACTCTCTCAAACCCCATGATTTCTTATTTTTTCAATTCCTAGAATGGCACACTGGGGTCTCTCAAACCCCATGCGTTTTTATTTTGTCAATTCCTAGAATAACATATTGGGGTCTCACAAATCCGATAAGTTTTTATTTTGTCAATTCCTAGAATGACGCACTGGGACCTCTGAAACACCGAGTTTTTATTTTGTCAATGTTTAGGATGACACAATGGGGGCTCCCGAACCCAGAGTTTTTATTTTGTGCATGTCTAGGACGACAAAACTGAGGTTTCTCAAACCCCGAGTTTCTATTTTGTCAATTCCCAGAATGACACACTGGGCTCTCTCAAACCCCCATGAGTTTTTATTTTGTCTATTCCTAGAATAACACATTGGGGTCTCTCAAACCCAATAAGATATTATTTTGTCAGTTTCTAGAATGACACACAGGGCTCTCTCAAACCCCATGAGTTTTTATTTTGTCAATTCCTAGAATAACACATTGGGGTCTCACAAACCCCATAAGTTTTTATTTTGTCATTTCCTATAATGACACACTGGGGACTCTCAAACGCAGAGTTTTTATTTTGACAATTCCTAGAATAACACATTGGGTCTCACAAACCCGATAAGTTTTTATTTTGTCAATTCCTAGAATGACACACTAAAGCCTGCGAAACCCTCAGTTATTTTGTCAGTGTTTAGAATGACACACTGGGGACTCTCAAACCCAGAGTTTTTATTTTGTCAATGCCTAGGGTGACAAACTGCGGTTTCTCAAACCCCGAGTTTCGAGTTTGTCAATTTCTAGAATGACACACTGGGCTCTCTCAAACACCATGAGTTTCTATTTTGTCGATTCCTAGAATGACACACTGGAGTCTCGCAAACCCCATGAGTTTCTATTTTGTCATTTCCTAAAATAATACACTGGGGTCTCTCAAACCCCATTAGTTTTTATTTTGTCAATTTCTAGAATGACACACTGGGGTCTCTCAAACCCCATGAGTTTCTATTTTGTCAATTCCTAGAATGACATACTGGGGTCTCTCAAACCCCATGAGTTTTTATTTTGTCAGTTCATAGAATAACACACTGGGTACTCTCAAACCCAGAGTTTTTATTTTGTCAATGTCTAGGATAACAAACTGAGGTTTCTCAAACCCTGAGTTTTTATTTTGTCATTTCCTAGAATGAAACACTGGGGACTCTCAAACCCAGAGCTTTTATTTTGTCAATGCCTAGGATTACAAACTGGGGTTTCTCAAACCCCGAGTTTCTATTTTGTCAATTTCTAGAATGACACACTTTGCTCTCTCAAACCCCATGAGTTTTTATTTTGTCAATTCCTACAATGACACACTGGGCTCTCTCAAACCCCATTAGTTTCTATTTTGTCATTTTCTAGAATGACACACTGGGTGTCTCTCAAACTCCATAAGTTTTTATTTCGTCAATTCCTAGAATGACACACTGGGGTCTCTTAAACCCCATGAGTTTCTATTTTGTCAACTTCTAGAATGACATACTGGGGTCTCTCAAACCCCATAAGTTTTTATTTTGTCAATTCCTAGAATGACACACTGGAGTCTCTTAAACCCCATGAGTTTCTATTTTGTCAATTTCTAGAATGACATACTAGGGTCTCTCAAACCCCATGAGTTTTTATTTTATCAATTCCTGGAATAACACACTGGGAGCTCCCAAACCCAGATTTCTTATTTTGTCAATGTCTAGGACGACAAACTGAGGTTTCTCAAACCCTGAGTTTTTGTTTTGTCATTTCCTATAATGACACACTGGGGACTCTCAAACGCAGAGTTTTTATTTTGTCAATTCCTAGAATAACATATTGGGGTCTCACAAACCCCATAAGTTTTTATTTTGTCAATTCATAGAATGACACACTGGGGCCTCTGAAACCCTGAGTTTTTATTTTGACAGTATTTAGAATGACACACTGGGGCTCTCGAACCCAGAGTTTTTATTTTGTCAATGTCTAGGACGACAAACTGAGGTTTCTCAAACACCGAGTTTCTATTTTGTCAATTCCTAGAATGACACACTGGGCTCTCTCAAAACCCATGAGTTTCTTTTTTGTCAATTCCTAGAATAACACATTGGGATCTCACAAATCCGATAAGTTTTTATTTTGTCAGTTCCTAGAATAACACAATGGGGCCTCTGAAACCCTGAGTTTTTATTTTGTCAGTGTTTAGAATGACACACTGGGGACTCTCAAACCCAGAGTTTTTATTATTGTCAATGCCCAGGGTGACAAACTGGTGTTTTTCAAACCCCGAGTTTCTATTTTGTCAATTTCCAGAATGACACACTGGACTCTCTCAAACCCCATGATTTCTTATTTTTTCAATTCCTAGAATGGCACACTGGGGTCTCTCAAACCCCATGCGTTTTTATTTTGTCAATTCCTAGAATAACATATTGGGGTCTCACAAATCCGATAAGTTTTTATTTTGTCAATTCCTAGAATGACGCACTGGGACCTCTGAAACACCGAGTTTTTATTTTGTCAATGTTTAGAATGACACAATGGGGGCTCCCGAACCCAGAGTTTTTATTTTGTGCATGTCTAGGACGACAAAACTGAGGTTTCTCAAACCCCGAGTTTCTATTTTGTCAATTCCCAGAATGACACACTGGGCTCTCTCAAACCCCCATGAGTTTTTATTTTGTCTATTCCTAGAATAACACATTGGGGTCTCTCAAACCCAATAAGATATTATTTTGTCAGTTCCTAGAATGACACACTGGGCTCTCTCAAACCCCATGAGTTTTTATTTTGTCAATTCCTAGAATAACACATTGGGGTCTCACAAACCCCATAAGTTTTTATTTTGTAAATTCCTAGAATGGCACACTGGGGGTCTCTCAAACCCCATAAGTTTTTATTTCGTCAATTCCTAGAATGACGCACTGGGGTCTGTTAAAATACATGAGTTTCTATTTTGTCAATTTCTAGAATGACATACTGGGGTCTCTCAAACCCATGAGTTTTTATTTTATCAATTCCTGGAATAACACACTGGGAGCTCCCAAACCCAGATTTCTTATTTTGTCAATGTCTAGAACGACAAACTGAGGTTTCCCAAACCCTGAGTTTTTATGTTGTCACTGTTTAGGACGACAAACTGAGGTTTCTCAAACTCTTAGTTTTTTTTTTTGTCATTTCCTATAATGACACACTGGGAACTCTCAAACGCAGAGTTTTTATTTTGTCAATTCCTAGAATAACATATTGGGGTCTCACAAACCCCATAACTTTTTATTTTGTCAATTCCTAGAATGACACACTGGGGCCTCTGAAACCCTGAGTTTTTATTTTGACAGTATTTAGAATGACACACTGGGGCTCTCGAACCCAGAGTTTTTATTTTGTCAATGTCTAGGGTGACAAACTGGGGTTTCTCAAACCCCGAGTTTCTATTTTGTCAATTTCCAGAATGACACGCTGGACTCTCTCAAACCCCATGATTTCTTATTTTTTCAATTCCTAGAATGGCACACTGAGGTCTCTCAAACCCCATGCGTTTTTATTTTGTCAATTCCTAGAATAGCATATTGGGGTCTCACAAATCCGATAAGTTTTTATTTTGTCAATTCCTAGAATGACGCACTGGGACCTCTGAAACACCGAGTTTTTATTTTGTCAATGTTTAGAATGACACAATGGGGGCTCTCGGACCCAGAGTTTTTATTTTGTCAATGTCTAGGACGACAAAACTGAGGTTTCTCAAACCCCGAGTTTCTGTTTTGTCAATTCCTAGAATGACACACTGGGCTCTCTCAAACCCCATGAGTTTTTATTTTGACAATTCCTAGAATAACACATTGGGTCTCACAAACCCGATAAGTTTTTATTTTGTCAGTTCCTAGAATGACACACTGGGCTCTCTCAAACCCCATGAGTTTTTATTTTGTCAATTCCTAGAATAACACATTGGGGTCTCACAAACCCCATAAGTTTTTATTTTGTAAATTCCTAGAATGACACACTGGGGGTCTCTCAAACCCCATAAGTTTTTATTTCGTCAATTCCTAGAATGACGCACTGGGGTCTGTTAAAATACATGAGTTTCTGTTTTGTCAATTTCTAGAATGACATACTGGGGTCTCTCAAACCCCATAAGTTTTTATTTTGTCAATTCCTAGAATGACACACTGGAGTCTCTTAAACCCCATGAGTTTCTATTTTGTCAATTTCTAGAATGACATACTAGGGTCTCTCAAACCCCATGAGATTTTATTTTATCAATTCCTGGAATAACACACTGGGAGCTCCCAAACCCAGATTTCTTATTTTGTCAATGTCTAGGACGACAAACTGAGGTTTCCCAAACCCTGAGTATTTATGTTGTCACTGTCTAGGACGACAAACTGAGGTTTCTCAAACCCTGAGTTTTTATTTTGTCATTTCCTATAATGACACACTGGGGACTCTCAAACGCAGAGTTTTTATTTTGTCAATTCCTAGAATAACATATTGGGGTCTCACAAACCCCATAAGTTTTTATTTTGTCAATTCATAGAATGACACACTGGGGCCTCTGAAACCCTGAGTTTTTTTTGACAGTATTTAGAATGACACACTGGGGCTCTCGAACCCAGAGTTTTTATTTTGTCAATGTCTAGGACGACAAACTGAGGTTTCTCAAACACCGAGTTTCTATTTTGTCAATTCCTAGAATGACACACTGGGCTCTCTCAAAACCCATGAGTTTCTTTTTCGTCAATTCCTAGAATAACACATTGGGATCTCACAAATCCGATAAGTTTTTATTTTGTCAGTTCCTAGAATAACACACTGGGGCCTCTGAAACCCTGAGTTTTTATTTTGTCAGTGTTTAGAATGACACACTGGGGACTCTCAAACCCAGAGTTTTTATTATTGTCAATGCCCAGGGTGACAAACTGGGGTTTTTCAAACCCCGAGTTTCTATTTTGTCAATTTCCAGAATGACACACTGGACTCTCTCAAACCCCATGATTTCTTATTTTTTCAATTCCTAGAATGGCACACTGGGGTCTCTCAAACCCCATGCGTTTTTATTTTGTCAATTCCTAGAATAACATATTGGGGTCTCACAAATCCGATAAGTTTTTATTTTGTCAATTCCTAGAATGACGCACTGGGACCTCTGAAACACCGAGTTTTTATTTTGTCAATGTTTAGAATGACACAATGGGGGCTCCCGGACCCAGAGTTTTTATTTTGTGCATGTCTAGGACGACAAAACTGAGGTTTCTCAAACCCCGAGTTTCTATTTTGTCAATTCCCAGAATGACACACTGGGCTCTCTCAAACCCCCATGAGTTTTTATTTTGTCTATTCCTAGAATAACACATTGGGGTCTCTCAAACCCTATAAGATATTATTTTGTCAGTTCCTAGAATGACACACTGGGCTCTCTCAAACCCCATGAGTTTTTATTTTGTCAATTCCTAGAATAACACATTGGGGTCTCACAAACCCCATAAGTTTTTATTTTGTAAATTCCTAGAATGACACACTGGGGGTCTCTCAAACCCTATAAGTTTTTATTTCGTCAATTCCTAGAATGACGCACTGTGGTCTGTTAAAATACATGAGTTTCTATTTTGTCAATTTCTAGAATGACATACTGGGGTCTCTCAAACCCCATGAGTTTTTATTTTATCAATTCCTGGAATAACACACTGGGAGCTCCCAAACCCAGATTTCTTATTTTGTCAATGTCTAGGACGACAAACTGAGGTTTCCCAAACCCTGAGTTTTTATGTTGTCACTGTCTAGGACGACAAACTGAGGTTACTCAAACCCTGAGTTTTTATTTTGTCATTTCCTATAATGACACACTGGGAACTCTCAAACGCAGAGTTTTTATTTTGTCAATTCCTAGAATAACATATTGGGGTCTCACAAACCCCATAACTTTTTATTTTGTCAATTCCTAGAATGACACACTGGGGCCTCTGAAACCCTGAGTTTTTATTTTGACAGTATTTAGAATGACACACTGGGGCTCTCGAACCCAGAGTTTTTATTTTGTCAATGTCTAGGGTGACAAACTGGGGTTTCTCAAACCCCGAGTTTCTATTTTGTCAATTTCCAGAATGACACGCTGGACTCTCTCAAACCCCATGATTTCTTATTTTTTCAATTCCTAGAATCGCAGACTGGGGTCTCTCAAACCCCATGCGTTTTTATTTTGTCAATTCCTAGAATAGCATATTGGGGTCTCACAAATCCGATAAGTTTTTATTTTGTCAATTCCTAGAATGACGCACTGGGACCTCTGAAACACCGAGTTTTTATTTTGTCAATGTTTAGAATGACACAATGGGGGCTCTCGGACCCAGAGTTTTTATTTTGTCAATGTCTAGGACGACAAAACTGAGGTTTCTCAAACCCCGAGTTTCTGTTTTGTCAATTCCTAGAATGACACACTGGGCTCTCTCAAACCCCATGAGTTTTTATTTTGACAATTCCTAGAATAACACATTGGGTCTCACAAACCCGATAAGTTTTTATTTTGTCAATTCCTAGAATGACACACTAAAGCCTGCGAAACCCTCAGTTATTTTGTCAGTGTTTAGAATGACACACTGGGGACTCTCAAACCCAGAGTTTTTATTTTGTCAATGCCTAGGGTGACAAACTGCAGTTCCTCAAACCCCGAGTTTCGAGTTTGTCAATTTCTAGAATGACACACTGGGCTCTCTCAAACACCATGAGTTTCTATTTTGTCAATTCCTAGAATGACACACTGGAGTCTCGCAAACCCCATGAGTTTCTATTTTGTCATTTTCTAGAATGACACACTGGGTGTCTCTCAAACTCCATAAGTTTTTATTTCGTCAATTCCTAGAATGACACACTGGGGTCTCTCAAATCCCATGAGTTTCTATTTTGTCAACTTCTAGAATGACATACTGGGGTCTCTCAAACCCCATAAGTTTTTATTTTGTCAATTCCTAGAATGACACACTGGGGTCTCTTAAACCCCATGAGTTTCTATTTTGTCAATTTCTAGTATGACATACTGGGGTCTCTCAAACCCCATGAGTTTTTATTTTATCAATTCCTGGAATAACACACTGGGAGCTCCCAAACCCAGATTTCTTATTTTGTCAATGTCTAGGACGACAAACTGAGGTTTCCCAAACCCTGAGTTTTTATGTTGTCACTGTCTAGGACGACAAACTGAGGTTTCTCAAACCCTGAGTTTTTATTTTGTCATTTCCTATAATGACACACTGGGAAATCTCAAACGCAGAGTTTTTATTTTGACAATTCCTAGAATAACACATTGGGGTCTCACAAATCCGATAAGTTTTTATTTTGTCAGTTCCTAGAATAACACACTGGGGCCTCTGAAACCCTGAGTTTTTATTTTGTCAGTTCCTAGAATAACACACTGGGGCCTCTGAAACCCTGAGTTTTTATTTTGTCAGTGTTTAGAATGACACACTGGGGACTCTCAAACCCAGAGTTTTTATTATTGTCAATGCCCAGGGTGACAAACTGGGGTTTCTCAAACTCCGATTTTCTATTTTGTCAATTTCCAGAATGACACACTGGACTCTCTCAAACCCCATGATTTCTTATTTTTTCAATTCCTAGAATGGCACACTGGGGTCTCTCAAACCCCATGCGTTTTTATTTTGTCAATTCCTAGAATAACATATTGGGGTCTCACAAATCCGATAAGTTTTTATTTTGTCAATTCCTAGAATGACGCACTGGGACCTCTGAAACACCGAGTTTTTATTTTGTCAATGTTTGGAATGACACAATGGGGGCTCTCGGACCCAGAGTTTTTATTTTGTCAATGTCTAGGACGACAAAACTGAGGTTTCTCAAACCCCGAGTTTCTGTTTTGTCAATTCCTAGAATGACACACAGGGCTCTCTCAAACCCCATGAGTTTTTATTTTGACAATTCCTAGAATAACACATTGGGTCTCACAAACCCGATAAGTTTTTATTTTGTCAATTCCTAGAATGACACACTAAAGCCTGTGAAACCCTGAGTTATTTTGTCAGTGTTTAGAATGACACACTGGGGACTCTCAGACCCAGAGTTTTTATTTTGTCAATGCCTAGGGTGACAAACTGCGGTTTCTCAAACCCCGAGTTTCCAATTTGTCAATTTCTAGAATGACACACTGGGCTCTCTCAAACACCATGAGTTTCTATTTTGTCAATTCCTAGAATGACACACTGGAGTCTCGCAAACCCCATGAGTTTCTATTTTGTCATTTCCTAGAATAATACACTGGGGTCTCTCAAACCCCATGAGTTTCTTTTTTGTCAATTCCTAGAATGACATACTGGGGTCTCTCAAACCCCATGAGTTTTTATTTTGTCAGTTCCTAGAATAACACACTGGGTACTCTCAAACCCAGAGTTTTTATTTTGTCAATGCCTAGGATGACAAACTGGGGTTTCTCAAACCCCGAGTTTCTATTTTGTCAATTTCTAGAATGACACACTTTGCTCTCTCAAACCCCATGAGTTTTTATTTTGTCAATTCCTAGAATGACACACTGGGCTCTCTCAAACCCCATTAGTTTCTATTTTGTCATTTTCTAGAATGACACACTGGGTGTCTCTCAAACCCCATAAGTTTTTATTTTGTCAATTCCTAGAGTGACACACTGGGGTCTCTTAAACCCCATGAGTTTCTATTTTGTCAATTTCTAGAATGACATACTGGGGTCTCTCAAACCCCATGAGTTTTTATTTTGTCAATTCCTGGAATAACACACTGGGAGCTCCCAAACCCAGATTTCTTATTTTGTCAATGTCTAGGACGACAAACTGTGGCTTCCCAAACCCTGAATTTTTATGTTGTCACTGTCTACGACGACAAACTGAGGTTTCTCAAACCCTGAGTTTTTATTTTGTCATTTCCTATAATGACACACTGGGGACTCTCAAACCCAGAGTTTTTATTTTGTCAATGCCTAGGATGACAAACTGGGGTTTCTCAAACCCCGAGTTTCTATTTTGCCAATTTCTAGAATGACACACTGGACTCGCTCAAACCCCGCGAGTTTCTACTTTGTCATTTCCTAGAATGACACACTGGAGTCTCTGAAACGCCATAATTTTTGACAGCTACTCACACTTTTGAGAATAAAGGGACTTTTATTTTTCTAATGCATTGACAGCTATTTGAAACCAACATCGATATCTTTTGCATTCGCTGTGAACATTCGGATAACTGGATGCGTTTTGTCTTTCATAGACCCCAGTGTGTAAAATTCGTTGGAAAAATATATGTGCGCCTTTCTAGGGCTAATACACATTTTTTTACTATCACAAAAAAAAAAAAAAAAAAAAAAAAATTAGCCTAAAAACGTTTTCGGGTTTTGTAGACCCGAGTGTGTCAGATTCGTTCGAAAAATATAGTCTTTCTAGGGTTAATAGACTATTTTTAATAAATATATTATTTTTTCTGTCTGTTTCGGTTTTTTCATCTTTTTTTCCATCGTTTAGTCTATATAATACTATCAAAATTATGTTTTTATCACACACACACACACACACACACACACACACACACACACACACACACATACACACACACACACACACACACACACACACACACACACACACACACACATACACACACACACACACACAAGAAAAAAAAAAAGGCCAAAAAACTTTTGGGGTTTTTGTAGACCTTCTGTGTGGCAGACTTGTTCAAAAAATATATGTACGTTTTCCTAGGGCTAATAAACATTTTTTACTAAATATACTTTTTTTTCCTGTTTTTGTTTTTCATCTTTTTCCAATCGTTTAGTGCATATAAAACTATCAAAATTACGTTTTTATCACTATTTTTTTTTCAAGAAACTTTTTTGGGGTTTTGCAGACCCTAGTGTGTCAGATTTGTTCGAAAAATACATGTGTCTCTTTCTAGGGCTAATGCATATTTTTTTACTAAAGTGTTTGTTTTTTGTCACCTTTTTTATCGTTTATATATAAAACTACCACAATTACGTTTTATCACTAAAAAAAAAAAAAAAAAATGTGCAGTCAAAATCGTTTTGGTGTTCTGCAGACGCCAATGTGTCAGATTCGTTAGAAAAATATATGTGTGTCACTCTAGGGTTAAGGGCTGTTTGCGAAAAAGCGAAGAAGGCGAAATAAGGGTGTTTTTTAGCAGTTTTTTCTTGGAATAGGAATGAAGATTTCAGCTCCGGATTTTTTGTATATTACTTGTTATGACTTGAAGAAAATTTCAATTTTTTTAAATAAAAATTTGATGATGTGGTTCGAGTTGCGTGGATTAATGTCCTAGCGTGCACTTGCAATCGGGAGGAATCCGATAGATCGCCAGAGTCGTTTGTAATCAATTTTCGTCAAGAATTATGAAAGTAGATAATATTTTCTGGAGCTTTAACCACTTTGAAATCAAAAGCTGAAAATTAATAAAGTGGCAGCTAGTATTTGAAAAAGGGGTCTATTTCTGACACCTTTTTCGATCTTTGGCGCGCGTCTAAAAAGGTTTATTTTTTTTATAAAAATGGCTGAAAGTGGCGCAATCTCCAATAAATTATATCTCCTTTAATTATTTTTTCTTTTTGCAAGATCGGTTTAACGCGTTCACTGCCATGAGCATCACCAGTGGGTCTCAAAATTTTTTCCTTCTGTGCCGTGAACATCACCCGTGGGTCACAGGAAACTTTCCATATAATATTAAATAATAATCATGGACAGGTCAGCAATGACTTTATATTTGTATGTGGCACTCTGGGATAACTGTAACTCACTTTATTTTGTGAACTTACTCCGAATTATGTATATTGTATTTATTTTACAACAAATAAACCCTTTGACGAGCGACAGGTATATGTGCCGTGTAAAGTGCAAAGAATCCATGATTATTCTCACTAGTAAATTTGTATTGTAAATTTTGCCTTATTTAGTTTGAGTATTCTCCCGATTCAACTTCTTATAAAAAAATAAATAAATAAATAAATAAAAATTATATCCTTCCCTATATTGAAACATATAGGGGAAAAAAATAAAATGTATCGCCCTGATTAGTGCCTTTTTTGTTAATATGGCTTTTGCTGCCTCCTTTACAGCTTTTCCTGCCCAAGATTGGTGAGAGTAACTCTGAACAGTGCTAACTTTTATCTCTTTTTCATCATTTTCTTTTTATATAGTAGTTTTTTAACTACAGCTATAACATTTATTAAGATTTTTAACATTTAACTTACTTGACTTAAGTTTTAACTTAACTTTTACTTAAAATTTTCCATTATTTTTTACTTTTATTTTTTCTTTAACTTTTCTTATTTTTTCCTTTAAGTAGATTTTTAGTACAGTCATACTTATCCCAATGGCTCACACATACATAAGATATTCCATTTTTAGTCTGGGTGTTAAGCTGATATTAGCTAGGAAACCTCTCAATGCTTCTCACCTGTTCAGCACCCAATTCAATTAGGCAAAAATTTCTGTTTTGAAAACCGGTGATAAAAGATTAAAAATTCTGTAAAAGACGCTTGTCCCGAATGGGTTAAAAACACTTTAATTTTTTTAATTTAAATTCCTATGGGGGCAGTGAACGTGTTAAGGTGAGACATGAGTGATTTTTTTTTGAAAAAAATTGATTTTTGTTTTATTGGCTTAAAAAGTTCTTTGAACCTTCCCGAACCCATTGGTATGCCCGTTTTTTTTCTGACCGTTAGAAATAATCGTAAAAATTCGAGGGAATACACAAACTCGGACGCCACGCCCATTCACATTAATTTTACGCTAACATTTTATACTTTATTTCTATTTTTAAATTCTAATTGACACCACTATACTTTTAAAATAAATTTTGTAGCACAGTATGACTTAAAAAATCCGGCATTCAGAAATCCGGCAATTTCAAAAATCCGGCATCAAAACCATCTTTTCCCTTCCTTTTTCTTTTACACTTTCAAGTTATGGGAGAAGAAAAATAGCAATTCTTTATGAATTAAAAACTTCAAGAACGAAAGTAAAAATGCAAAAAAAGAATATTTGACTTTTTTTTTCCAGTTGTCAGAGGTGATTATTTTCTGAACAAATTTTCTGGGAGCTGCACTGTTGCTTAGCAGCGGGTACAACTTTGGCGAATGCATGGCACAATATATGACCGGAAAGAATTTTCGGCAGCGACGACATCAATGATAAGGAAGATTTTTTAGGCTTTCAAATTTGCCGTGAAAAGACCGCAATTTATGAGCTGATTGAACACGCGAAATCTGAAAATGCATTAAGGGTTGAAAATAGGAATATAGATGATTGGCTAAGCATTGACGAAAATGTACCAACAACGAACAATTTAACGGGCAGCGAGATCACCGACGCTGTGCTAAATAGGCAGAAGAAAAGGTGTCACTAGAAAAATGCATAAATTTGATTGGAGGATTGATGTATGCTTTAGAGAAACAAGACTATATTTCCGAAATAAACATTCTTCATTTGTATAAAATACAAAAAAACTTATTAAAAAATGGCCAAAAAAAAAAAAATTGAAGCAAACAAAACTGACATCGATGTTTCCGAAATTACTAAAGAAGAAATAATTTCAGTTTTTATTAGTTTTTTTGTAACATAGAAAATATCAATTAAAGCAAGTTTTCTTTTTAATAATTAATTTTCCCTTTTTCTTACATAATTATCACTTAATAATGAATTAAATTATGGCTAAAGGCAGCATTAAGAATATAGTACTACTTTTGATATTCCTTCAAAAATCCGGCATAGTCTCAGTCCCGATGATGCCGGATTTTTGAAGTTATGCTGTAGTATGTATATGTTGTCCAAAGTACAAGTAAAAATATTCCATATAAAAAAAGTGGTGCAAACCGAATAAAATTCATGTAAGAAATGCTGGTCCGGAAGTTACGTGGGAAGTGACATAGAACCGATAAGGGTTAAAACAGTACCTCATTTATTGTATGAAACAACATTTTTACCCAAGTGTTTATATATACTTTAATTCGTGTGGTTGATAAAAATGTGCAAGAACTTCACACAAGTTAACACCTCAGTTAAGTTTCACACACCTCACACTAAGTTTTTTGTCTCTCCTGAAAAATCGTACTTTTCAGGTTAAAATCCCATTATCTCATAAAGTACTCGAACGATTTTGATATTTTTTTGGTGGTAGAGCATAAATATAAGATCATATATGGCAGACAGTTTTAAAAAACTTTAATTAGTTTCAGAATTTCTTTTTACTGAAAAATGGAAAATTTCTGAAAAATTGACATTGTACTAAAATAAAAAGTTTTAGTCGCAGAAAGAAATTGTCTGTCGTAAATCTTGAGCATAATCTAGTGAATATGGATTTCAAATTTCAGCAAAATCGGTCGGGCAGTTTCCAAGGAAACGGGTCTTAAAGCTGGCATATTTCCCTTAGGTTTGCACCCAGTCTTGTCTTCCCTTAATAGTTTTTGCGTTCTGATATCGCCCAGTTTGAAAAAAAGTCATTTTGCGTAAAATGAGTTCATAGTATTCCAAAACAGTTTAAGCTTATGGACGCGTTGCGCTAAAGAACTACGAAAGGACTTCGAATTCGGTCAAATCGTAATTACAGGGATAATTTTCAGATTATAAGGAATAGAAAAATATACAAAACGAAAAATGGATTTTTTTTCAACCGAAAAAAAAAGCAAATCCCCCCTTAAGTAATGGGTGAAAGAGCAGTTCTAGAAAAAAAATAATAATAATCGCCCCAAATGAATTCTGCTGCAAATAATCAATCGTATGAAAATTATACAAGTACGAATCGACTGTTAATAATATCTCCTATTTAATGATATGTATAAATTATATTTCAATGGCCGTCTACACATTAAAAACTTCACAAACTTTCCTTTTTCAAATAGTAACATCCACTTTTGACACTTTATTTGAATAACTTTGATCAACTCAGTCCTGAAAAGTAGACTTTTGGATTCTTCTTAACCCTTAAATGCCTGATTTTTCAAAAACCATTATAATAATGTTTTTCGGCTTTCAGTTTTTAAATAAATCATGGGGAAAATGCTTTAAAAAATCATATTTTGTTTTTAGTATGGTTTACGGCTAAAAAACAGTTTGTTACTAATCGGCAATACTGGTCTTTAATTGTAAAAATAATTTTCCTTGATAAAATTCTATAATATTAAACACACAAGAATTTTAGGAACTATAATAAGAAATAAATTTTACTTGCTCACTGCAGAACAAAATAGGGTATTTCGCAAGCTTCCAAACAAAACAAAAAGAACAAGTAGCAACAATTGAAAAAATAAATCTATCTTTATTCTTAAACAGCACAAGTCTTGCCATCTACATGTTGAAAATTGATTTAATAATATTTTCAGAATGTATTTTATAGGCAACATTAGGCATTATAGCTTCTATATTATTCTAATAGTATTTTAGAGCCTAAATTGGGTATGTTGCCGAAAAGCAACACCCGGCATTTAAGGGTTAAATCTGCATAGAACGATTCAAACTTTGAGGATGCCAATGCTAAATCAGCATCACTAACTTTAATTCATATCTTCTCTAAAATATTGGGTTGACCGGAAAGTTCGTGGGTGAAGAAAAAAAACATTGTTCTTTTCCCAATATATATTTTTTAAGCATTTAGTTTTCACCAAATATAATTTTTTCTGTGTTTATATGTATACAACCTATATAAAATCAGTTCCAGCGTAGAAAAATTCATAGTTAGGATAAAAATGCAGTTGCCTAAAAATGCCTTAAAGGGAAATTTGTAACCTCTATTACTGGACAACGTCCACTCAATTTACAACATTTATAATCCTATCAAAATATCATTTCTAGTGTATTATACCATCACTAGTGTACTAGAAATCAATATGTAATTTTATACTCAAAAGACTACAATAATAGGAATCAATTTACATAACAATATGTAACCTCTGTTACTTGTATTCACCATTACAGCCAAAATTTACATCCCTGTACTAAATATATTTTTAAATGGTCAAATAGTTTTAGTATATTAAAAGAAAAGATGCCTTTTGATGTTTTGCGAACATTTTTTAAGAGTTACTCATATGCAACAAGAAAAATATAGAGAAAAAGTGCGAGTAACAGAAATTCTATATAGAAACAGGGGTTACATTTTTGTAACAGAAGTTACATTGAGCAGCACAAATTAGATAGTAGAAGTATATTTACATTATTCTAAAAACGATGACACCACTGAAGCAGTTTGATGGATTTTTATTGTGCATATGAATTTTAAACTAGATTTTTGATAATTTATCTACATCTGTTACAAATATGTAGTAACAGAAGCTTCATGTAGAAGATGTTACATTTAACAAAGAAAAATATTGTATTTTCTATAGTTTTATTAAAAAAAAAAAAAGGGTTAATCTTACATTTATTTAAATTAAATTAACTTATTTTCATATAATAAAAATAAAACTTGAATTAAAATGACAATATTTAAATTTAAAGTTTATGGTAAAATTTCGGTAAAATTGGTAAAATTTCACTGCATAAAATAAATAATTCTCAACAAATCATTAAATCCCTGTGTTAAAGTATACAATATAACATAATAAAAGTATTAAAAAATTGAGTTCTTAAGTTTAATAGATATTGAAAAAAGGAACACAAACATGAAAAATCCAAGTTTTGAGAAAAAGTTAATTAAAGATTTAAATGGCCATTAAGCTGTGAGGCACTCTTAAAAAGAATGAATAATTCCAACACTTCTTTTTTTAATATATAAACATGTGTGACCAATAGTTTAAAATATTTAATGATATAAAAAAGCAAAAATCGATTTTTTTTTCCAAATTTCGCTTACCTGGTCCCCTTAATTCATTTTAGTGACTTATTAAGAATTGACAGAAAAGCTTCAATGGATACACAGTACACAAGAAACATTTCAAGGTCATTTTTATCAATTTTAAGTAACCATTATTCCCCATCAAAACATACTTCCCTGTTTTCCCTTTCCCATTATCGCTAATTGGCTGCCATGTATTATCTGAATTTGTAATTTAAAATTTATATGTCATATATTTATTGTGTAGGAGGCCTGCACTAGAAACACACATATTTACTATATATACAACTAATTATTATTATTATTATATGTACTATTACTTATTTACTATATATACATTTCTTATTTAAGATTTATAAATTTAAAAAAGTTGGTAGTACCTTGTTTAGATATTTTAGTGGGGGTTTTTTTTGCTTTAAATATGATCAAGACAGTCAGGATTTAGATATACCCGTAATGCCGTACCTCTTCAGAGGCTTTGGGATATATTACATACCACCTACGATTAATGAAGATTTGCACCAGAAAAATTTTATAAAATTTTACTTTTCTAACTTTGATGGGAAAACGTCGTAAAATTGCTCTTTTCTATTTTGCAACAAAATTTTAGGAAGATTCCGGTGTGAATTCAATATTACAGAAACACAATTACTTGCCCTTGAAAAGGTTAAGTAGATTCACGAATAAAACTTTCTTCATGTGATATATAGCAGGGCGAATTGAAACACAAAACTCATTCAACAAATAATTAAAAAAAAGTTGCGAAAGAAATGTAAAATGCATTAATAACCAGGAAAATTATAGAATTTGTATATATTAAGAGAAAAAAATTAGCAGCAGAAGGGTATCAAATTACTTTTAAAGGTTGTTCATACAATTATTCTGGTTTCGATTCTATTTTAAACTTTTGATTGGAAACATTTTTCAAATTCAACGAAATAAATTTTTTTTTCTGTTGTTATTTTATCTTTCATGTATTACTTTTATTTTTAGCCTACAACATTACTTTTCTAAACTAAAAAATTGACAGCGAATGGGTGAGTAACAAATTTGGAATTCTTACTCTAAAAAGTCCACCCCCCTCCCCTGCGGGACACATTCCTCACGTTGGGAACCACTGGTCTAAGGAACCGTCTTGGGTTGCTGTTTACATCACATAAAAGAAAAGCTTATAAAATCACCCGAAAAATTATACAGAATTTTCTTTTATATAGTATTGGTAATTATCATATTTAGATTTTTTTTCTCTCCTTAATTATTAGATGTCCGGGCGCAACCCAGATAGCATGAACATTAGCAGCAAGTTTGATTTTTTCTGATATTATCTTGCCGTGACAAATTTGAATTGAGAAATTCGCAGCAAATCTCCCGCAAAGTATACCACCACCCACTTGCATGTGTAGTTTGCTGTGAAACTGATGGCAAGACTGTCTTCAACTCAAGAAAGTGACGAAAGCAAAAAATCCCTCTGTTGAGAGAATAGACAATCAGCACATACGCAGAAATTGCAGAAATTTTATTCGGATCGCACCGCTTTTTTAAAACGCTGTACTTATCAATTACCAAAAAAAGCTTGAAATGAAAAGTGCAAATACCACCTTACCTTGTTTATGGTGATAAGAACGATGCATGCACCTTCTGACGGTGCGTTCGCATCAATAGACCAGATCAGGTGTATGAACCCCTTCGAAGGGGTTAAATTTGAAGTGTAACATTTGTGAACAGATAGTGTGGCATGGAAAGATTACTACTTTGCAGTATTTTTAATTACTTGTTTGCCATTAATTTGCAATAAATTTTATGCAGCATGAATTTAACTTGCACGACAAGTTATCTGCAAGTTCAAAGTGTGGTGACTTCGGCGTTTGCGTTACCTTGCTGCAGTCTTGTTATGAACTTTCAGTCTTGTCATGCTGAGCTAGCTGCAACTTTGCAGGTTTTCAAAGCAAAACAGCTGCAAATATTCTGCAAACTAAAAATGATATGTGGGAAACCAGACAGCATGAACATTAGCAGCAAGTTTGATTTTCTATGATATTATCTTGCCGTGACAAATTTGAATTGAGAAATTCGCAGCAAATCTCTCGCAAGGTATACCATCACCCACTTGCATGAGTAGTTTGTTGTGTAACTGATGGCAAGACTGTCTTTAATTCACGAAAGTGACGAAAGCAAAAAATCCCTCCGTTGAGAGAATAGACAATCAGCAGACACGCAGAAATTTTATCCGGTTGGCACCAGTTTTTTTAAACGCTTTACTTATCAAATACCAAAAAAGGTTCGACTTGAAAAGTACAAATATTACTCTAACTTGTTTAGGGTGGTAAAAGAGATGCATGCACCTTAACGGTGCTTATGCATCAATAGACCTGATCAGCTCTGTGGACCTCTTCGAAGGGGTTAAACTTATAGTGTAACAGTTGGAAACAATTAATGTGGCATGGAAAGATTACTACTTTGCAGTAAGTTTGAAGTATTTTTGATTACTTGTTAACCGTTAATTTGCAATAAATTTGATACAGCATGAATTTAACTTGCACGACAAGTTAGCTGCAAGTTCAAAGTGTGGTGATTTCGGCGTTTGCGTTACCTTGCTGCAGTCTTGTTATGAACTTTCAGTCTTGTCATGCTGAGCTTGCTACAACTTTGCAGGTTTTCAAAGCAAGACTTCTGTAAATTTTCTGCAAACTAAAAATGCTATGTGGGAACATTTTAATTTTATTTTCCTAAATGTATAGATTAATCCCTAACACATTTTTTTTTAAGAACTGTACGAAGAATTTTGAGAAATGCATAGAAACATCGTCGGTACAATGTCAAACTATCGAATATGAAAACAGTGTTGCCAGTGGGCTACTTTTTTTAAAATTCAGATTTCTTGATTGGTTCCTCTTTTTCGAAATGGTAAAATTCGCCTTACTTAACCCTTAAATGCGTGATTTTTTATTTTGTTTCGAAAAATTTATATGATTCTCTGAAAGGTTTATTACACAGGAAAAATAATGAAAAAAAATCAGAGATACATTTTTCTTCTGTTGCACATCTGCAATGCAAGTAAAAACTACCCTACATAGCATTTTTAGTTTGCAGAAAATTTGCAGCAGTCTTGCTTTGAAAACCTGCAAAGTTGCAGCAAGCTCAGCATGACAAGACTGAAAGTTCGTAACAAGACTGCAGCAAGAAGACGCAAACGCTGAAGTCACCACACTTTGAACTAGCAGCTAACTTGTCGTGCAAGTTAAATTCGTGCTGTATCAAATTTATTGCAAATTAACGGCAAGCAAGTAATCAAGAATACTGCAAAGTAGTAAACTTTCCATGCCACACTACCTGTTTACAAATGTTATACTATAAGTTTAACCTCTTGAAAGGGGTCCATAGACCTAATCAGGCCTATTGATGCATACGCACCGTTGAGGTGAATGCATCGTTTTTTTTTTTACCACCAATAAACAAGTTAGGGTGATATTTGTACATTTCAATTCGAGCCTTTTTTTGGTATTTCATAAGTATGACGTTTAAAAAGAGCGGTGCCAACCGAATAAAATTTCTGCGTTTTTGCTGATTGTCTATTCTCTCAACAGAGGGATGTTTTGCTTTCGTCACATTCGTGAATTAAAGACAGTCTTGTCATCAGTTTCCCAACAAACTACTCATGCTAGTGGGGGATGGTATACCTTGCGGGAGATTTGCTGCGAAATTCTCAATTCAAATTTGTCACTGCAAGATAATATCAGAAAAAATCAAACTTGCTGCTAATGTTCATGCTATCTGGGACTGTCGTGTGGCTGTTTTACGCTAAAATATTGCAAATTAGTAAATATTTTAATAAGTATGTCTCCAAAAATCTTATTTTACATAATTATTTATTTTATAAAACTTAACCGTTAACCCTTTAATTCCCATGATAGAACACGTTCTAGAAATTACGTAGTTCACAGAATCTGACTTTACACCAGAAAGTTTCAATGGTTAATTTCGCTTCATTTAAGTACGGAATGTCTGTTATTAATTAAAGCAGATATTGCTATTTTAATTTTCTGGTGTGAATTAGGTATATACGAATAAAAAAATCTCTTAAATTCAAAACACTGTTGTTTGCATATATGAAAATCTGCGCACTAAAGGGTTAATGACATATTATTTAAAGTGAAAACAAGGGGATTTTTTTTTATAATGAAAACACCCAATTTTGACATCTTAAATCTTCGGACCAAACAATGCCTAGACGTCAAACAAAGTCATTTGGATGATAAGGTTTTGAATTATAAACATTCAAAATTTAGAGTTTCTAATGTTAAATTGCATTTTACAATTTTTATTAATATCTACTGAAATTACAACCCTACTGTGATAATTTTTTGTGTGTTTATAATGCTAAAAAATCCAAACATAAATACATTGGATTTGTAGTTTTAAAAATTTATTAATATGAATTATGAAATTAATATTCGGAAAAAAATATGAATTGCAACCCACAATTTTTTTGATAGATTTATATTTATTATGCGAATTCAAAATTTCAAATTTTTCTTCACAGTAGTTTTCAAATTATGTTTAAAAAAAGCCAAAGGAAACCATGTGAGCAGAAAAGCATAATTTGAAAAATATATATTTTACTCATTTTATTGAAACATTTGGGCTGGCAATAGTCGAAACATATTAAGTGGGTCAATGTAATGTATGTAATGTATGTAATTCAAATGGTCATATTGGCAAGAAATAATACATTAATATGAAGTGACATAATCATTCTGTAGCGTTTCAATAATAGAGTACCGAACTTTAATTTGGATACAGCCCCTAAAATAGGCTCATTTTTAGGGTTTCGTTCATCTGACGAAACCCTATTCGTCTCACTCCTTTGTCTGTCTGTCTGACTGTCCGTCCGTCTGTCTGTCTGTCCGTCACAGAGCCCGTTCTCAGAAACTATACATGTTAGAGACTTGAAATTTTGGGTACTTATAGCTGAACACCTCACATCAAACAACAAATCATAAAATTTTGAAAAAGTTGGTAATTAACCTAATTACGGGCTAATTAAATTCTAAAATTAACCAATCAACCTTTTGAATGCGGGTGCAAATGCACGTTATCGAAATCCTCCCCAGTTTCTCCTAAGGGTTGCCAGTAAATTCGGCTGATGCTCCGTCAAATCAGCCAGTGCAGGGTTACCACGGAGTACTTTAAGCAATAAATGAAGTGGACCTTTAAAAAGCAAAATCGGATCTGCCGAAATATCGGTCGTACAAATTCGTAACAGGTGTAGAAATACGCGGAAAAATTCTACTTTATTTTGGTATAAATTTCAAATTTCTGCGTAGGATAGAACGCAAAAAATCCACTAAAAATCGATCGATAAAAATTTAATTTCTGTGTTTTTAAAGACAATGAAAACAGATTTCCATTCACCGGAAGGCAGCTGTCGTCGTCTCTCGACATATCGGCGCGGGAGAAATTTAAGGGGAGGCAAGTCTAATACGAAATTTAAACTTTTTAAATATTAAATTTTTCGATTAAATTTTTTGACATCCGGGCTGGAAATTTCTCGCAGATTTCATACATACCCGGTTCAAAGAGATTGCTTCATTACGAGCTGAGATATTATTTTATTAATTCCTTTTATTTCCATCAAATGCCAGATTAAGATGGAGGCACGTGCTTTTTTAACGGAGATTTCATTTAAATTAGGAAATCTAACAATTTGCGTGGGGTGTTTCGACGGCGCGCTATGAGATAAGTATTAATTATTCAATATGAAAAAGTTTATAGGTTTATAAGTGTTCATCCCACTATTTCCGAATAGCAATTTCAGGAAATACCTTAAATTATTGTTTAAGACCGCCACTCGATGTGTTCGAAACTTTAAAATACTTTATAACACATAAGAAAAAGTGTAAAAAAGAATGGAGTGTGATATTTCGAGGAGTGGAGGGGGTGGGGGGACTAGATTTATTTATTAAATCTTAGCGTTTGTTATCGCAGAAAATGTTTTAAATTGTTGGCTAAGACTGCACCGCCACCCTCCCGACCATGTATCTACGGAGAGATTGAGCAAAGGAGTTTCGTTCAGATATGCTTTTGTTAAGAATAGAGTGCGCTCCCTGGTGGTGGAATGCGGAACTAACGTAACGCGATTTTGTTAAAATTAGGAAATATAACAAGGCGATCCGTTTGCAACTTTAAGATACTTCATGACACATATTAAAAAGCTTATAAAATAATGGTGCATGCAATTTCCTGTGAAGGGAGGGCGGGGGAGGGCGGAGGGGCGCTGGATTTCTTTTTTAAAAATTAGCGTTTACGACCTTTTTAGATGTCGTTTTTTGAGCACTATGATATACTCAGACACGTGCTGCTTATGAAATATAAAAATGTCAAAATTTTAGTTACCACTATTTCCGAACAGTACTTTCAGCAAATTTCTTAATTTCTCGCTTAAGGCCGCCACCAACTCGAGTAACACATCCACTGATAGGTTGTTTAACAGAGTTTCGATCTGATACACTTTTGTTATGAATAGTGTGCGCTCCCTGGTGGTGGAATTTGCAACTAACATAACGCAATTTTGTTAAAATTATGAAATCTAACAAGTCGATCTGCTGGAAACTTTGACATAGTTCATAACACATAATAAAAAGCTTATAAAAGAATGTTCCGTGCAATTTCCTGGGGCGCCTACCTATCTCGGGTGCTATAGACCCGATCCCCTCGACTAATATACCTACGGATAGGTTGTAAAACGGAGTTTCCTTTGGATAGAGGTTTGTGTAGAATAGAATGCGCCCCCTGGTTGTGAAATGTGGAACTAACAGATTTCGCAAAAGGATAAAGTGATTTAAAGAAATATTAAACGAAACCCTCTGTGCGATCTCTGATCACACTTACCCACTTGTTAAATAATTAATTTCTCTGAAACTAATCGTACAAATTTCATGACCATTTGTATTTACGCTAATAGAAAGATGTAGAATTTATTTATGGTGTCAAAGTTGGGTATTGCTATTGCAAAAAAAAAAAAAAAAAAAAAAAAAAAAAATCAAAGTTTGGTTTTGTTTTGATATGGCCCCCTAAGCAAATTTTATATACATACATCATTTAACACATTGTGTACGGGCAATTTTTAGAAAATAAGCACCAAATTTACGTTCACAAACGCCACTGTAAATTAAAACCTGCTCACAACCAATAAGAAGCAAGTGTGCTTGGATTACACCTTCTTTTTTCGTCCGTACAAAATTTCCGGTACCAGTAATAATTTCTGTCCCCAACCCACAAAAACGTACTAGTACGTGTCCCGTCCTCAATGTGTTAAAAGTAGACTTTATTTCCAAAAATTTGGTACCAGTAATTTTCTTCTACAATATTTTCTTGCAGAGCTGGTAGGGGGTGTTTTTTTTTTTTTTCCCCACGACTTTAACAATTTCGTGTGTTTTTTAATGACCATAATTTAAATGCACTGCTGAGATTTAGCTATGCATTCAAGTGTTCGTAAGATAAAAAAGTTTGAAAAACATTGCATTATAGAAGACCAAAAGCAAAAGAAAATAGTGAAGTAAGTGAGTTTAACAACCTCTTTCTTGCACGAGGGTGGTGCGACAGAAAATCTTATTTTATGAGCAGGATCTAGTTGAAAGAACGAGTTCCTCCAAGTTGTGTTTGAAGCATTCACCTATGTGAGACAGAGGATTTAATCACGATTTTCTTCATACGGTTGGTTCTCAAAGATTTTCCCCGCTGCAGAACGCGAAATTTTCTTATGCATTTTTAAACGCAAAAGTATGACACAAACATGATTATTGAGGTGATCTGTAAGCGAACAGTGTTTTTTTCATCTTTCGGTAAATATATTACATCTTGAGTAATAACAGATTATTGTCATACGACGGCTGTTTTTCTCTTTTCCGCACTGTCGCGTTTGAAAATACGGTTCAAAACGCCCACTTTGACAGCATTTTCTTAATGATCTTAACCCTTAACCGGAAACATTAAAATCCCGTGCACAAACGGAAACGTGCCGTCTGTGAGACTGCTAAATTAAAAAAAAAATTGCTATAAAATTTTAAAAGGAAAATAACTCTTAATAATTTACCAAATAGTGAACTTAAACACTTAATATTTAATAGTAATGCATTAACAGGACCATTTTTTTAATATGACAGCATAAAAATAAATTTTGAATGTCGGAGACAGAAAATATTTTGAAATTACACTTTATTGTTCAAAATATAAAATTTTCGTCATAATAATTAAATAGATGCTAATATTTTTATATATTTCGGTACGATATGAATTCGAAAAAAATATTACGCAGTAAAATTAACAAAACATTTAATGGTAAATATTGCAGCATGTTCTAAATATCTGCATTTTTTATGCATTTTTGACAGCGTTGAGTCACTTTCGTGTTCAGAATTTATATATTCATCATCTGAAATACTTTCATTATCGCTTATGTCACATACTACTTCATCAAACAATCTCAAAGCACTTTCTTCAGCCTTTTTTATCATTGTAGCGTACCCGCTTTGACGGCTCCTCCATATCAATAAATTATTTAAACGGAAACATGCCGTCCCACAGACTGCGTTGAAAATAAAATACAGTCGAACCCAGTTAAGAGGGTCACGGTTAATACGCGATCCCGCTTAATACGCGGATTCTGTCCGATACCTTGAACATCGCCCATAAGGCTAATGTAAAAAAATCACGTTTAATAGGCGAACGGTTATGACGCGATCCCGCTTAATACGCGATAAATTTTCGGTTCTTCGAGGGAAAAAATCACCCTTAAGACGCGAATTCGTTGATCACGATGCGAATTCCTCCTCTCTTCTCGAGTGTTACCAATTTAGCGAATTTTTATTATTCAGATAAAAAACACTGTTTCCGAATAGTATTTAATTTATTTAACAACAGATTAATTAAGGCGAAATTACTAAGCGGAAATAGTGGTAGACATTTGAATAAAAAAACCCCGCTAATTTAGTAAAACTACAATTCTTTGATCCTACCTCCTAACATTCTTCGTCTCTCACTCCGTGTATGTCTTTACTATAGCAGAGAGATATAGACGAATTCAGGTTACTCAGATATGCAGGGGCGTAGCTACCGTGGAGCAGTTGGAGCAAACTGCTCCAGGCGCGCGAATCCTAAGGGCGCAAAATTAGAAACAGCGAAATACAGATTTGTAAAAATATTTGCATTTATTTTATTTATTTGTTTTTTTTTTTTTTTTTTTTTTATAAATCAGATATTATAGACGAATCTTGTTACAAGCAGAATATTCCTATGATATTTTATCTTTTGTTTAACCTCAATTGTTTCGATTTAAAACATTTTTTTATTCATAGTTAAAAGAAATTACTTCTAATCGCGAAGTTTTAATTTTGATTCATACTGTATTGCAGCCTCGAATAACTTCCACACAGTTTCAACATGCCTGATTTTTTTTTTTTTTAATTATTATTTAACTTTTCCATGGACGACAGCTGAAGATTTTCAAATTTTAAAGTAATCAAAACTTATTTACAGGACTCTCATCGGTCACTTTATTAGCTACAACTTTTTCCAAAAAATCTTCTTGTACATTTCTATTGAAAATGTTTTAAAAATTTATGATGATTACTGTATGGAAATAATGGTAGCCAAAGAAGTCACCGCTGAGAAACCTATATTTACAATGTAACAATAATGCCTTTAACAACAATTTAATTATTTTAAGATTAAAAAAAAAAATGACAAGTTGAAGAAAAATATTGACTATTTTACAAACAAAAAACCAAGAAAACGAAAATTTTGAAGTTTTTTTGTTGTTTAGTTGAAATTAAACATGCACCAATACGGATAACAAAACAATAATAAGAGTCTGATTTAGGCATATTCCACGGTGACAAAATTTAGAGGGTGAGGGGGAAGCGGCAAATTAAATTTTGTGCATATTGTTTTTGAGATTTTGAAAATAAGGCGAACTTTCAAATGCATAACCATTTTCCTTTAAAAAGAGAGAAATAGATAAGTATTAAATTTAGTGTTCCTCAGGACCTGATTATCGCCTATCCAAATTTACATCATTTTTTTTCGAAAAGTATTTTTCCGCAGTAAACTTTATTTAATCGCTGAATTGAATGAGGCAAACATTTTTCAAAAATAGTAATGTGACGTTGCTTAGGCCATAATCAGGCTCTACCACATCCCCTCTTATTTTCTTACTCACCACCACCATCCGATTACACATTAGTAGTCAATGAATTTTTGAATTATAAAATGAAAAGAAAAATCTGGTGTTACTCCAGTCAGCTTTCGGAATAGTTTTCAGAAATACTGTGTTTTCGTTCAGAAAAGTATAATAATGAATAAAAACTTGCATTCTAATTTTAAACAAAGTTTGAAAGTAAATCTGCAGATCAGGAGCCTCAACGTCAGATCTGCAATTCATTGTTTTTAGACACACTCTAGTAATATTCAATTTCCTGCAAACCGTAATTTAAAGTTTTCAAATTACGTAATTATTTATAAGAATAAAAAATACGAAGTTTTCAGACATTAGAAGGGTTAAATTAAAAACGTTGTTATGGAAGGATATTTTGAATTTTCATGAGCTACTAATTCTGGTATTTTTTTAAATAATAAAATATTCAGGGGGGCTCCGCCCCCCTGAACCCCACGTAGTCTCATTAATTTACATATGTAACTTTTTATTGATTGCTCTAATGATTATCGTAAATCTTTTTACACTTCCGAGCCGTATTCTTCAATACTGGTGGGCAGAAAAGGATTTACATTGACGCAATTATATTAAAAGTTTAGGTTTTACGAACGAAAATGTAATTTCCTTTTAAAGATTAAAAAAAAAATTTCATCCATATTTTCTGAAATGAGGCGGCATTAAGAACTAACACTCGTCAAAAAATATTTTTTCAGGCAATCTAGTTAATGTTTGGTTTTTAAGAATGAAAATATTTATTTCCCGATACAATGACGTCCTTTTCGACAGCGATAATTTTGCGGTGCACAATTTTGACATTTACTATCAATTTGCTTTTCAAAAGCTTTTTTTTCTCATTGAAATTTTCGATTAAAAATTAAACATTTCTGTTAGCTACGTCCAGACGATAAACCGTGAGATATTAGTAACATTTTTTTTAATAACTAGGGGGCTCTGCGCCCTGCGAGCTACGCTCGTCAACCCCCGTTCAGACACCACAGACTCTAACAGCACGCTAATTTAATCGGCTTTAAAAAGATTTCGGAAGACTGAATTATAATTTGAATCTGACAATTATAATATCTGACGTAATTTTCACCAAACTTTTCTTTCTCTTTTTAATATTCACGTAAAAATACTTTTGTTAGGAATGAAATATTATCATCTTAAAATATCAAATAAATGTCTCGCGCAACTTTTAAATTTAAACTGTTTTGCAATATTATTTTTTGTTCATTTTACGTAATAAGTGTAATGTGACGTAAATGTGATGTAAATTCTCCTATTTAAGACTTATAACGCATGTTAATGAATTTATTATTTTACAATATTCTTTCTCTTTTAAAATTCACGTGTAATTATAGTTTTTATGACGTAATTTTCAATGAGTTCCTGCTTTTTATATTTTCTGTTTATAATAGTCACGTGTAAAATAAATTTTTAATTTAAAGCAAACATTATTGTTTGCGCTGTTCATACAGTTGGCAACAGTTTAAATTAATACAATTTTCTAAAATATCTAAAAAATATCTCTCGAAATGCTGAAAATTTGAATTTAAAATAGAAATAAAATATCAAAAAATGAGTCAAATTAAAAAACTAAATGCAATCTGCACACCGGGAAATTCTGACGCATAAAATGATCTAAAAATGATTAAATTCCTATGTACAGTTTTTGCTCCTATAAAACTTTTTTAATGGAACGATTTTGTCCAACTTTGGCATTAAATATCTCTTAAAATAAATCTTTTCTTAAGCATTCAAATTGGATGCCGATCTTCCCGGAATATCTACGCAGATTTTCATTGGTCCATTTCCAAATCAAAACTTTTTTTATATATAGAAGGATAAGAATTAATATCATAACACAAGCCCCTTTTATTTCAACCTCAAAGCGTATTCGTTTTATTTTTGATATATGAGATCAAATTCACCTTTCCGTTGCTAGGAAACAGTTAAAAGAAAATTAAGACAACGAAATATGTGATTAAAAAAAGGTAAATTAAAAAAAGAAAATATTTTATATTATTGGAACACATATATAAAATCCCTCCATAAGATATACACCGAATTTAAAAACTTTGACAAATGTATACACAAAATTTCAAACTAATATGAATAATGTATGGTTCTAATTAGGAAATTCCATCATCCATAATTTATCATTTAAATCTTTCAATCATATGAGCCATTTCCTTTCAACAAATAAAAATGGAAAAATCGTCTGAATTGCTATAGGAAAGCATTAAGGCGGAAAGTAAAATGTTCTATATATCCCGAACGAATGAACCAAATTTAACCAAAAACTATACAGCTAAATCCGGTGACCTCACCAACATGCATCCTTAATTTCAAGCTAATCGGACGCTTTTTATGGCAGTTATCGCGGGATAGACAGACTAACAAACAAACAGACAGACGGAAACCAAAAACTTTTCGGGTCTCCACAGTAAGCCTTCACTGACGTTTCGGACGTACATTTCACTGGCCCCGCCCCATACTCATTTTGAAAATTCAACAGCACCATTCGTTTGTGCTACGTTTGTGCTGGTTTGTGCCGCAAAAATTTTCGTTTGTGCCACTTCCGTTCTCTCGTTATAACGAACACAATGGGGCGGGGCCAGTGAAACGACAGCCCCGCCCCATCAATGAAATCAAAATTTTATTACTGCATTCGTTTGTGCTAGGTTTGTGCTGGTTTGTGCCGCAAAAATTTTCGTTTGTGCCACTTTCGTTCTCTCGTTATAACGAATACAATGGGGCGGGGCCAGTGAAACGACAGCCCCGCCCCATCAATGAAATCAAAATTTTATTACTGCATTTGTTTGTGCTACGTTTGTGCTGGTTTGTGCCGCAAAAAGTTTCGTTTGTGCCACTTCCGTTCTCTCGTTATAACGAATTTTTATAATTCAAGGTCAAATAAAGAAAATCACTTATAAAAATCGTAAATAACTACATGTCACGAAATGAAATATGTAAATCTTTAGTCCCATGTAAATGTCGGTTTGTGCCGCAAAAAGTTTCGTTTGTGCCATTCTGGTTCCCTCGATATAACGAATTTTCCACTATTTCAACACAGAACGACCATTTCAGTGGCCCCGCCCCATCAACGAAATCTAAATTGTATTACGGCATTCGTTTGTGCTGGTTTGTGCCGCAAAAAGTTTCGTTTGTGCCACTTCCGTTCTCTCGTTATAACGAATTTTTCAATTTCAAGGTCAAATAAAGAAAATCACTTATAAAAATCGCAAATAATTACATGTCACGATATGAAATACTTAAATCTTTAGTCCCATGTAAATGTCGGTTTGTGCCGCAAAAAGTTTCGTTTGTGCCATTCTGGTTCCCTCGATATAACGAATTTTCCACTATTTCAACACAGAACGACCATTTCAGTGGCCCCGCCCCATCAACGAAATCTAAATTGTATTACGGCATTCGTTTGTGCTACGTTTGTGCTGGTTTGTGCCGCAAAAAGTTTCGTTTGTGCCACTTCCGTTCTCTCGTTATAACGAATTTTTCAATTTCAAGGTCAAATAAAGAAAATCACTTATAAAAATCGCAAATAATTACATGTCACGATATGAAATACTTAAATCTTTAGTCCCATGTAAATGTCGGTTTGTGCCACAAAAAGTTTCGTTTGTGCCATTCTGGTTCCCTCGATATAACGAATTTTCCACTATTTCAACACAGAACGACCATTTCGGTGGCCCCGCCCCATCAACGAAATCTAAATTGTATTACGGCATTCGTTTGTGCTACGTTTGTGCTGGTTTGTGCCGCAAAAAGTTTCGTTTGTGCTACTTCCGTTCTCTCGATATAACGAATTTTTATAATGCAAAGTCAAATAAAGAAAATCACTTATAAAAATCGCAAATAATTACATGTCACGAAATGAAATACGTAAATCTTTTGTCCCATGTAAATGTCGGTTTGTGCCGCAAAAATTTTCGTTTGTGCCATTCTGGTTCCCTCGATATAACGAATTTTCCACTATTTCAACACAGAACGACCATTTCAGTGGCCCCGCCCCATCAACGAAATCTAAATTGTATTACGGCATTCGTTTGTGCTACGTTTGTGCTGGTTTGTGCCGCAAAAAGTTTCGTTTGTGCCACTTCCGTTCTCTCGTTATAACGAATTTTTTAATTTCAAAGTCAAATAAAGAAAATCACTTATAAAAATCGCAAATAATTACATGTCACGAAATGAAATACGTAAATCTTTTGTCCCATGTAAATGTCGGTTTGTGCCGCAAAAATTTTCGTTTGTGCCATTCTGGTTCCCTCGATATAACGAATTTTCCACTATTTCAACACAGAACGACCATTTCAGTGGCCCCGCCCCATCAACGAAATCTAAATTATATTACGGCATTCGTTTGTGCTACGTTTGTGCTGGTTTGTGCCGCAAAAAGTTTCGTTTGTGCTACTTCCGTTCTCTCGTTATAACGAATTTTTTTCATCCAAGAGCACAAATAGAAAATCGCCTATGAAAAAAGGCATGGCATGAAATGAAATACGTAAATCTTTAGTCCCATGTAAATGTCGGTTTGTGCCGCAAAAAGTTTCGTTTGTGCCGTTCTGGTTCCCTCGATATAACGAATTTTCCACTATTTCAACACAGAACGACCATTTCAGTGGCCCCGCCCCATCAACGAAATCTAAATTGTAATACGGCATTCGTTTGTGGTGTTTTGTTCCTCAAAAAGTTTCGCTTGTGCCTCTTCCATTCTTTCATTATAACGAATATTTATAATTCAAGGGTACATACAGAAAATCGGTATCTACTGAAAATTATGAAATATATTTTAGGAAATGATTACTATATTTACATTTGCAGATGAGGCAGACTTTTGTTGTTTTTCACCTTTGTGTACTAGACAGGTGGGTTGCTGAATCAAAACAATATAAAAATAAGTAAGAAAAAAAGTGTAACAATTACATCCGCATTTGAAGAAGATTTTAATATTTTTCGAAGAGTTGCACGGTAGGTGATTTACCGATTCTAGTTGGGCAAAATTATTTTTCGCGTCAGTATAGTCGCATCGCCATGAAATTGAAAAATGTTATTGATATTCACTATTGGATGTTAGGTATTGCCAAATGTAGCGTGTAACAGTCATAACTTTTTTACATGGACATTCAAAAAAATTCATTAATAACGGCCTATGGGGAAAAATCGTTTGCGATGAATTTTAATGATGTTTCATGGTTTCAAACACTTTGAAATTTATATATTGATCTATGAAGTGCACTACAAGATGATTGCTATAGAATATGTTATGGATAGCATCATTTATCGATCATTTTACAGGGACACTAAAAATAATTTTGTTATATTATGGTCTACGGAGAAAAATTGCTTGTGGTATAATTTGCTCATGTTACACTATTTCAAAAGTATTTAAATTGATATATATCTCCGAGGTGCTTTATAAGATACTTAACTATTGAATATGATGTGCATAGCATTAGTCTTTCATATACATGGGCACACAAAATAAATCAGTTATATTTCTCTCTCTATGAACAATGATTGATGGAAGTGCGTTTTCAGTTCTGGAATACTTTTTTAAATTATAAAAATTGCATACTATTTAGGGTATATAAATTCTATAAATCATACACAGGGCTACACAAAACATCTGAAGTTTTCCGTTTATTGACGGAAATTGCTGAATTTTCAACTGTGCTATGCGTTCCCTAACTTTTCTAAATTTTAGCATTCTGTGATTTATATGATAAATTTATAGTTCATATACAGGGATGTACAAAATTATCAGGGCTTTTTTTCTTGTTATAAGAGACATCGTTTTTCACGTTATTAAGCTATGCAGTTTTATTATAGAAGTCCGAATGCGTTGAAAAATGTCTCATAATCTGATTGACGCATAATTTTACGTTATTCCTGATAATTTTAATGGTACTTTCTTAACGATATTGGAAGCTAAAGATGTAAAACTATTTTTGTGATATTATAACAAATCCTAAAATTTCTTTTTCTAAAATTTAAGATACGGGACAAGCATTCGACAGCTTTTATGAAAAATGCTATGTTGTATATTCTATTGTATATTTATATTTCTCTCTGCACAGATGAACGTTATGTAAAGAAAGGGAATCATAAGATATCATGGGAAAATACCTACATTATGTTTTGCATTATATCAAATCTGAATTTGGAGAATTTGTTTGGATCAATATTGTAACTACTCGAAATTTGCAGCCAAGTAATATATTTTACATCATTTTGCCTGAGATATTTCCATACAACTGGCAGCTTTTGTCCAAATTTGATCATAAATTTAAACATTTCGGGCTTGCAAAACTTCGTGTGCGCTTCATTGTAACTTTCCTCTAAAAACAAAACATTTTCAACCAAATTAACGTTTTCGTTAAATTTTAAATCTTGTTGCCGTTGTATAATGGTGCAAATGTTTGTTTATGTGACTAACTTAAATTCTGCTGTCTTTGAAGAAAAGAAAATGGTACTTAAACTAAAATTTCGAAAAAAAATATCTAGTCTTAATAAGCTAAAAACACTTCTAAAAACTGGGGAGGCACCTAAAGGCATACAAATTAAAGTGAAACGAAAAAATAATAATCTAAGCTATTTAATCATATGAAAAATTTAGCTTAATCGTTCTTTATCATATAACATTTTCTATATTAAAACTGAAAAATTGTAAAAAAAAAAAAAAAAAAAAAAAAAAGTTTTTTTCGACATTAAATATGAAATAACAGCTCATATGTGCTTAATTTATGCACACAACTCCGATAAAGTAAAGTCCATATATTTGTTTGGAAGCGTCCATAATCGAGCAGTATATATTATTCCGGTTCAAGTAACAGATTAAAGAACTATATTCAAATTAATTAATTAATTCCCAACTAAGAAGCACCAACTTTGCACTAGTCTATGGACCATACAATTATATTTATATCAAAACCAATATCAGGGTAAAACGCCGTAATTATTGAGCTATAACAGCCAAAAAATAAATTACAGTAGGATGAACTTTTAAAAATCGACTTTTGACCAACTAGAATCGGTAAATCACCCACAGTGAGTTTATTGGTTGCTGAGTAAATTCAATTAAACCAAAAAAGAAAAAAAGAAAAGAAAGAAAGAAAAAGAGAAAAGAAAATGACAACCTCTTTATTGGCAGATTCGATTTATGCAATAAATAAACACTTTTTTTTATTGACAAAAAATGATCCCCTCCCCCGCACGTAACGATATAAAATAATGTGCAGTGAAGACAACGACTAAGATTATAAGTATAACTTCAAAGGGGTTGACTTAAAATGAAATTTTCAGGTCTGCCGAATTACGTTTTGACTTAAATTATTTAGTGTTGCATAGACCGGGTTACGGTTGGATGGAATTTTCTTTTCTCGGTTTCCGGTCGGGTTTAAAGTAGACTTCTATTGGAATTTTCAGGGTCTGGTCGGGTTGAATTTCAACGAAAATTATTTTGTCTTGCATAGATCGGGTTGCGATTGCATGGAATTTTCTTTTGGTTTGTTCCCTTAAAGCCGAAAAGATTTTAGCCGAAACTCATTAAGAGGGCGAAATGTAAGGGGTCATACAGGAGTTGCATAGTGTCAACGCTTTAGTTCTGATTCCCTCTGAATCTGAACAAAATCACGAAGAGTTACTCCATTTTAGAAAAGAACCCTGTGCGGTTTGCTGTTGCGGATTTTGCGGCTGTTGCGGTTTCGGCAGAATTTATCGTTTTATTTCTTTTTTAGGGTTTCGTTCATCTCACGGAACCCTATTCGTCTCGCTCCTTTGTCTGTCTGTCTGTCTGTCTGTCCGTCTGTCCGTCACAGAGCCCGTTCTCAGAAACTATACATGTTAGAGACTTGAAATTTTGGGTACTTATAGCTGAACACCTCACATCAAATAACAAATCATAAAATTTTGAAAAGGTTGGTAATTAACCGAATTACGGGCTAATTAACTTCTAAAATTAACCAATCCACCTTTTTAATTTATCAAAAGCAGCTCTCTGACTACAATTGGACCCTTTTTGCGAGGCTAGCTTCGGAGCACTACCATTGGAGGATTCACGAAAGCTGAAGCCCGATTTTATCTGGCGAGGCTAGCAAACTGCAGACTTGATTTTTTATCTCAGACATTACGGCGCGCTCGCGGTTTTTATTTTAATAGGAAATTTAAACTTTTTAAATATTAAATTTTTTGATTAAATTTTTTGCCATCCTGATTTGAAATTCTTCGGTGATTTCATACATACCCAGTTCAAACTCCTAGCTTAATTACAAGCGGATATATTAATTATTATTTAATTAATTAGGTTTCATTTCCATGAAATGCGGGTGGCACGTGCTTTTTAAACCACGAAATAATTTAAATTAGGAAATATTAGTGATGGGCGATTCTCGAGATTTTACCAATCGAGAAAAATCGTCATCGTAAAAAAATACAATCGGTACAGTCATCGATTACTTCCCGGAATCTACAATCGAGACAATCGAGATGTTTTTACAATCGATTATTGATTATTATTTTACAGGCTTATAGAGTAATTTTTAAGTTTTTAGTAAATACGTGGCAACTAAAGATAGATGGAGTAAAACAACATACCAAGAAATCGATGTAAATTTAACACTGAGATGCTCTGAGAAAAGATCTTCCTTTGAAGCTAAATGAAAGGTTGTGAAAAAACAGAAGCAGTAATGTAGTTTGCTGCTATCGTTTTCATTAACTCTTTCATTCAACTTCAATTGATGGAGGGGCACCTGATATGAAGCCTTTAGAAAGCTGTATTCTAACATTTGTTAATAATCTTAATGCAACTTGTTATGTAATATATCTTATCAGTTTTTAAGCCTTCTGAAAGAAATATTAATCCCTAAACCTACCCCCTTTTCTGTACTAATGGTTTATGACAATTAACAAATTGTTAGAAATGCGTTTAAGAAATTAACTTTAATGTTACAACATCTCCGCTATAGTATTTATCTTTCGAATATTATGTGCCATTCTATATTTTAATACAGGCCGATAAACTCTAAATGATTAATATCTTTAAGATATGTTCCGTATAAATTTCTTTAATAAAGTGTGCATACTAATGTTTCGATAAAACACTGTAAAACATTTTAAGTTTGTAATGTTTGAGCATATTAATAATAAGTATCATGGATTTTCATATCAAATTTTATTTTATGTATGGCAATGTGTATTATGTATGCAAGTCTAGTAAATTGAGAGTACTACAGATGAACCAGATGCCAGCAAAATGAGTTGAACACGTTAATCCCAACACCTCAGAATTTTTCAAAACACTCTTTTCAAACAAGTTTTTCAAATATAAGATCAATATGTTATCAAGAAATATGTTCAAAGTTTTAATGGTAAGAACAACGCTATTTTGGAACGCTAAATAACTTAAGAAAATACTTTCAGTTCATTTACCTACTTTTAAAAATATTATTTAAATTATTCAACGATTGTAATATCTTTTTGCTAATTTTGTTTTGTTATAAGTTCCCTTTTATTTTTAATGAAAGTGCGATGTCTAAATCGCGTAATTATGGCGCATTCGATAGAATTGAATAGCTTTTTTCACATTTTCGATAAAGGCAAAAATTTGATGCAAGTTAAAGTTCCCCTAAACATCTAATGCTGTAAGATTTTCCGTTGATCGAAAAAAAAGAGCTTTATCGAAAAAGGGGAAGAAAAACCAGACAAATATACTTGCTAAAAAGGGAACCTGTGTAAACCGGAAACTGCTTGCCACTCCCTATCGATGTCAAAATGATTCGTTAAATTTGCATTCCAATTGAAAATAGTTACTTTCTCACACATTAACGAACTTATTTTTATTCTCAAGCGTATTAGCTAGGATCGAATTTTTTCCTTTTTCGCTAAAGGCAAATGTTTCAAATTTTCGTAAATGCGAGCCTAATATTGGGGAATTTCACCATTAATCGAAAACAAAAGAACTTTACCGAAAAACAGAAGGATAACCGGACTCATATACCAGCTAAGTGGGAATTTACCTAAGACGGAAACCGGTTTCCATTCCCTAATGATTCCAAAATATTTTTTTCTGTTTGTACTTGTACTTAAATTCAAAGTAGTTACTTTTTGATTCATTTAAAAACTCAATTTTATTCTCAGGTGCATTGTATCCAAAAATGGAAGGATAACCGCATAAAGATACCAGCTAAGAGGGAAACTGTCTAAAACGGAATTGGTCTTTGGTCCTTAGCGATTGAAACATAACTCTTCGTTGTCTGTACCCAAATCTAAAGTAGCGCCTTTCTAACTCATTTTTATTCTTAGGTGCATTAGCTAGAATCGATTTGAATTTTCACATTTTCGATAACAGTAAAAGGTTTGATTGAGGAAAAGTTCCTAAATGTTGAATGCGTGTCTAATTCTGTGGAATTTTCTGGTTGGTCAAAAGAAAAAGAGCTTTATCAAAAAATGGGAGGATAACTAGACAAACCAGTTAAGACGGAATCTGTCTAAAACGGAATTGATTTCCAGGTTCTAAATGGGCCCCTAACATGACTGTTGCCCATCTGTACCTAAATCCAAAGTAGTATCTTTGTGAGACATTCACGAACTCATTAGAATCGAACAGCATTTTCCTTTTTTCGGTAAAGGCAAACGATTTAATACAGACCAAAGTTACCCTAAATGTGTAATGCTGTAGAATTTCAAAGTTGATCGAAAACAAAAGAGCTTTATCGGAAAGGGAACCAGACAAATATATTTGCTAAGAGTGAACCTGTCTAACAAGGAATTGGTTCCAATTTCTAGCAATAGCTAATGAAGTTTGATTAAATTCCGTGCATTAGTTTTTGAAATATAGCAGCGTTACCTGTTGGGCTATTTGCACAACAAACAAATCAACACCATTCTACATATAGGTCTAACTGAATATGAAGTATTATTAAATTTTGCGTATTACTTCTTGAGATAGAGCGTTATCAAAATTTTTGTCACATAAAAGACAGATATTTTCTAAAAACTGACCAATTTATCATGAATCCAAAACTTCCTTCTTGTAAAGATAGATGAACGTAAAAATGGAAAAATGACCCACACAAACTGAATTAAACCCTTTTCAACTTAAGTATATGTAACAAAATCACACGCCTCCTAATCTGTATCCTTCTTTGAGAAACTATGACTTAAACCAAAAACGCACCAAGTGTCAATCTGACTGTGAAAGCTAAATAAATACCCAAAGAACTTCTAACTCATAAGAAAGGGCTCCATTACTGTTTTTCTAAGCTGGGATTTACATCACATTCATTCCGGTGACTTCCCTCCTTTACGCTAGCCAACCCAGCCTACGCAATCATGACGTAGATGGAATATGCTCATTCATTTCTCTCTCTCTCTCTCTCTCTCTCTCTCGCACCTCAACTAAAGTCTGCTCGATGCAAACTTTTCGTTTATCTCGAGAGATACCTCTCCTCCTTGAAAACCTCGAGAGATACCTCTCCTCGATGAAAACCTCTCGCTTACCTCGAGATATGTCTTCTCGGTTCTAACTAAGGACGAGAATGGGAAATCACTTTTCTTCCATTCTCGACATGTTACTCTCGATGATTGTCAAGAAAACTGATTTCTCGTTCTCGGTCAAGAAGGGCCGAGAAGAGATATCGAGGGGAGAGCTGGAAAGAGAGATAGGTATGACAATGAGCAGTGAAATGATGGAGCCTTCCGATAAATATTATGTATTAAATAAAAAAAATTCAAAGACAGAGATTGGTGAGTTTCGGGGGGCGCAAGAGTGGACACACGGGGGGGGGGGGGGATTTTCAAATTTTTACCGAACACGTCATGTGATACATCATCGGAATTTGACAACCCTTTCATATTATGAACCTTTCTCCCATTCACAGTTGAATTTCAGGATGCGGGGGTGAGGGTGTGCGCGGACAAATCTTTAAAACTGTAGCGATATCTAGAATAATTATCATTTAAATGGGTTTTTTGTCGGAGCCTTCAGAAAAATAATACTTATTAAATATAAAAATATTAAGAGTTGGGGGAATTCCGGTAGTATTCAAGGGGCGTGAGAGTGGACCCACAGGGGTGCAATTTTCAAACTTTTATGAAACCTCTCATGTGATATATCTTCGGAAATCTTTCTGACTACTCTTTCATATTATGAACCTTTCTTCCCCCAAAATTGAATTTTGGGGGTGGGGAGGGGCGAACAAATTTTTAAAACCGTAGCGATTTCTATGATAAATAGCATTTTAGATGTGAATTTTTTTTATGGAGTCTTCCGGTATTTATTATTTATTAAACATAAAATTTTTGAAAGTGGGGGCTGCATCAATTCCGGGGCAAAAGAGTGGGCCCACTGGGGAGAGGGGTCGGGGAAGCAATTTTCAGACATTTTTTGAACCCGTCATGTGACATATCATAGGAAAGCTCTTGGATAACTCTTTCATATTATGAGACTTTCGTCTCCCCCCCCCCAATTTTTCTCTCAATGTGAGGGGGGGGGGTCGTTTTCAAACTTTTTTGCATTCTCATCATTTTAGATCGGATTTTTTTACGGAGCCACCCGGTATTATTTATAATACATGAAATTTCAAAAAGTTGGGTTGTATTCCGGGGAGTGCGGTAGTTGGCCCCTTGGGGTGGGGGGGGGGGGAGCACTTTCCTAACTTTTGTCGACACTCTTCATGTGATACATCATTAGAAAATCCACTTATTCATATTATGCACCTACCTGCCCCTTTCCCCACTTTGCCACCGGGGCATTTTTAGGGTTTCGTTCATCTGACGAAACCCTATTCGTCTCGCTCCTCTGTCGGTCGGTCTGTCTGTCCGTCCGTCCGTCTGTCTGCCTGTCACAGAGCCCGTTCTCAGAAACTATACATGTTGGAGACTTGAAATTTTGCATACTTATAGATGTACACCACACATCATACGACAAATCGTAAAATTTTGAAAAAGTCGTACATTTAACCCTTTGGGCTCCCACATGTATATTTTAAACAGTTCTTTCTATGTAAGCCTCTAATTAGATTGGAGGCGTGAAATTTTGCATATAGATGAATACCTCACATCAAACGACAAATCATAAAATTTTGAAAAAGTCGTACATTTAACCCTTTTTGCTCCCACATGTATATTTTAAACAGTTCTTTCTATGTAAGCTTCTAATTAGATTGGAGGCGTGAAATTTTGCATATAGCTGAATACCTCACATCAAACGACAAATCATAAAATTTTGAAAAAGTCGTACAGTTAACCTTTTGGACTCCCACATGTGTATTTTAAACAATTCTTTCTAAGTGAGCCCCTATTTAGATTGGAGGCGTGAAATTTTGCATACTTATAGCTCAACATCCCAGATTACGCATCAAATAATAAATTTTGAAAAAGTTTTATGTTTAACCCTTTCAACTCCAGCTCGTGTATTTTAAGCAATTCTTTCTAACTGAGCCCCCAATTAAATTGGAGATTTTAAATTTTGCATACTTATAGCAGAACACCTGAGGCCAAGCGACAAATCATAAAATCTTGAAAAAGTCTTACGTTTAACCCTTTGAGCTACCACACATGTATTTGAAGCAATTCTTTCTAAGAGAGCCCCTAATAAAGTTGGAGACATGAAATTTTACATACGTATAGTTGAATACCTCAGACCACACGACAAATCATAAAATCTTTAAAAAGTTTTATATAATATAACCCCCCCCCCCGGGCTCTAACTTGTGTATTTTAAGTAATTTTTCTAGCCTCCGCCCTTTTAACCCGGGGAGAAATTTTCCAACTTTTGCCGACACTTGAACCTTCTTTCATATTATGCATATTTTACTTATTTTAGTTCCATTTTTTACTGCCAGGTGCGCCTACTGATCTCGGGTGCTATGGGCCCAATCCCCTCGACTAATATATCTACGGATAGTATGTAAAACGAGTTTTCGTTCGGATAGATATTTGTTTAGAATCGAGTGTGCCCCCTGGTTGCGAAATGTGGAACTAACAGATTTTTCAAAAAGAAAAAGTGTTTTGAAAGGAATATTAAACGAAACCCTTTGTGCGATCTGTGATCACACTTACCCACTTGTTCTAAGTTTTGCTGACACTCCTCATGTTACATATTGGAAAGGCCTGTGACCACTTATTCATGTTATGCACCCCCCTACTTAGCCCCCCACGGGGAACTTTTCTAAATTTAGCAAAGACCCCTCATGTGACATATCGTTGGAAAGGTCTGTGACTACTTATTGATATTATGCACCTCCGGTGTCCACCCTCCTCATTTTGCCCCCACGGGTGTACTTTTCTCTATTTAGCCAAGACCCCTCATGTGACATATCGTTGAAAAGGTCTGAGACTACTTATTGATGTTATGCACCTCCGGTAACCGCCCCCCCCCCACACTTTGCCTCCATGGGGATATTTTTCTAAATTTAGCCGAGACCCCTCATGTGACATATTGTTGGAAAGGTCTGTGACCACTTACTCATTTTATGCACCTCCCGCGGTCCTCTCCCCCCAACTTTGTCCCACGAGGGCCATTTTTATAAATTTAGCCGGGAACTTTCATGTGACTTTTCTAAATTTACCAGAGACCCCCCTTGTGATATATTGTCGGAAAGGTCTGCGACCACTTACCCACGTTATGCACCTCCCGCCCCCCCCCCCCCCCACTTTGCCCCCACTGGGAGGGCATTTTTATAAATTCAGATCGCGATCCCTCATGTGCCATGTGACATATAGTTGGAAAGGCCTAATGTCCCATGACGATTTATTCCTATTATGCTGCTGCTGTGCTCCTCCCCTCACCTTGACCCCTCCGCCCCAGGGATCTGGTTCGAGATTATTTTTTTACAACATTTTATAGTCCGTACACACCACGCCTGCTATACAGTGCCTTATATAGCGGGAAGCCAGTTCGAGATGTCATATTACAAGATTACGTATAAATTAGAGGCCCCGACTAAAGGAAGGGCCCGCTAGCGGGCGAAACCACTTAGTCCTTATTAACGCCGACTCATTCCAGTTTACCTGCAGACGATCCTTGATAAATTTATGAAGTATAAAAGCAGTTGGCAAGCTGGAGTCATCGAGAAAATATTTACACAATCGAAAACTATCGAGATGTTCATACAATCGAGAGAATCGAGAAAAACATCTCGTTATCGCCCATCACTAGGAAATATATCAATTTGCATGAGGTTCAGCGCTATCAGATAAGTATATTCGAGGTGAGAAAAAGCGTGCTTCGCCCGCTATCGCATAATTTTTGTTAGGTTTGTATCGATGGGAAGGGGGGGGGGTAATACTTTTGATTAAATATCCCAATTAAATCCAATTACAGATATTATTATGACAAAGACCAGCGTGCTTCGCCCGTTATCGGATAATTTCTATCTTTCTGTACGTGATCTTATTTGTAAGTTGCGATATTAATTTTTATTTAATGAATCTGCATGTGTAGTGGACAATGAGGTGCGTTTTGGATCCTTTTTAGGCAAACGGGGAGAGGCGCTGGTTTTCTTTTTTAAAAATTAGCTTTTATGACCTTTTTAGATACCGTTTTTCAGGGAGTCCTCAGATATATGCTACTTATTAAATATAAAAATGTCAACTATTTAGTTACCACTATTTCCGAATAGTAATTTTAGCAAGTTTCTTAATTTCTAGCTTAAGACCACCACCAAGTCGAGTAACATATCCACTGATAGGTTTTTTAACACAGTTTCGTTCAGATACACTTTTGTTATGAATAGTGTGCGCTCCCTGGTGGTGGAATGCGGAACTAACAGAATTCTTGGTTAATAACGCCACCATTACGACTCCTGTATCTACGGAAAGGTTGCGTGAAGGAGTTTCCTTCAGATACGCTTTTGGTACAAATAGAGTGCGCTCCCTGGCGGCGGAATGCGGAACTCACGTAACGCAATTTTGTTAAAATTAGGAAAAATAACAAGTAGATGTGTCTTGAAACTTTAAGATAGTTCATAATACATTGAGATATATGCTACTTATTAAATATAAAAATGTCAACTATTTAGTTACCACTATTTCCGAATAGTAATTTTAGCAAGTTTCTTAATTTCTAGCTTAAGACCACCACCAAGTCGAGTAACATATCCACTGATAGGTTTTTTAACACAGTTTCGTTCAGATACACTTTTGTTATGAATAGTGTGCGCTCCCTGGTGGTGGAATGCGGAACTAACAGAATTCTTGGTTAATAACGCCACCATTACGACTCCTGTATCTACGGAAAGGTTGCGTGAAGGAGTTTCCTTCAGATACGCTTTTGGTACAAATAGAGTGCGCTCCCTGGCGGCGGAATGCGGAACTCACGTAACGCAATTTTGTTAAAATTAGGAAAAATAACAAGTAGATGTGTCTTGAAACTTTAAGATAGTTCATAATACATTGAGATATATGCTACTTATTAAATATAAAAATGTCAAACGTTTAGTTACCACTATTTCCGAATAGTAATTTGTGCAAATATCTTAAATTCTTGCTTAAGACCGCCACCACCTCGAGTAACATATCTACTGGTAGGTTGTTTAACGGACTTTCCTTTCGACACAGTTTTGTTATGAATAGAGAGCGCTCCCTGGTGGTGGAATGTGGAACTAATAGAATTCTTGGTTAAGACCGCCACCATCCCGACCCATGTATCTACGGAAAGGTTGCGTGAAGGCGTTTCGTTGAGATATGTTTTTGTTAAGAATACAGTGCGCTCCCTGGTGGTGGAATACGGAACTAACATAACGCGATTTTGTTAAAATTAGGCAATCTAACAAGACGATCTGTTTAACATATCTACTGATAGGTTGTTTAATGGACTTTCCTTCCGATACAGTTTTGTTATGAATAGAGTGCGCTCCCTGGTGGTGGAATGTGGAACTAACAGAATTCTTGGTTAAGACCGCCACCTTCCCGACCCATGTATCTACGGAAAGGTTGCGTGAAGGGGTTCGTTCAGACATGTTTTTGTTAAGAATAGAGTGCGCTCCCTGGTGGTAGAATGTGGAACTAATATAACGCGATTTTGTTAAATTTAGGAAATATAACAAGGCGATCTGCTTGCGACTTTAAGATAGTTCATAACACATTGAGATATATGCTACTTATTAAATATAAGAATGTCAAAAATTTAGTTACCACTATTTCCTTATAGTAATTTGTGAAAATATCTTAAATTCTTGCTTAAGACCGCCACCACCTCGAGAAACACATCTACTGATAGGTTATTTAACGGACTTTCCTTCCGACACAGTTTTGTTATGAATAGAGTGCGCTCCCTGGTGGTGGAATGTGGAACTAACAGAATTCTTGGTTAAGACCGCCACCTTCCCGACCCATGTATCTACGGAAAGGTTGCGTAAAGGGGTTTCGTTGACACATGTTTTTGTTAAGAATACAGTGCGCTCCCTGGTGGTGGAATGTGGAACTAACATAACGCGATTTTGTTAAAATTAGGAAATCTAATAAGTCGATTTGTTTGAAACTTTAAGATATTTTATAACACATAAGATAAAGTGTAAGAAAGAATGACACGCGAAATTCCGGGGAGGGAGGCGGGGCGCTGGATTTCTATTTAAAAAATTAGCGTTTCTGACCGCTTTAGGTGACTTTTTGAGGGAGTCCTGAGATATATGCTACTTATTTAATATAAAATTGTCTAAAGTTTAGTTACCACTATTTCCTAATAGTAATTTCAGCAAATATCTTAATTTCTTATTCAGACCGCCACCACCTCGAGTAATATATCTACTTATAGGTTGTTTAACGGAGTTTCCTTCCGATACAGTTTTGTTAAGAATAGAGTGCGCCCCCTGGTGGTGGAATGTGGAACTAACATTTTTGTTAAAATTAGGAAATATAACAAGGCGATCTGTTTGAAATTTTACGATAGTTTATAACACATTAGAAAAAGTTTATAAAAAATGGCGCGTGAAATTTCGGGAAGGTGGGGAGAGGGGGAGGGGCAAAATATTTCTTTTTTGTTTCATACCGTTTCAGGTGCGTTTTTTGATGGAGTCCTCAGATACATGCTACTTATACTTATTAAATATAAATATGTCGAAAGCTAAATTACCACTATTTCTGAATAGTAATTTCAACAATTATCTTAAATTCTTGCTGAAGACGGCCACCCCCTCGAGTAACATATCTACTAATGGGTTGTGTAAAGGAGTTTCGTTCAGATACGCTTTTGTTAAGAATACAGTGCGCTCCCTGGTGGTGGAATGTGGAATTAACAGACCGCGATTTCATTTAAAGTAGGAAATCTAACAATTCAATCTGTTTTAAACTTTAAGATACTTTATAAAACACGATAATAAATTATAAAGAAGAAGGGCGCGTCGCATTTCGAGGAGGGCGGGTTGAGGGAGGTGCGCGAACAAAATTAGGAAATATAACTGGACGATCTGTTTGAAACTTTAATATGGCTTATAAAACATAACATAAATTTTTAAAATCAGGCCGCGTCAAACATCATGGTGACCATCTGCCCACTCCCCCCCCAAGGGGGGCACTTTTCTAAATTTGGCAAATACCCGTCATGTGATATATCGTAGCATTTTTTTTTTTTGGGGGGGGGGGCGATCGAAAATTAGGATATATAACAAGGCGAATATGTTTGAAACTTTAACATAGTTTAGGATGTGTTTGCCAAAATTTAGAAGGTATTCCATGGCGATAAATGTACTGGACGTTTTGAAAGAAAGTGTTTTGAAAGGAATATTAAACGAAACCCTTTGTGCGATGTATGATCACACTTACCCACTTGTTCAACTTAGCTCAGTAGTGTTTTACTATGCATTATATCATCTAACCAATAAAAGGGTAACCAGACAAAAAAATCTAGAAAATTCTGTCAGAATTATCTTCTCACAATTAAAAAAAAAAAAAAAAAAAAAAAGGAAAAAAAAGAAAAAAAAAAGAAAACATAATTTAACTTTATAATCAATGATTCGTGAAACTATAAAAATTTTCTACTGAATGAAATCTATGTCGAATTACTAATTTGTACGAAATATTTTTTGAATTCTTAATTTTTAGGCGTAACTAATTTACAAATTCATAATTAGTGTCGACAATAAAGAGAGAATTATAAGCAACAGCAACAAAGTACGTGTGCTGTTTCTTTTATTGTTTTAAATTATTTTCATGAAGCTTTTTTTTATTAATTTTTTTTTTTTTTTTTTCTGAATGCCATGTGGCTATTTTTGGAAAATATTTATCTGTTTTTCTGGCGTCTCTCTATGCGTTACTCAAATTTTGTGGGCGCTTTAGCTCTTTTTAATAATTAAAAAATGTTTAATTTTTTTGTACTGTTTCCTTATTTACTGATTTGTTTCCTTTTGTTTTGTTTGCCAATTTTCACATGAAAATCATTTGAGTAATACTTTATTATTTTAAACGTTTTGCCAATGAAATTGATTTTTGGCTGAAAAAATAAAATCTTGCTAAGAAAGGATTCCATGTAGTAATACTTTACTTGTTTAGTCTTTCAAAGTTAGTTGGAATTGATTAGGGAATAGGTGAAATAGCTGGCCAGTGAAACTGACACTATGGTTAAAGGAAAATATAGAATTTCATTCAAAAATTTAAAGTAAATTAATTAAATTCATTGAATACATTTATTTTTCTTTTTATGTTCTATGATTAAAATTCTACTGTTTTAATTTTATGAAAATATGCACAAAAGTAAATTTTTAAATATATTATATTTAAATATACAATTATTAAGAAAAATAGGCGAAAATTATGCCACTAATAACACAATCATGTTGAGAATCTTTCTGTGTACATTAAATTTAATCTATTATTTTAATCTTATTTAAATTATTTAATCGGCATTTATTTGCATTATCTACATATACATACATTTCAATGTATGTGAAAAAATATGACTATAATATTTTTGCATGTGTTTAAAATTCGGGTTTAAAAAAAAGAAAAATATATACATTCTCTACTGAATATCACATCACTTTTGCATATAAAAGCATGCATTAAAGATTCCAATTTAATATACTTTATCGAAACATTTTTATTTTTCTTATTTAAGCTATGGCAACAAAAAAGAAAATGGAAGACAATTTTAAATTAAATGTATCATTTGAAATATTTATTCAAATAATGAAATATTGATATTTATGAAAATTATAAAGAAATTAAAAAGGAACCTATATCCTATTGCGCTATTTTGAATTATATTTTGTAATATAAATGATATATTTTTCTTCATTTACTTTTAAGGTTGGTTGTGTTTATTACGGCCAATTACCAACAGGAGGGATATGGGCCGTAAAGGGGGGGGGTGCCCTCCATGGGGGTCTTTCTAAGGGAACCTAACCCGTATTTATGCAAGGAAATTCAAGGTTCTAAGAAAACCACGAAAACTCTAAACGGTTAGGCCGACTGGCGCGATTGGGTTCATTTACTTTTAAGAAAAAGTAATATTCTAGATTATTGTCCAAATTTCGATCCCAGAAAATATTAATACACATAAATACCAGTTTAAGCCTAGTTAGTGCCCTTTTTATGGAGCCTTGAGACAATTGATACATTAAACAATTTAGTATATATATATATATATATATATAAACTATTTTTGCTTTTACTTTGGTTGTTTATTTTTACAAATCGATTGCTGATCATACCACAGAAGTTTTTACATTTAGTTTATACAGTTTTAATTTACACGGGAAGAGTTTTAATCCCCCACCCCCCCTCTTCTTTCTTCGCTGTTTCAGTGTCTATATACAAAAACCTTATTAATGCAGTTATTTATAAATACACTTCACAAAAGCATATATTTTTATCCTTACAAGTGCATATACGTCTTTTTGTTTGAAAAAAAAAAAAAAAAATCAAAGCACTTTTTCAAGGACTTTAATTTCTTATTTTGCAAGGAATAACCACAAGTATTTATAAATTATTTACTATTTTGTTATATTGAATTCATTTGTTAAAATGGTTCATTTTAAAAAAAAGTTTGACTGTATTATATATATATATATATATATATATATATATATATATATATATATATATATATATATATATATATATATATATATATATATATATATATATATATATAAGAGCAATAGAGATCCATGTTCATTGCACATATAGTTCCAAAAGGTTTAACATTTATTTTTTTTAATTTACAAAAGAGAAACATTAAGAAAATTAAAAAAGAGAATAAATATATGTAATTTAATAAATCAAAATAATCATAAAAAAAATCTTTGAAAGTTATTCTAAAGACTTTATACGTATGCAGCCGTTTAAACATTTTATTCATGTAAGGGGAAATAAAAAATAAAATTTTGATAAAATTATAAATTAAGTTTCAATTTAAAGTATTTTTGATTTGTCTTCTAAAGTATATTTAGACAACCAAACTATACGTTTATTTTTTCAATACACTGATAAGTATATCACTTTCCCTAAACCTATATTATGCATTGAAATGTATTTATTGAATAATGTGGTTTATCTTTTGCGCCATGCTATCCGAAACCTTAACAAAAAATTATGTAAATTATTTCATTGCGTCATATTATCCATTCCCATACATTTAACTTAATTTGGATACTAATGACGCAAAATAACCATTTACATATTAGGGTCAATCCAGTTTAAATCACCCAGGTGGTGTCGCTCGATATTTTTAATTTTCCCAATCTTTTAACAAAGATTTCTTCATAGTTTTCTGAGTTTAAAAACATGACTAAAATTTTTTTTTATCATATAGTTTTTTTGAGGGGCCATTTTTAACAAACTACACAGCCATTTTTGGGAGAAAAACCTGTTTTACGGAAAATGCTGTAACTGCTTTATTTTTCTACCTGTCAAGAGGAATCTAAAACCAAAATGTTAAGCATAAAATTGTCGACATTTTATGTAATTATAAAATTTTCATTAGTCTTAAAATTGTCGACATTTTATGTAATTATAAAATTTTCATTAGACTTAAGGATCTAGACCAAAAACATGCTGAAAAACCGAAGAAATAAAAGGTCAAACCCCACATTACGCTGCCATTGTTTTTTATGAAGGAAATGAGACTCACCTTAAATATATATATTTTTTAAAGATCTCTTATAGGACTATTCATTTTTATAAATTTCAATCCTGAAAACATTTTTTTTTTTTTTTTTGTACAGCTCATTAAAAACTGTGTTAAGTCTGCTTTTGGCAATTTTCACTAATTAATATCTCAAAAAGGACTGACTAAGAAATTCTGAAAACTTATGATAATAAACATCTTTGTACTATAAAGTTAAATTGTAAATTTTATGATTGAGACTTAACTTGTTTTTGAATAACAGTTCACTAAAAATGCACCGCCCCCTCCCCACTTTCTTTTCCTTTTTGTTTTGTTCCAGATACATAGCATTGCAGGTACTTTTTGCTTAGGTACGCTCAAATTGACGATAAAAACAAATTTTATGCATTATTGCTTAGTTAAATAGGGCAGTGGCCTCTTTTCAAAACTTTCTTGAATGGGGGAGGGGGGGCGGTCTTTTGATTTTATGGTGTGCATCTGAGGAGCACCTGATATAGTTTTATTCTGATATTTTTTGAAATTAGCCTAAATACTCGCGCTAAGAATTTTATAAAATATCTCGTTTGTATATGCCACTGCCCCTAGCTTTTTACGCATATTTGCCTTCCCCCCCCCCCAGGGCCGAAACTAAACTACATAATTTTTTTTGTCAAAAAAAAATTATGGCCATTAAAAAATTATGGCCATTTTTTTTTCTTCCCATTCTGACCAGAAAATCAGAGTTCTAACTTTTTATGACTGCTCTTTCATCTTCACCTAACACTTCATTTATAATGGCTGTTTCATAATAATAGAAGCCATCAGTCCATCAGAAGAAAATAACTCGGTAAAAGCGGAAACTCGGTTAAGCAGGACTCGGATAATCGGGACTCTGATTGTATATTTCATTTTAAAAATGATCTTTAGAATATTTTTGTTGTGTTCAGAGGGGGCTAATGACCCCCGTGACATCCGCCATTGTAGATTAAGTAGTTCAGTATTACATGTTTTATGCTTACATATTTTAAATTTTAAAATAAGTCGGCGATTGGAAAATTAGTAAAATTCTCTTTGTAAATATGGTTTGCGGAAGAGGGGGGGAGGGGGGGTTGCCAAAATTCATGTTTGCCCCGGGTGCAAAAAAGGCTAGTTTCGGCCCTGTTCCCCCCCTCCCCCTCCAACACACACACAAAAAAATACCGGTTATATGAATCACTAATTAATCAACTTTATGCAATGTTAGCAACTTTTATGAATCAAATCTAATAATCTTCCATAAGGTAACAGTTATTTGAAAAGAAAAAAAAAACAGTATGTGTCTTTTGCATTTCAGTAAGGAGAAAGAAATAGTGACCTCGGAGATAAGGATTTGGCTGGGGTGTGGAGAACAGTAATGAGACAGGGTTGAGAGGGAGGGTGAAAAGGAAATAAGAAGAAACTGGATTCCTTATCTCAGTTCCGTATTTTAATTTTTAACAGTCCCCTGTAGGTTTCGGCTAGAATTTTTTCGGCTTTAAAGGAAGTCACGTTTTCTTTTTTGACTTCTTCGAATCGGGTTTAGGGTAGACTTCAGTTGTAATTTTCAGGTTCTCTTCGGTGCTCGTCGATGGACATTATTTTGTCATTCTCGGACCGAGTTACGGTTCGATGGATTTTTATTTTCGTGTTCGGATAGTTTTCGGTTTGACTTTCAAGTTCTAGTCGGTGTTTGTCGACGGTAATTACTTTGTTTTTTTCCGATCGGGTTACGGTTCGGTGGAATTTTTTTCGTTCGGATTGAATTCAAATGGATTTTTCAAGTTCTGGTTGGGTTGCGTTTCGACGGAAAATATTTTATCTTTCAAAAATCGAGTTACGACTGGATTTTTTTTGTCGGGTTCGGGTCGGTTTTAGGGTACACTTCAGTTAGAATTTTTAGGTTCTGGTCAGTTCGTGATTGGATCGGGTTCGGATCGTGTTTCTGGTTGAATTCTAATAGAATTTTCAGGTTCTAGTCAGGATGCGTTTAGACGGGAATTATTTTGTCTTGCTTGGATCGGGTTATGGCCAGTGGTGTAGTCGTAAAAAAAGCAGAGGGTATACGCTCTAAGCAGAGGGTATACGCTCAAGGCAGAGCGTATACCCTAGAGGGTACATACTATAGCTTTCTTGAGAAACAGAGGGTATACGGTGTTCCTTAAAAAAATCCAGAGGGTATACGGCGTATACCCCCGTAGCTCCTCTACTACATCCCTGGTTATGGCTCGATAGAATTGAAGCAAGTGGACATTTTTCAATTAGCCTAACGCTATCTAGGCTCTTTGCAATGAGCCTAGAAAAATTTAGACTGTTTGAGAAATTAATTACCTTATTGCAATTAGCCTAACGTTCATTAGTCTCGTTGCAATAAGCCTGAAAAAATATCAGACTGTTTCGAAAAACAGAGATGATTCTCCAATTAGCACGGCTTTTTGCAAACAGCCGGATTTCTCAATTAGCCTACGACGTATACAGTGTGGTTCATAAATATCGAAACAATGGGCTATCTTTTTAACCCCTTAACGCTCGAATTAAATTACGGTTGAATAATTCAAATTGCTTATTGGCACCACTTTTATGAAAAAGAAATATTCACCTTATTTAATGACAGTAAAAACGTTACTAAAATATAGCTAATTTCACTATTTTATAAAACCGGTGGGAATCAAACAATTTGAGTAAATTCAGTATGTGCCATATATGTCACAGTAGGCAGGAAGGGGTTAAATATTGTCCCTAGGCGCATACTTCCAATTACAAAGTTTTATAAAAAAAAAATGTGCAAAATTTGATGAGATAAATTGCAACTCCTTTGGGGGGTCTATTTGAGAAAATACAAAAATTAAATTTTTATAGGGCCTCCGTAGGGTAAAATTTCCAATTAGGAAAAATTTTCTTATCCATTCCTCAATTAAACACAAAAAAATTCCACCTCTATATCTATAAAACTCACAGAGTTGTGCCCGTTTAAATAATTCGCCAGGTTTTAAGGGATTAGACACAAATTGAAATGCGTGTAATCCAAAGAAAAATGTTACTTTAAGAGTTCCAGGAAACCTGTAAAAAATATATTTATTGAGTTTGAATTTTGTTTTTTTTTTCTTTTTTGTGATGGTTAACTGCATAATTTGCAACCAAAGTCACATCCTGAAATTTCTCATAATTTTTTTTAAAAAATTTAAAATGATTATTATTTTTTAAGTGTGGTAATTTAAAATTATTATAACTCGAAACATTATTTATCGAATTTGAACTTTTTTTCATTTAATTAAAGATTAGAGGTCTGCATGGGTTTGAATTTACAGGTCGGGCCTCAGCTTGGCCCGAATAAAAACTATCTTCGCACGGTTCGATGTAAAAATTAAAAGTTCGGCACGGCCCGTATTAAAATTAGTGAAAACAGCACCGGCCCTAACCGTGAAAAAATCAATTAAATCAACCAGTCAATCAAATTAATTAAATCAGTATAGGCCTCGGGCCAAGCCCGGGCCTATGAAGAAGTCTAAAAGAGGAAAATATAATTTTAAGTTTGTTTCAGGATTTGTTTAAATATTAATTTTTTAAAATGTTAAAAATACAAATGTAAAAAAATGATGCAAGTTATTTAAAAAAGATCATATTTTAAAAAATAAATATTTTTTTCTAATTTGTCAAAAAAAATTAATTTAAAATACTCCAAAAAGACATGTTCAAAGTCTGCACCTTTTTTCTTTAACGATTTTTGACTTATAACAATTTAAAGACGAGAAAAGGTGAAAAAAAAAACCATCATGCAGAAAAACGCATTTAAATTTTTAAACAAAGATTGTTTCCTAAAAAAATGTTTTAAATAGCTTTTAAAAAAATTGCGGGGGAGTAAAGTAACTCCTTCCTGTAGCTGAAACTTCTGATTCAGATTAACGTTTGCCCTTTCCACTTTCTTTCTGTACTATTTAAATATCCGTCAGTTGATTTAAAACAAGGTTTTTCTTTAACATGTCGATTAAGAGTTTTTTCATAATTTAGATCTCACAACTTCAGATTTTAAATCGTCCCGACGAGGTTGTTAAAAGTGTCTGTATTCTGGAGCCGAGCCAGGCACCGACCTTACTTTTTTTCTGAAGGCTCGGCTGGGGCGGGCCCAAGGTATATTTTTCCATACCGAACCGAGATTGGATTTTTTCTTCCTAGGTCGACACGGGGAGAAATTTTCTCTTGAACTAACCCGTATTAAAATCATTGCCTCTGACTGACCTGATCCGTGCAAAAATCAGTAAAATTTGGCTCAGCCTAAAAATTTTTACAAAAAATGCATATATTTTTAAATTGCAATTATTTTACAATTAAACTTAAAAATTCATTTTTTTTAAAAAGAAGAGTTGATTTCTAGGCAAAAAAGAAAAAAAAAATTAAAATACAGTAAAAACCAGTTAAAAAAAAACCTGCCAATGACGGAGTCCTGTCTGAAACGAAAAAAATGTGTTGAACCATACAAAATGAATATAATAATACCTAAAAAAAGAATAGACTACATTTAGACCTGATAAGAATGGAACTTGTCTATAACGCATTTTTTTTTTTTTATTTCCTATATTATTCCGACTTGGAAGATTTTAGTGTATAGCGTTTTTCAAAGTCTCCAATACATAGAATATGGATTAACGATATTAATGATAAGTGAAACATTTACATGCAAATAGAGATTCATAAAATAATATATATATCACAGCCTACGACGCTTCTTTACAAGTGAACATTATAAAAATGAAAAATAAAAGCTATAGTAAGCATTTTTGGTCGGAACTCCTCCTAGAAACAATTTTTAACCATATCGACATAAAAAACTATGTTTTGCAGAAATTCAGTCAGACCAGTTAATGTAAACCGGTCCAAGCTCGGGCTTACATTGTAACTTTTTTACAGGCCGGGCCGAATTTTTTTGCTATGGGTTGACCAAGCACAGACCTGGATATTTCGACTCGTGCAGACCTCGAGCATATTTTGAAAACAAGTTTAAAATAAAACTTGTATGCTGATATTTTATGTCCAAAGGAGAGGCGCTGTCTTAAATCGACGTTTAATAACGTACAATTTGTGGATGATCCCGCATTAAAAATAAGTTAATACTCGTCGCTCAGAGGAACGGGTATATGGTGTAAGTCACGAAATTTGGTTTTCAATACTTCTGCGAATTTTGGAGACATCGAGATGATTTTTTGTTGTTGTTGTTTTTTGTTTAATTCAGGAATTGGATAAAGAAAAAATTCCTAATTGGAAATTTTACTCAAAGGGGGCAGTATAAAAATTTAATTTTTTATTTTCTCAAATAGTGCAAAATCTCATGAAATGTTGCACTTTTTTATGAAACTTTGCAATTGGAAGCCTGGAGGCAATATTTAAGGAAATAGCCTATTGTTTCGATATTTATGAATAACACTGTATATATTTTTAATGTTCCGCAGTGAACCATTCAGTTTATAGTGTTTACATGAATGTTAGATAAACAGTCACTTATTCCTCTACAATGTATAATAAGAACCATAAGATTTTGAAAAAATAGAAAAACATTCTAAACAACAAAAATTGGTTTTAAAATTTCAAAAACAAGCCCCAAATATTAATCAAAATCGTGCAATGTGCAAATTTCCATTTTGTGCAAAATCCCTTTTCTCATTATTATTAAAAAATATATAAAATGAGTAAATAAAATGTTTTTTTTAATATATAACACTATTTTCCCTAATTTTTAAAATACAAGTATTTTTCTGAAGGGGGAGAGGAGGCATGCTGTTCCAACAACATGGAAAATATTTTATTTGACATATTTTGCTAAGGTGGTAGAGGGGAGAGGTAATATTTAAAAAAAAAAAAATTAATGCAATTTTTTTTTAAATTAATGACAGGGCTATTTCATTGACATATTTTTATTGACATCTTATTTTTGGAAAATTTTGCAATTTACATTGTCTATTTGTCTCCAACAGCTGCACAATTATTGCATGTTTCATAATCTTTAGGTTCCTCTATCTGCACTAAGAGAAATAAACATAAACTTAAAAAATGTATCATATTATGGCTGAATTTATATTTAAAATATTTATTGTAAAAAAGGGGACATTTACAATAAACAAATTCAGATTTTCTTTTCTTTTCTTTTCATTTTCTCTTATGTATGAATAAGGAAAATAAGCTGTAATAATACGAGATACTTTTACCTTGACTTACTGAAGGATAAACCTGAATACTTCGAATATTTCGCAAAGTAATAAATAACTTACAGTTTGTTAAAACTTGCGTAATGAATACACATAATACCTACATCAAAATAAAAATAAAAATTTACAAACTTTAAGTGATACAAGGATTTATTGGCTGCATTTATATAAATATTACTCCTAATGTGAAATCATTGCATATTTACAGTAAATAAAATAGGATTTGAGTTTAAAAAAATACAACTACGTTAAAACGAAATTATCTTTCTTCACTTTAAATAGGGAAAATCCTCAATGAATGAAATATTATGAAGTAAAGAATAATTTAACGTTTAATAAATTTAAGAAATGTGTGCACAAAATCTATACACCAAAAAAAAAAAAAATTGTATATATTCGCAAATTTTATATTATAAGGTATATTTCTCATATAAATTTCAAAATATACATATGACATAAATAATGGATATATACAAATATAAATATTTTTCTCCATGAATGTGCTAAGTAAGCTAAATTAGTATGAGACTATTTTTAAAGAGATAGTGTGGATACCTGTATTGTTATTAGATAAATTTGCAGCTTTATAAGATAAAGAAAATATATGCACATTATCTATACATGATGAAAACAGAAAACACATTCGAAATAGCAAAGTACATTTGCAAATTTCATATAATAAAGTACACCATGAATAAATTGTATAAAAAATAACAATAATTCAACAAGTAACTTTTTTTCTGTTTAAAAAAATATGCTAATGTAAAACTGCTCTTTCCTCATTTTAGATAGACAGAAGCACGGATGAGTGTAATTTTATAAAATAAAAATAATTCCCAGTTTTAAAATATGTAAAAAATATATGCACATTATCTATACATGAAAATAGAAATACACATTTGCAAATTTCATATAATAAAATATATAATGCATAAATCGTATAAAAAAACAATAATTCAACAAATAATTATTTTTCCTGTTAAAAAAAAATATGTTAATGTAAGAGAGTTTGTTCTTTCCTCGTTTTAAAGACATAGCAGCATGGAATAATAAATACATTAATACAAAACATCGTTTCTAAAAGAATAATAAGACTTTGTAAAAAACCATACAAGGTACGGTTGGGTATAGCTGTATATACTAGAAAAGTATAAATGGATATACCATGAAAGTTCAGAGAGATATGAAGCCTAAGTAGTATCAAATATTGCTCTCTGTATAACTCGTTTTTTTTTAATCTCATTCTAATCTGTTTATCATGAACTTAATTTGGTGCTGACAATAAAAATAGTGCATATTTAAACTTCATTTGTCATTTTATAAACACAAATTCAGCGTAATAGTAATCTTTTCTTTTTACAGTGTATCTAAAACAAAATCCTTGTTCAAAGTTTAAACTTCGAATTGTGCTAAAAGCGCTTCGAAAGGAGGTCGTAAAATTGCAACGCCGCGTTGGTCCGTGGCGCGTTTTTACAGATAGATTTTTAATTAGCTTTTAAAGACACGGGTGGCGTATTGAGAGAGCCACTCAGTGCAAACTAGTATCGAATCTCATAGTAATTATGTGATTAACTCTTATTAAACTAGTCTGTTTTTAACACTTTGGCGTTTATTGCTTTCATACGACTACTGGACATTGGCATTATACAAATATATCATTAAAAGTTGTTATCTAGGCTATCAAGCCGCTAGCGCATAGAGTCCCCCGCCCGTGTCTTTATATATGTCCGAAACTTCCGTCTCCTTAACGGTAAATATCTCGGCAATTACCGACATTGTTCTTCGAAAAGCATTATCAACAATCCTTTTATATTTCTGTGATGATAGGTACCTCAAGCGCTCCTCAATACCATTGCTGAACGCCCGCAAATAAAAATTTCTGTAAGTAGTGTGAGAATGACAGTTCTACGCTCCCGGCGTTCACTCAAGGTCAAATGAAGGTCATCCAGAAGTTTTTTTTTTTTAAATCGTAGAGTACAAGGCTGATAAGAGCGTTTCGGAAGGGAAATTTCGGAGGGGATTTTTTTTCTTCAAGTAACTTAATTAGCTGCTCTACATTTTCCCTAAATATATTTGTGAATGGTTAATAATCTATAAAGATGGTGGGTCAATAGCCTTTATTACTTCAGCCAATTTGAACTTTCCACGTTCCATAGTTTACAAGTAAAATGGATGTGACAGACGGGCAAACAGACACCAGGAGTGATCTTATAATGGTTCCTTTTTTACTTTTTTGTACGAAACCCTAAAACTAATCCACAGTTTATACAATATGTACAAATATGCACATTATCTTTATATGAAAACAGAAAAGTATATTTTCAAATTTCATATAATAAAGTACATCATGAATAAATTATATAAAAAAATAACAATAATAAGTAATTTTTTTCCTGAATAAATCAAATATGTTAATGCAAAAATGTTCTTTTCTCGATTTAGACAGATAGAAGCATGGTTGCAATAAATTTTATGAAATAACAAATTATTTACAGTTTAATAATATTTACAAAATATATGCACAGTATATATGCATTCAAACAGCAATACAGATTCGAAATTTTAAAATGTTAAAGCATATTTTGGATAAATTGGTGTAAATACATTCGATGTAAAAAAAAATATATTACATTAAAAAAATATCCATAAGATAAGCTATCTTAATATTAGGTTGTTCTTTCCTTGCTGATGATAAGCATGAATGATGATAAGTATGATATAAGCATGAATACATAAAATTAGGCAAAATAAAAACGATTTTACAGTGTAATAATATTTATAAGTTATATGCACATATGCAGTATAGGAAAATGCAAACATAAATACACATTCGTAAATTTCGGAAGGATAAAGCATGAATGAGAAAAAGTGAAATTAAAAAGAAATTTACATTTCAATAATATTTACAAAATATATACGTATTATCTAGGTATGAAAACAGAAAAGCAGATTCGCAAATTTCATATAATAAAATATATCATAGATAAATTGATATAAAAAATAACAAGAATTTAACAAGAAAATTTTTTTTTGTTCTTTCCTCGTTATAGAGAGATATAACTTTGGATCCTTGAAATTTCAGGACGTAAATATAATTTTCAATTTTTAAAATGTTTTCAAAATACATGCACAATGTACTTACTTACAAGCGGAAATGCACATTAGGAAATTTCATATAATAGAATTTATATTGGATAAATTGATGAAAAAATACTTTTGATATAAAATAATGGATGTGTTTAAAAAGTGAAATTTTCTTCTCTTTGAATTAATTATGGCAATGTGAAACTGTTCTTTCCTCACTTGAAAGAGATAACCATAAATGAGCGAAAATTGTTTAAATAAAAAATAATTTACAGTTTAATAATTCTTAAAAATATATATGACAGACATAAATACAAACAGTAATGCACTTTTGCAAATTTTAAATACGTGTACCTTAGATAACTATCTAAGCGATATATGCCCGTATGCGATGGCTAGGGAAATCTACCGCGCGTAGAGGTCTGAAGATTTATATGATGATAGTGCAAGGCAAGTCCCAATCAACCTGAGGGTTTTTTTTTTAATTAGCTGATATATTAATTAAAAATTCATCGAAAAAGCATTCTTAAAAAAAGAAAGAAAAGAAAAGAAAAATCACGGAGCGCGCCCGCACTTGCTCAGTTCTGCGTTTTGCGAAGTCTTATTAAAAATTAATATTAACCGTCTTTAAAAATAATTCAAAAGATTCGATTTTGGTGGGGGTTTTTTTCTCCCTTTCGCCGGCAATGTCTAATAGGGTTTCATTTCAGAGATACCAATTAACAAAAAATGCCCACTTTAACAGGAGTTGCAATTAATTTTTTAAAGTAAAAATTTTATTTTTTTTTTCCGACTGCAGGCCATTTTACGCCTCCAGTAGTCGCTCTTTTTTCTACGCTTACAGAAACTAAATGTCGGTATTTTGACACAATATTTTCACACATTCTCAGCACACCGGATTTACATCACATAAAAAAAATTCGTGAAACGTTCAGACAAGTAGAAGTGTCTATTAAAAAAAAAAATCGAAATTTTTATTTAAAACGGAAAAACGCAGCTAGCTTCGGCTCATGTTTTTACAGCGAAATTTGCATATTTTTTCACAAAAGTTTTGCGAATACTTTGAAACCGTTTTTTTTTTTTTTTAACCGATAAAAATTTCAGAGAGTTCGGAGAATAAGAACTATTTATTCTTATTATTCCGTTAAGACCCGATGCGAAAACAAACAAACAAAAGGGGGGGAAAAGCAAGTAGAAAAAACAGCACTTTTAGAATTAGATATCAATATTTTTTCGATTTTTTTTTTTTTTTACACAGACTGAAAACATTTTTATTTAACATTTTAACCCTCTCTTTTAACTCTTGTTACTTTGCTTTTACATAGAAGTGTACAGACACGCCTATTTCCGATCTGTTTGCTCATTAACTATTATCACCATCTTGACAAAACGGATAAGAATTTGTTTCACAACTATTTCCTCTAAAATGTTGTTGAAAGTTTCTCAGTTTATAATTAATTCACTGTTTGAAGTACTTTTTATTCTAATAATTTAAATGTCTATTCTTAAAAGTGATCAACACAGTGAACTTAGATATCTTTGTGAAGAATCAACATGAATTATTTTATTTGGTAGAATAATTATCAGAGAAATTGTGTATATGGAAAAAAAATCTACGAATTCAGGTCTGACACCATACATCAACATAAGAAAAAAGTTGCATATCAGTTCAAAAACGGGAATGTGAAGAAATAGAGATTCAATTACATTAATTTAGAATTTAATGAGCTTTCATTTTATAATTTTTATTTAGAACACACAAGTAGATTTACACATAAATTTAAAGGGTTTTTTTTTTTTTTTTTTTTTTTTTTTTTTTTTTTTTTTTTTTCTGAAATATATTCAATTTGAAAATATTTTGTTTTAATTCTTACACTTTTGGAAGAGATCTTAATAGTTAAAAAGAAACAATGATTTGTTTTGGATTCTCCGTAGCTTTTCTTGAAAAATCCTCTCCTTTTTCTTCATCTCCCCCCCCCCCCCCCCCGCGCGCCCCCAAAAAAGAAAAAAATATATATGTATTTTATTTTAGTAATGCATTAATTATTTTACTTAATAAGGTACTGAAAAAAATGTCTACTAACTAGTTAAAGTTTGTTTACTAAAAATTTCAATTACTGTTATATCCTAGTAATATTATATAAATACCCTATCTCAAATGACAATAAAAGCTCGCCAAGTGGACGTTTTAAGGCTTTTTAATTTCTCTAATCGATTAACACGAATACATCCTGTATAAAAAGGTGGAAATTGATCGTTTTATACAGAAATATATGATAAGAATGTATTGAGGCAAGCACTTTTTAAATCGAAGAATTATGTAAGTGCTATTCAATGTTGAAATCTGTCGATACAGTTCAGTTGGATAAGTTTTATATGTTCAAAAAGTGTAATTTAATCAAAAATAGCAATTTAATTAGCTTTTGGATGCAAATATGCTTGATTAGATTGTAAAGTTCAAACATTTTTTAAATCTTATTATTTTTTCGATTTTTTTTTCAAATTATTTTCTTTACAAATAACAAATATCTGTTTTTATTTACAGTTGCCGAGTTTTAAAAAAGCTCGTGCACATTTTCATAGCGTTAAATAATTACGAATTTTATTTCATGACACGCATTTATTTAGGATTTTCATAAGTGATTTTCTTTACGTGACCTTGAATTATAAAAATTCGTTATAACAAGAGAACGGAAGTGGCACAAACGAAACTTTTTGCGGCACAAACCAGCACAAACGAATACCGTACTGCAATTTAGAATTCATTGATGGGGCGAGGCCACTGAAATGGTCGCCCTGAGTAGAAATAGTGGAAAATTCGTTATATCGAGGGAACCAGAATGGCACAAACGAAACTTTTTGCGGCACTAACCGACATTTACATGGGACTAAAGATTTACGTATTTCATTTCGTGACATGTAGTTATTTACGATTTCCGTAAGGGATTTTCTTTATTTGACCTTGAATTATAAAAATTCCTTATAACGAGAGAGCGGAAGTGGCACAAACGAAACTTTTTGCGGCACAAACCAGCACAAACGTAGCACAAACGAATACCGTAATACAATTTAGATTTCGTTGATGGGGCGGGGCCAGTGAAATAGTCGTTCTCTACTGAAATAGTGGAAAATTCGTTATATCGAGGGAACCAAAATGGCACAAACGAAACTTTTTGCGGCACAAACCGACATTTACATGGGACTAAAGATTTAAGTATTTCATTTCGTGACATGTAATTATTTGCGATTTTTATAAGTGATTTTCTTTATTTGACTTTGAAATTGAAAAATTCGTTATAACGAGAGAACGGAAGTGGCACAAACGAAACTTTTTGCGGCACAAACCAGCACAAACGTAGCACAAACGAATGCCGTAATGCAATTCAGATTTCGTTGATGGGGCGGGGCCACTGAAATGGTCGTTCTCTATTGAAATAGTGGAAAATTCGTTATATCGAGGGAACCAGAATGGCACAAACGAAACTTTTTGCGGCACAAACCGACATTTACATGGGACTAAAGATTTAAGTATTTCATATCGTGACATGTAATTATTTGCGATTTTTATAATTGATTTTCTTTATTTGACCTTGAAATTGAAAAATTCGTTATAACGAGAGAACGGAAGTGTCACAAACGAAACTTTTTGCGGCACAAACCAGCACAAACTTAGCACAAACGAATGCCGTAATGCAATTTAGATTTCGTTGATGGGGCGGGGCCACCGAAATGGTCGTTCTGTGTTGAAATAGTGGAAAATTCGTTATATCGAGGGAACCAGAATGGCACAAACGAAACTTTTTGCGGCACAAACCGACGTTTACATGGGACGAAAGATTTACGTATTTCATTTCCTGACATGTAGTTATTTACGATTTCCGTAAGGGATTTTCTTTATTTGACCTTGAATTATAAAAATTCCTTATAACGAGAGAACGGAAGTGGCACAAACGAAACTTTTTGCGGCACAAACCAGCACAAACGTAGCACAAACGAATACCGTAATACAATTTAGATTTCGTTGATGGGGCGGGGGCAGTGAAATGGTCGTTCTCTATTGAAATAGTGGAAAATTCGTTATATCGAGGGAACCAGAATGGCACAAACGAAACTTTTTGCGGCACAAACCGACATTTACATGGGACTAAAGATTTAAGTATTTTATTTCGTGACATGTAATTATTTGCGATTTTTATAAGTGATTTTCTTTATTTGACCTTGAAATTGAAAAATTCGTTATAACGAGAGAACGGAAGTGGCACAAACGAAACTTTTTGCGGCACAAACCAGCACAAACGTAGCACAAACGAATGCCGTAATACAATTTAGATTTCGTTGATGGGGCGGGGCCACTGAAATGGTCGTTCTGTGTTGAAATAGTGGAAAATTCTTTATATCGAGGGAACCAGAATGGCACAAACGAAACTTTTTGTGGCACAAACCGACATTTACATGGGACTAAAGATTTACATATTTCATTTCGTGACATGTAGTTATTTACGATTTTTATAAGTGATTTTCTTTATTTGACCTTGAATTATAATAATTCGTTATAACGAGAGAACGGAAGTGGCACAAACGAAACTTTTTGCGGCACAAACCAGCACAAACGTAGCACAAACAAATGCAGTAATAAAATTTTGATTTCATTGATGGGGCGGGGCTGTCGTTTCACTGGTCCCGCCCCATTGTGTTCGTTATAACGAGAGAACGAAAGTGGCACAAACGAAAATTTTTGCGGCACAAACCAGCACAAACCTAGCACAAACGAATGCAGTAATAAAATTTTGATTTCATTGATGGGGCGGGGCTGTCGTTTCACTGGCCCCGCCCCATTGTGTTCGTTATAACGAGAGAACGGAAGTGGCACAAACGAAAATTTTTGCGGCACAAACCAGCACAAACGTAGCACAAACGAATGGTGCTGTTGAATTTTCAAAATGAGTATGGGGCGGGGCCAGTGAAATGCACGTACGTTTCGGCAATTACCACAGGTGATAATGACCTTGTGCTTTAAAGAAAACTTGCATTCTCATTTATAAAGTTTTAAACATTTTTGTACATAATTTTCAACAAATTTTCATTCTTCCCGTGTTGAAACAAAACCATAAATTATTAAAAAAAAAAAAAAATAGAATTTTACTAAATTAAGTCACATTCTTGCTGAGACTGGCCCGCCGGGCAATCGGCTGTGGGTCGGTGCGCCCTAAACCAGGTAAAGCTGCACCCTCCTTCAGGTAAAGTTAATAGTAACAAAATTTCCTACAATCATTAGATATGACGCTTAAATTATTTAATAATTTTTAAAAAAAAAACTATTTTTTGAAGCATTATTTTTGTTAATGGTTTTTTTCTTTTTGCAAAGCAGAAGAATTGAATTTTTTTCTTGAAAGTTTTTGTTTTAGAGGATCATTAAATCTTTTTAAACTTAATGCATATTCTGTAATCTTATTACCTATGGCGAAATGATCTGCGCCAAGAATTTTCAGCTTATCTAGAACCAAAGAGCGGATCTAGAACCAAAGAATACCCGGCTGCTAGCGGTTTTTTAAATTCTTCATACGAGAGAAGTGTTCTTACATAGAGCTTTATACAGAATTTGCTGTATAAAAATTTATTTTAAAGATATTTTGCTTTAAAATCAAATTAATAATATTTACACGTTTCTAAATATTACTAGCAGCATTAAGATTTTTTATCCTCCCGCTGCAAAAAAGTTTAAAATAGGTTTAATTACTCATAACATTCTTATTTAATACTAAAATTCCGTATACTCAGACTAATACACTAGTCACTCGCAAGCTATTGTTAAACCAATGACAGCGTTTTTACAAATTTCTCATTCACATTTCAATATTTTCATTTTTATTTATTTATTTTTTCATAGAATATAGCAGGTCGATGTCTAAACAGTTATATCTTTATACTGTTTCGATTTTTTTTAAGGGCACTTTTAATTTCGGATCCATTTCCGGTATTGAAAGCATCCCCAGAAAGAAAACATGGAATGGTGATGGATATTATAGATTTCCACTAGCAAGGTGATAAAATGAGTTTCTAAAACGTTGCGCTGTCCAAAAATCCAAGGTATGCGTATTTCACAATGATTGAGTCCGACCTGTGTACAATAGCGAATATTCAGGGCACAATCACTTTTCTACCAGAATATTGGTATATAAAATTTGATTTGTTTTAATCGTGGGATTTCTATGGTTAAACAGCGAGGAATTATTTTTTTTATGAAATTACTGGTAGTAAAGTGATTCTGAATCCCTCGTCGAGCCGCTACAGTCTTGCACGGTGAAACGTTGTTGTATAGATAACAGATGAACGTGAACAATAAAAATAATTTGATTAAGATGCAAGAGGAAATGTTCATCAGAATGGTTGAAAAAATTTAGATACCAAACCTGCTGGCCGACTTTTTCGAAAATAATACAATTCTTGCGACAGATTTATAATGTACCTGCCAACATCATCAAAAACACACCAAATCTGCTCTGGGAATCGGGAAATGAGTGAAAATTCTAACATACACGCATACGTGTTGAATCATTGTAAAAATTGTCAGAACGTATTCAGAGTATTTGAAAATGTAAAAATGTACTGCTATTTCCATTAATTTTTAGTGTGATTATAATACTTTCCTATTTCCTTCCCTACATTGTAATGTGTATGGAAAGCAAAAAATGCAATCTTGAATAATATACAGGGTGATTCAAAACTTATCGTTCAAATTTCGTGGGAGGCATGGAATATGGCAGGAAACCGATTTCACATAGGAAAGTATGTCCGAAACGTCATCTACGTGAACAAAATGGACAAGTAAAGTGAACGAAGAAAGTTAAAATTAAAGAACAAAATAAACTAACAAAAAATGAATAAAATAAAAATGAAAAAAAAAGTTAAAAAAAAAAAAAGATCAAAGGAACTGAAAAGAACAAAATTAAACGAGAAGTTTCCAGGCGTCAGATAATGAATGCTTTGAATAAAGGTCATTAACAAGATTTTTGGAGATTTTAACGATGTAAAAGGCTTCGTGAAAGTCCAAATGAGAAATGGTAATAGGAGAAGAAATAATACTAGCTTTAGGAAAGTCAAAACAATGATTGGGACGCAATGGAAGGTTGGATACACACAGCACCCTCTACATACGCATGCGTACATTTGCGTACTTGCTTTCCTATGTAAAATTGGTTTCCTGACGTATTCCCTACATCACCACGAAGTTTGAACGATAAGTTTTGAATCACCCTGTATAAGGGTGTCAATCAGGGTTATCGCAGCCGATCGCCGCTGCGTCAAACAGTGGTGTAGTCGTAAAAAATACAGAGGGTATACCCTAGTGTATATATACTATAGCTTTCTTGAGTAACAGAGGGTATACGGTGTTCCTTAAAAAAATCCAGAGGGTATACGGCGTATACCCCCGTATACCCTCCACTACATCCCTGGCGTCAAATGTTTCAGTTGGCGAGAAAGCTGAAGATTGAAATCGCCAAATTGCAAGAGATGCTTTTTTTCCCTTTCGGCGACACTCTCAATGTTTATTGTACGAGTAAATCTTTTCTGTGTAACTCATTACTTGTGTTTTGATATTCTTAGTGTTTCATGACGGATCTATTACTACCATTATTTGAATTCGTCTAGTTTTTTTAGCGAATAGCAAAATTGCTCAGAATAGTCAAAAAACCAGTAAGAAACTCGGTTTCATCTTTTATCGTCGTCCAATGGCTAATTTTCTAAATCATTAGCTGTAGAAATAAGTTCCAATAGTAAAAAAGTTTCAAAGTTGCTCTTCATCCTCTTAAAAGTAATTTATGTCAAAATAGTTATTTTTGTAAAAGTTAGGAGGTTTACGTTTTTATTTGACCCCTGAATTCTATATATTATATTTAGAAAAATCTTCGTCGTACTTTAACAGGTAAAATAATCAAAATTATTTTTTTGTACGACCAAAACCTACTGAGTTATGATAGTTTGAATTTTGTGGAGTTTTAGTATTTTCTGGTACTAAAAACAGAAAAACGTGTTTCATGCATTTGCAAAAAGTGAAAAAAAAAACATATATATATATCTTGCAATAGTGTATCTTTTTTTTATTAATATTCTACAATGTTTCGAAACCAACGAAAAGAAAAATAGATATTAAGGGCGGCAGATTGTACTGGCCCATTGGCACATTTAAAAAGAAAATATTGCCCAATTCGCAGAAAATATTGGTGGGTACTTCGTACTTAAAGAATTATATTTCATTTCATTATTCATTATTTATTTTTAATTATTTGCATGTAATAATTTGTTAAAATACTTTGACTTTCAAAGTAAAGTAAGGTTTTAAATCGAATTGGGAATAGTGTATAAATTTTAAACTTCAAAACAAAATTGCGCAGACCTTTTTGCGAGTGACAAGAGGGCGGAGGGCGCACAAACTTTACTTGCTCCAGGGCGCTGAATATGTAGCTACGCCACTGCAGATATGCCATAAAAATTATTATAATTAAAGATTACCATACCTCTTGTTATTGAGATTTTAAATGTACTTTATATGGCTACTGTGTTTTATAATGCATATCATAGGCAACAAAAAATTAAACTCGTAAAATTTAAATACGACTGCGATTGGATAATTCTTTTGTGTTTACTTCACGTTTTGCTGTAACAATATTTCATAAGGATAGTTTTTCATATATTAATAATGAAGAACAGATTATAATGGTACTCATTATTACAGATACTAAATATGATTTTAAAAACTGGGTTGTGCTTCAAACATTTAAAAATTTTTTCTTTCTGTTAAAAAAAATGAGTGTAGCAGGAAAATTATTTTTGGTTGCAACGTATTAATCGGCAATAAAGTAATGTTGTGATCCATACTTATTTTCCGTTATTATTGCAGTTTGTCGTATAAAAAGAAACAATGAGTTGAGGTAGAATATACTGTTAAGCTCTGGTATCTCGGCAGATGACCTTGGGAGAATCTATTTCTGACCAGCGGTTTCAGGGTCAAAGGTTGCCAAGTACAAGTGCGTAATTGGCGAACGGACAATCCGCCAAATCCCGGAAATAGGGATTTTCACCACCAGTACAAGTTTACTCTTTTATCTGTGATTTCTAAGAAGTTGGAAATAACTGTAAAATGTATATTCCTTGTTCCATGGTGATTTTACTATTTCAGATCGTAGCTTTTATTTGAGGTTGATCTTGCTCTTTGTCTTTTAAATTATTATTATCGATCTTTCTCAACTATATTCGCCTTAACAAAATTCCACGCAAAAAGAAAATTATTCATTCCAAGGAGCGAAATGGGATTTTAAAAGTGTTGTAATTTTTTGAGGAGGAAAGGAACATTCTTTTAAAATTTCTCGCTTGCATTTTAACATTTTTAAATGATTTTTCCCTAGAATAGCTGAGGTCGATCTATAAACGGGTTACTTTTCGATTCTCATAAAGTTTTAGTATAAAGATTTCTTTTATAATACATAAAGTTACTTTCACTTTCGGAGTCGGTTCTGAAATTGAAAGTGTACTCATTATTAAAAAAAACCCCTAAATCGAAAAAGTAAAAACTAGCAAGGTTAGAGATCAACCTCAGCCATGCTACGAAAAAAAAAGAAAAAAGAAAAAAAAAAAAGAAAAGAAAAAAGGAAAAAAAAATCATTTAAAAATATAAGTGTTACATTTGAAGTGAATTCTCTCATAGGTTTAACATTAACAGCCCTAGTGTACATTCTTAAAATATAATATAAGGTTTTATAATAATTTAACACTGCAACCATGCAGAGTCGCATCAAGTGTAGTTCAGATCGTCACTCAGCACTAGTCGTAAAATCTGATCTCAAGTTATTCCTACCAATGCATCATCGATTGATTAAATAAACAAATAATTCAAAAAGCCAATGCAATTAATTAAACATAAAATCCCCTCCCCCCCTCCTTCCTATTTTTTTAAAGGTACTATGGAAAAGCCAATAAAAATATCGGAATCAATCAGTTATCTGTTTCTGATACTTATATATAATTTTTTTTTAAATATCGAAATCTATAGTTAAAAATATCTCAATATGCATGAATGGAATAAGTGTAAAATAGAAATAATAAAATAAAATTAGAAGAAAATGAATTCATTCTCTAATTGATCTTAGGGAAAGTGTATGAAATTTCGAGCTCTTGAAAGGCATTTATATGATCCTATAGGGGAGATGGGGGCACATGTAAACAGGGGTCAGATGTGAACATCGCAATTTTTCAATGGTTATTGTAAGTTTTTTTATTTGAAAAAAATTACTAAAGATGACAACGCCTGTAGACATACGGTAAAAATTTTTTGAAGCTTTTTGACCTCTTATTTGTCCTCTGTAGCCAAAACACTGTTTTTAGATCTCAAAAGTAAAATCTTTGTTCCGAGTTCATAAGCGTTTAACTTTATTTATTTATTCATTTATTTAAATTTGAGTGTTTTAACATGCACTATGAATACTAATAAATATTTTTAATACAGTTCTTTTTCTTCTAAATTTGAGAAATGTTAATAATTTATCAATTTAACAGAAGCAGCAATGTGGGGCACTTGTGAACAGGCAAGTTGGGGCAGATATGAACAGTACTTAAGTGCCCCAATAATCATTCTGTGATTCTGTTCCTTTCAGTTAACTTAATGATAAATAATGTCAGTTCCATTACCTATAATTTTCCTGAAATAGAAGATATTTTCCTCACACAAAGTTGATTTTGCATTGAAACTTCATCAAACACATCTTTCAGCAAATACATAAAGAGCAACAAGCTCGTTTACATTCAATTGTACTTTAAATATATTCAATGTTTTCTGAAATCCAATAAGTGTTATATATTATTTTACTAAACAGTTTACAGCAATATTTTTTATGCATTGTTAATACAAAAGTATTACCCTGAACAACTTTGCAAATTTTTGTATTACATTTGTTCTAAACTTGCAATGATGGCTTACTTCCATATCTAAAACTGTTATGTATATGACGCTTTGAATGGAGATACATATGAGTAATATTTTAAGAAAGTAAAATTTTTAAACTGATAACTACCGTAAAATCCCTATTGTAACCCCTCCCTCTTTGAAAAGGAAAAGAAGTTAGGGGAGGGGGGGGGGGTGTTATAGTCGAGAATTTTTTTTTTTTTTAATCATTAAAAACCCCTTCTTTATCTATAATTTACAAGTAAATAAGGCAAATAAAGCAGTGGGAATCTTTCGTATTTCGGCAGATTTGAGATAAATAGTATGTAAACGCCCCCTCCCCCAAAATTCCCCCAAACAAAAACCCCTAAGCAAAATTTAAGTTTTAATTTCTTTTTTTAAAATTGCTTCTTTATTTTTTTATTTTATTTCAGCAAGACTTAATGAATCATCTAAGCCTCCACCCCCAAAATCTACTTATTTTCATTTTATAATCTTTTGCTTAAACATATCACCCAGAAACTAGAGAAATATATATATATATATATATACTTTTTTATGGCGAATTTCACAGGTAATTAACTAATCATTACGATGACAAATGAATAACAGAATAAAAAGCATGTCAAAGGATATTTTTCCTTAAGTTCACATGTGCCCCACGTGTGTTCACAACTACCCCGCTGATGGGGCACATGTGAACAATTTTTCGAATTTATAAAACTATTAAAAAATGTAAGAAGAACTATACAGGTGATTTTTAAAAAATTACCAATGTATAAAAGAAAGTTCTATTTACTATATTGAGTAGGTTTTGTTTATAGAAATTAGTCCAGTCATGAGAAAAACCTATATTTATGCGAACTGTTCACATGTGCCCCCATCTCCCCTATATAAAAATAAAAATATGCAAACTGGGAGAATAACAAATTTTATCTACTTTAAAATGAGATAAAGAGTGGGTTAATTGTACATGTGTTTAATTATCGCAAGTGAATTTTCCCCTTAATTAATGCATTTATTCTTCTTTAAAATTAAAGTCACGTGTAATAGCTATTAATTTTATATAAATGTCTAACATTTTACATTTAGTTAGAAAAAAAAAAAAAAAAAAAAAAAAAGAGATCTATATACACAATGAAAATATCCTAACATAATGTAGGCATTTTTTAAAAATTCAGAAGCATCTTTTTAATTATAAAATCATTAATAAATTTATATCTAAAATATTATGAAATGATCTGCATTAATTCTTATATATAAAGAATTGCCATTGTTGAAAATATGTCTAGGTACTTTTACAGTTCATTCCGATGATTAGTATCATCATTTTTATTATCAGAAGCATCGTTTAAGATTTTAAATATCATACTTATTAATAAAATTATTGCTATTAGAAACGACCACAGTTAAACATTACATTTATAAAAAAATATATTTAAAAAAAATAAAAGAATCCTCTTATGGTTGTCACTATTTTCGGCTAACGCGCCAATTATGGATGCCATTCTCTCCAGTACGTTACAACCTTTTGCCGATTATCCAGAATAGAATCGTCCGAATCTCCGCGCGTGAAATGCCAAGATACCGGAGCTTAACAGTAATTAAATTTCAATCTGAAGATATGTAAAAGATACATTTTTCGACCGTAAACGTATAAATGAAAGCTCTGAAGTTCATTTAGACGATTATCTGTGTAAATATACATTCCCTGCAACATTATACAAATCACGTTTAATACGCGATCCCGCTTAACACGCGACTTTCGACCACTCCCTTGAAACGCGTCTTAACCGGGTTCCACTGTAATTTTTCTTTCAATAACTAAAAATGCGCAGGTGTTGCAAATGGGTGGGGGAGGCAGAAGACCAGTAGCCTAAGGATTAGATTATATGATAAGATTGGGGACGCGTTTATTTTTGTGTAAGGGGTAGATATGTAGACGCACAGACGGCACGTTTCCGGTTAAGGGTTGAAATAAAAAAAATAAAAAAACTCTTTGATTCCAGAGTTTGGGAATAAAGCATCTATCAATTTCACGCATTTGCAAACAAAAATGAATTCAGAAATAGGTCAGAAAGTCGTTTAGATTTGGTATCAGCCTTAAATTCGGCTGTTACTTAAAAAATCGCACTACGTTTGGTATATATTTTTTAGGTGCGTTCGTAATCATATAAATACGTAGCACCTATAGTCGTCGTCTTGTCCGTCCGTCTGTCTGTCCGCATATAACAGCGCAAAAACTAACCAAACCGAATTTTTTGAAATTTAATACACGTATATAATCGATGCAGAATTTTGTCGAGTCATTTCAAATTTTATGAAAATCGAATCGAAACTTAAAAAGGTATTAATAAAACTTTTCTTCATTCTACTAAATCGTATCATACTTAATTAATTCAATGATATCCTATGACTGGTAATGATTCTAGTTTACTATGGTGATTTCTTGAATGATATCCCATGACAGATAATAATTCTAGGTTGCCATGGTGATTACGTCCTATTATTTCCGTATTACTGAATTCAATTTATATAATCGTAATAAATTTTGTATAATGCACTTTTGCATAAGAGTGCAACAGCTGTTGTAATTGCACCAAGATCTGAACTGAACATTTATAAAACTAGTTATAGTACGTCATTTGCCATTTTTGACGTACAATTTTCGACTTGTTAACAGTTTCCAACGTTGTTAAAAAGTGTTTATAAACTCGGTTTGTCTGGGCTGCTCTGCTCTAACTCTGATAAATACACTCCGATTGCCGTGTAATTGATATACGTAAGGTTTATCAAGACATGTTCGGTATTGAAAATGAAGCGTGTAGCATTTATATAGTTCGTTTACAGCTGCACTCAAAATAATTCCGTTACATTATGGTCTACGGGGAGAAATCGTTGCAGTGTACTTGCAATGATGTTACAGGGCTGCACAAAAGAAGTCGGATATCTTTCCGATTACAGATGGTATCGCTGAAATTGTGTTTTTTAAATAAGTGTTTTCAAATTGCTAACTGAAACATCATTTTTCTAATTTGTACTAAACGGTGAAGTGTTGTTAGTCTTCTGAATGTGTTTCATTGGCGCCCGATTTTGCTGTATTGTTTTAAACAGTGGCTTCAAAACATTTTTCACTTTATGACGCACATAAAACTAGAATTAAAAATTTGCGCGGCACTCTAAAATTAGGATTTATAAAAGAAAGGATTATCTAACATTACATAAGAAATGGATACATATAATTTTTAATTTATTTACCAACACAAACAAAATAGGCCATCCGAGCCGAATAAAGGAAAAGAATTATTTTAAATAAAATTCTAATCTATTTTTTTATACTTCTTTTTAATATGAATTACCATTTATAAGCAGATGAAATACCTTTTTAAGCACCTTATTAACACTTTCCAACAAAATTGAAAAGTGTTCATGCATTCGGTTTGTCTGTCCGTCTGTCCACGCTGTAACTCCAGTAAATATACTCGGATTTTCATGCAATTGATAAAGGTTACTTAGGGTCACCAAGGCATGTTTGGTATTGTATATGAAGCATGTAGGATTAATAGTTCATTTACAGGGGCACTCAAAAGAATTCCATTACATTATGGTATATGCATGGGGAAAAATCGTTTGCAGAGTATTTTAATGACATTATGCTATTTCAAATGTATTGAAACCGATATAAATCACGGAATTTCACTACGATCACGTTAGAACAGGGCATTCATAGCATTTATATTCATTTACAGTAGGGATGCACAACCTGTGGCCCGCGATGGGTTAACCCGCGAATCTCGTCAATTTATAAGTGGAAAAAATTGCAATTTTTGTGCATAGGAAAAATCGTGAATTTCGAAATTTGCGGGGGGGGGGGGGGGGGGAATTGAAATTTTCATCAGTCAGTTAAGAATAGCGAATTTCGTTGAGCGGGTGCGGAAAAACGGCGAATTTTGCCGATGAGGCTCGGAACAATCGTGAATTTGGTTGATCGACACAAAAAAATCGCGAATTTTGTCTATCAGGGGCATGAAAATCGCAAATTTCGTTGATCAAGCACGGAAAAATCGCGAATTTTGTAAGATGAGGCGCGGAAAAAATTACTAACTTCACCGATCGGGCACGGAAAAATCGCGAGTTTTGTCGATCGACCCCGGAAAAATCGTGAATTTCGTTAGTCGGTCACGGAAAAATCGCGAGTTTTGTCCATCAGGCGCGAAAGATTGCAAATTTCGTTGATCAGATACGAAAGAATCGTCAATTTTCTTCATGATGGGCGAAAAATTTGCAAATTTGTTGATCAGCTGCGGCAAATCGAGAGAAAACAATCGCGAATTACGTTAATTTGCCGCGGGAAAAATTGCAAATTCCGTCAGTCAATTAAAAATCACGAATTTCGTCTTTCGGATACGGAAAAATCGCAAATTTTGTCGATTAGGAGAGGAAAAAGCTCAAATTTCGTTAATTGGCTGCAGAAAAATCGCGTATTTCGTCTGAACTTCGTCAATTTTCCGTGGGAAAACTGCACATTTCGTCAAGTCAGTTAAGAATCGCGAATTTCGTTGATCGGGCGCTGAAAAAGCGCGAATTTCGTTGGTCCGGCTCGAAAAAAATTGCGAATTTTGTCGATCAGGCGCGGAAATTTCTCAAATTTCGGTGATCAGGTACGGGAAAATCGGAAATTTTCTCGATGTTGCACGGAAAAATTGAAAATTTCGTTGATCGGCTACGTAAAAATCGCGAGTTTCATCAGTTTATCGCGAAAAAAAATCGCGAATTTCATCAATTTGCCGCGGAAAAAAAAGCAAATTTTGTCAGTCAGTTAAGAATCGCAAATTTCGACGATCAGGGGCGTAAAAATCGCAATTTTTGTCGATCGGGAACGGGAAATCGCGAGTTTTGTTGACCAGGCTGCGAAAAATAGCAAATTTCGTTAATCGAGTACGGAAAAGTTGCGAATGTTGTCGATCAGGCGCGGAAAATCGCAAATTTCGTCGATCGGGCGCGGGAAAATAACGAATCTCGGCGATCATGTGCTGAAAAATCGCAAATTTTGTCGATCAGGCGAGGAAAAATCGCAAATTTCGTTAATCAAGCTCGGCAAAATCGCGAATTTCGTTGATCAAGCGCAGAAAAATCGCAAATTTCGTTGATCGGCTCCTCCCCCCTTTATTCATAAAGTTCACATTTTTTTTTGGCACTAGCAACTTTCATGCCTATGTTTGTTTTTTAGCACTTTTAATAACGCAAAATGTACTCCCAAGAATAAAGTCAAGGAATATTATCAAGTGATAATATTGGTGATAATCAAGTGGTGATATCAAGTGATAATATCAAGTGATAATATACTTCTTCTAAATAATGCTTGCTATATCGCTGCTATATGTACAAACCTAAACTTTTGATATATCCTTGCCAACTGAATTGGATATGTACACTGGGTAGGGGAACCTAGAGTGGTAAAACTTCCTCCCCCTCTGAAAACCTTATTTTTTATCTGATTATAGGCCACCGATAACCTCCCCGAAATAGAATTATCTCCGTGTTACTGATGTGGCCCTCGACAACGCAGAAGATTTTGTAAGTGGCCCTTCTCTGAAAAAGGTTGTGCACCCCTAATTTACAGGGACACACAAAAGAAATCGGTTACAGTACTATCTTTGAGTAATAACTGCTGGAGTGTACCTTTTAAAATTCGGTACGAGCTTTTAAATTTAACTAATTTTTTGCATGTTACTCGTTATACATAAATTCTATACCTCATATACAGGGCAGCACAAAAGTATTCACATAGCATTCTCCTTATTAGAGGAAATTACTGAAGGGCAATTTTCAACTGAAGTATATGCATTTCTTAACTAAATTTTAGCATGCATGTAGTTAATAGATACAAACCTATACATCATATACCGGGCTGCTCAATAATGTTCCGATTGTAGATGGTAACAGTTGAAATGGGTCTTTCAAATGTGTTATGCGTTTCTATATGGTTGAATTTGACATAATATTTTAACTTATTAAACGGTGCAGTTTTATTACATTATTCTGAATGTGTTGTGAAGTGTTTAATAATCTATGCTTGACGCATGATTTTTCTTTCTTGTTAATATTAATTTCGGTATCATTCAGCATACCGTCATCAGTGTAAAGAATCATGGAATTTTGCCATATATACGGATTTGAGGTATTAGTTTATTGATCAATAGCAGTGCAGGAAATTATAGGCCAGGGTCGGCGAACCTATGGTACGCAAAAGAACATTTTTGGAACGCCGTTGATTGATATTTTAAATCAAGATACAGTGACATTCATTGCACAAAATTTACCGATACGTTGTGATATATAAATACCGATGTGTTGAGATTGTTTACATTCGATATTGAAGAATTTAAACTGCAGCTTATTAAATTCCAATATAGTTGAATGTGGGCTGAAAATTTTATCAAACAAAGACAAGATATGGAAAATATCGAAAAGATTATTAACAAATATAAGTAAAAATGCTGATGATAAAATTAGAGCAACTTGGAATTTAATTCCAGAGTTTTTTTTTTTAAAGAAACTTGTATTTGCATTTTAAAAACTTTTCCTCCTATCTACGACTGCGTATAATTATTTTCACAAGTGATAATATTAACCCATTACCTGCTGATGGTATGTTTTCGCACCATTAAAAATAAATTTTAAATTAACTATCAAGATATCACTATTTTTCGATATAAAAAATTGTCTTGATTAATTACAAAAAGTTCGAACATTAAATAAAGCAAAGATTATCGTTTAATATTTGTAGTGGCAAACATAAAAAAAGTTGAAGACGCCTATCTTACAGCTTCAGCAGTTAATGGGTTAAAACTCGAATATAAACAACTTACCAGATAAAAACAGTTCAGCTTGCATTCTGTTAAAAGAACTTAAGTATGAACCTCATATTTTCCCCCTCCAACATGCAACAATAAAAATCGCATTTAATGGCATTAATTTTTTTATTATTGTTTTTTAAAATATATTTATTTCTATAAATATTACAATGTAATACTACATGTATGTTGCCGTATTTTTAAAATCCCAATAAATAATTTTCGTATTATTTTAAGTCTTGATTTCCTTTTCCATTAAATACGTTTGATGGATGGCACGTCATGGCTACGAATTATAATTTTGGAGGAAAGTTGGCACACGGATGAAAAAAGGTTCGCCAACCCTGTTATAGGCAATAGCTAATATGAAATTGTGCATTGAAAGGAACTGGTGTAAAAGTATCTTAATTTGTCACATTAGCATTTAAAGAGATATCTGAGTTTGATTTTTTTTTTTTTTTTAAATTAGAAAACTTTCTGTGTAAGATAAAATCTTCGGATAGGCATATTCTTAAATCATTTGTCGCCAACCTTTTCTACAGCATTTTAAGTTGTAATCTTTTTCTTTCAGGAGACATGATTTTGTTTTCTGAAAGTATTTAACTCAAGAAACGTAAGACCATTTTTAGTAAATCCTCATATTTTCTTATAATGAGTGACAGAAGAAAAATCTCCCAAATAAAGCAAATTTGTGACACTAAACCTTATTTCAAAGTAAATCGTATAATATGAAATGTCAGACATTACAGATTCGAAGTTTTGGAAATTTGAAACAACTTGGATTAAAAGTTTCGCGGCACGCCTAAGATCTTTCGCAACACACAGGTTGAGAACCACTGTTTTAAACGAAGCAAAAATGAATATAATACTGGTTGTTTCAAATAGATTAGTCTATAAAAAGACCATTTCATTTGTTAAGGGGTCTCAGGACACTTAAAATTGGAAAAAAGGAAAAAAAAGACCATTTTCAACATTTAATATCTTAAAATGTATATCATTTTAAAATACAATTTTTACTGGGATGAGAAATATAAGTATGTTCTTTCATTTCATGTATTTAAAAAATTGCAAGATGCAGAATTAGCATTTACGGGGGGCTCCAAACTGTTAGACATTTTACGAGCAGAAAACTGATATGACAGCTTATACGCGCAGGATTACAAAATACATTTTGCAACTAGAAAGAAAATTTTATGCCTACTTATACTTAAGAATTCAATAATCACCCTGAACCTAAATAAATTTGTAGTTAAAGCATTTTTATATTTTTAATACAAAGTTGTATTGAGCTAATACAAAATTTTAAAAATTTCGACAGTATAATCACCTAAAAAACTTTTTTTTTGAACAATAAAAAGGAAATTTTAGGTTCAGTTTATACAGACTAACATAAAACATATGTTTTGAAATTTTCATGAAAAAATATTCAGAAGTTTTTGAGATATCGTGCGCGTTATGCTCAAAAACGTTATTTGGAAAAAAATGACTTCAAAGTTTCGAAAACGCCGTTTCAACTGTTGAGCGAGTAATAATTCTAAAAGCCATAACTTCTGCTCTAATGGGAATTTCAAGGAAACAATTACATCAAAATGTTCAGAAAAGATAGGGGTTTAACATCTAAAAAAAAACTGAAATTTCGAAGCTTAAAGAGTCCTGAGACCCCTTAAATAAATTATTTTGATACACCTTGCATAACTACACTAGTCGGATGTGCCAATCCGAAAAATTTTTTCTACTTGATGCATGCTAATACTTCAAAATTCGCCATCACAGTGCCAAAATTAAATGACAATCTATGTCCATCATGATGACTCTAGTCCAGGGTCGGCGAACCTATGGCACGCGTGCCACTTTTGGCACGCCAAAGAATAATTTTGGCACGGTGCAGAGTTTATTATGTCTAAATGAGGATACAGCGATTCCATACAAAATACACGAACTTGATGAATTGATTCGATTCTAAAATCGATTAATTGCAAATTGAAGAATTTAAATTTTATTCAATATGGTTTCGAAAATTTATCAAACAAAGAAAATATTTGAAAACTATCAAAAAGGAAAGATTATTACCGATGGTAAATTATGATAACTTGGAAATTAATTTCAGAATTATATAAATAAACTGCCTTTTTTTTCAATTTTAATAATTTTTTCTACTATTTATATCTGTGAGTCATCATTTTCGCAAATTTTTAATATAAAAAATCAAATAGAGAGTGGTTGCCAAATTACATTTAGTTTGCATTCTGTTGAAATTAACTGAACATGAATATATTAATTACTTTTCATCCAAGATACAACAATTAATCCCATTATGTTTTTAATTAATTTCTAAAATATAATTGTTTCTATAATTATTGCAGTGTAATACTTACGTGTATGTTACTCATTTTAGAAAATATCTTAGGTAATTTTCAAGTAATTTTGACTAATTATATTTCAATCGACAAAATTTGTTTTTTATTTGGCACGTCAAGGTCAAGTAAAATATTAAAAAAAAAAAAAAATTGGCACGCGACTATAAAAAGGTTCGCCAACCCTGCTCTTGTCTAAAGGATCTATTTATGTGAATGTGTAACATAATATCAAGTTTCCTTAAATTCCATGTACATTAGTTATTGAGATAGTGCTATCGCGAAAAGTACAGTCTAGCAGTGCTACCTGTAGGGCGATTTACACCAAAACGTAATCAGCACCAAAATATATAAAGGTATAACTGAATCTGAAGTTTGGTGAAATTCTGTGCATTAGTTCTTGAGATATAGCCATTGCGGAAATCAGGAATAATGCATCATAGAAGCGCCACCTATTGGGCGATTTATACCAAAAAGTAATCAGCATCAATTTATATCAAAGGTTTAAGTGAAACTCAAGTTTTATGAAAATCCGTACATAGTTCTTGAGATAAAGCTACTGCGGAAATCGTGAAAAACGCAGCCTTGCAGCGTCGTAAAAACTAATCAGCACCAAATATATGAAGGACTAACTGAAACTGAAGTTTTATGAAAATCCGTGGATGAGTTCCTGAGATATACCTACTTCGAAAATCATGAAATAGGCAGCACAGCAGCGCTACCTGTTGGACGAATTACACCAAAAACTAATAAGTTCCAATTTATATCAGGGACTAACTGAATTTATTAAATTCCGTTCATTAGTTCTTGAGATGGAGATTAGAGAAACTTGAGAACACTTATTCAAAAGTTAAGTATGAACATACAATTAAAAAAAAACAAAATGTTGATCTATATAATAGTCTCTTTTCTTTAAAATCAATTAATAATAATAAAATATATCAATAGCATTTTTTTCTTAAAATGCCAAAACACCATCTTACTAAAAACAAATAAGAAAGATGGATCAGCATGCAAAAACAAAATTTTAAATGTTTTTATTTTATGTTATTTTAATCTAGATTTTGCCTAAATATAAAAATCCGTGCCGGCTCGGCCCACAGGCGCAGGTAGATTTCGAAATTAAGTACTACTAATTTCACCAACAAAAACTAGATGAAGATTAACAATTTTATCTGGCCGCTTTTGACGAGATTTTAATTTCATTTTTCTGCAACAGCTGGTTTTATCAGAATCATGTTCATACGATACATTTTTCTTTAACCGCTATGCATTCTTAATTTGTATTTGCTGTAAGATTTGGTCCTATCAAAAACTTGTCAATATTAAAGTTGTAGATATTATTAAGAAGATTTATAATAAATTTAAGCGGATATCTTGAGAACTGACGAAGTTATGAATTTTTTTCTCCCTAAAATCCTAATGTTTCGCCCATTTTTAATTTGATCAAAAATCTGTCATACATAAATTTTCAGCCCTTTTCTAGAAGTAATAATAACTTTAAACTGATTTGATATGTATTATAATTAAAAAGTTATAGTTTTTTTTATGTTTTCACAAAACTCCTCCCTATTTCCACTCCCTTGGTGCCAGTGGCGTAGCTACGTTTTAAGAAATTTTGCGCTCCCCACCCCCCCTAAATAAAAAATAACGCATTATTTTTCCTCAAGATGAAAAAAAAAAGTATTTTTGGCTTGTACCGGGGGGGGGGGGGGGGGGATGCAGCTTCACTCTTCCTTGTTTTTAAGGATCCAGCTAATTTTATTCAAACACACGAAACTAAAATGCGTGGAACCCGAATATAGAAGATTTCTAGTTTTCGTCAATACTAAATTTGAATGGGAATTTCAAAAATTTAGCGGAACTTTCACGGAATATGACTGTTGTTTTAAGCGTATGGGAGTAGCAACAATGAAAATAAATTTTCAAAAAAACGCATTTGCTAAAACTACAATTATAATATTACAATCCCCAACATATTAGGAAGAACACGCACGAAAAAGATTAGATTTAGCCCGTTCGAGGTGCCTGCACAACCTACGATCATGTAGGTCCCTAAATTGACGTAAATGGCTGGAGGGACATCCGATCGAATTTGCGAAGATGATTGTAAGAACATTGTAAGATGCAGAGACAAAATAAGCGTGTTCGGTTCACAAAGAGGTTCCCAATTCAAATTCTTTTCTCCTATAAATTTCCCAATTATTCCTTACATAGGCAGATATACATATAGCTTTCTGTAATGCATATGAGCTGAATTTAAGTATATATGAAATATATTTAACTTTTCAAATGACAGAGCGTCATTTGTACTGGTCGCACTACGAAGACTAAAAGGTCCTGATAAGTCTTTTGTATGATTTGAGAAGGGAAAATTTGGGGGTATATCGCCCACATTTTATTATTTGGCTTTTCTCAATACCAATTCGACGGAAAAATGGAATTTCTAATGAAGAAGAAATAATATTTTTACTTGTTGTTCTTCCAGCTAAATCCATTTTGCATTGGTTCACAGAAGCCCCCATTACACGAAAATATTCATATGAAATGCTAAGAACACAAAAATCAGAGTGAAAACCAATCTATGTGTGTGATGGAGATAGCTAGAAATATCTACCGCACGTGTAAGTCTGAAAATTTGGATGAGGGTAGTCCAAGGCCGATCCTGACGCACATGAGGCTCAGATCTCTAATTTTTTTTATAATTAGCCGAGAATATTAATTAAAAACTAATCAAAACGGATTTCTTTCACAAAATGGCAAAATCGCGCGCACATCTGAATCTGATTCCACAGCCGAAACGAAAGAAATTAAGAATTTTCACTAATCAACGAAAACTAATTAAGATATGAATTTGAAATTTTGAAAAATATTTTACACCTGTGTATAAAATTTTTGGGTCGGTAATTTTTCTTAATTTTTTTCAAATAATTGATGGCGACAGTACGAAAGTTCGGAGAAATAACCATACAGGGACAGATATACATTAAAACCAAACTAAAAAGATATCTTTTTCCGACCCCTTCCCCCCCCATTTCATTTCCGAAAATCGATCGATCAGAGATTATATGGCATGCAGACATTTGTCTTAATTATTACACGTTGCCAAATTCTAAAAACATAATTTAAAAGATTTTATCAATTTGATCGATGGTTATTAATGTGCTCTCGGTCGTCAAGAGTCCCGTGATATGAGTTAAAAGAGTTCTTCTACAAGGGTTTCTCCCCTTTATTTACATTTAAAAGTATGTTTTCCAAAATATAGACTTCGTTTACCACAATCATCGAATATTAACAACACATTCTTTTCTCAGATTCTATGGGAATTAATTCATTCAATTTAGCTTACGATTTTCTTGCAGGTTTTGGCTCCCCCTTCCAGCGCAGGGGACGCATTCTTATCCCGGGTACTATGGTCCCAATTTCAACTGGGTTTTGCTCATTTAACTTGGTCTTCGATAGCCATACAGTTTTTAGTTCTACTTTCTACAGCCAGGAGGCATTTTTATCTGAGGTTCCATCGGCTGATTTTTAACACTTTCAAACAAAGTTGAAAAGTGTTTGACTTCGGTTTGTCTGTCCGCGCTCTAACTCCTGTAAATATACTCGGATTGTACTGAACTTTTTGGATGTTATTAATGTTTATCATAGCACGTTCCCTATTTAAAATGAAATTTCTAGCATGTTTAGTTCATTTAAAGGGACAGCCAAAAGTTTTCCGTTACATTAGGCCTATGGGAAAAAATCTTTTATAATTTTTAATGATGTTACATGCTTTCAAAAATAACAAAATTGATATGCATTTATCACGTGTACTAAAATACGCATTATGTAGAATATGCGGTGCAAAGAATAGTTATTAGTAATTTACAGAGCCACACAAAAGAATTCCGTTACATAATGATGTAGGGGTGGAGGGAATTGTTTGCGACGTATTTTAATTATGTTAAATTATTTGATGTGTGATGTATTGATATACGTCACTGAGGTTTGCAATAACTTATTTCATGTATAATACGAAGTGCATACCATTTACTTACATGGACACACAAAAGATTTCAGATACTATATTATATCCGAAGTACTGTACAGTAGCGATGATTGCTGGAAATGCATTCTTAATTATGTCATGTGCTTTTATGTTTCACTATATGTATGCATTGTATACGGTGTGTATAAATGCTGTAATTCATATACTGGGATACACAAAGGAATTCGTAATAGTTACTGGGTATGATTGCAAATTGCTTAAAGGTGGTACTTAAATGAGTTATGCATTTTTACGATGAACTACATTTAGTTTACTAAGAAATATTTGTAGAATATAGATAAGATGACATACAGGGTTACGCAGCAAAGAATTGATACATGGCCGTCTATAAATGATAATTTCTGGAAATGTGATTTCAGTAGTTTTAAGAGTGTTTTACTTTGAATTAAACTTTAGCTAAATAGTGGCGTGTAATAAAGGTACTAGGTTAACTACAGGGTTGTAGAAAAGTATACAAGTATGTTTCCATCTATTAGTATAAATTGCTGAAAGAGAATTTTCAACCTGTTATGCGTTTTCTTGCTAAACTAAATCTCCCCATTATATAGTATATATATCAACCTACAGATCAAATACAGGGCTGTTCAAAAGAATTGGAATACATATTTGCTATGGACGGTAACTGCTGAAGTCAGTTTTTCAAATGTTTTGTGCGTTTTCTGAAATGTTTACTTAGTTTTCTTATGTACCTTATTTCTCTAAATAACGAAGTTTTGTTAAAGCATTCAGAAAGTGCTGGAAAGTGTTTCATAATCTATGCTTAACGCATGATTTTTCTTACTTGTTTTCTTTCACTGAGGAATTTTTTTCTTACAAATCATATTACGATTGTCTTCAGATTTTTTGGTGCATGCGCGGCACGCCTGCTATACGGGGGCGCAGAAAGTGGGAACCCGTGCTGGAGATTCCTTTAGAGAAAGATAAATTTGAATGTAGGTTTTTCGTGGTTAGAGATGCGTGTGTAGTAGGTCCGGTATACGCTGCCGAAGACAGTGGAGACCCATCCCAAACGTTCATTTTGAGACATTCGTCATTATTTTTTTTTATTTTAATATGAATAGAGGTTTTAATCATTCGCGGTTCGTTTGGAAAAATTTACGGGAGGGTCAGCTACTGTAACAAACGAACAATGTTCTTTTGATACCAGAAATGTGAATCCAGGTCGCCAACAGGCCTTTTGATTTATAAACTGGAGGCTAGACCGTTAGAAACCTCCATCAGCGATTGACAATTATTGATCTTTCCTTTCCTCCCACCTTCATTGAATTTCTTCAGAACAATCACACCCACACACAAAAGCAAAGGTCAACAATTCTTATTTATTTTCGAAAATATGTGAAATAATTTCGGTTTAAAGCTCCTCTCAACTTGGCGCCCCTATTTAATTACAATGCGCCTCAATTTAGGTACATAATTATCTTAGGTACCAAGTATGCTGAGCCATCCCTACAAACATTTACAAAAGCTTTTTCTTTCTTCATTATTTGGATATAACAAAATATCTTACTAAAGAAAACATTCATATACAAAACAAAATTTAAAAAATCAAAAATTTTATTATTTTTTTTTTAAATATGTGAATTAATTTCTGTTTAAAACTTTTCTCAATTTGGCGCCCCTAGGCCTCGGCGCCCGGGGTGTCCGCCCCCTTTGCCCCCCCCCCCCCCCTAGCTACGCCACTGCTTGGTGCATAATTGCGACTTTCACCGTGCAGACAAAATTTAGTACATATACACATAAATATACTATACAGTCAACTCTCTGAAATCCGCACTACACATTGTAAGGTAAACAATGAAAATAGGCATTAACAATTAAACTCATAACGTTAAATTTGGGGTCTTTTTTTTTTTCCTAGTTATCAATTTTTCAATAAATACATATTTAAATATAAATTGGATATAAATATTTAAATTTCCTTAAGTAACAAAATTTTATCTTGGAGTAAGAAATAATGAATATTCATAGACTACTGAAAAATATTATTGACAAGAAACCAAAACTGAAACTAACATTGTGTTGTGTCAATGTTTAACAAAATGAATAAGTAAAATTTGTGTTGTATATAATTCAATTTTTCTATTAAACCAATGTTGCATTATGTTTTTCTTTTCCATTGTAATTTTTGTGCAGTTGTTCCTAATTTATAGCCCGGTAGCAGAAAGTTCGAGACGGGAGACGATCGTCGCAGATTTTCTTTTCTCTTTTGCAGACTCTTTTTCATCAAACCTTTATTTTGTTTCATATTATGTTTAGCTCTTTATTACTTAATACAAAAAGTTAAGATTATTATTAATAAAAATTTATAAAATACCTAAAAACACTACAGGTAAGTGATTGTTTAATTAATTAACGCTTCAATTGTAAAAATATTTTACCTGCAGATTATTTTTTGTCCCTGAAGTATCTGTCGTAGACACCTGGAGAATTTTCTGCTACGCTGATTTATAGTCGGATAAAAAAAAAATGTAAACAAAGGGATATAATCTGCAAAAATATATAACCCTTGGTCCGTAAGTGTGCGGATTTCACAGAGTTGTCTGTATACAAACTTTTTAGGTGGAGATGGTTTTGGGTTCCTGGGGTCACATAATTAAAAGTTAATGAAGGAATTTTTCAAAAGTCGCACTATGGTAACGACTGCAATAGGTATTTCTTATGAAATCAACATAAATTAGTAAACTAAATTATTAAGTACTCAAACCCAAAAGGGCAACTTTATGAAGGGTTGCAAAAAAGCCGGCTAAAATTTAAAAAAGCCACGCTGGTGGCTTTTATTGGTTTTAACCGACTTTTTTGGGCCAAAGCTGGCTTTTATACAGAGAAACATCTTAATTATAGACTACACACTTTAAAGTGTTTTTAATTAGTTTTAATGACATTCAGTTGATTTAGAATACAATAAGTAACGCAATTTTTCAATAATAAAGACATAATACTGAGGAAGAAAAAAAACCAAAAAAAAAAAAAAAACTTAGATGGATCTGCTAGAGATTTAAGTGAGAGTTGGAAATATGTCAGCTAAATTTAAAAAAAAAAAAAAAAAAAAGCCATACCAACTGTTTTATCTGGTTTACACTGACCTTTAACTACTCCCTCCCCTTTTCTTCTTCACTTTTACTGCTTTATAAAATTAATGAGGACAATGATTACTAAGTTACATGTTTTATTACTTAACAAATTTTTACTAATATACAAGTCTTATTTTATTTCTCTTTAATATTTAAAATCATGCATAATCATATAATAAAAATGAAATTTCTGACTATTAAAAACGATATTATGAACAGCATATGCATGAATATGCACTCTTTTAAATAGCAACAAACTTTGCAAAATTTTATTTCAATTTTACTTACAGAATGTATTTTATTTATTTAATTTGCATAATTGCTAGATTTATTTTTATACACTTATGTACCAAACTCTCCTTAAATATTATACCCTTTTCTAATTTCTCTTTTTACGATTATAATGTAATCTCTCCATATGGACTCGTAAGAATTAAGAATGTTTCCATTGTGACGTGCTACATTTTGTGATTGTTTAATGAAATTTAATCTTTAAAATGTGTGGCATATGTGGGGCTATGTAGTATAGAATTTTAAAACACCAGTTTAAAGTCTAACTTATATTCTTTTCAATATTTATATATTTTTTTAGATTCTTTTACTAGAAAAAATTTATGTGTATAAAAAAATAATCTAAATTTAATATGAATTAACTGTAAACCAACTTTTAATAATAAAAAACGGCTTTTTTCAAGTGGTTAAAACCAAAAAAAGGCCAGCCGGCAACCCTAACTTTATGACATAATTCTTTTTTTTTTTTTTTTTCGGAAATGCATAAAACTAGTAGGTGTTGTTGTTCAGGAACTATGTAACAGAACTGTTTTTTCCGTTTTTTTGCAAATTCAATAGATCTTTCAGAAAATATTGTCAAAGTGGGTGTTTTGAGCCGAATTTACATAGAGCATAGCATTTACATAGCAAAAGAAGAATAACCACTCAAGGAAGGGTGAAAAGAGTCTGTCACGTGATCAAAATCTCTTATAACTCAATAAGTAATTCATTTATCAAAAAATGGAAAACACAGTTCGATCCCAAATCGCTTCCATAGTCAGGCCTTCTAATTTTATATTTTTCCGTTAAAAAATGAATTTGTAAATGCGTCAAAACATTTTTCTCTTGTTGAGCAGAGCAGTTAAGAACAGCCTTAAATTAAAATTAAACTGATATAATATTAAATCTGGAGGTTTTTATAAGGAAAAATTTTTAGGAAGAATTCTGATAAAGGCATTAAAGATTAAAGAATCATAAAATCTTCAAATAAAATACCACTACACTGAATTTAAAAAAGATTATTTATTGTCAAAAGTTCACATAGGAACATGATACTCAAAAGTATGCAGAACCACCCATGACATTAAAGAGTAAAAATACATGGCTTAAAACCAAATAGTATTAAAATAACTCATCACAAGAGCTATATCATCCTTGGCCAAATCCACTTCCAGTTCAACATTCAAATATCATTTTCAGTCCTGAATCAGAGAAAAAACCTATAAAAAAAATATATATATATATATGTGTAAAAATATGACTTGTACATGAATGTTAGTAACAGCAAATAATGTTAAAGTAGATACATGGTAAAAAAATTTAGTTTTACACACACAGATTCACATACTACAAATATAAAAATCTGCACAAAGATAAAAATATCGAATTTAATTCATTCATTGAAATTTTAGATTTCTTTTGTTAGCATTAAATCCCCAATGCTAAAAATAATGGAGTTTCACTCACATTTAGTGAAAAAGCGGAATGAAGCTTCTTCTCATCATTTGCAAACAAAATGCAAAATACTAGATTAATTTCAGTATCAGATTGCAATTGAATTTTTCTTTATACAAGGGCAGATCCAAGATTGTCACAGGGCTCAGGGGCGTAGCTATAGATTTTTTCAGGAGGGGGAGTATAGCACAAAATTAGCACTCGCCACTCGCCAGGCGTCGAGTAACACTTAAAACGTGGCGATTAACTTTATTGTCCTCACTCGCCAAACTCAATGGGCACCACTCGCCAAACGCGATGGTTGAAAGATCGATGCCAGGGAGGAAAGGGGTGAAATTCGTTCGGAATTTACGGCGTCCAAATCGGCGATTCTCCCGAACGTAAGAAAAGAAAGTAGCAGGGGTGATTCTGACTCGAATTTTCCGAAAATTTAAGCATTCGATTCCGAAGAAAAAAAAAAAAAAAAAAAAAAAACTGTCATTAGTCCGAAAATTCGAACATAAAAATATCGCTAATTTCGATATGGTCGCCGAAAAAAATCCATTTCGTCAGTCTTTCGTAGAAAAAAAATCACCAATTCCGTCAAAGAATCGCGAAAAAACGTGAATTTCGTCCAAGGACCGCGTAAAAAACGCGAATTACGTCAAAACATCGCGGATAAAACGCAAATTTCGTGAAAAGATCGCGGATAAAACTCAAATTTTGTGAAAAGATCGCGGAAAAAACGCAAAATTTGTGAAAAGGTCGCGGAAAAACGCAAATTTCGACAAAGAATCACAAAATTCTACAAAATATCGCAGAAAAACGCAAATTTTGTGGAAAGATCGCGGAAAAACGCAAATTTCGTGAAAAGATCGCGGAAAAAACGCAACTTTCATGACAAAATCTCGGATAAAACGCAAAATTCGTGAAAAAGTGGCGGATAAAACGTAAAATTCGTGAATAAATCGCGGAAAAAACGCAAAATTTGTGAAAAGATCGCGGATTAGCGCAAATTTCGACAAAGAATCGCGAAAAAGAATCACAAAATTCTACAAAATATCGCAGAAAAATGCAAATTTTGTGAAAAGATCGCGGAAAAAAGAAACTTTCATGTTAAAATCGCGGAAAAAACGCAAATTTCGTCAAAAGATCGCGGAAAAAACAAATTTCGTCAAATAATCGTGAAAAAAAACGCAAATTTCGTGAAAAGATCGCGGAAAAACGCAACTTTCATCAAAAGATCGCGGGAAAAAAAAAGCAAATTTCACGAAAAGATTGCGGTAAAAACACAAATTTCATCAAAAGATCGCGGAAAAAACGCAAATTTCGCCAAAAGATCGCCTAAAAACGCAAATTTCGTCAAAAAATCTTGAAACAAAAATGCAAATATTTTCAAAGAATGGCGAAAACCCCCCACAAATTTCATTAAAAGATTACAAAAAAAGGCAATTTTGTGAAAAGATCGCGGAAAAAATGCAGATTTCGTCAAAATATCGCGAAAAAACGCGAAATTCGTTAAATGGTCGCAGAAAAATGCATATTAGTTATTAGTGCCGAAGGAGGGGGGGGGGGGGGGGTCCCCTCTGCTGTAACCTTTCTGAAAATTTCCTGTGAATTTATTTCATTGCAATTAATAGTAAAAATAAAAATTTTCAGTTGAGTGTAATCATATCGAATGGTAAGTAACATATATATTAGTAAATTACAATGTTGATAGTTAGAAAAAACACAATTTTGTATATAGCGTACATAACTTTGTTACTGGCCAGTGGGTAAAAAAAAAACTGGCCAGTGAAAAAAATCAGTGTACTGGCCAGTGGCCAGTGGGTAAAAATGTTAATTTTGACCTATAAGGGGGAGGGGTTAAAAAATTCCCATTTTAAACAAATTGCTCTATTTTTCAACTGAAATATTATGTGCAAGGTGTGTTTAACGATAATGATACTTAAACGTAAAAAAAAAAAAAAAAAAAAAAAAAATCCTTTCCAAAGAAAAATACTGAAATTAAAAACATAAAAATTATAATTATTGGTTCATTTAATGAAGGTTTAAAGGCGATTTTGTACAGAGTGTAACACACGTAGTACACACATAATGCAGGCTTTAATTTTCATTTATTCAATTATTTATTAAATTTTAATTTTAATTCTTATTTTAAGTGGTATGGTAAATAAGTTACTACCATATTTTTAAATTTAAATGTGTGACAATAAAACTCACAGAAGTATATTATTTAATTTCCTTACTCAAAATTTGCTTTTTTCCTAAGTCACACACGTAACATTTTTAAAAAGCTATTTAAAAAATAACTATTATATCAAAATGATAGGTTTTTGCATAAAAGAATATGGTAAAGTGTATATTTTTTAAAGAATTTCTTTTTGGATTTTTAAATAAGAAATATATTGAAAAATCTTTGATTAATTAGAAATCTTTTCTTTCAAAATGCCACAAACGTAACATGGAATGGCCCTAAAATACACCTCTTTCATAATTGAAATTAAAACTAGATTAATTTCTAACAGTGTTTTGCTTTATTTACCAATTGAATAATTGTGTTAAAAATTACTCTAATAGATTCATTTCTATTTTCCTATCTTGCAGTGGCATATCTAGACTTATTATTTTAGAGGGGGTGGAGGTATAGTAAAAGTTTATAAGAGAGAATCAGAAGATATGGTAAAAATTTTGCTTTAAACAGGTCTTTATCATAGCAGGTAATGCATCTATTATACAATCAAACCTGCTAAGACGAAATCGCATGGGACTGGGAAAAATTTTGTTTTAGGCAGTTTTTCGTCGTTACAAGTACAATTCGATGGTTATAACACATTTTTTTAAAACGGAATACTGAAAATTATCTACTAAAAAGGTATCTCAAAATCTCAATAAATAGTAAATAAAACCAAGTAAACAGCAAATTTAAAATTATTTAAAAGCATTCACACTCTTCTGCCCCCACGCCTCCTTCAACACGTTCTAGGACACATTGTGGAGCATACATGCATGACATTAGCAAAACTTAAGTATCAAATACTATTTTACATTTTCACATAAATGTGATACATTTGAAACTGCTATGGCCAGAAAATTGGCTTAAACTGCGAAATTTGACAGTATTTTCTGAATTCTTTTTAATCATAAATTTTGGTTGATAAGAAGCATTTTGTGTATTCGAGATTCAGAATCACTCAATTAGATTTAAGACGTATTTTAAATGTAAATAAAGCTTGTTTCTAATCAAAAATTTACACAACCATAGAAGAACCCTTTTAGTCGATATTTTGTAATGCTATGGAAATAAAATAACACAATCACAGTGCTGTAACGAGCTGAATAACAAGTCTATAACATAACAAGCATTTATGTGAATAATAATAATAAAAAAGGTTGAAGACTTTGCAGTTCATACTGAGAAGATGTCTCAATCTATGTATTACCTTAAATCACAGATTTTTAACTGATAAATAGCAAGTGTAAGCGTTTTATTAATGTTTTCTAAATTTATTAAAATTAATAATACACTTTCAGTGTTGACTCTAAGCGCAACACCCGGTGGCTCTTTTTATTTCTTTTTTGCGCCAGGCGGTTCTTTTAAACCCTTCCAATGTGCCCGGCTGCCCTTTTTAACACTTCCTATGCACCCCGTGGCAATTCAATTGATCCCGGGAAAATATTGCAAATTTTAGGGACTCTAAAAAAAATCAGTTTAAAATTTTTTTTGTGATCAAGATACAAGTGTGCCCCCCCCCCCTTTTTTTAGAATAGTGTTCCCTTTTTGAAAAATTCCCGCCTGGCGGCCCTTTTTTTATAGAGTCAACACTAACTTTTAATCATCACATATCATGTTTTACATAATAAAATGTGTGTAAAGAGAGCCTGTGTATAACGGAAAACTTGGCTGAAATGACTATTTCGTCGAGGGGGTGGGGTGGAGCCCCATCAGTCCACCCCCTGAATACACCACTGCTATCTTGGAATTATTCAGCATGAAAATAAAAATCAAAGGATAAGATAACAAATTGTTAAGTGAATAGTTAAGGAAGCAATTTCAAACAATACAATAAATGTAGATTCAAACCTAGAAAAATTGGATATATTTAGAGAAAACTATTTAAATACATGAAATAAGGTAGTGAAACTAATGCTAGTGTTTGCATTTAGCCTTTTTTTCACTTAACATTAATTTTTCTGGTCTTCAAAGAAGTGCACCTAACGATAATATCGTCCAATTTAATAAAATCTCCTATTTTACTTTCACATTTTAAAAGCATTAGGCTGATAAATCTGTCATCATCGCTCATGGTAATTCATAATACATCTTTTTAAATAATTCTTAATCGACTATAAGGTTCTTAGACGCAACATCATTAGCTATTGTGAATATTGAGATACATAGTTTGGAGGCTTGACCCAAATAGTCTGGATTTCTTGGCACTTGGCATGACAGAAAAGTGAGTTAACACATTATGGTTTGAACATACACATCAAATATTATTTCTATTTGATTCTGGAAGTCAAGTACACCAGAGGTTTCTGAGACCCAGGAGGAAAAATATTAATAACTTATTACAAGTTAGCGATACTCAAAGTTGCTTTGCTGAATTCTAATTTAAATATGGAATATATTGGTGCAATAATCATTGTCATTTAAGCCCATTATTATAGTGTCCAAAATTCTTTAAATTATTTCCTGTAAAACACATGTATATCATCAATTTTTATTGCTGTGTTATTATTTTCATCTATTCTCTTCCATGGAAACCCTTTTCTTATGGTGCTTTCGGAAGTCAGCTTCAGCTTCTTTTCCCATCTTTTCAGCAAACACAATTCAACTTCTTATCAGAATATACATTCCTGTGGAATCATAGTTTGTACAGTACTTTACATTATAGTGATGCAGTCAATGACACTAAAATTTGATGTCTCCAGAATTTCAGTTAAAATTTTTATTTTATTCAAGATATTTTTCTTGGGAAAAAAAGAAAAAAAAAAGATGCAACAAATCAAAAATTTTCACTTTCTTATAAATACCAAATGCTTCTTTCTGTTCATGTAGAAGAATCAAATGTCTTTTCATGGAAAGTTTCTCCTATTCTAGTATTAGAAAATTCTATATTAAATGAAAGCTTCTGATTTGCAGATTTATGTCTGGCTTTGACGGTAATGACCAAAGCCCTCATATAACCATGCAAGCGATAACTTATTGATATGGCACTAGTCACAAAAGATGCAAATAATTTGTTCATTGCTTATCGCTTGTGACAGTAGAAAATTTTTTTAATTGGAACAATTATTTTTTTTCTTTCAGAGATCTAAATGAACATTTTCTCTTTATTTTGCCAACCATCATTAATTTAAGGTTTGCGAATTTTATGTCTTCTATTGTGTACGAGTAATAATCGTACTTTATATGAAAATTAGCATCATGTTAGTTTGAGATTTTTGAGAAAATAACAAAGTTTTGGAGAAAATGAAGGAAATAGATTAGAGACACTGTCGATGGACAACAGTAGAGAAATTCAGGTCTGGTAGATGTGTAACATTTTCGTAGCACAGAGAAACACAATGACAAATTGAATCTGGCTGCTTTTTGTATTTCTTTCGAAAATTTAACTTGTTTACTGTTACAGAACTCAGAAAGGTAATTAGCAAAACAATAAAAATTTCCTTTTTCTTTTACTATTATTTTAAAAACTAGGGGGCTCGGCCACCTACGAGCTACGCTCGCCAACCCCCATCCAGACACCGCAGACTCTAAATGCACGCTAATTTGATCGGCTTTAAAAAGATTTCGAAAGATTGAATTATAACTTTTTAAAAAGTGGCGATCTTCATATAAACGGATTTCTATTAATTCCTCTTTGATTGGGGAATTTTAACGCCAAATCTGCTGCGGTACTACTTGATTATCCCGTCGACCAATTTTGCCAAATTATATAAATCGCCAAACCACTCGCCAAATTATACAAATTGACGTAATTTTTATTTTAAATAACGAAAGAACAAATAAATTAGTGCAACATTAATAAAAATACAAATAAAACATCGAAATAAAAATAACTTGATGACGTAGACACGTGTAACAACATTTCAAAATAAGCTAATATAAAAGGAATTAAGTAAACAGTCTTTGTTTCCTGGTACTTTTTAACAAAGCGAAAAGAAAGTTCTTTTAAAGGAGACATTTAAAATTAATCGTTTTAAATGTGACGTAATTTTGACCAAGTTATTCTTTCTCTTTTAAATATTCACGTGAAAATACTTGTGTTAGAAATGAAATATTATTTGCGCTTTCCTAACAAAAATAGTTGAAAAGTATCCTCTCAAAATATCAAATAAATGTCTAGCACAATTTCTAAATTTAAACTGTTTTGCAATATTTTGTGTTCATTTTATGTAATAACTGTAATGTGACGTAATTTCTCCTATTTAAGACTTCTAACGCATGTTAATGAATTTATTATTTTACAATATCCATTCTCTTTTAAAATTCACGTGTATACTTTTTATGACGTAATTTTTAATAAGTTCCTGCTTTTTGTACATAATTATTTAATTCTAATTCCAAATGATTTTTTCTGTTTATAATAGTCACGTGTAAATAAAATTTTTAATTTATTTACACGTATCATTTTTTTTTTTTTTTTTTTTTTTGAAACAAACATTATTGTTTGCGCTGTTTATACAGTTGGCAACAGGGTATATTAGTACAATTTTCTAAAATAAGTAAAAAATATCTCTCGAAATGCTGAAAATTTGAATTTAAAATAGAAATAAAACCTCAAAAAATGCGTGAAATTAAAAAAAGAAATACAGTCTGCACACCGGGAACTTCAAACGTATAAAATGATCTAAAAAGGATTAAATTCCCATGAATAGTTTTTGCTCCTATAAAACTTTTTTAGTGGAACGATTTTGTCCAACTTTAGCATTAAATATCTCTTAAAATAATTCTTTGATTTGAAAACTGTCTGCATCAGCGTGTTTATCAAACATTTCTGTATAATACTACCGCTTTTCATATTTTTGTATGCATTATTTTTCTTAATATTAACGAAGAAAGACCTCCGGTCACAAAAAATTCAAAATCGGCGGCGGTGGCGGTGACAGCGGTAGTTACTTTTTTTAGAATAGAGAGAAAGAAAAAGTCTTTCAAAAATCCTGAATTTCCCAAAGCTGCCCAAGTTTACATATATTGGAGAGGGAACCCCCCCCCCCCCCCCCCACACTAAAGGAAGACAGTTACTATGCAACAAATAAAAATTTTAATGTAGATGCATATTAAAGATGTTTAAAAAATTTACAAAGTTATTTAAAATGAAAGCCAGATTAAAGCTGTGGACAAAAAATTTCCCAACTTATAATTAAAAAATTTCTTAACTTGAAACAAATTGCTTTTTTTTCCAACTGAATTGATATACATACTATGTGTGTTTATGATAGGGTGTAAAAAAATCATGTTTTTTCTTTAAATCGGATTTTTATGATTTTTTTCCCAGCATTCAAATATTGAATAGCTACCAAGAGTTTTAGGTTTCCAAAACAATTAAAACACCAATTGCTAACATAATCTATGTTTTTACACTTTAATTAATAAAATTATAATTATTAGTTAGTAATTAAAGAAATTATAAAACTACAAATTAGTAGCTTCATTAGTTAGTATCATACAGTAATGTTATGTACATTAATATTGTAATAATTATGTAAAACTTTATTAAATACTAGTGATATTTAACATTTATTAAAATTATTAATAACTGCATTTAATATTAAATAGTTAACACTATTTCAAATTAATAATTATTAAACAACAAACTATTTAATTAGGAACATATCATACATTTTTAAGCTTTAATTATTAAAATAATAATGTAGTATTCATTTTAGAAAAAAAACAAAAAAAAAAAAACAAGATGCTAGTTCAAAAAAGGGCACTATTTCATGAGGTAGTAGTATAATGTGTTTAGTAATGATATAAGGAAAAAAAAATAATAATTTTTAGTGTGATAAGTAAAGTGTCCTAAATTTTTAATAATTTTATGAATCACAAATTGAAAAATACAATTAAATAACATGTTTTAATGATATCCTGTTTTCTTTTTCTAAAGAAATAAAGTTCTATCATTTTTTTCAAGATCTTGGGCACATGAATTTAGAAATACTGTTGAATGAGGAAGTTTTCTACAAGAAATCTCTGGCTACAATTACGGGTGAATTTAACTATTTTTTTAAGGCAGAGTGCATTTTGCCAATTTCAAAAGACAGGGTGCGGCAACCTTAAAAAAATGGCCTAGAAGAAACAGTAAGTAATTACAGATTTAATAAAAACTGCAAATAAATAATTTCATTAGTTAGTAGCACATATAACAAAACTAACAAATATTATTTGCAGCCTTTTTTGCATTTGTACCTGTACTAAAATTACTGTTCATCACCAGAATCTAAACTTGCACACATGAATGTGTATGCTAACCAAAAAAATTATGAAAATGAGTTAAATCCATTCAAAAATTATGAAAATGAGTTAAATCCATTCATACATCATACATAACAGAATAAATATAAGGATAGCCAGTAAGACAGTTATATCAGAAATCCTCAGAATATTTATGTAATAGAACTATTTCTCAGTAAAACCTCTCAGTGGGGATTATTGGCTTTCAATGATTCAATTTTTTTCTTTTCTTTTTAGGAAAAGTTTTACTACCTTTTCAATCCCTAATTAATTTTTTTTTTAGTATATATAAGTTACAAAGTAAAAAAAGAACATTTATTCAACCTATACGGAAGAAACTCTTGTCGTGATTAACATTTTTATACAAAATTAGTTCTTTTTCTCTTATACATTCCCTTACAATTTAGCTGTTGAGCAGATGTCACTCTCATTCTTCTTTAACTCGAGATTGCTATTAATTTATTATTACAAAAGTAGAAGAAGAAACTGACTACTTATTCTTTTACTTGCAGAAACTTATTACACTTACTATGTTTATTTTATATAAAATAATGCATAAATTGATTACTAAAAAAGGCCTGACATGGCAAATTATATTAGATTTAAATATAATTTTTAAATGAAACTGTTTTATGTTGGATAAAAAGAATGCTTTTTACAAACTCAACCATTTTTAATTTTTTACAATACTCATGAATTAAGCTTAGAAACAATTGTTTAAAGCTCTTTTTATTTTTCATAAGTCAAAATACCTGTAGAAACTTTCAAATTATGTTCATCTTATAATTTAATACTTTTTTTGACATTTTAAACATTTAGAAAATTTTTGATTTTAATCAATGATTTTTTTTTTAAATCGGTTGATTAAAATCATGATTAAAATCAACTGATTAAAACTGTTGACACCCTAGTTTATAATAATGATACTTATACATAAAAAATACTTTCCAAAGAAAAATACTGAAACTAAAAACATAAAAATTATAATTATTGGTTTGTTTAATGAATGTTTAAGTGCACCTCTTTCCTTTAAATAATTAAAGTCAAAACTAGATTCATTTCTATTTTCCTATCTTGGAATCATTGAGCATGAAAATAATAATATATCCAACTGCTAAATGAATAGTTGTTAACGAAGCAATTTCAAACAATACAATAAATGTAACATTTAAACATAGAAAAATTGCATATATTTAGAGAAAACCAGCATTAGTTTAAGGTTTGCAATTTTTTTGTCTTCTATTACGTATGAGTCATAATCGCACTTCATATGAAAATACCGTCATGTTATTTTGAGAAAGGAACAAAGATTTCGAAGAAATAAAGGGAATAGATAATTGACAAGACACTGCTAATGGAGAACTGTAGGGAAATTCAGGTCTGCACAGCTGCCAGCTCTCCACTAATCTTCCTTAATGTCTGGATTAATTTGACCCAGGTTAACTACATTTTGAACCAGAAAATGTATTACATGAGTGCTTATTTATTTTTCAGGTTACTATGGGGAACATATTTAATATCATTTCTTTAAAAAATTTCTGGTTCGAAACGTATTAAACCAGGGTCAAATTAACGCAAGTATTACATAAGATTAGTTTGAGGTTGGCACCTATAGGTCTGGTAGATGTATGATATTCTCGTAACATAGAGAACACAATGACAAATTAAGTCTGGCTGCTTTTTGTACTTCTTTTGATAATTTAACTTGTTTACTGTTACAGAACTCAGAAAGGCAGTTAAAAACAATACAAATTTCATATTTTTTTTACTATTATATTTAAAAAAAAGAAAAAGGTCTTTCAAAAATCTAGAATTTCTCAAGTTCACATATATTGGAGTGGGAGGCTTCCCCCCCCCCCCTCCACCCCCATCACGATGCCTCTGAATCCTGATAAGGGCACAATTTTTTTGTCTGAGAACAAATAGGGTGCTATTTTTTGAATGAGGGGCAAGAGAGGTGCTATATTTTTTAAACCAAAAGACAGGCAGAGTGCAGCACCCTCCTGAAACTGCCTGGGGGAAAACTGATCATCAGTACAATACAATATAGGACTTGGTTTTTATGGCACTGACCAAATTAAATGAAAAATATGACTTGAACCATTTTAGTTCTAAATGCCTCCAATCCAATTAAGATTAATGGAATAAAATACTAATTGCTTAGTATGAACAAACTGTTTGTTGCTACATTTGGTGCAACCATATTGTATTACTATATTATTTTTAATGAAAAGAAAATACTTTTTATTACTCAAATAGCTCATTAAAAACTTCATAAAATAAAACACAAATATTTTTAAGTGTTGAAGCGGGGCGGGGAGGGGGAAACTCTTGACGGAAATTTCAAATGACATTCATCATTAAACATTTTCTGAGGCGAAAAAGAGTACAAGGAAAATTTGAAATTTTCTAAATATAACAGAAAAGTGAATTACAAAGTTTCCCCTAGGCAGTTTCAGGAGGGTGCTGCACCCTGCCCGCCCTTAGGTTTACAAAATAGCACCCCTCTTGCCCCTCATTAAAAGAATTAGCACCTTGTTGCCCTCAGCTGAAAAAAGTGTCTTTACTTCTTTGTTTATAATTTTTTTTAAAAAAATTCACTCATTACTGTCTTTAAAATAGTGTCCTGTTCCTGTCTATTACATATTAAAAGTAGTTTTAAAAATCAAAAGAATGTCTTTAAAAATTAAAAAGTGCCTTTAAGAATCTAAAACATGCCCTTTGGAATCCAAAAGTGCCCTTTTCCCAGAAGCAGCAACCTGCCCTTTTTTAACCTGGGGGAAACTCTGGAATTAGAACAAAGACATAAAAGAAAATGTTTCATATATTTTGCATTTTGTTATGCAGTTTTCATATAAGAATATATAGTCATATTAGTATAGTGTTGACTCTAAGCTGCTTTAGCAGAGCGCAGCGCCTGGCAGCCCTTTTTAATTCTTTTTTGTGCTTGGCGGATCTTTTAAACCCTTCTGATGCACCCGGTGGATCTTTTAAACCCTTTTGATGCACCTGGTTGCCCTTTTTAATACTTCCTATGCGTCCTGTGGCAATTCAATTGATCCTGGGAAAACTTCTAGGCACTCTAAACAAACCAGTTCAGAATATTTTTTGTGAACAAGGTACAAGTGCCTCCTTTTTGAAAAAAAAAATTCCTGCCCGGTGGCCCTTTTTTTTTTTTTTTTTTTTTTTTTTCTAGAGTCAACACTATTAGTAATAACAATCATTTTATTGATGTAATTGTATGATCTCAGATTCAGATGTATGAAGGACATGTCTTAAAAAAACAAATTATATTTTAGGTATTATCAGGAACTGCATAATCTAATAAAGTATTTTTGTGATTGTCTCACCTACTGTGAGAACAACATGCTTATCATATGCAACACATATCATACCACATTTGTATTTACAAGTAGGACTTTTATGCGGATATTACACGGAGGGCTAAAAATGGGATAGATGCTACAGTTTTGGCCACACTGGATCGGTTTGTCTAATATTTAAGCTGTGAATTGATACTAACAAATACAGTAGAGGATCTTTATAACGCAAACCTAAAAACACAAGGTTGTGCGTTATATAGAATTTTGCATTATATGGATCATATCATTAAATTCACCTCGTAAACATGGTCAAATATGTCTGAAACATATCAAAATACATTTAGAATATCTTTATACTGCATTCCTTGTTACCAAGAGTTATCCAAATTATAAATTTTTGCATAATATGGGTCAGATATTGTTAAATTTACTTTATAAACATGATCTAAATATAACTGACACAACCATCCCTTATATTAGACATTTTCAAAAATGTTTATTGTAATAATAACATTTTTTTCAGTAAAAAGGTCTTAAATTAGAAGATAAAGTTGAACTAATGTATCAAATTCAATCCTCTAGAGAGTAGCAATATTTTACAATGCGAAAATGCAGATGCTTTTTAACTGCAAAAATCATTGTTTACATCTGAGAAGTTGTGCGTTATATGGAGAATTGTGTTATATAGAATTGCGTTATAAAGATCTCCTACTGTAATATGCATTATTACACCTTAAGCAAGCACACTTTTATCATTTACAATCTCATTTGCTCATTTTTTGATAAAATGCGACTTGCAAAAAAAAAAAAAAAAAAAAAAAAAAAAAAAAATTTGTGAAGCTGTAGTGTGTGCTCTGCTCACATGTATTAAGATCAGGGTTGGACGGTATTTACCGTCTGATGGTTTTGACCGGTTTTTACCATCTTCGGAAAAACATGTTTTTACCACCTATGAAACAACTTATTATTTTGACTGTTTTTGTCATTTTTATGAAAATTTCTGTACCAAGTTTTTATTTTCCTTGGGGTGAAAGCTTTCTGGGTATATTTAATACCACAATTCCATATAACAGTATTCACCTAATTTAGTTTTTGATTAAGTAAATAAAAGAATATACTATACGAAAGTAATGGTTTTTAAAACTCATCCATGTTTTGCTCCTACGATAATTCAAAATTTTAAAGATATTATTATACATTTATCATTATTATTATTAAGCCTAAAAATTATTATAACTATTATTATGAGGATGCATATTAAAATATTTATTATATTTATCTTAATGGAGGCTAGTTTACTATAATTTTTACTCAAATCAAAAAGAAAAGAAAAATTATAAATACACTTTTATCATACTTTTAAAAACCTTAATCATTTTAATAAAAACCAAACGCTTACAAATATTAATTGTTGAATAATGTAGTTTGAATAAATGTTAGTACATTTTACCAATCTATGTTCTTGGGGCCTCTTAGCATTCTATAACAAAATACAGTACAGGACCTATTATCCGGAATCCTCGGGACCGAAGGCTTTCCGGATTTTGGAATTTTCCAGATTTCGGGTCCTCCCGAATTCCGTCAAAAAAGCATGGGAAAAACGTAAACTTCGTCAAAGAATCGTGAAAAAACACAAATTTCTTCCAAGGACCACAAGAAAAAAAATGCAAATTGCGTCAAAATATAGCAAAAAAAATTTCTTCAAAGGATTGAAAAAGCCCCTCGCAATTTCGTCAAAAGATCGCGAAAAAATTCGTGAATTTCGTCAAAAGATAGCGATAAAAACCGCAAATTTCGTCAAAAGATCGCAAAAAAAAACAAAATTTCATAAAAGGATCACGAAAAAACATGCAAATTTAGTCAAAGGATCGCGGGAAAAAACGCGAATGACGTCAAAATCTCACGGGAAAAAAATGCAAATTTCGTCAAAAGATAGTGAAAAAAAATTTCTTCAAAGGATCTAAAAAAACCCCCCTTAATTTCATCAAAAGATCGTGTAAAAACGTGAACTTCGTTAAAGGATAGCGGAAAAACGCATAATTAGTGCCGAGGGGGTCTTCCCCCCCCCCCCCCCCTCTTCTGTAAACGTTCGAAAATTTTGCTGTCAATTTATGTTTTTTTTTTTAAACTCAGGATCATCCCTAATTCAAGTAACACAATTGTGTAGCCATAATATTTTGTCGAAGTGAGAGAGGGTATGAAACATATGACGAATTTTTTAAAAAACATCGTAATATAAATTAATTTTAAACTAAAATTTGACAGAAAAATGACTTTTTTCTAATTTCGGGGAAGGGGGCATCGTGTTCCCCCATCACTGATGTAACATATTTTAGTGGTTACACATTGCAACACAATAGACCAAAAAAAGAAATTAGGAATCTGTAAAATTTTCGAAAAATTTCAGGAATTGCAAAATTTTAGTAAAATTTTCAAAATTTTTTTTCCGGATTTCGGGTCCTTCCGGATTTTGGAATTATGGATAATGGGTCCTGTACCTACTGTACAAGCTTTACAGCTTTCTGTACACCAAGTCTATTTCTTAATTAACTACGGATATGTGAAAAGTTCATAAATATTCACTCGATGGTTAATGAATTACAAGGTATGGAGTGAAGATTCACCATTAAATGTATGAATTCAGGATTTATTTATATGTTATTTAACACTTTCTACCAAACTTTGCCTTTTACATCTTTTGTTTTAAAGAAGCTTCTTGGAAATGGTAAGGGTACAAGGGGAATGGAAACCTGCTTTGTGAAACAGATAGTAAACATCTGTTGTTCTATTTATAGATGGGAAACAGAAAATATGATAAAATCTCTGATTAAAGTGCTGTATCAGCAGCTTTAGAGAACTGACTAATTCTTTATTTCCAATCTCTTTATATAATATATAAATGCATCAATTCCATGAATATGGAGTTTTTATCAATAGTATTAAAATACAGTTTTAATGACTAGTAGAATTTATTGTAGTCTAGGTTTTTATGACTTTTTCCCAGGTTTTTACCATGTCCTGGTAAAAACCAGTTTTTACCAGTAAAAAGCCAACCCTGATTAAGATTTTTGCTTAGCTAACAAGTTTCAGTACTACTTAGTTATCCCATCAACCAATTTCGCCAAATTGTATAAATCACCAAACAACTTGCTAAATTATACAAATTGACGTAATTTTTATTTTAAATACCGAAAGAACAAATAAATTAGTATAACATTAATAAAAATACAAATAAACCGTCGAAATAAAAATCTTTTGATGACGTAAAGATGTGTAACTTGCTTAAAGTCAAGTGAATGTGACATTTACAATCAACTATTATTGGCATTTAATCTTATAGTTTGGCGATAGATTTTTGGTCGATGGGATAACCCAAGTTTCCAGAATCTTTCAACATTAGGCACTTATTGGGTTCTATTTGTTCTGAAACAAATTACTATTAGGTTTTATGAGGTAAGCTTTCTCTCTATTGCAATTTCACATTTAAATTAATTATTTTAACAGTTTAATGGGGGGGGGGGGGGGGGCAAAACTGGTGCTTTAAATTTGCTATATGTACCAGTTATGGCCATGGAAGTCTGCGGAAAATAGAAATAAAAGGGTCTGTGATATTAAAACAATGTTTTGAGTCTTTAAACTTTGAATGTGGGCATAGAATATATAAATCGTACATAAAATTTGGGAATACTTTAAATTTTCGGTATTAAAAAAGAAGTTACAAAAACAAAAAATACGTTTTCTTTTCATAACTTTTTTTCCCGCAAAGTTCCGAATTTTTCGTAAAACTTTCCGAGCACAGCATTTGCATGTGCATCTACATTGTATAACTCTGTATATAACTGGTATTCGAAAACGAGGTTTTTGCCAAATTGGCGTTAGAAAAAAATCATGCCAACGTGGTGCGTATTTATATGACATCTGTGCAGGGTTGCAAAAAAGCTGGCTAAAATTTAAAAAAGCCACGCCGGTGGCTTTTATTGGTTTTAACCGGCTTTTTTTGGCCAAAATTGGCTTTTATACAGTGAAGTATTTTAATTATAAATGACACATTTTTATGTGCTTTTAATTAGTTTTAAAGACATTTAATTCAGGTAGAAATCAATATAACCCAATTTTTCAATAATGAAGACATTAATATTGGAATAAAAGGTCATACCAATTGCTTTCTCTGGTTTACACTGACCGTAACACTTTTTTTTTTTTCTGCTTTATAAGGACAATGGTTGCTTAGTTGTATATTTCATTAACTAATTTTAAGGGATATTAATAATACAAGTCTTATTTTATTTCTCATAAACATTTATTTAAAATCACACAAAGTGATTTAATAAAAACATCATTTCTCTCTACTAAAACAGTATTATGAATAACATATGCATTAATTTTTGCATGAATATGTACTATTTTAAATAGCAACTAACTTTTCAAAATTCTAACTCAACAAGTTTTATTTAGAGAATTTTTTTTTTAAATTGTTCTCTTTATTTTATGCACTTACATGTACTAAAATTTCCTCAAATGTTATATCCTTCCTAATTTCTCTTTCAACATTGTTCATCCTACGATTTCAATCTGTCCGTATGGACATATCTGGAATAAATTACATATAACAGCTTAGTAGCAGAAAAACTTTGTACATATATCATTTTTATAAGTTATCAGAATACCCAGGGATGTAGTGGCGGGTATACGGAGGTATACGCGGTATACCTTCTGGATTTTTTTCAGGAACATCGTATACCCTCTGTTTCTCAAAAAATCTATTGTATATACTCTAAGGTCTACCCTCTGTCTTGAGCGTATACCCTCTGTTTTTTTTATGACTACATCACTGAGAATACCGATTGCTTATTACTGTGTGTTCTCAAGTATTATATAAGATAATTTCAGTTATTAAATACATATAAGCTATTTACTTTTAATCAATTTTAAAAGTAAATATCAGTATATGCAAGAATGTTTCTATTTTAATGTGTGACATTTTCTTATTCTTTCATAATCTTTAAAATATGTGGTATGTGTAGAGCTATAATAAATAATTCCAAACCAATACTTTAGAGTCTAATTTAATGTATTCTTCTGAATATTTAAAATTTTTTTTCAGACATAATGCCTTCACAGTGGCATTCTAGCAGTTATAAGGTCTTATTTATTTGACAAAATTTAATAGAAGTTTATATTTTTTTAGTAGAAAATATTTATAAGTGTATTAAAAATAAATTAATCCAAATTTTATATGAATTATCTATAAACCACCTTTTTGAAAAATAAAAGCTGGCTTTTTTTCAATTAAAGCCGGCTTTTTTTAAGTGGTTAAAACCAAAAAAAGCCAGCCGGCTTTTTTTGGCCTGGCTAAAAACCAGCAACACTGCATCTGTGCTCACATTATTTAAAAAGAAACTCGATTCATTTTAAAAAGTTTGAAAAAGACAGAATTCTCTGTTCTTAAAAAATGACCTAGGGGAACTAAGATGGGAAGTAAAATTAAGGCCAATCAAAATGTAATGCCAGCACTGCAAGCTAGCAAAGTTTTGGAGTACCTCATTCTACCTTACATCACAAGTAAGCTTGCAGGACAGGCACCACTTTTCTCTAATAATGTTGAATCTCAAGTAGCAGATCTAGGTACTAGGAATTGAAGCTAAAAATAAATTAGAAAAATGGATTTTAGATATTGTCAGAATACTATTTCCTATGAAAATGGAACAACTTTAAGATTCTGTCCAGAAAATTGATGTAGCCAGCAAGATAGAAACACCATTTCAGGATGGAAGACCAGGCATGAAATGGTACGATTCCCTTATGAAATCACATCCTAAAATAACTTGCAAAGAAGCGGAATACATAAACAAGGCACAAACTAATATAAATCAAAACAAAATCGGGGAACGAATGTATTATAATCCCGCATCCTCCATCTTGGATTATTTTCTTGCCGTGAATTAAAAATTGTTTTTTAATTAATAGTTATATTTATTATATTCTAGTTTTTTCAATATTATATTAATTTATCAACAATATTTAACCACTGGCGACATTTACTACTTGGCGAAAAAGGAGTTTTCATGCAAGAAAAAAATCAAAGATGGCAGATGCAGGATTATAAGACATCTAAGCCTAAAAAGGCTTTATTTTTACTTATTATCAGTTAACATGTTTGTTAAACTACATGATATTGAAGTGACCAAAACTGGTACAAATTGAAATAAATTATTTAATGAGTTATAACTCACAATCTAAGATATTCTGTAGAAAGTTATTATAATTACCAGAAAGACAATTAAATTTACTAAAGATTAATGTTATTATGGTTTCATATGCTTCAATCGGTCAATAACCAGAGTAGTAGGGTAGATGCACCAGTTTTGGCCACATTGGATCAATTTTTCCAATATTTAGCCTGTGAATTGATGCTAACAAATAATATGCATTCTTACACTTTAAGCAAACTCTCTTTTATCATTTACAATATCATTTGTTTATTTTTTGATAAAATGCGACTTGCAAAAAAAAAATAAATGGGTGAAACTGTAGTGTGTGCTTACATGTATTAAGATTTTTGCTTAGCTGACAAGTTTTCAGAATCTTTCAACATTACGCGCTTATAGGGTTCTATTTGTTCTGAAACAAATTTCTATTAGGTTTTATGAGGTAAGCTTTCTCTCTACCGCAATTTTACATTTAAATTACTTATTTTAACAGTTTAATGGGGGGTGGCCAAAACTGGTGCATTAAATTTACTATATGTACCAGTTATGGCCATGGGGGTGGCCAAAAAGGGTACAACATTATGTTCCACTTTTGGCCACATGATTCATTATCATTATAGAGGGAATGGTACAGATGTCATATTCGCTCCATATTGGCGCGATTTTGGAACAGATGTGTTATTATCCCACCCTCCGCCATCTTGGATTTTTTTTGGCGAGAAAACCCCTTTTTCGCCAAGTAGAAAATGTCGCCAAGTACCGACATATGCGTATGTTAGGCTTAACGAAAAAAAATGTAAATAATGAAGAAAACATGCGCATGTTAGGCTTAACAAAAACAATGTAAATTTGTCTAATTTACATTTTTTTTCGTTAAGCCTAACATACACATAAATCACTAAAAAACACATTAAAGAAAATGTAACCAAAATTAATTCCCCTCTAAATTAAAAGCAATATTTCCGAAAAAAATACAAAAATGACATTAGATTCTCTGTAATAAAACCAATATTTCTGGAAAAATACACATAAAAATATTAGATTTTCAAGATTACTTACCTTTTTGGGTTTTTTTTTTACACTTGAAATACACACTTTAAATAAACAAATTCCGAAAAAAATAAAAAGTAAAATTCTGGATTATAATAAGTTATATTTCCGACTTGAAATACACACTTTAAACAAACAAATTCCGAAAAAATTAAAAAATGAAAATTCTGGATTATAATAAGTTATATTTCCGATACCAGGTTGTATCTCCCGATAACTTAAAATATGAAAAAAAATCTGACTTACTCTCAATCTATTCCAACACCTGCTCGTTGATAAACTGCCTCCAATCGGCCATAGTATTAAACTTATACTGCGATACAATTTGATTTGTCTTTGTCCCAATAACAATTTCAAACGTTAGCAAAAAAAATCTCCTCAATCGTCAATTTACTACAACCACTAAACCAGGAACCATATCTAAAAGACATTTCAGTGTTACACTTTTTATTCTGACCATCCACAACTCTCCTATTACGACAAACCCACGTGCAACAGTCAGAGAATTGCGTTCTTTTTCTAATTTTCAAATCGCCGCTACATTTATTACAACACATGCTAGATTTCAATAAGCCAATCTCTTTTTAAAAACTAAAAAACAATTCTCTGTCGCGTATCCTCAAAATAAAATGAAAAAAAAAAAAAGATACAACCTGGTACAAGAGTCAAGCACGAGAGATGTTCACGCAAAAAGCACGCTCTCGCGTCGTAAAAAAGGGGGTTGCCATAATAAGTTACTAGACGCCAAACGCCGGGGTTGCCAGAGCGATAAAAATCGCCAAATACTCAACATCGCGGAGGGTGGGATAATAACACATCTTAGCCCAAAATAACGACACTTTGACGCAAGTTAAGTACCTGTTGCCTATATGATATTGGCGACAGAAAAAAATCGCGCCAATATGGGGCGAATATGACATCTGTTCCGAGGGAATTTTAGCCATTTAATAAATTTAAGAACATCTGGATAAATCAAAATCAATTTAGTTTTTTTTTATATAGTAATGGCTTCAATAATAATAATAAAAAAAAGCAAGGCTAATGGCAGTTCTATAAAAGAGATTTTGTTATTCTCTATCCAATAGATAATTCACTTTAGAAAGAAGGACACTGCTATAAAAAACTAAAAAAATATAGTATTGTGTTTAGTTTTGATAAAACAAAAGGGGAGGTGATATGTAATTGTTTAGACATGATAAATAAACTAAAACCTAAATTTTGAAAGATTTTACAACCTATAAATTAAAACGTTCAATAAATTATAGCATGATTTAATTGCTTGTATTTTTCCTAAAGAAATGTAAGACATTCCAAAATTTTTGCAATATTTCAGGCACAAGGATTTAGAAATACTAAATATTGTGAAAATCTTTACTAGAGACATCTAAATACAAGTAAGAATGTATTTCACATTATTTAAAAAGAACAGGATTCATTTTACCAAGTTTAAAAGAGATTCTGTGCTCTTAAAAAATGGCCTAGAGGGAACACTGCTCTAATATAGGAAGTAAAATTAAGGCCATTCAAAATGTAATGCCAGCACTACAAGCTAGCAAAGTTTTGGAGTAACCCGTTCTTGGCTTACATCAGAAGTTTGTAGAACGGACACCACTTTTCTCTAATAATGTTGAATTTCAAGTAGTAGATCTAGATACTAGGAATTGAAGCTAAAAATCAATTAGAAAAGTGGATTTTAGATATTATCAGAATACTATTTCCTATAAAAATGGAACAACTTTTAAGATTCTGTCCAGAAAATTGTAGCCGGCAAGATAGAAACTCCATTTAAAGATGGAAGACCAGGCATGAAATGGTATGATTCGCTCCTGAAATCATACCCTAAAATAACTTGCAAAGAAGCAGGGTACATAAATAAAGCACAAGCTAATATAAATCAAAAGATGATTTATAACTTTTTGATGAAAAGCAAATCAAAATCAGAAAATGCTTTCAAGAAATATAACTCTTTGATGAAGATTCAAGTGTTCTAAACAATCCACAATCCATGAATAATTATAAAACTGATTAAATAGTTAATCTTTATGTCCTGTAGGCACTGTTGTCCCTTTTATGAATCAAATTTAAATATATTTTTTGTTTTTTAATTGAAATTTTCTGTTAAAATCAACATAAGTAATACATTTTACTTGATGTTTTTATCAATTCATAAAGAAATTTGCAAAATTCTCTTAATACAGCAAACAAATATATGTGTGGTAAAATAGATATTGCATAAAAATGCTTTATTTTTACTTATTAAAATGTTTGTTAAACTACATGATATTGGAGTGGCCAAAACTGGTGCATAGAGATGGCCAAAACTGGTGTAGGGGTTGCCAAAACTGGTACAAATTGGAATAAATTACTTGATGAGTTATTACTCACAATCTAAAATATTCTGTAGTAAGTCATTATAGCTAACAGAAAGACAATTAAATTTACTAAAGAGTGATGTTATTATGATTTAATATGCTTCAATCGGTCAAGAACTGTAAAATTTCTATTTCAAATTTTCTCTAAAAGTGGCCAAAACTGGTGCATCTACCCTATAATACCGATGCACGCGTGCACGCCACACGTGGAAAATTTTCCGCAAAATTCGGAACTTTGCGGGGAAAAAAAAAACATACTTTTTGTTCTTGTAACTTTTTTTTTAAATACCGAAATATTAAAAATATTTCCCAATTTTATGTACGATTTATTTATTGTTTGCCAGGGGTGATTCTGTTCCGAATCTTCTGAAAATTTAAAAAAATCGGCCATCAGCCCGAAAATTCAGGCATAAAAAAAAATCACTTTAAAAATATTGCGAATTTCAACAAATGGTCGCCGAAAACAACAATTTCGTCAAAAAACTGTCCCTTTTTTTTGAAAAAAATGGTCCCTTTTTACAATTTTTTACTACAAAAGTTGAGTGGGAATCCTGTATGTTGTATTCATAGGCTTTTCTTTGATTAGTTAAAGTTACCGCTCTAAAATAATATTTTTTAAAGCCAAATAAACTGATTTTTTTTTTTTCTTCCTGCTGCTAATTTTACATTATTGCAATCTGTACCCAACTGTTGTTTAGAATGGCCAGAGTTAGAAAAATGTGTGGAGAAATTTTATCTGAGTACTAATTATTCTTTCAAATGTGAAAATATTTTCAAGATAGCAATCATTTTAATTTTTAGGAGTTTATTAGCATTAGAATTTCAGTCTGCTCCAAAAACAGAATTTTAATTTTATTGATACAAAATTAGATTTTTACTGCTAGAAAATCAGATTTTTGCTGCTCCAAAATGGCTTTAGTGCACTTTCATCCCTGCATCAGTCTCTTTAATGATGATACCTATGAATAGACCTCTCCCTATAAAATGTGATTTCAGTTGTTTCAGAAGCAATGCCGTGAAAGAGTGACTGGCAGTTTGTGCGAAGAGGTTAGAATATTAAGGATTGGGCTGTTTCTTAATGCATTGACAAAATAATTAATAAGAATTCACCTTTTCTTATCATGGATTTTTAGCTTTATTATTTTTTTAAACTAAAATAATTATTCTTTAATTAATATCAATTAATTTTTAATTTAAATGGTAATTAAAACTACTGTTTTTAATTAATATCGTCAAAATAATATAACACATTATGTTATTAAACATGAAATTAATTTGCAAAGTTTTTAACCCAAAATTTTGCGTGCGCAGAAAGTTTTTGGTTTTATACAAGTCTGTCAATAACTATGAAATTTCTATTTCAATTTTTCTCTAAATGTGGCCAAAACTGGACCATCTACCCAAATTAAAAATACCCATATTTGGAATTGAAATAAAAAAAAATAGTTTTGCTATTGCTAAAATAGTTAATTATTAATCTACGGAAGGTTAAAGTGTGGCGATCCTTAGCCAAATAACTAGAAGTGAACGATTAATTTGCATGCAATCAATATGGAATAGAATAGAAAAATAAAGCTAAATACCTTGTTGAAAATCTTATTAAATCTTAGGATGCTTTACCACCAGATGCTGCTTTTCGGTTGGCTTCTGTATTTTGAATTTTAGTCACTACCTTTCGAGTGTGACCACATGGATCAGTTTTATTAGTATGCTCACTAACTTCTTTTTTAGATCGCGATTTTCCACTATGACCAGAATTCATGAACTTATCTGCTTCATAATTATAATGTTCATACTCATCCACATGATCATCAGACATTTTTAAAGTGTAAAATGACCAGACGCCTAAATAAACTTGCTAATATAATATAATCAACTGCTCTTTAACACGACAAATCACGTTATTGTTTCTCGCTTTATGAATCTGAAAAAGCTACTGCTGAAAAATCGGGTATTTACATATCGACTGCTATGAGATTCGATTTTTGTAAACAAAATTCAAATCCAGATAGAATACGAAACTGCAAGTCTTTTCTAGAAAACGTAGTCAAACAGACTCAACTGATTTGTCAGTTTTACTGATTACGTTCCTGTTTCTTATTGGTGAATACTGCGTCTCAATCAAAAGTGCACTTCAAGGAGAAGTAGCAGGATATAAAATTTGATTGGCAAGAATATTTTGGACAAAAACGAATCGCCAAGCAGCTTGGCGCCTACCATTATCCTCCAACCTTTTTTAGGTGCGTTCGTAATTATATAAATACGTAGCACCTATAGTCGTCGTTCAGTCCGTCTGTCTGTCCGTCCGTCCGCATATAATAGAGCAAAAACTACCCAACCGAATGGTCTGAAATTTTAAATATATGATTGTTGTAAAATTTTGTCGAGCCATTTCAAATTTTATGAAAATCGGATGTATAGTTAAATTACAGGGACAGTCAAAAGGTTTTCTTTACATTACGGCCAATGGGAAAAATTATTGCACGTGCATTTTAATGATGTTAAAGCTTTCCGAATGGTCTCAAATTTTAAACATATAATTATTGCGACATTTTGTCGAGCCATTTCAAATTTTATGAAAATCGCATGTATAGTTTAATTACAGGGACAGTCAAGAGTTTTTCTTTACATTAAAGCCAATGGGAAAAATTATTGCAAGTGCATTTTAATGATGTTACAGCTTTCCGAATGGGCTGAAATTTTAAATATATAATTGCTGCAAAATTTTGTCGAGACATTTCAAATTTCATGAAAATCGGATGTATAGCTTAATTACAGGGACAGTCAAAAGTTTTCCGTTACATTAAGGGGAATGGGAAAAAATTATTGCAAGTGCATTTTAATGATGTTACAGACTATGCACTTATGAATTGCAAATAAATACACATTCAGTACAATATGGGGTGCAAAAAATAATTATAAAACTAGTTATAGTACGAACGCACCTCATTTGCCACGTTTGACGAGCAATTTCCAACTTGTTTTTTTTCTTCTTGTCTCTCACTGGTTAAATGCAAAGCGGTCACCCGCTTCAGAAACGTAAGATAAGTCACTTAAATATCCTAGTGCGAACGAGGTATTCGAGGTGATCTATGCCAGGACTGTATTCGCAGGCAAAGGCGGTACTAGAGGGAGGTCCGGAAGGGCATATGGGGGCTTATATAATTTTTTTTCTGTCCTAATTGTTACTCTGTGCTGTAATGACAAATTTCTTCTTCCCTGATCGCCTCTCCAGGGGGCTAGCATATTTTAGAGGCCCAGATCTGGCCCGCCCCGCTGCCGAGCTCTGTCTTTCTTTCATTTGATTTGATGGGACGTGCCGGATCAGGTCCTGACTTCCTTTTTATCTGCTGACTTGAGCAGAGTCGTAACCAGCCAGAGAAGCCAGAGGAAGTTCTGGAAAGTTTTAGTGGGGCTAATTCTGAATGCTTTTAACATGTTAAATAATGAAATACTGTACCAAAATATATCCTGGTTTTTGCAATTTTATGGTGTGTTTCTGTATTTGGATAATTTTAAAGTTTGTTTCCAATCAAACGATTTGAAGCTTTCTTATTAAATTATCAAAATATTATGAAGGTTAAAGAGAGCAAGAAGTTGCATGGGGTCTTTTTAAACATGTTTATATTTCAAATTTCATAATAAAATCTATAAAAGTGACAAATTAATATTATTTTAATTAATTCTTATTTTTAGGGACCTATTAAAAATCTTTCATAATTTTTACAAAAACTTAAATAAGGTAAAGTACCCAGTAGTTGACACTGGACCAATAGTTGATACTTTTGTAGAAACAGTAGTGTAACAAGAAAACGTACAAGTAGGAACATGAGAGACACAGGATTTTTAAAATCTATCACCTTGCGGCAAAACTGAGAACTAAAACTATAAACAGTCGAGCCCAATTCCAATATGGCGGAAGACAACAAAGAAGCATGTGTGCAAAGTTGAATTTTTCGAATTTATCTTAAGAAAAGTGATAAGGATCGCACGTTACAGTAAGTATTAAAACCCGTAATTTATCTTAATTTCTGGTTATGTTTTGATTGATATTGATTGTTTCGATGTCCAAGTATTGGAATAAAATTGATGCATTTTGTGCAAAATAGCGGGAGTGAGTGTGAGTGTCAACTATTGAATATGAAAAGAAACAGATTTTCAAAAGTTGACACCCAGTGTCAACTACTCGCTCATGTTGGGGTTTTGTTAATCTAATTCAGTGCAATGAAAATAAGCTGGAATCTACCAGATAAATTCATGACTGACCTTTGAAAAACTAAAAATGCATTTAAACCAATAGATGGCACAGGGTGTCAATTATTGAAATTAGGGAGTGTCAACTACTAAAATTAATTATTATTTTTTTTAGATGCCACCTACGAAGGGAAATTTTAGGAATTACACGGAAGAGAGTATGAGAGCTGCCGTAGAATACGTTAAAGTCAACAAAGCTGGGTACAAAACAGCGGCTAAAAAATTTAACGCGCCTAGAATAACTCTGAAATACAAAGTAGAGGGAAAAACCCCAATGAAAAGGTAAAATATCGGCCGTTAGTGCTTGATTTTGCACTCGATCTTTCATTTTTGTTATTTGAGATCAATTAAGTAAGTGGTTTTATGTTATAATTTCAGATCTATGGGACTTTTTTTTATTTTCATTAAAACTTCTGATTAAACTTCTGATCTTTCATTAAAACTTTGATTTCTTTAAAGAATTTTGCTAATTAACGGTTCTTATCATTATGTCTTCATATGGGGCAATTAATATAGTAATATAATAATAAAGAGTATTTATTATTATAGATCAGTTTCAACCACGTGATCACCTGCCCCCCAAGTTTCATCGAACCAATTATAATCAACTATTTGTAGCCTGTATTATGAGCCAACCAATCACAACCGGCCAAATTTGGGGGGTCAAACAAAAAACACGTCTGGTCGTTGCTAGGGTGTGACGTCAGTTGAAACTGATCTATTAATTTAGGCCCCGCCGCAGTCAGTGTCAATTACTAGTTCACGAAGGTGTCAACTACTAAACTCTCACGTTCACGATGGTGTCAACTTCTGGACAAAAATCAAGCTTTTATATCCCCTTGTAATTTTTACAAAATGTATTCATTTCGGACATTAAACGTTATGATTTTGTGGGGGAAATGTTCAAACCCCCTAGTAATGATCAAACTGTTTCCCTTAATTGAAAACTGCACGAACCAAAGGCGACGAACGCCGAAAAATTCCTTAAGGTGTCAACTACTGGGTACTTTACCTTATCTAGTCTAGTCTGGGAGGCGATTCAGCCCCCTTAGCTCCCCTGTGGGTGCACCAATGCGCCTCTCCCCTGCTGGACAAAGTTTAAAGTGTTTAAAATTGCATTTCTTAGGTTAATTTCTTCAGAAATTGAACTTTTGCAATCACATCGTTTATCTTTATATCTATATCTAATGCAAAATTTGTTATCACGACAACGTCAAAAATACTAAACCTATTCGATTCTACATGGTACAGTGTAGAGTCCTGCATCGCTGCATCGGGTCGGGATACCCGAACCGACCTGCGGTTCTGTTCGGGTCGGATTGGTGCTACAGTTTTCCGTTGCAGTTCGGGTTTGGGTTGGCTTGACTTCTACTTTTTTGCTGCTAGTCGGATTGACTTTTCATTGTTTCGGGTTGGGGTTTGACTCTTGCGGATCGGGTTCGGGTTGACCCGATTTTTCAAAAGAATGTCCAAAATATTTTTTCATTTTAAAATTCTATATATAATAAAACCTCCATAATGGACACTCCCGAAAAGCGGATACCCGTATTCAGCGAACACTTATTTATTTGTACGATGCTACCTCTGAATAGTGGACACCTCCCAATCTAAACACACGTAACATGTGTGTATGTATAAACTATCACAAATACAATATCTGTGTTTTTGTGTGTATCAAAAACGAAATGTTGGTAATATTTTTCATATTCCGAGAAAAGAAAAAATGATTATCAACTACGCCGTAAAGAAAAAATAATCTATCCCATTTCTTATATGCATTTTATTTCTCATGCAGTAAACGGAATAGATACTCTACTCATTCATATACAAATATGTATTTATTGTTATCTGAAACATAGTTCTGCTCGCTCAAACTTTTTGTGAAAAATCACAACCCCCCCTCACACACACACACAAACAAAAAAGAAAAACTTGCAAACATTTTAAATATGACCCACAAGAATTTTCTAGCGTGAATTGAACCCACGAAAAGAAAATTGGAATCATCCTGACTCGAAAAAAGAAAATAGTGGACAAACCGACCCCGATACAGGACTCTATTCAACGATCCCGAAGTGTCCGCTATTCAGTGGTTACTATACATTACTTCAGGCTATTTGCTGAAGCTTGTACCAGAAGTCTGCACGGGCCTCAAGAGAAATAATTAGGACTCGATGGAAAAACCTAAATGTCGGCCCGGGAGCCCGAACGTTTGTATTTTGGCGGTTTATGGCCCGACCCGTGCAAAAACCAGTGAAAACAGGACCGGCCCGTGCAAAAATCAAAGGAATCAGACCCTACTCTATTTCCACAAAAAATGCCGATTTTTCTTAACATACAATTAAAATTTTTCTTCTAGAATACTGCATAATTATTTATGGAAAAATTTAACAGTATATTTTAGATTACTATATGTTTGCAAGCCAGAACATTAGCACTATTAATAATCACCTTGACTTATTAAAAGTCTTAAATTAAAATAAAAATTCCTTAAAGACATTAATATGTTCGGAATGAAAGAAACAAAATGGTTAAAATATCATATCTTTTGAGGCAGTATAATAAAAAGAAGGAGATTTTTAAAAATATTTCTCTAATTTATTAAGGTATATTTCCAAATTTTCGGCTACCAAAAGTTCATTATTACTACTAATTATTTTTAAAAAACAAATTGCTTGCCCGAAGAGGCTACTTCAGTCACGAGATAGCACTCGCTCACTAATGTTAATTCAATGGGAGAATTTTTTAAAGATATCTCGTTTGCATTCAATAATTTTAAATGATTTTTTTTTTTTTTTTTTTTTTTGCATTGCATAGCTGAACAAATCTAGTGGATCTCTACAAAAGTCGTTTTTTACTTTTCGATTTTGTTTGCAGGATTTGTTTTATGAGGATGCTTTCACTTTCGAAACCGGTTCCGAAAGTGCATGTGTTTTAATTAAAAATAACTAAAAACAAAATAGAAAAAATACAAACACAGCCTTTATAGAGATCGAACTCAGCTATCCAATGGAATATATATATATATATATATATTGAAATGCAAACGAGATATATTTAAAAAATTCTCCCGTTGGATTAACATTAACAAACGGGTGTTTTAGCGTGACTGAAGTAGACTCTTGAGTCTACTACCGGCCCGCCACGTTAACCTAGTATGTAGAAAAAATTTAAACCTGATCCAGGGCCCAAGTCAAGTGTACTGAAAAATTTAAGCCCTGTTTCAGACATCATGTAACCGCCCGATACCGATCGCTACGCAGGACATGTTTTCTGTATTGATGTTGTCAATCTAGCATCGGATCGTGCAGCACATTTATATTTATTCTCGCCCCGGTCACGTCCATTGAAAATTGTTCGCATTTTATAGACTTAGTTTGATACTTTTAAATTTCTATATCGAATCGGTCGGCTCATGTGCGGAAGTAGCGTGGCTGCTGCAGAATCATTTTATGTGAAATTTCAAGAATTTATTGACGAAGAAAATTTTATTCCCGATTAAGTTTATAGTGCTGATGAGACAGGATTATATTGGAAATGTCTCTCAACAAAAACACTTGCTTCACGGGAAGAAAAGTCAGCTACAGGCCATAAATCATCGAAGGAGCGCATTATCATCATGTGCTGTGCAAATGTTTCAGGTGACCATAAAATGAAACTTGTACACTGTTAAAAATCTGCAGCTGTAGCTGCATCGTCACTCCACCGCTTTTATATAAAATCAGAGCTGCCAAGTCTCCGGCTTTTTGGATACCAGTATTTTAATGCAGAAAATTTTCTTTTATTTAATTGGAACAATTAGGAGATTTAAAAGAGCAACATTTCCTATAATATAATAGTGCTGTGCAAAAAGCCGGAGACTCGGCAACTCTAAAATGATTACTTTACTGTCTATATATGTAACATTTTCATTAGTCAAAGTAGAGATATCCTATACAAACGGTAAAGTGACTAGGCACTAGAAGTTTAATGATCGGAAAGGCTATGAAACCTCGCTCGTTTAACCCCTTGAGGGGCAAGCAATAATGTTTCTATAATATTGAATTCTCACCGGAATAAGCGAAAAATTTTATTTTAAAATAAGGAAGAGCAATTTTTAAACTATTTACACTCAAAGATAAAAATATGAAATTTAGTTAAAAGTTTCTGGTGAGAATCTTGTTTAAATTAGGTGGGATATATTTTATCCCACCGCCCCTCAAGGGGTTAAGGGTACAGAACCAAAACTTTTACCGGTTGTTTATTTCAATCAAAAGTACGCATGGAGGACACGGGAAATTTTTCTCCGATGGTTCCATGAATATTTTGTTCCTGAAGTCATGAAACATATACAAGCAAAAAGCAGTATTGCTTTTAGACAATGCCCCTTCATGTCCAAATGAAAGTTTCCTATCGTCTGTTGACGGATTGATTACCAGTAAATTTCTCCCTCCAAATGTAACAGCAGCGATACAGTCTATGGCTCAAGGTGTAATTTCAGCAATGAAACGGCACAACAGATCTGACCTTTTGAAAAATTTGATTCATGAAGTTAAAATACTACCACATTTTTGGAAGCAATATTCGTTATTGGATGCAATATATGGCATATCAGCAGCATGGTCAAAGGTAAAATCGTCTACGTTATCAGGATCGTGGAGAAAGATCATACCGCTTGATGAACAATATTCTTCAGATATAAAAAAAAAAATATGAAAACAGTAATATTGTTGAACAAGCAAAGGAATTAGAAGGTTTCGAAACTCTTGATGAAGAAAATTTAGAAGATTAGTTTCAAAAGGATGCATGTGAGCCTGGCTTCCAGTATTTGACAGATGAAGACATCGTTTCTAATTGTGTTGTTAAATCTAATATTGGTGATAGTACTGATGCAGAAGATGTACTAAAGGAGGGAAATGCAATTTCTCATTCTACTGCTCAACAATCTGTAGAAACTTTGTTAGACTGTATGGAGCAAAAAGAAAGGGGATTTGATTACGATGACATTACTGCGGTTCGTAAAGTATGTACCGATATAAGATAAGAGATGAACAAACAGCAGAAGCAAAGGGTTGGGTTGGGTTGATTGTTGACGGCCGATTATCTACTCGAGGGATATAGGCCCAAGGGGGAGTGACCTCCGTGGGGGTCTTTCTAAGGGAACTTAACCCGTATTTACGCATGGAAAATCCAAGGTTTCGAAGAAAACCACGAAAACTCCGAAACGGTTAGGCCGACGGGCGCGATTGGGTTCGAGCCCAGCACCTCCCGTCTACCAGCTTCGAGAGCAGAACCTCTCAGCCACTGGTGGGGCTAGCAGAAGCAAAGATGCATTACAGATTTTTTTAAGCAGTAAATATTAAAAAGAAAATTCCTAGTTTATTCTTATACAGCATGCAAATGTAAGTAATTTTTATATTTTTGTACTGATATTGATTTTTTCTTTAATAAAAAGGAGTTTTCGGATTATCTGAGTTTTTCGATTTTCCGTGCGACCTGTCCCGGTGATTAACCCGGATAATCGGGAGTGTACTGTATATATAATAGTTGCAGAATTTTGTCGAGTCACTTCACATTTTATGAAAATCGAATGAAAACAAAAACATACTTTAAAAAGTTTTCTTCATTCTATTAAATCCTATCATATGTAAATAATTCGATGATATCCCATTATAGGTAATGATTCTAGATTGTCTTGGTGATTATTCTGTTAAATCCTATCATAGGTAATTAATTCAATGATATCCCATTATAGGTAATGATTCTAGATTGCCATGGTGATTATGCTATTAAATCCTATCAAGCGTAATTAATTCATTGATATCCCGTGATAGGTAATGATTCTAGGTTGCCATGGTAATTACGTCCTATTTAAAATGGACTCATATTAGTTCGCAAATAAATTTTTTATTCTTGGATTTTTGCATAACAGTGCAACAGCTACTGCACCAAGATCTGAATATTTATAAAACTATAGTTTTAGTACGAATGCATCTCACTTCCCACGTTTGACATATAATTTCAAACTTGTCTTTTAGCTTTTTGTCTAGTTTTGTTAAATTTACACTGATTTTCTGTTAATCTTATTATATTTCAATATATATATATATATTTTTTTACATGTATGTTGTAATATAAAGAGCTTAATATTGTCATATTGAGGTATTTTCCCGACGATTTTCGATGGTTAATATAAATTGTACATATGACGCTCCATTGAAAATTCCATATCATATTCATAGTTTTTAAAACGGAACCATTATATAAGATCATTCGTGTGTCTGTCTGTCCGTCTGTCACAACCGTTTTCCTCAGAAACTTCGGAACGTGGGAAGTTCAAACTTGGCAGAGTTAACCATTGTCAAATAATTTTAGGAAAAGTTTAGGGGGTAATTAAATTACTTGAAAAAAAAAAAAGATTTCATATCGTGTGGGCAGGCCCTGATTACCGAATAGGCACGAGAAGCACGTGTTTCTCTTAGAAAATTTTGAAGGGGTCCAAGATTGAGTAGACAAGACCCTCCCAAATTCGATATTGAATTAACTCCATTAAAAAATTCTACATATTTCCTTTTGAAATTAGTAACTCATTTTACGTATTGAATTTAAATAATATTGAAATTAAAGGAAACAGCACCAAAAAACTGGCGATAAACCATAATTAAATAATAAAACTTTGTATAAATCACCTTAAAATATCATACACACATGACACGCTTCGAGGTGAAAATTTTAATAGCCTGTCATTTATCGAAATAAACACGTGTCCGCAAGACCGCAATGGCACAAGGTCACAAACGAACAGAAATGTAGAGAATAGAGCTTTTTCTATCATTTGGCAACACTTTCCTCTTCTGCACGTGCTCTTTTGTGATTGGTGTTTACCTTTCAGCTAGCGCCACCTATCGCGTTCTCTGTAAGCTCTACTCTCTACCTTTCAGTATTTGTGACATTGTCCCCTTACGGACACGTGTTCACTTCCGCTGATGACGGGCTGTTAAAATTTCCAGCTCGAAACGCATCCTGTAGGTTTTTAAATTTTATGGTGATTTATACAAAGTTTTATTATTTACTTATTGAAATTGGCTAATATACACAATATAAAATATTAATAATTTAAACTATTGCCAGAATTAAAAGAAGCATTTTAAAATACTGATATTTTATGTTTTTCATACATGCTGAATTCAACCTTTTTAACCAACTTTTATTTTTATGCTAATACTATGCAAAATCCTTTTGCCATATCTTATAATATAATACGAGCAAAAATTCTGTGTGTGTGTGTGTATGTAAATTTTATCTTAAAAACGGCTCAAACGATTTTGACAAAATTTTGTATTTTACAATTTTCAGGCACGAGAAGACCATTGGGCTAGGTCATGTGTCCGAGAAAATTGGAGTAGGGGTTCATTTTGGGTTCTAATGGATCAGGGTCAAGTTAATTATATCTAAAAAACGGCTCCATAGATTTTGACTAAATTCCAACCGTTTTTGGGCACGAGAAAACTATTGGGCTAGGTTTTTGTTCGAGAAGTTTAGATTAGTAGGTCATTTTTGGGTCACTGTGGGTCAAGCTAATTTTATCTAAAAAACGGCTCTAACGATTTTTACTAAATTTTGTAATCTACTGTTTCGGATTATGAGAAGACCAATGGGCTGAGTCACATGTTAGAGAAAATTCGATTAGTGTGTCATTTTTGGGTCACTGTGGGTCAAGTTAAGTTTATCTAGAAAACGGGGCACAGATGTCATATTCGCCCCATATTGGCACGATTTTTTTCGGTTGCCAATTTGGCGAAAACATCAACAGCATAAACAACATAATCCGGGTTACCACATCAAGCAAAATAACGACACTTTGGCGCAAGTTAAGTACCCACTGCCTATATGATATTGGCGTCAGAAAAAAATCGCGCCAATATGGGGCGAATATGACATCTGTGCCGAAAACGGATCTAACGATTTTGATGAAATTTTGCTTTCTATCGTTTTCAGGCATGAGAATACCATTGGGCTAGGTTGCATGTTCAAAGAAATTCGATTAGTGGGTCATTTTGGGTCAAAATGGATCAAGTGTCAAGCTAATTGAATCTAAAACAAGTAATATAAAAATTTTGTTTTTAAAGTCAATTCCTACTTAGGTCATCAAAGAAAAATTTAATATAACCCCTTAAGCTAATATTAGTTTTTGTTGCATTAAAATATCTCAAGTTGTTGATTTTCTATAAGCAAGTAGGTTTACAATGGAACTCTATGGGAATTTGGCGAAATATTACAGATATCGTCAAGTTGGCGACTCATTTTGGCCGCCAAATTTGGCGATATATCGCCAAGTTGGCGACAAACTTGGCGGTATTTGGCGACAGAACAGGGTCCCCCCCCCCCCCTATGGTAACCCTTATTGAAAATACTTTCATTGAAATTCAATAACCAATGGCGGCCATTTTGTTTCCCATGCAAAACTAAAATTAATTAATTAAAATTTAATTAATTAATTAATATTTGAAAAAACTTTATTAACATCAATTGTCATCCAGTACAAGTTTTAAAAAAATTATTTCAACCTGATAGGATGAATAATGAGTATTTTATTAACGATTGAAAATTTTTACAAGATAAATATATAAATATATAAATAAATATAGGGAGAGTGTGAGCTAATAGTAGGAATTGAAAAAGGCTCAAAACTTTTGACAAAATTTTGTAATATACCACTTCTGGGCACGATATGACTATTGGGCTAAGTTACATGTTCCAGAAAAATCGATTAGTGGATCATTTTGGGTCACTGCGGTTCAAGCTAATTGTATCTAAAAAACGAATCAAACGATTTTGACAAAATTTTGTATTATACCGCTACTGGGCATGAGAAAACCCTTGGGCTAAGTCACATGTTCGAAAAAAATTGATTTGTGGGTCATTTTGAGGTCACTGTGGGTCAAGCTAATTGTATCTAAAAAACGACTCAAACAATTTTGACAAAATTTTGTATTATACTGTTTCTGGGCAAGGGACGATGTGTGGGCTAAGGCACATGTTCGAGAAAATTCGATTACTGGGTCATTTTTGGGTCACTGTGGGTCAAGCTAATAGTATCTAAAAAAGGCTCAAAATATTTTGACAAAATTTTGTATTATCGTTTCTGAGCATGAGAAGACCATTTGGCTAAGTCACATTTTCGAGAAAATTTGATTAGTGGGTCACTTTTGGGTTACTGCGGGTCAAGCTAATAGTATCTAAAAACGGCTCAAACGATTTTGACAATTTTTTTATTACATCGTTTCCCCGCACGAGAAGACCATTGGGATAAGTCACATGTTCGATAAATTTAGATTAGTGGGTCCTTTGTGGATTACTGTGGGTCAAGCTAATTTTATCTATAAAACGACTTTAATGACTTTGACTGAATTTTGTATTCTATCGTTTTCGGGTTCGAGAAGAGCATTGGTTAGGTCACATGTATTATATCGCCACACTCTTATTATAACTAATTACTCTTAACTAAGGAAGAAGGCATAACTATAAGATTACTTATAGTTTTTATTTACATAACTAGGGGGCTCGGCCCCCTACGAGCTACGCTAGCCAACCCCCGTTCAAACACTGCAGTCTCTAAAAGCACGCTAATTTGATCGGCTTTAAAAAGATTTTGGAAGATTGAATTATAATTAAAAAAACAAAGGCGATCTCCCTATAAACGGGTTTCTATTCATTTCTCTTTGATTGGGGAATTTTACGGAAAAATCAGCTGCTGTTAAAAGATACAATGGCATTTCAAAATCATCTAATATAAAATGAATTAAGTAAACAGAGTCTTTGTCTCCCGGTATTTTTTAACAAAGCGAAAAGAAAGTCCTTTTAAATAAGACATTTTAAATATATCGTTTTTAATCTGACGTAATTTTCACCAAACTTTTCTTTCCCTTTTTAATATTCACGTGAAAATACTTTTATTAGAAATGAAATATTATTTGCGCTGTCCAAAAAAAAAAAAAAAATAGTTGAAAAGTTCATCTCAAAATATCAAGTAAATGTCTCGCGCTATTTTTAAATTTAATCTGTTTTGCAATATTATTTTTTGTTCATTTTACGTAATAAGTGCAATGTGACGTAAATGTGATGTAATTTCTCCTATTTAAGACTTCTAACGCATGTTAATGAATTTATTATTTTACAATATCCTTTCTCTGTTAAAATTCACGTGTAATTATAGATGAAGTAATTTTCAATAAGTTCCTGCTTTTTATACGTAATTATTTAATTCTAATTTGAAAGTTTTTTTTCTGTTTATAATAGTCACGTGTAAATAAATTTTTAATTTGAAGCAAACATTATTGTTTCCGTTGTTTATACAGTTGGCAACAGGTTAAATTAGTACAATTTTCTGAAATCTCTCTATTCTAAAAAAAAGTAACTACCGCTGTCACCGCCGCCGCCGGTTTTGAATTTTTTGTGACCAGAGGTCTTTCTTCGTTAATAGTAAGAAAAATAATGCATACAAAAATATGAAAATTGGTAGTATTATACAGAAATGTTTGATAAACACGCTGATGCAGACAGTTTTCAAATCGAAGAATTATTTTAAGAGATATTTAATGCTAAAGTTGGACAAAATCGTTCCACTAAAAAAGTTTTATTGGAGCAAAAACTATGCATCGGAATTTAATAATTTTTAGATCATTTTATACGTTATAATTTCCCCGTGTGCAGAATTAATTTATTTTTTTAATTTGACTCATTTTTCGAGGTTTCATTTCTATTTTAAATTCAAATTTTCAGCATTTCGAGAGATATTTTTTACTTATTTCAGAAAATTGTACAAATTTAACCTGTTGCCAACTGTATAAACAACGGAAACAATAATGTTTAAGTAAAAAATATCTCTCGAAATGCTGAAAATTTGAATTTAAAATAGAAATGAAACCTCGAAAAATGAGTCAAATTAAAAAAATAAATTAATTCTACACACGGGGAAATTATAACGTATAAAATGATCTAAAAATTATTAAATTCCGATGTATAGTTTTTGCTCCTATAAAACTTTTTTAGTGGAACGATTTTGTCCAACTTTAGCATTAAATATCTCTTAAAATAATTCTTCGATTTGAAAACTGTCTGCATCAGCGTGTTTATCAAACATTTCTGTATAATACTACCGATTGTCATATTTTGTATGCATTATTTTTCTTAATATTAATGAAGAAAGACCTCCGGTCACAAAAAATTCAAAACTGGCGGCGGCGGCGGTGACAGCGGTAGTTACTTTTTTTTAGAATAGAGAGATTACACCAGCTGCTAAACGCTATCATTTATTAACGCAGATTTCAACTATTGTTGGATTGGGATATGACACCCCTCCCCTCATAGTTCAAACGAGCTACAGGCAATCTTGTTCTATGAATTCTTCGAACTGGAGCACTTTTCTTACAGTCCTCGTCATAAGTTTCAGTCAAATTGTCTTTCGCAGTTTTCTTTGTCGCAACATCATTTTTATTACTCACAACTATATCTGCCACAATATCATGCGAAGGCTGAGATTGTCTTGGTTCTATAGTATCATCATTATTAAGCTGTTCCTTTATTTTTCCATTAATTCCAGAAAAACGGTTTTGGTTAACCCTTTCATACCTATCATCATTACTGTAATTTTTACCACTATGTCCCATATTTTCAACTTTGTCTGACATTAGTTTATCATTTCGATTTATCTCTATAACTCTCTCTGGTATTTCATAACTTATCTCTTTATTACGTCTCAACTGATCAACGTGACGTTTACACATTACTCCGTCACATCTATTTACTAAAACCCATCTACTCTCCAATAATTTTATAATTTTTCCTTTTATCATGAAGCTTATATTTGTGATCATGAAGCTTATATTTGTGAAGGGATTGTTGTATTTTAGGTTTTGATGGTAATACCAAGTGAAGGGCTGTTCGAACTGGCCTTCCAAACATTAATTCAGCAGGGGTTTTACCAGTCACCGAATGAGGAGTGGAATGATTTTCTAACAAAAATCGTGAAATTGACAATGTTATGTCACTTTTATCTAGCTTTCTAAGACAATTTTTCACAGTTTGCACATACCTTTCCGCTTGTCCGTTCGAAGACGGATGATAAGGTGGAACAGGCGTATGCTTAATTCCATTATTTTTAAGAAATTCCTCAAACTCATCACTTGTGAACGCGGGACCATTATCACTGACCAATTCAACAGGTAATCCAAATGTAGCAAAAATTCTCCTTAATACCTTAATTGTAGTTTTACTATCAGACCTGGGTACTACCTCTACCTCCAACCATTTAGTATAAGAATCGACTACTATTAAAAACATTTTACCCTCAAAAGGACCGGCATGATCTATATGGATCCTTTTCCAGGGCAGTTCAGATTTCCATTTCAAGGGTTCCATTTTGGGACAATCCCTCGCAAACATCTGACATCTATTACAAGAATTAACCATTTGTTCAATTTCTTTATCCATATTTGGCCACCAAACTACCCCCCTAGCTTTCGCTTTCATGCTTGATATACCCTGATGAACGGAATGCAGTAATTTTAATATATATTCACGGCCTTCCTCTGGTATGATCAATGTCCCCACGATAGACAATTTTCTAGACAGGAAATTTATTCCCTTCTACGAACATATGGTTGATATTCTTCTTGTTTAAGAGTCTACTTCAGTCAACTGAAAAGACGCATTAAAATACCTGTAAAGGAAATCGAAAAAGTAAACAACAGACTACATACAGATCGATCTCAGTTATCCAATGCAAAAAAAAAATCATTTAAAAATATTGAAATGCGATCGAGATATCTTTATAAATTTTTTCCATAGGATTAGCATTAGCGAACGCGTCTTTTCATTTGACTGAAGTAGGCTCTTAACCTTTCGCGGCCACCCATGTAACACCCACTCTAAAAGTTGTTTAGTTACAGGATTATCAGTTGTCCACTTTGCAATCGTTTTAGAAGTAACATGCCAATTATCATTATTTGAAACAAACATTATTTCCGCAGGATTACTTACTATATTTACAGTTTTTGGGAGAGGTAATCTACTTAATGCGTCAGCATTTTTATTATTTTTACCCTTGCGATACTCAATTGCATAATCATATCCAGCTAACATTAACCACTTCACCGGCGAAGGGTATGGGGAAACAGTGCTTTTACCCCCGAGTTATCTTGGGGCAGCCTTCTAGGTGATAATGTATCAGGTACTTTTTAACAGGATCAAATAATCTAATTAAAGGTTTATGATCTGTTAAAATTTTAAATTTTTTTCCAGCTAAATATTGGTAAAATTTAGTGACACCAAACATTACAGATAAAGCTTCTTTATCAATCATTGCATAATTTCTTTCAGTTTTACTTAAAGTTCTCGAAGCATAAGCAATAGATTTCTCTTTACCCTCAACAATGTGGCTTAAAACTGACCCTATGCCATATTCAGAAGCATCACAGTTTAAAACTATCTCTTTGTTTACATCATATAATTCTAAAACAGGAGATGTACATAATAATTGTTTAACTTTTTGAAACGCTTTTTCATGCTTTTCTGACCATGTCCAGTTTACATTATTATCTAATAATCTATGTAAAGGTTCTAAAACATGTGAAATATTAGGCAGGAAGTTTCTATAATAAGAAATTAAGCCTAAAAATGAACGCAATTGTGACACATTATTTGGAATAGGAGCATTCAAAATAGCATTAACTTTTTATGGAATAGGTCTAATTCCTTCCTGAGATATTTTATGTCCTAAATATGAAACTTCCGAAACCATAAATTTTAATTTTTCCTTATTTAATCTTATACCATGCTGAGAAAAGCATTTCAGAACATTTTCAACTCTTTCAGAATGTTATGATTCATTACTACCACTAATGATAACATCATCTAAAAATACACCAACATATTCAAATTTTTTAAAAATATGTTCAATTTTTCTTTGGAGCATTCCAGGAACACATTTTACCCCAAATGCTAATCGTAACACATTGAATAAACCTTTATGTGTATTTATAGTCAAAATATTACTACTTTCGTTATCTACAGGTTGTTGTAAATAAGCATCTTTTAAGTCAAAAACAGTAACAAATTTACCACCTGATAATTTAGAAAATAATTCTTCCATTCTAGGAAGAGGATAATTATCATTTTCAGTATCCCCACATAGTCTAACAGAGCCGTTAGGCTTAGGAACAATTACTATAGTACTAGCCCATTCTGAATGATCAACAGGTTTCAAAATACCCTCATTAGTTAATCGTTCCGTATTGGAACGATTACTAATTTTACGAATAATATTAGTTTCTGCGTTTACGTACTAATTTAATTACGAATTTAACTAAAGCTACATCAGAAGCTTTTCTTAAAGCAAAAGGAACAGGTCGAGACTTAAGAAAAACTGGTTTTGCATCTTTTTTTAATTTTATTGACACGGGAGGACCCTTGATTGTCCCGGTCCCGTCAGCAAAAACGTTAGGAAAATTTCTAATTAAATCATCTTTCGAAATGCTTTTAATCGTATTTACATTAGGCCAAAATAATTTTGATGCTTTTAACCAAGTTTTTCCGATTAGACTCGGACCCTCCTCTTTAATTACTAATATTCTTAAATCAGGTATAGAATATTCATCAACAACAGCATTTACTTTTAATTCCCCCAAAACAGTTAAAGAGTCTTTAGTATAAGTTTGTAATTTAATATTAGATTTAATTAAAGGCAGCTTACCTGAGAACAATTTATGAGCAACACTTTTACTTACGATAGTATGAGCCGCACCACTATCAATTTCAAATTGTATATTTACATTATTTATTTTAACCAATTTTATCCATAACACATTATTGGAGTTGTCGTCCATGAAATTTAAACAATATTCTTCCTGAACAGTTTTAATTTTTCTGTTCTTAAAAGGTTTCTCACTTTTCATTCCAAATTTCCTATTTCGACAGCAAATTTTTAAATGACCCAATCGATGGCAGAAATGGCATTCTGCAGATTTAAAAGGGCATAATTTTGGACTATGATTTTTAGAACATCTGTAACACGGTTTCTCAGGCGCGAATTTATCTTCTTTAGGCTTAGGTGCATGAGCGAACTTCTCCACTTTCGATTTCTCTCCTTTCGAAACACCCACTTGATTAACAGTCGTACTATCTCCGATGTGTAGGGATTTCACTCCAGCCTCAGCTATCGCAAATGACTCAGCTATTTCTATCGCTGTTTGGAACGTTAAGTCTCTAGAATCCAGTAATTTTTGCTGTATCCTCTCATCTTGGATCCCAAATACCAACTGATCACGGAGGCGGTCATTAAGCGTATTCCCGAAGTTACAATGTTCGGATAAACGACATTATGAAATCGGCTATATTCTCTCCTTGCTTCCTTAGTCGTTTCTGGAACTTAAATCGTTCCACAATTTCACTAGGGCGTGGTGAAAAATGACCTTTTGCTTTCTTTAAAAGATCCTCGTAACTGATTTTTTTCAGCGTATTCGGAACAATAATATCTCGTAAAATCGCAAACGTTGTTGTTCCAACAGAACTTAGTAAAATATTCTTCTTCATATCATCATTTTTGATGCTATTTGCTGAGAAATAAAAATCAATTTTCTCGACGTAAATAGTCCAAGGAACATTCGCATTATATTCTTCTAAGCGTCCCAGAGAAAATATTTTTTTATCGGCCATTTTTCGTACCACTTTTTCTTTTTCTCTTCCGAAAAAAATTTTTTTTTTTTCACAACATTTCAATTTGGGTTAAATCCCATACGTCGCCACTATTATATCGCCACATTCTTATCATAACTAATTACTCTTAACTAAGGAAGAAGGCATAACTATAAGATTACTTATAGTTTTTATTTACATATTTACACCAGCTGCTAAACGCTGCTCTCAGAACAAGTCATATCTTACAACTGCGTGGAATACTCTGGTAACATGCGATACCTTACAAACAGATTGTGTAGTGCTGCAGCGGTGAGATTAACGCAGATCTCAACTATTGTTGGATTGGGATATGACAACATGTTCGAAAAAATTCGGTTAGTGGGTCATTTTAGGTCACTATTTCTCAGGATCATGCCAATTGTATCTAAACAGCAAGAATGATACCGTGAGAATAAAATATCGAATTGAACACAAGACTAATTTTGACCGAGCTTAGCTCGGTTATCCCTGTTAGTCTTTCTTGATTGTATTCAATTTTTGTGTACTATATGTATGGGGGAACATAAAAAAAAGTTGTTTAATGGAATACACTATATGGCCAAAGGTGACCGGTCACTTGCGATTTTAGACGTTTTGTTAAATATCTAGAAAAATACATGAGGAATTAACCTGGAACTGCAGGTGTGTAAACAGTATAGTATAGGTCATATATTTCCATGAAGATTTTTTCCCAAAACCCCATAGGGGACCGTCAACAAATTGAAAAAGAACGAATATCTTTTGGATAACCCTGTAAAAACTAAAGAAGCAAAAGAATTCAAACTCGAGATTATTAATAAGTGGCTTATTGTAATACACTGTGTTCATTTTTATGAGGATAGCATGTATACTCGTAGAGAAATTAAGGTTTTTATAAAAACAGTCCCAAATTTTGCATGTTTTTTGCTTATAATTTAAAGAGTTCTTAATATAAATAAAGTTTTTTTCAGAAAATATGACAAACAACATTGTACACAATACTCTGCATTCAGTATTAAAAATTAATAAAATTTGTATGAAAAAGGAGCAGGTTTACTAAAAAATGTTTTACTGCGCATGCGCATTGTGAATAATTTAAAAAAAAAAACTGCCATTTCTTATTTACAGAAATTCGAGATTATGATGCAAATGAATTACTAAAAAACAGTAAAAACACCACCATTCCTATTTCAAACTTAGGAACTATTTATTGACAAAAAATAACGTATACACAAACGAACTAAGTTTTGCACACAACAGTATTTGATACATTAGTACTTATTTACTTCCAGATGTTTTACAATTGTTTGAGAAAACGATAAACAGTAAAAACTATATACGAATACAAATGAAAAAAAAAAAAAAAAGCTCTACTGGAATTTTTCTAAAGAATGTTTTTCATTTTAAGCTGAATGTTGTACAGAATACAATAAAATATTCATACACCATTTTTGCATTATTACTTGAAAAATTACTCATCGACATCGTCGTCTGAATCGCTGTCTTTCTCTTCACATTTACATTTCTTCTTTTTCTTCTCATTCTTCTTTTTATGCTTAACTTCTTCCGTCTCTTCCATGGATTTTTCTTTCTTTTTTCTGAAGAAAGTCATAAATAGATTAGCCAATTTACCAAAGTAAAAATAATAGATGCAGAAAACAGACGGACTGTATAAGGTAGGGGAGACCGGGGCTAGTAGGCGCAGTTTTTAGTTATTGATTTTTATTAATTTTTGATTAAGTTTTTTTTATGAAACTTTAAAACTGTACTTTTAAAGAACAGGTATTGGGCTATAAATTCCCGGAGTTTTGAGTTTGTACCTTTTGTACTTTATGTTGAGCAGAAGACTAAAGTAAAAGGAAAATTGTGCGCCAACCTACCCCGTCACCGGGCAAGTTGCCTATACCTATGGGGTAAGTTGGCACACGCTTTATAAAAATTTGAATGAAACTCAAATAAGACACGCAGTTAAGAGAAACCAATTTCATTATTACCAGTAAGTTTAAACAAAGGCGTTATCGCCATACAATGTAAATTCTAAATTATACAGACATAAAAATAATGAATAAAACATTAACATTGAGTAACTTTTATCCTACTCGATATCATCATCAGAGTTACAGTTGTCACAAATAAAAAATTGAGTATCTCCGTTTGGACAAGCCTCGTGTGCTCAAAATCTTGCATTGCAACCACTTTTCTCGGTGTTTGCTGTTTTTCAAGCTACCAGCACACACCAGACACCGGGCCAACTTGCCCCGTGTTCAATGCGCCTACTAGCCCCATAATAAATTTCTTCACAAAAGGGACACATAACCATCTAAGCATAAATAATCCAAGTAAATCACATATGGGGTAGGTAGAGTTAATCATACACTAAGAAAAACTGCGCAAGTTAAATCGCAATTATTAAGATAAGTATTAGAAATTAGAAAAAGAATGAAGCAACAAAAAATTACTTGTGAGTGCAAAAAACAGAAAAATCGTAATAAATGTCCACTGCACGTAGGTAACGCTGCAAAACTACAATGAGGATTGTAAAAAGCAAGAAGAAAGGTACTCTGTGACTGGTTGCGCAATCTATCGACAAACAGGCGATTTATGAGGACTGCGCCTACTTACCCCTGTAGCCAACTAGCCCCGGTCTCCCCTGTACAGTAAAATCCGTTTGAATTATAGCTTCCTCAACAATTATATGGTTTCCCATTTAAAATGTGCTTAATTTTAAAATTTTATTCGAAAAAAAAAAAAAAAAAAAAAAAAGAAGAAAACAGTCTGAATGCTGTTTGTATAATGATTCGCTAATAGATATTTTTCAGTAGTTATTCATGTGCAGATTATATTATAAGCAAGGTCTAACTATATTTTAGTATATTTATTTAGCAGTCACGATTCTGTTTTTCAGTCCACTTTGAAATTCAGTGTACGATGTGTGTTTATACGTGATGGTAGACGAATATATCAATTCCACTTGTCCAAATTCATCTTTTTATGTTAATGGTACCATTTCTACCCACGTATGATTTTCAAATTTTATTTAATTAAAGTTTTTCTATGAAAAAAAATTAACTTTGTTTTTGAAATTTGTCTATATCAGCCACTAGCAAACCCCGTGGCTTTGGTCGCGTGATAGTTGAAATATGCCGAGTGATATTTATATGTCTAATTTTTATTAAAAGAAATTATACTTTTAGGAATAATTCAAAAATTACTATTTAAACCACAGTTTGACTAAATTTCATTATTACACTGCATTAGGCAGAAAAGAGACTTAAATTAATAAAAAGAACAAAAACTAGGTAAATGATAATTTAGAAAATATTTTGAAACTTTTATGCTCAATTAATACGCTTGTTTCAGCATTCGTTTGAAGTTTTGACTTTTTTAGAAACCATCTTCTTACGTCTTAAATTTAACCATCATGTCAAATTCCTAGCTCGTCTAACGGTCTACCATATCTCTCAACATGAAATGATATGTTGAAATAAGGACTGTCACCATTAATTTGCCAACATTAATTTTGAAATCGGTTAGGTATTTCCTAATATTTTACAGAAACGTAATTTAGAAAGCTTTTAAAGGCCTTTTTTAGAACGTTTATTGTTCCTGCCAACCCCAGGTGGAAGTCACCGGAATAAAATATAGCCTGTAAGGATCAGAGACTGTCATCATTGATTCGCAACTATTACTTTTATAATCGATTTATATTTCCTAAGATTGCATAGAAATCGTAATTTAGGATTTTTTTAGAACGCTTTTCGCTCCTCCCCTTCGCTTCACCCCTTTTTTATTCGAATTTATTTTCAACAGTCCTTCAAGGGCATTTATATTTTATAAGTAACTAGTATCATGCCATATTTAAAGTTTCTAGCCTCTTCAGTATCACAGAAATCGCAATTTAGAACGTTTTTTGCTCTTGAAACCCTCTGGTGGTAGTGGCACAGACATAAAATATAGCTCATGGCAAAATATAGATTCAGCAAGTTCTGTTACCAGCAATTTGTCACCATTATTTTTTAAATCGGTTTGGTATTTGATAAGATTGCATAAAAATTGTAATTTAGAACGTTTTTAGAACGCTTTTCGCTCACTTCATCCTTTTAAATTTGGAATTTTCTTTCGACGGTTCTTAGAAAGCATTTGCATCTTGTAAGAAATTACCATGCCAAATTTCAAAATGTTAGACCCCCCCCCCCCCAGTTGTGCAAAAAACGCAAATTAGAACATGTTTTGCTCTTACAACTACCAGATGGTAGTGACAGCAACATAAAATATAGCCTATGTTGGATCAGGGATTGCCATCATCAATTTGTAACCATTACTTTTGAAAAAGGTTTGATATTTCCTGATATTGAGTAGAAATCGCAATTTAGAACGTTTTTAGAAAGCTTTTCGCGCATTTTCACTCCTTTTAATTTTCCAATTTTTTCGAAACTGCTCTTAAAGATCATTTATATCTAATAAATATCTACCATGCCTAATTTCAAGTTGCTTTCCCCTACCGATCACAAAAATCGCAATTTAGAACGTTTTTTGCTCCTACAACATCTAAGTGGTAGTGACACCGACATGAAATAGCGTCTATATTAGAGCAGAGGCTTTCAGCTTCAATTTCCTACCATTTCTTTTGAAATCAGTTTGATTCTTCCTCAGATTGCTCACAAATCGGCACTTAGAACTCTTTTCGCACATTTTCACCCCTTTTAAATTTCGAATTTTTTAAAGAAATGTTCTTAGAGATCATTCATATCTAATAAATATATACCATGCCAAATTTGCCGAATCTAGATCCTTCCATAACACAAAAATCATATTTTTAGAACTTTTTTTGTTCCTGCACCCCCTTTGGGGTCGTGGAAACAGACATTAAATATAGCCTATCTTGGAGCAAGAGCTGTCACCATCATTTTTACACCATTATGGTTGAAATCGGTTCAGTACTTCCTGAGATTGCATAGAAATCGCAATTTAGAATGTTTTTTACAACGCTTTTCGCGCATCTTCATCCCTTTTAAATTTCGATTTTTTTTTTTTTTTTTTTTTTTTTTTTTTTTTTTTTTTTTTTTTAAGGAAATTTTCTTAGAGATCATTGATATATTATAACTACCATTCCAAATTTCATGATTCTAGGTCCTTCATAACACAAAAACCGCAATTTAGAACGTTTTTTGCTCCTGCAACCCACAGGTAGTACTGACACAAACATAAAATAGAGCCTATGTTACAGCAAGGGCTGTCACCATCAATTTACATCCATTACTTTTGAAATCGATTTGATACTTCCTAAAATTGCGTAGAAATCGCCATTTAGAAGTTTTTAGAATGCTCTTCGCGCATTATCACCCCTTTTAAAATTCGATTTTTTTTTTAAGAAATGTTCTTAGAAATCCTTTATATCTAATAAATAACTAATATTCCAAATTTCATATTTCTAGGTCCTTCAGTAACACAAATAGCATTTTTAGAACTTTTTTGCTTCTACATCCCCTATGGGGTGGCGTCGACTTAAGATATAGTCTATGTTCGAATGTGGGCTAACACAATCATTTTGATACCGTTACTTTTGAAATCGGTTCTGTAGTTCCAGAGATTACCTCTACAAACAAACAAACTTTACTTCTTTATAATATTAGTATAGATAAGTTATTTAAAAAAATTATTTGCAGTGTTTCGGAGACCAAAAATTGCAAGATTTTTCCGAGTTTAAGGGGACAATGAACTTTTAAAATTATTTTCATTATTTACTATATTACTCCAACAAAAAAATTCTTCAAAGACGTGTTCTATACTCTGAATCCAGTAGATATTAAAAAATAATAATAATAATTTACTGAAAAATAAAAGTAAAAGGTATCTCTGTATTCTAAAAAAAAAAAAAAAAAAAAAAAAAAAAAAAAAGCAACTAACGCTGTCACCGACGTTGTAAATGATTTTTTTGTGACCTGAGGTCTTCCATCATTAATATTAAGAAAACTACTGCATACAAAAATATGAAAATGGGTGGTATTATAGAGAACTGTTTGATAAACACGCTAAAGCAGACAGTTTTCAAATCGAACAGTTATTTTAAGAGATATTTAGTGTTAAAGTTGGTCAAAATCGTTTCATTAAAAAAGTTTTAGAGGAGAAAAAACGATACATAGGAATTTAATCATTTTTTAAGGATATACATTCGAAGATCCCGATGTGCAGACTGCATTTATTTTTTTAATTTGACTCATTTTTTGAGGGGTTATTTCCATTTTAAATTCAAATTTTCAGCATTTCCAGAGATATTTTTTACATATTTAAGAAAAGGTTATTATTTTAAATTGTTACCAATTAAAAAACCTTCGCAAAGAATAATATTTCCCTTAAATTAAAAATTTACTTACACGTGACGATTATAAACAGAAAAACCCTGTGAAATTAGAATTAAATGATTACGTGTTAAAAGCAGGAAAATATTGAAAATTACATCATAAAAATTGTTTTTACACGTGAATATTTAAAAAGAAAGAAAGTTATAAAATAATGAATAATTTAATTTGTGTTAAAAGCAGAAATGCAGGTAAAATTACGTCCTATTTCAAATGGCCAAATAATAACATTGCCAAGTAGTTTAAATTAAAATATATATTTACACGCACACGAGAGATTTATTTCATATTTCGAGATGACCTTTTTAACACTTTTCAACGTATAGTTGAAAAGTGTTTATGAATTCAGTTTGTCTGTCCGTGTTCTAACACGCATAAATATAGTCCGATTACCATGAAATGGATATATGTTATTGGGCTTTACTATGGCATGTTTGGTATTGAAAATTAAGTGTGCAGTACTTTCAGCTCATTTACAGGGCCACTCAAAAGAATTCCGTTGCATTACGGTCTATGGGGGAAAATCGTTTGCCGTGTATATTAATATTACAATATTTTAAACATATTTAAATTGATATTCATCACTGAGGTGTACTAGGTTCTTACTATATGAGTATGGTAGGCATAGAACTTATGTTTTATTTACAGGGGCACACAAAATAATTTGGCTATAGAAGAAAATGAGCAGTAATTGAGCTATTGAAGCCTACGAACAGTAATTGCTGGAACTGGAAGTGCGTTTTCAGTTGTGGTATATGTTTTTAAATTTAACTACTTTTTAAAATATTACTTGGCGTGTATAAATTCTATATATCATATACAGGGTCACACAAAAGTTCTCAACATCCGTTTATGGGCGGAAATAGTTGAGTGGAAAATTTCAACTAGTCTGTACGTTTAACTGAACTAACCTTTAGCATACTATCTAGTATGCATACATATCTGTAGATCACATACAGGACAAAAAAACTTATATTTTAACGACTGTTAATGATAACACCAGAAATCAGGTTTTCAAATACGTTACGAGTTTTACAAATTGTTCATTTAGACGTCATATTTCACATTAGTCTGTGAAGTTTTGTTATACTATTCTGAATGTGTTGGAAAGTGTTTCATAATCTATGCTATACGCATGATTTTTTGTTCTTGTTAACAACTTTTGTCACTTCTAAGACAGCGCAAATAATAATATCTCCTATCTAACAATAAAAATATTTTCAGGTGAATATTACAAAGAGAAAGAAAAGTTTGGCGAAAATTTCGTCAGATTTAAAACGTTACATTTAAAATCATTATCTTATAGCGCTATTAAAAAATACCGAGAAGCAAAGACTCTACTGACTTGGTTCATTTTATATTTTAGCTAATTTTTAGATGTTTAACTGATCTTATTTAACCCTTAACTGATGTCACAGAAATTGTCACATAACTAGTGTGAAGCAGTCTGTGAGACCGCTGCATCGAAAGATGAATAAAAGCCGAGATAAACTCATAGGATGTTGTTTTTGTACTAAACTTTTTGTACAGGAGTGTTATAATTAAAATTCACCTATTCAAAAGTCTCTGGTGCTAGTACTAAACTTCCAAACGAAACAAAATTTCAGTAGTGTTTGTAGATGAACTGAAATTTGCAAGTTATTTCAAATGAAAATCAAATTTCAAAGTACAAAGTAATTGCTTAAAATGCGCAAAAGCCAACATAGTGAAAAAGATTCCAAGCCGGAACTCGAACCCGGGCCATCAGTATAGCGCACTGACGTTCTACCGACTAAACCACTTGGAACGATACCCAGCACGGAAAATTTCTCACTATTATATGTTGGCAAGGCTACAAACGCAGCACAAGATGGAATATTCAACGTGAGCCACCGAACTGGGGCAAACACGGAACATAATTAAATCCAGCATCGATAGAAACTATATTAATACATGGAAATTCCGTTGAATATTCCATCTTGTGCTGCGTTTGTAGCCCTGCCAACATATAATAGTGAGAAATTTTCCGTGCTGGGTATCGTTCCAAGTGGTTTAGTCGGTAGAACGTCAGTGCACTATACTGATGGCCCGGGTTCGAGTCCCGGCTTGGAATCTTTTTCACTATGTTGGCCTTTGCGCCTTTTAAGCAATTACTTTGTACTTTGAAATTTGATTTTCATTTGAAATATTGTATGCAAGGCGAATGTTTCCCTCTGGAGTAATTGCCATGTATTAATATATTTGCAAGTTAAACTATGAAAATTGAAAAAAGCACCGGTCTGTGAGACCAGTAATATCAGTTAAAGGTTAATCAAACACGAAAACAGCAATTAACAGCTGCTGATTTGACCTCAAAATCCCTCAGTAAAAGAGAAATGAATGGAAAATCGTTTACAGGGAGATCGCCACTGGCTTTTTAATTAGAATTCAACCTTCCGTAATCTTTTTAAAGAAGATCAAATTAACGGATTTTTAGAGTCTGAAGGGGGTTAGCGAGCGTAGCTCGTAGGGGCAGAGTTAGGAAAAAAGAAGTTAATGATCCATGAATTCCAATTTCAAAATATTTTCCCCATTTTTTTTTTTCATTTTACTACTTTAAAGGATATTGAAAAATATGTGCACCCATTCTTTAATCCGACCGACATTTGTTAAAAAAATTTTTTTTTTAAGGTACGAAGCTCAATTTTTATTAAAACTCCACATGTTAATACATGTTTTATTAAGGACCTTAATAAATCGCATTTCCAAAATTGATATACAGATTTGTTGTAGTATGTGTCACGATTGTTCATTAGGCATATTGAGAAATTTTAACAAACATTAAAACAGATGAAGCATTTTAAAGGCTTCGAAAAGTTTGTTTGGGAAAAATGCACTTGAAATGTATTGTGATATGTCATTTTCATTACTTTCTTTTAAGAAATATGAAAACACATTTTCTTCTGCAGTAAATCGGATTTAACAATTTACTCAATTTAAGCTAAGTTTTAATGGTCCGGATTCACGTATATTTGTTTCTAAGTTAAACTATCACAATTTTAACCACAGTTTCCCTTTTTTATTGAATTTTAAATATTTTAAACGATTTTATAATTAGAAGATTTATAAGCTCCCTGTGCCCACCCTCCTTGTCTGGGTCTTTCTATTATTTATTGGCCAGTGCACGGTGAAAGATTACGTTAATTATGTTAGTGCTTGGGCGAAAACCTTTATAAGTTTGTTTTTGAGATTTACAATATTAATAAGAAGCTTTATGTACAGTTAGAAAAAAATACACAATTAATAATTACGCCACAAATCATCGTATAAAAATGTGACTAATCATTTAGTAATAACGTCTGCTAATGAATGATATACTTAAATTTTGCTTAGTGGTTGTCTACATATAGAAATTGTAACAGATTTTAAAAATTTCAATAATAACCCTTAATGTCTACATCGTATTTTGATTTTCTTTTGTAAATTTTACTGTCGGATATACTAAATAGGAAGTCATTCAAACAGGAAGTTTAGGGATCCCCCCCCCCCCTCCGCCACCTTACCGAGGGCCCTGCATCGAAATTAAAATGAATATCAGTTTCGGTCTGAAATAAAAAGGGTTGTAACATGATTGAAACCTAAAATTCATGAACTTATTTCAAGCAAGCAAGAAAAAATATCACACTAAATACGTATGATACTAAAATAAGCTTCAACCCTTTATGTACTAGATTATAAATTCATGAAAATTTTATCTTCTAAAGCATTTTTCGTGAATTTTTGAAACTACATTAGAAGATTTATATAATCATTTAATAAATTTTAGAAGGATTGATTGAATTTGAATTTATAGGGATTTTGTGCAATATTTATAACCCCACTCAAATCTTTTATTTTAAATATTTTTCTTAGTATTTTGTAGAATTAGGAAATGTACAAATATAACGTTCTTACAATAGAAATATAAAAATATTTCTGAATTGAAACGCCACGCCCCCCGTCCCCCAACGCCAAGAAAGCTGAAAAGATTCAAAGATAAAAGAAATCACCTTTTTAAAAATATTTTTATTTTGTGTAACCTATAATGCTTTTGAACAAGATAAAGTAATGCATCTATAACTCATTCTAAATTGTAATACTACTAATCGATGTATTAAATGAATTTTATAACAAGTTATTTTAATGGTACTTATAAATACTGTCAGTAGATAAAGGTTTAATTCATTTATAAATAATTAAACTAACTTTAGTCTTTTTCTACGATTAAACCACCTTTAAAGACTTTTGTAACGTTAAATAATGAAATAACGTTAAATAACGTTAAATAATGTTGTTCATACTCACTTTTCTATGAGAAACAAGTCTTTTTTAGAATCGACATCCATTTTCTGCAAAACAAAAATAAAGAAGGTTTAAGAATGTCTGATTTATACCAGTAAGTAAAAACCAAAAATACTCTAATAATAAAAAAAAATACTATGTTTCTTCATTTGCGCTCCAATTTTTTATATAAGTGAAGTCATATCGTTGCAAAATGGACGTACATTCATAGCTACCAACTACTCCCGCTTTCTGAAACCACTGTTTTTTAATAGTAATCTTCGTCGTAGCACATCACAGAATTTCTGTCTTAAGAGCCCACGTCAGTCACGGGAAGAAAGGAAAACGCTAATGTTAAGTCTATGGGGGCGTTATTTCCAAATTTCTCGGTTTGATCTTAATTTTTTTTTTTTTTGCATAGGATAGCTAAGGACGATCTACAACCAGGCTAGTTTTTACTTTTTCGATTTTGGTTTCAGATGTTTAAAAAAAAATTACTTTCACTTTCGGAACCGATTCTGAAATTGAAACTATCCTAATACAATAATATCCCGACTTACTTCTCCTCGACTTACGTCATCCCGCATTTACGTCGTCTAGACTGGAAAAAAATTTCCTTGATTAAGACGCACTTACAACTTTTTTGAAGAGTTTTGGAAGAATTTTAGCATCTCAGATGCAGTCACAATCATAAGAGATTCATGGGGTGAAGTTCAGCAAAATACAATGAGAGATACTTAAAAAGACTGTTCCCCTTTTCCTTCGCAGAGACTAAGAAAACATCTTAAAATTGAGATTCTGTATATCTCTTAATTGATGAAATCGTGGAAAATGGAAGCAAACTCAACTTAGACATTGGGTGCTGAAAATGTTGTTGAACACATAAATTCCCTTAATCCGGATTTAAGCTTAGACAAATTTATAGAATTAAAAAAACAAAGTAAGCTGTAAAACAGATAAATTTGAGCTTAAGGGGAAGGGAGAAGAATATGACGGTTGCGAAATTAACCAAAGGACTAGACTTTATTGAAGCTGGGATGACGGTTCTTGAAAATATTGATTCAGATGAACAAGGCGTAGAAACGACTAGAAAAGGCTTAGAAAACTCACTCTGATGTTACTAAGAGCTACAAAGAGAAAAAAGAAAACAATGTCGGTTCAAACTTCATTGCAAGATTTTTTTCACATGTTCAAAGACTCGAACGGGTCAGCTAGAAGGACAATAAATTGTAAGTTAACAACTTACTGATTTATCCCAAATTCTTGTATTGCTAACGCATTTTTTTACTAATGTTAAATGTATGTAATATACTCCCTAAATACAATAGAATATGTTCATTAGATTTTGGGGAAATTTTATCACTTATTCTTTTTTGATCATCTAAATTTACCTCGACTTACGTCGCTAGTCTTGAAACGTATTGCTGACGTAAGTCGGGGTATTACTGTATATATATAAAAAAAAAACTATAACCAAAATCGAAAAAGTAAAATCTAGCCCGGTTGTAGATCGTCCTCAGCTGTCCTATCAAAAGAAAAAAAAAATCGAACAAAAATATTAAAATCAAAGAGAGAATTTCGAAAATAACGCCCCCATAGACTTAACATTAGCGTTTTTCTTTCTTCCCGTGACTGAAGTAGGCTCTTGAATAAAGTGAATATTTTTATTGGGTAGTCATGATGTTCAAGAAATGGGATGCTTGGCAGTTACATTGTTGAAATGATGCATAATAAGTTTCATTTTGAAAACAATTACCATATCCTGACTTAGTATTTCTCACAGTTACATTAAGGGAACCAGGAAGGTTTGAATTGACGAAAAAAATATAAATGTACTCAAAATTAATATACAAATATTTTACATGTGTAATTTAAATGTTAAATATACTATTCCTAAACTTTTTTATACCAGGTTATTTTATGTAGAAATTAATTTTCGTTTATATTTTAAAACGTTTTATTCCAAATTAAAACAAATAACAAAACTTGCATAAATTTATGTATATAATTTTGGAATGATATTAGTTTTTCATTAAAGTAAGAGATTTATTGTTTTCTTTGGTGGTCCTAAGCTTTTTTCCAGCACTGTCTAAAAATGTGACTGATACCAACTGATTAGTAATAACGTCTACTAATGAATGCTATATTTAAATTTTGCTTAGTCTACATATAGAAAATGTGACAAACTTTAAACTGACAATATACTAGTTCTAAACTTTTTTTCTATCAGGTTATTTTAAGTAGAAATTTTTTTTCCGTTTATTTTTTAAAACGTATTATTGTAAATTAAAACAAATAACAAAACTTGCATAATTCATGTGTATAATTTTGTAACGATATTAATTTTTCATTAAAGTAAGAGATTTACTGTTTTTGTTGTTGATCCTAAGCTTTTTCCCAGCACAGTCTAAAAATGTGACTGATACCAATCGATTAGTAATAACGTCTACTAATGAATGCCATATTTAAATTTTTCTTAGTCTACATATAGAAAATGTAACAAACTTTAAATTGCCAATATGCAAGTCCTAAACTTTTTTTGATCAGGTTATTTTATGTAGAAATTAATTTTCGTTTATTTTTTAAAAAGCATTATTGTAAATTAAAACAAATAACAAAACTTGCATAATTTATGTGTATAATTTTGTAACGATATTAATTTTTCATCATTGTAAGAGATTTTCTGTTTTTGTTGTTGGTCCTAAGCTTTTTTACAGCACTGTCTAAAAATGTGACTGATACCAATCGATTAGTAATAACGTCTACTAATGAATGCCATATTTAAATTTTTCTTAGTCTACATATAGAAAATGTAACAAACTTTAAATTGCCAATATGCAAGTCCTAAACTTTTTTTGATCAGGTTATTTTATGTAGAAATTAATTTTCGTTTATTTTTTAAAAAGCATTATTGTAAATTAAAACAAATAACAAAACTTGCATAATTTATGTGTATAATTTTGTAACGATATTAATTTTTCATCATTGTAAGAGATTTTCTGTTTTTGTTGTTGGTCCTAAGCTTTTTTACAGCACTGTCTAAAAATGTGATTGGTACCAACCGATTAGTAATACGTCTACTACACTGTAAAAAAATACTGCCAGTTTTCCGATAGGAATCGGAAAAAGAGTTGCCCTTATCGTACTGGAATAATTTCCGACCCAGCTCGGAATAAAATCCTTCAAAATAAGGAAATAGTCAGTAAAACGGTATTTTACGGATTTTATTCCGATTTTACGGATTTTATTCCGAGCTGGGTTTTAAATTATTCCGGTACGATAAGGGCAACTATTTTTCCGATTCCTACCGGAAAACTGGCAGTTTTTCTTTACATTGTAATGAATGCCATATTTAAATTTTGCTTAGTCTACATACAGAAATTGCAACAAATTTTAAATTACCAATATTAGATCCTAATTTTGACATCATATTTGGATAATTTCACCTTCGGATACCTAATGGGAAGTCAGTTAGTTATGCAGGATTAAAGTTTGAAACGCTTAATGTTAAATTCATTTTTAATCGTTGCAAAACAGATTGAAATGGGAATAGTTTTTATATATAAATGACGGGTTTATTTGAAAATTTATATTATTTTATTTATATTATTTTTATATTAAATCCATATTACTTAAATATTCTGTTTCTCAAAATTTGCTGTTTCCCAAATACATTGTAGCAAACGATGCATTTATATCGCTTGTCATTTAAAAAAATTCATTTTCTAAATAGACCAGTTATTTTTGGGACACCAGGTATATATATATATATATATATAGTACATAAAAATAAAATATCTTTGAAAATTCTATATATATATATATATATATATATAACTATATAAAAATTTAAGAAAAAGTAGATGAACCCTATAGGGTTATATTTTTTTCTTTTCTGTGTAATTCCGTCTTAGAATATTTTACTGTATAGCATTTTTCAGATTTTTAACACTTCAATACATGGAAATGGATTAACAATATTAATAATAACTGAAAAATTTACATACAAGAAATAGAGATTTATTAAAAAAAATAAAAATCGCAGCCTGCGTCACTTCTAATAAAAATGAAGATTATAAGCAGGAAAAAAAAAGTTAAGATAAATATTTTTGGTCAGAACTCCTCGTACGAGATAAATTTTTAACTAAATCGACGTAAAAATGAAAATTTTGCAGAAATTGACTCGGGCCGATTTTTTTTTTTCTATGAGTCGGGTCAGGCCCTGTCCTGGAAATTTCGTCCCGTGCAGACCTCTAAGCGGCTGACGGATGTTCACCGTAAAAAGATGGTTGGTAGCAAAATTTTACATTCAGCGAAGATAAACGGGCTTTGTCCGTAAAAATAAACCAATATTAAAAAATTACATTTGCATAGCGTAAATTTATGGAATCTGTCCGTTTAACTAGAAAAACGGAGAATCTCCTTAATATTATACGGTGAACGCCCATAAATTTACATATTTTTTTTACAGTGTACCCTGATCTAAGGAATTTCTATGTAATGCTAAAAATGAATGTTACCGTTTGAAAATTCGAAGATGGTGCAATTTTTAAAATGTAGAAGTAAAGAGCCTTATTTTAAAAATTACATTCATATTTGAAAAATAGATACAATTCCCAGTCGAACAATATCTCTCGCATCTTTACACGGTAAGTTGGTGATAAAATAGCATGGGATGATCATTACTTTTTTTTCCAGAACTGTATAATAATGATCATAAAACTTTCATTTTTATCAACATGAAATGTATTTATTAAGTAAAACAAAATTACAAATGCTTATTTAATTATAAGAAAATTGTAAATGCTTATATAATCGTAACAAAAATCTTTAAATCTTGTTTAATCGTATTAAAACGACTAAAGTTAATTTAATTGTTATAAATGAATTAAAGCTTATTTTAGTGTCATATACGTATTTAGTGTGATATTTGTTCCTGCTTGTTTGAACTAAGTTCATGGATTTTTGATTCTCATCATGTTACAGCTCTTTTTATTTCAAGCCGAAACCGATACTCAGTTTTAATTGCTGTCACGGATGAAGCATTTTTTTTATTTTTTCCACAGAAATATGTTGATGTAAACTGGATCAACACCTTCGTTGCTTATTCTTACAGCAATAGCTATTGACTTTTATGGAGAGCCAGAAATTAAAAATTACCAGCTTTGCATTTGCAGATAAATAACAAATAGCACCTATTAACATAATTACCAATTCACCATTGCCTGACATAACTTAAATTTTGAAAACTAAGAACGTTAAATTTCATAAATATAAGAATTTCTTAGATTATTATTTTTGAATTAATATATATATATATATATATATATTTATAAAAAAACCCATGGAAAATGCGAACAATGGCCGCAATTTTCTGCGGATCTCCGGTTGGCGACTTCTACTATTGGGGATTGTTATTTTTCTCCTCAAACTTTAAATTTGCATGATTTCTAAAGTCCAAATGACTTCCAGTTTAGCATCTGAAGGTAAAATTTACCCCCCCCCCCTCCCACCCTCTCAAAAAAAAATCCAAGTATGATGTCAAAATTAGGAGTTAGTATTGAAAATTTTTAAGTTTGTTATAATTTATATATCTAAACGACACCCTAAGAAATGTTTAAGGATACAATTCATTAGCTTAAGTTATTACTAATCGAATCGACTGGTAGCAGCCATATTTATATACGATGATATGTGGCTGAGTTAGCAAGGGTATATTTTTTTTTTCTGTTATACAGACTGTAGATAAAAATTTCTGTTTAATATTCTAAATCTCAAAAATAAACTTATAAATATTTTCGCATAAACAGTAATATAATTAACGTAAACATTTTATACAGTGAAACAAGAAACTACAAAGAAAATAATCTCGTTGCGAAAAAGAGCAACACTTAAAACAAAATACTTCTGAAAAACAAAGGTGAATTTATTAATCTTTAAAAAAATTGTATTTATCGTTATTTTGTAAAAACTCACCATAGTAATTTAAATCATAAAAAAGTAGCTGATAAATATCATTTAACAGAAATTTTGTTTTATATGCTTAGCAATCAACCACCTCGTAAATTTGCTTATCGTTGTAACTTAAAATTTGCTTTAAACTCTAAAAATATAGAACAAAACTAATGAACTATCTTACTTTTTCCTCATATTTCTTCATAAGAATGTCAACAGCTTCCATTTTCTTATCCATTTCTTTTTCATCTATCATTGTCTTCAGCATTGAGTTATCATCCCTTTTACTCTCTGCATCCATTTTCTTCTCATGTTCTTTCTCTTCGTCTTCTGCTTTCTTCATCTCAATATCTTTCCTTTCTTTAATTCCCAAACGGCTTTCAGCTTTTTCTATTATGCCCATTTCTTTGCTTTCGGTAGCTAATTTCAAATCAACATTCTTGATTCCTGGGTAAGGCATTTCGTGTTCATCTGTTTCTTTCAAGACTTCCTCAGCTGAATCAATTTCTTTTTTAGAATTTAGAATTTTATCATCAATTTCTTCTTTACCAACATTTTTTATCATAATTTCTTCTGGGACATTTTTTTCAACTTTCATTTTTAATTGCGTTTCTTCAGCCTTTAAAATATCAGCTTCTTTCACGAGTTTTTCCTCGGTTTCTGTTTTTATTTCAGATTCACCCATGTCCTTTTCTTTCTTTACCACTTCTTTTTCTTTTGCTGTAGATTCTTCTTTTTCCGTCTCAATACTTTTCCTTTCCTCAACTTCCATTTCTTTTTTAAATGTGTCTTCTGCAACCACATCTTTTGGCTCTATGGGTTTCGCTTCATCTAAAGGCTTCATTGACAAAAATCTAATAAATGTGTGACCGTTATCACTTGAGGGATATTTCATTACATTGGACTGCATCAGAAATTTTTTGCCAAGTACATCTACAACTTTAGACTCTTTTTCGACATCTCCCTTGTCAGATTCTGAAAAAAAAAGAAGTTTATCTTTAAACTATGTACGAAATACAATGAAACAAACAACAACAAAGAAAGGATAGCTTTAAAGTTATATGTCTTTTAGATCATAGCTGAGATCCAGATAAAAGTGCTGCATCGGGTCGATAACACAATTTTATCTGAACCCGACTCGACCCGCGGTTCGGTTCGATCCTCCTAAGGTTCGACCCGCCTAGTCCGCATGGAAACGTACCCTCAAGCAGTTGTACATTTGCTGTGCAAGTAGTCGCCTATAGTGATATGGTTAACAGGTTGACCATATCACATAGGCGGTGGTATGTTTATGAAACCAATTAATTTTAATTCCCAAATGCCCCATTGGCACCAGAATTTTGGTAGAAAAAATTTCGGTTTATTATGTGTGTGAAATATAGATTTTTCTTATTTAAAAATAAATTTGCTTTCAAATTCCGGTGTCATTCTTAATTTCAACACTTTAGCAATGGAATTGCTTTGCCCCTGAAAGGGTTAACAGATCAAGAACGCTAATATAAAAGCAGCAGAAAGCCTTCATTAAATTAAATATGGCATCTTGAATATGCATTTTCATTCATAAAACTGAAAAAATTACTATGATTGCATCAAAATGACGTAATTTTGGATTGATTTCTCGTACCGACGCGACGGTAATGTGATTAAGGCCGAGATTAATCAACAGAAGTTGTTCGATCGCTACTCGGCTAGTATTTCTTCTTCGGAACGGGCTACGGCTTGATGATTTTTTTTTTTTTTTGTAGGGTTTGGAGTCAGATTTCGAATTGACTCTAAGTAGAATTTCGGGTTCGGATTCTAATCCTAATAGACATTTCGCTATTTTGGAAAAGAGATTGACACTGATTAAAAACCTACATATTTTGCGAAATTCGCACATTTTTCTTTCTAAAATCCATTTGGATCCTATTTTTTCCTTTATCCGCCAGTAAATAAAAAATGGGACACAAAAATTAAAAGATCTTGGTTTCTAAAGAAATTCTGGAAAATCTCTTGTTAATCAGGCAGTTTTAGACACAGAAAAATTCAAACTTAGTTCAAAAAAAGAAAATAATTATAAAATCTTTAAGTAATATAAGATTCATTCTCGAGTTGAATAATAATAATAATAATAATTACTAGACAGTGTACCCGTCAAGATTTGACGTTTACCAACTTAAAAGTTTCATTAGAAAAATGCTTGAATTTTTATTTAGTTGATTTTAAATTAATTAAGTATTGAAAAACTGATGAATTGGTATATTGTATAAGTGATTCCTATTAGATTTAAGGCGATAGATGGTGCTGTCAGTCTAACCTACTTTAGAGAAACTACAACTTACTAAGTTGTAGGTCATTAAACCTACTCAATGAAGTTAAAGAATTTTAAGATTGTAATTTATAACCAATTATGCTTGCTTTAATCAGAAGTTTAACTAAGACTATTGAGTAGAGAATTTATTTTTACTTACTAACTAGGGTTTCAATTAAAAAAATATTTACTATTTTCTATTTCTTTCTTTAGGGTTCCGTACTTAAAAAGTAAAAACGGAACCATTATAAGATCACTCCTGTGTCTGTCCGCCTGTCTGTCTGTCTGTGTGTCTGTCACAGCCATTTTACTCGTAAACTATGGAACGTGGAAAGTTCAAATTCGGGAAGTAATAAAGACCATTGACCCACATGTTCTCAGATTAATAAACATTCATAAATATGTTTAGTAAAAACGTAGAGGGGCTAATTATGCTACTTGAAAAAAAAAATCATTCCTTTGTATATCATGTGGGATATCCTGTGAAAGCTTTTGTAACGCTGAACTCAAAAATACATTTCTTTTAATTTTAGGTATTATATTTTCAAAGATATTGTTGAAAATGTAGCGCCAAAATATGTCCCCCCCCTCTCCCCCATCTAACTCTGAATCTACTGAAACTAAAATTATGAAAAAATTAGAGGTAGTAGACGTTAATATAAACCTTGCCGGAAAATTATAGCGATTACTCTAGGTCACATAGTTTTTGAGTAATTACCATTTTTCTGTTATACACAAATTTCGAATTACGGGCATTCAGAAAAATTGTTGAGCATTGCTGAATATACCTATCGTTTCAGAAGAATAAAAACATTGTTGATAATGATTTTCGAAAAAAATCATTGGTAATTAGCCGAGATATTAACCCTTAAAGGTACGGTAAGTTTGGACATACACAAGGACAGGAGCGGCGCACTCTATGCCTAGTTAACAACTTTTAATGATATATATGTGTAATGTAATGTCCAGTAACAGTATAAAAGCAATAAACGTCAAAGTGTTAAAAACATACTAATTTAAGGGGTCTCGGGACTCTAAAAAAGGGGAAAAATGAAAAAAAAAGACCACTTTCAACATTTAATGTCTTAAAATGTATATGATTTTAAAACACAATTTTAATTGGGATGAAAGATATAAGTATGTTCTTTCGTTTTATGTATTTAATAAATTGCAAGATACATAATTAGTATTTATAGGGGGCTTGAAACTGTTAGACATTTGTCGAACAAAAAATTGGCATAACAGTTTACGCGCAGGATTACAAAATAAATATTGCAACTAGAATGAAAATTTTGGTGCTTACTTATACTTCAGATTATAATAATTTCCCTGAACTTAAATAAATTTGTAGTCAAAGCATTTTTATATTTTTAATTCAATGTTGCATTTAGCTAATACAAAATTTTGAAAATTTCAACAGCAAAATCACCTAGAAAAATATTTTTTTGAACAATAAAAAGGAAATTTTAGGTTCAGTTTATACAGACTAACATGAAATATATGTTTTGAAAATTTCATGAAAAAATATTCAGAAGTTTTTGAGGTATCCTGCGCGTTATGCCCAAAATACGCCATTTGGAAAATAATGACTTTAAAGTTTCGGAAACGCCGCTTCAGCTAATGAGCGGGTATAATTCTAAAAGCCAAAACTTCTGTTCTAATGGGAATTTCAAGGAAACAATTATATCAAAATATTCAGAAAAGATAGGAGTTTAACATTTAAAAAAATTAAAATTTGTTAAATTTTGAAGCTATAAGAGTCCTGCGACAACTTAATCCTTTCCGGCACGGAGTAATTCTATTTATAAACTTATGAAATAATGAACTGACACCAGAATTTATAAACGAATTTTTTAGAAAATGCGAACTTTCTTATTTTCACATACATGATAAAAGGAAAATTTTAATTAAATATTCTTGGTGCCGTTTGTCTGTTTTGGAATTAAAATTAGGTGTCCGTTTTTTAAGGGCATCGCCCTCGAAAAATTTAATTAGAATTAATCGCATAAATACTGTGGTATTTGCGATAGTTTGCATTGGTTGTATCTCTCAATACGCTTCGAGTGACTTTAAAAGTTAATTAAACACCTATCTGGAAAAACGCGGCATTGAACAAGGCGGCGTTGCAACTTTAGTTTAACTATGCACTGCTTTTATTGTCAGTACCGAATTAAGTTCATCATAAACAGATTAGGATAATATTAAAAAAGAGTTATACGAATAGCTATATTTGATATTATTTAGGTTCCATATCTCTTTGAACTTTCATGTTATACCCATTTACACTTTTCTAATATATACAGTTATACCCAACCCTACGTTGTATAGTTTTTTACAAAGTCTTAGTATTCTTTTAGCAACGTTTATATATATATATAATACAATTACAAATTCATATATTTATTCTACGGAACCCTCTGTGCGCGAGTAATGCTCGCACTTGACCGTTTATTTTAACTACACGACCGTTAAAAATTTTCATTAACTTTATTTCTATCAGTCTCATTCCAAAACCTTAAACTTAAAATTGATGCTAGCAGCTAACCATTTATTATACATGTTTTTTAATTACTTTAATTTTTTGTACATTTTCATACATTATTTAATGTATTAAACCGTGGGTATCAAGGATAATTCCTTTTTTAGTTCTTACATAAAAATTTTTCTTTCTTTCTGTTTTCTTTCTTTTTTTTACGGAAAAGAATGACAAAATTTTCTTTTTACACACACACACATATATATTCTTGATAATGGTCAGAAAATATAGCAAAAATTGTTCAATTTATTTAATTGATAATTACATGCAAGATATTTTATCTTAAATATTTTTAATATAAAGTTAGCACTTTTAAAAATATTGTTGAATATTAAATTTTATTTATTTATAAAGCATTCGAATAATAATAATAATAATAATAATAAATACAAATCATATAACTTCTCCTGAAATAAAATATCCATTATTGAAGTGAATTATCGCCAAAATATATTATAGAAATCATTCTGCCGTGTGTTGGGGTCGAACCCGCGTTCTCTACAAAAAAATTCACAGCTTTAAACTGCCGCGAGACCACTGGACTAATATTTAATCGTCCTACCTTTCTCTGTATTTGAATAGGTTCTAAATTTAATTTCGTGCATGCGCAAATGTGTCAGTTTTGCACTGAACAGAATTTTTTCCTTAGCATTTTAATATATATGATAATAATTATAAGCATAGACATTAAACTGAAAATATAAAGATATTTGGATTTTTATATAAATTCTTCAGAAAAGCTAAAGAAGCTTCCTTGTCTATCCTCACTTTCTGTTTGAAGCCCTTTTCCAGAATTACTGGGAGTCAGAACGCGTGTTTTTCTGCTACTACAGTTGTGCAATGATATTTTAAAAGAATAAGTGACTTTTGCAGATTTCTGCCTATAGTTGGGCATAAAAACAAATTTGCCGTTTTAAACAGATTTTTAGGGACATGAAAATCAAGAAACGTTGCCACGAGAGAAGATTGATACTTATTTCTATCTAAGAAGATATTTTTAAATGAGAAAATTAACATTGAAACAATTTTAAAATGTTATTAACGTTTTCTACTGCGTACTTTCGGTATTGGGCTCTGATGACGCAAAAACTTTCGAGTTCGGATTTGAAATCGTCGGACTCGTGCTGGATCGGTATTAAAAAAAAAAAAAAAAAAAAAGGGAGTCCGAAATCGTCTCTAGTCTTTATCTAGATGATCATAATGCAACGACTCATTAATGTGTATCCATAAACTAGCCCAAATAATGCGATTTTTAAAAAGTATATTGCACTGAGAAGTTTTTTGTTTTTTCCTACTCTCTCATTCATTAATTATTTTTAAATGGGCGAAAAACATATTTTACGCGTAAGATAGATTTAAAATGATTAATAATGTCGAGTTTTTAAAAATTATTGCTTTTTTTTTTACAGAATTAACAATTGAATCTCATATGCAATATTTAAGCACCACAATATTATTAATAATCGTTATAGAACAGTTGTATTTAATAGTAATTAAACAATTTAAAATTTGTATCCATTAACGCCAAGTAGAAAGTAAAAGAAAAGTACATTTTTACAAAATTGCAATTGAATCTCATATGAGATATTTAAGCACCTGTAAATTATTAATAACTGTTGTTAAATACTATATGTGCATGAACTAGCTTAAATAATGCGATTTTATAAAAAGAATATTGCACAGAAGTCTTTATTTATAATAATTTCGAGTTTTTAAAAATTCTTGTATTTTATTTTTTCAAAATTATAATTGAATCTCATATCAAATATAAGAACCAAATTATATTAATACTAGTTATTAAATAGTTGTGTTTAATAGTTATTAAATAATTTAAACTTTGTGTACATTAATACAAACTAGAAATTAAAAGAAAAATACATTTCTACAAAATTTCAATTGTATCTCATATGAGATATTCAAGCACTAAAAATTATTGATAATAGTTATTAAGTAGTTTTATTTAATAGTTATTAAATACTTTAAACTTTATATACATTAACACACAGTAGAAAGTAAAAGAAAAATACATTTTTGGTCATGATATTGTTTCGATTAAATTCAAGATCAAATATTACATCCAAGTACAGAAATTATCTGAAAAAAAACATCTTCTCAAACAGAATAGAAACAAATTCATCAAAGACGAATTTTTGAGCTAAATATTCGTAAATAAAAATGGTTCTGCCATTTATTGTTGTATTTGACAACTACTATTGAACTTCATATGGGATTTATATGTAATAAAGGAGTAAAAATAATTTTCGCATAGTTCTCTGAGTGCTGTGTTTGAATGTAATTTCTTATGAGGTTACCATGCAAGAAAGGGTTAAATAACTATTTCATGCAATTGATTTATGAAAAAAGAAAAAAAAATCTTACTTACCTTTCAACTCTTTCAAGACATTGTGGAAAGAAAGCAGAGACATGAGAGGATTTCCAATGGGATATCTACTTTCTTTCTCAGAAATTGGTTGAGATACTTCTTCGGATTCGGATTCATGTGCTCCTTCACCTACAATATCATCCTCATAAGGTACCGGTAATCTGTCAGATATATCAGCTGGAGGAATAGGAATTATTTTCATTGCTCTGTATGAGATATGACGAATAGGAATTAAAATCGGTATCCTGATATTTTCAGGTACCGGTACAAGTCGTGAAGATAATTCAGGTACTTGTCCGATAGAAACCTTTTCTTTTTCTTTTTCCTCTGTCTCTATTAGAGGGATGTCTATTTTGAGTGCAATTTCATCTTTAGCATTTGGTTTTGGCGGAACTGTAAATTTGGTATCTACTGGTGTAAATGGCGCTTTTTCATCTTTGATATCAATCTTTTCGGAAATTTCTTTTCCTTCTTTTATAACTGCTGGACTAGAAATAAGTTCTGCTTCTTTTTCCGATAGTTCTTTTTTAATTGGATCAGTATTTATATCTACAATCTCAGCTGTCTTTGATTCGTCTCTGACAGTCTCTACTTCACTGATGCCTGGCATAACGCCGTTTTCTTTTTCAGCATTGTCAGCTGATATGTAATTCACTTTGCTGTCTCGCATGTATGCACTTTTCTTTAAATGGTATTTACCATCTTCACCTTTCTCAAACTTATCTGAAGGGAAAACAAGGGTATCTGGAACAAAATAGTCCTTCATGAGTCCCCTTTTGCTTCTGTGTGGCCTGCACTGGCATATTTGTTGAAAAGACAGCAACACAAGTGTCAGGACACAGATGTTGACTGTTGAAGAAGGCATATCCTACAAAAGAAAAAAAACACAGATTTGTAATTACTTGATAAAGTTTTCAGTAATTATATAACAAGAATAAAAAATCATGCAACAGAGATAGATTATGAAACACTTTCCAACACTAATGGAACAAGGGGATAAACTCGGACTTCCCGGGTTACAGAATATATGGGGCTGTGCATATATAATGTTATCAACTTTTTGGTAATTTTAGACCTTCTACCCCCTTACGCTATCATACGTTATCATCCCTCGCACCCCCTCCCCCCCGTAATGATATCGTTATCAATATATAAAAATTCTATAGGTTTTTGGAATTTTTTTTCTTATATACAAGTATGGTTACATTTATTTTTCGCACACTTTATTGATTCAAATGAAGAGAAATCAATAAAATATCAGTTTATATATGAAATAACTTTATCTCAATAACAGTTAAAAGAAATAGTTGCTGTTTAAAAGTATTTAGCAATAGATTTATTGTCTAATTCAACAGTAATGTGTTTTTGCACTTGTCCCCGCACGGAGTGGGGCAGACAGAACTTCTTATCAAGAAAACAGGTGAACAACATTCTGTTTTATTTACTAGTTAAACACAAGTATAATTTCAAACATACTTCGCATATAGTTAGTTGAACAGCGGTTTATATATGCATAGACGCATGTCAGAAGAATAGAAAAGAAAAACATTGGGTATTCCATATTTTGGAATTGAATTATTTTATAATAATTTAATGATTTTAATAATAACTTTGTATTTTCATAAAAATAGATAACATACTATTTTGATGTAAAGACCAAATTACAAATAAAAAGAAAAAATTTTGGTTGGATCAAAAATGATATCGATATCAAAGGACAACCCCCCTAACCCTAGAGATATCGTACGATATCATGTGCCAGACCCCCACTCTCCCCCTAAAATGATAACGTTATATATAATGCATAGCCCCTAGGTGAAAACCATCATATGTATTATTTCTGAAGCTATCATATTTTTTTTCTCTTCACATACTAAAGAAAGGTTTCGAAAGGTTATACAAGCAGCTTTTGACATAGTATACTTATGCGAGGTCTGTCTGATAAGTATCCGACTTTTATTTTTTCCGAGCGCAATAGTGAATCTAAGAAAGGAATCACTGTGAACATTGGAAGGAGACAGCTGAATGTGCATGCTTGAATTTTTTTCCACGAATTCCAGTGAGCCAGTCGTTGTCCGCTGGCCACCGAATAAAGTGCTGTCACACGTGCTCGTAGGATTTTGATTTCTCTCAAGATGACTGAACGGGTTGAGCAAAGGTATTGCATCACATTTTGTCAAAGCTTGATGATTCTCAAGGCGAAACAATTCGTAAGATTCATCAGGTATCGCAAGATTCATCAATTCCCCTGCTCATTCATTGCGCCTGATTCAGACTTTCATGGTAAAATATGGAATTCCCATAGTTCGCCAACTTCGCTACTCTTTAGATATAGCTCCTTGCGACTTCTGGTTGTTTCCGAAATTGAAGGTGCCATTGAAAGGATCCCGTTTTGAGAGTAGAGATGAGATATGCAGAATGCGATGGTGGAGTTGAACACCATTCAAAAAAAAAAAAAAAAAAAAAAGCCTTCCAGAAGCATTTTCGGCAGTAGAAGGAACGGTGGGCTAAGTGTGTGGAAACGCAAGGGGCCTAACTTGAAGGGGATTAGGGTACCAATCCCGTCAGGTAACATATATTTTTTTCAGAAAAAGGTCGGACACTTTTCAGACAGGCTAGTATACGGTTAAAACACGTTGTTTGATAAAAGGAATTGAAGTTAATCAAAAATTAATGAAAAAACGTGTCAGCAAATAATTTCAAAGATTGCAGTGAGAAAGCCTCGCACGGGGTCTACTTTTTCTTTTTATTGATAATTCTAATAGATATTTTACGTTTAATATATATTTTTAGAATGCCTACTAACAATGCTAAAACTCATATTTATATGAAAAATAGCGATAATGCGTTCAAATAAAGTTTTGAAACGTATTAGAAGCTACATTTTTATATTGACTTCACGTCATGGATTAACAGACGAAGAAATCGCCAAAGATCGTTATTTACAATGAGCGTTATTGATTCTGTTCATTTCAGTGGAGTAAGCGCGAAACTCCATTACATGTATTAAATTTGTGTTTTATTTATTGATTGATGAATGTTTTAATTTCGTTATGAAATACGGCTGAATATATAAGCTGAAATAAAATGATGAGCTATTTATATTAATTTAAGTGCAAACGTGCCTTTCGTAATGATGAGCTATTTATATTCATTTAAGTGCAAACTGATTTACCTTTCGTAATGATGAGCTATTTATATTCATTTAAGTGCAAACGGATTTAACTTTCGTAATGATGAGCTATTTATATTAATTTAAGTGCAAACGGATTTACCTTTCATAATCGTCTGCAGGCGATAGAGATAGATTTGAAATCAAAAATCATGCTTGAAAATTAATTTAAAAACAATAAAAATTGAGTAAATTGTGGTACAGTTTTCAAATTAATTGCGATACAGATTTCAAACAAATTGCATTTGAAAGTACGTTTTATTTCTATTCAACGGTGTAAAAATTTAAGATTGTATTCAGAAGTTGAAAAAATTGCAATAAAAGTTAATAGAAGTTAAATTTAATCGTGTGCTGTTATCGCCGTCAAAATGACGTCAGCGTTACACACAGACACATACGTTTGTCCTTTATAATATAGATATTATTGAGAAATTTCATTTTTTTCATGCAATGAAATGAAGTATTTAAGTAAGCAATTTAAATTCACATAATTCACTAAAAATCCATTTTCAGCAGTTATTGTTCATAACCGGCAATGTGTCCCGTCTTCCATGCAGTCCTGTATATGATCTATATAATTTATACTAATTTATTAATACACTAAAAATTAGATTTACTATACTAGAATTAATACACTAAAAATCAGACAACAGCGGAAAACCCACTTCCAGCAATTATCGATCATACTCAGTCCTGTAATCAAATTCTTTCTCTGTAAATGAACGATAAATGCTACGCACTATATAATCTGTAGAAAACATGTTGTAGCGAAATTTAGTGATTCTTTTTAATTTCATTTTATTTGAAGTATCATATCATCATTAAAATACACAGCAAACATCTTTTCCCCATGGACACAATGTAATGGGATTCTTTTGTTCGCCGTTGTAAACGATCTATAAATGCTATGTATTCTATACTACTGAAAAAGAATGTTCTGTCCGCCTCAGAAGTTCATGACTATCTCATCATGTTTGAAATATCGTAACATTAATAAAATATACCTCAAGCGATTTTTCCTCCATAGATCATTATGTGACGCAAAACTTTTGTGTGCGTAAAAAAAAAAAAACCCCGATAAATTCTACTTATTTTATTTTAAATACCGAGCATTCTACAGTAAATCTCAGTAACATATAAAAATTGCATGGCAAACCGAGTATATTTATGTGAATTAGAGCTCGGCCAGGCGACCAGACAAACCGAATTCGTAAACACTTTTTAACTATGTTGGAAAATGCTAAAAATGAACAATTTGCCAGCCTAATTATCATAAACATGGATGACTTTAAACTGCTTTTGATACTGGTTTCATTATTAGCAAACAAACCTAATGTTTTACACGCAAGGTTGAACATCCATGTCTCTACTCAGTTTGAATCATTTTGATTATGGTAATATATGTGTAAATGTCATATTTTAATTCAAGGTAACTGTATAGCCTTCACCAAGTCCCTGTAAAGTATACGCTCTGAGATAGCTGCTCTGCTGAATCCTACTTACAAGGAAGGTCTCCATAGGCGCATAATCAGAATTTTTTTTAAAAATTACAGAATGCTCTTCTGATGAGGATATATATGTTTATAAAAAAATTTACGGCGGAACTTTGATATAGCGTAAGTAAAAAAAAATGAAAATTTCGTTTGTTTGGAGATTTATCGCCGGGTGGAATAAAATTTTAAAAAATACGCTTTTTTGTCAAATACTCTTTAGCAAAAAATGTTTCATTTTGAGCTTGCTTAAGTAAGTTTCAATTAAATAACTTCAGTTTGTCAGTTTTAGTTTGTTTTAACTATAGTTTTGTCATATATATTTATATTTATTTATAACGAAATTTAACTATCATAGTTAACAATTTAAAACAAAATTTAAATTGATTAAAATTATTTCAAGCTCAGAAACATGTCCAATTGGGCCCTTTCGATTCGACTATGTTGCTGTGGAAACAACGACTTATTCGATATGGAAATGTATAACGGCAGCATTCTTCATTTGGCCTTTATTTTTGAATCCACTTAAAAGTTACTTATCTAACAGGTGAAGCCATTTAAATTTTAAAAAGCGTGAATTGGAGGATAAAGCAATGGTAAAAATTTCATTCAAATCAGTAATAAAAAGAAAAAATAATTAACTCTTTCATTGTTTAAGTTTAAATTCTTCAAATACGGCGCATTCTAAAAATCCATTAACAAGCAATTTTCAGATGCATTAAAATCGTTTGCGTTTAGCAAGGAAAAGTGCTGCTCGCCAATCGCGGGTCGCTTTAGTCTTTTCCCGCCAAATATTGGAATGTATTTTTTTTTCTTTTTACAGACTTTCTACTGCAATTCCGCCGCTAAATTTGACTGATTCTTTATTAGATACATGAGAAGTTTCATTTCCATTTTCTTTTTTCAAAATATTCTGAGTTTGCGCTGTAAGGAGATATTCCTTGTTAGATATGGTTCTGATCATAATTTTGTTAGCTTATATCCTACACATGTTTTATTGAAGATCAAAGAATAATTCATACATCCTGTATATTACTCATATTTATGGATTGTTAAGTGAAAATCGTAAATCAATGAAGAAACATAATTGCAGAATGAAATGAGAACGAATCATATTTTGTGGCAAGATCTACAATCTTGATTAATGGAAATTTATACATTTTATCTTTACTATATTTTAAAAATTACGTATAATTGAGTACATAATGTAACATAGCATAATAGACATTAGAAACAAACATTATAAGTGTTTTTTTTACACATTCAATATTGGACAGTGTGATGCTTTTCACACATATTTAGCTTTGTGACCTCGAATCTAATCAAAATCATATTGTATGCTGATAAACCTTTTCTTTGAATCACATTATATTGTTATATACTTATTACATTTCTTTAAATGGTAGTACATTAGAACTTGCATTATCGTTTTATTGTATCAATATTTTTCCAAAATAACATTTTTCTAGAAGGTGGGCCAATTGGTGTAATTGTGAACAAATTTTACTAGTTTCAACTACTGACAGCTTTGAGATCCTCATGCTGCTTCCTCATGATCATCTAAAACCTTATAAAACTGCCAGAAAGCTGTTGTTTCACTCCTATATTTCAATTTCAATTATTTATTGGTGTTGTGGGGATGTAATTAATTACCTAAAATTGTTTATTCGCAATGACCCCAGATGTTCATAATTACCCCCAAAGACTACGGAATAATTGTGTGCATTTATTTTTGTGTCGGGATATTATTAAAAAAAAAAAAAAAAAAAAAAAAAAATCTCAAGTTCATGTACAACATCTATTTAACAATAAGTTCATATACACATTATTCTACCAAATGCATCCACGAATTTGTATTATTTTATAATTTTAAGCGAAAATCTATCCAAATGAACCTGGAGTTGGATGGAGGGTGGGGGGGGCGTTGCCTTTGGTAGCGTACACGCACGTCCGGTCTGTTTTGAATTTATATTTTTAAACGGAAATCTTTCTAAACAAACCTAATGTTAGGGGATTCGCTGCCTTAGATTTTTTAACGAAAATCTATCCAAACGAATTAACCCTTTAGCGGGCGGTGTCCTCAAAAAGGACACCTAATTTTAAGAGTACTGGTACCAGGAACACTTAATTAAAATTTTTCTTTTATAAAGTGCGGGAAAATGAGCAACTTTTTATTTTATAATAAATTCGTTTGTAAATTTTAGTGCCAATCCATCATTTCACCATTTTACAAACAAAATTGCCCCGCGTCGGAAAGGGTTAAGCGGCCGCTATTATAGTAATTGCTAATTTGATTTTTGACATTTAGATATGTTATACTTTGAACACTGAACAAAAGTTTCCAAAGAAATCTAAAGTTTCAACTGTACAAGAGCAGTTATGACTTCATATGAGGTCAATTCTATACGATCTAACATAGAACAAAACACTTTGAAAAAAAATCATAACTACCTCATATCACAGAAAGTATCGGTGCATTAGAAACATGGTCCCGTAGCTCTTTGAAAATTTGTTGGACTGAAAACGTAATTGATATTCTGTAAGAGTAATTATAACTTAACCAATATTGTTTAAGAACCTGGATTTTATCTGATAGAAACGAAGAATATTCAGATGCACTACAAAACTGTTTGTCACTTTTAACTGTTAAGGAATTCAATAAGCTTGCTCAAGGGTGCTAAAAGTGAAGCAGAAACGGCAGGAGGGCTCTCATTTGCTGTCAAAAAGAATGTAGACCTTTGATTTCAACTTCACTTTAGTATCAGCTTTACTGTCAAAACAGCGTTCTGAACTACCCCATATTAATTCCCCAACTAACTCTATACGATTTTTACTTTTTTCATATAAATGCATAAGCAAAACTTTAATTTTCCATATCGTCAACATCATTTAAGAAAAGTAATAATGTGCGATTTCTTACACAATTAATGTTAAAACATTTAATGAAAACGGAAATATACTTTGCACTATTTATTAATATTCTTGAAACCTTGTTAATCTGGTTACGAAAATTATATAAGTTGATATTTTTTTCGCCATTCTTTATTACAACAAAACATGCGTATATGTTGTTGAACAACCAGGTAGTTGCATGATCTTTCCGCGTGACTGACATGCAATCTACCTTGCACTCCAATGATTTGCTTCATTAGAACTGGCCTTTGTTTAATCAAAAGAAAAACGGATTATTTAGTTAGTCACTCGCTTATAAATTTTACCATAGAAAACGAACTTACACATTGTCCATTAACGCTAATCTTTAGCTACAGATTTTTCAGTGTTGTCTCGCGTATCACTTTAATTTTTTTTTTTTCTCCAGCGCAAAATTGTAAGAATAAATGCTTTAAACTATCAAAATTTCACAATTTTCTGAATTACTAAGGAATATTCATATTACGGATTGCCATTTTTAACTCAGTGAAAAAGTATCTAGATTAGGAGTCAAACCCAAGGCCTTTGGCTTAAATTGTCAACGCTTTGCCCATTGAGTTACCTGGATCGACAAACAACCGACACAATTCAGTCAGACAACATTTTCTTGGTAATAGCTTTCGGTCTGCCATGTAGCTAGTTCGACGTATATGCCTATAGATAATGAAACTCGATGGATACTTAGATACACTTTATTTTTTTTTAATTCAACCATATACTGATTGGTAAATATATATCACATCATTTGACATTGGAAACGATGGATACGTGGATACACTTTATTATTTTTAATTCAACCATATACTGATTGGTAAATATATATCACATCATTTGACATTGGAAACGATGGATACTTGGATACACTTTATTATTTTTAATTCAACTATATACTGATTGGTAAATATATCATATCATTTGACATTGGAAACGATGGATACTTAGATACACTTTATTATTTTTAATTCAACTATATACTGATTGGTAAATATATCACATCATTTGACATTTTTCCAACTGTTGAAAAAGCGTCCAAGTCGGGAGTCGAAAACAGACCTTTGGCTTAAATTGCCAACACTCTGCCAAATGAGCTTACCTTGACCGACGTCGACACTATTCACACAGACAACCTTTTTCGGCAGTAGCATCTGACCTGCCATGTAGCGCAGTTCAACAGAACAAATACCGGGTGTCCCAAAAATGGCTGATGGATTTTAAAATTCAATAACTTGCAAACGGTGACAGATATTAAAAAAAATTTTGAAGGAAGGTTATGTATGATGTCAGGAGTTATTTCACTGTGACTCTTGATTTTAGTATAAATTTCAAAGAATAGATGGCGCTGCGACAAGTAGGTGCTAATTCCAGACCCGATTTTTGGTACTTCGGGATCCATTCAAAACATTTAAATCTTCTTTTTTCGCGTGGGAGAAGAGAGAAAATCCAGGCCGAAAAATCGAGCCTGGATTTAGCGTCTATTGCTTGTAGCGCCGTCTATAGATGTTAGTTGTAACTAAAATTGGGAATTGCAGCATAAAAAATCCTGACATCTTACATATTTCTCCTGAATGTTTTTTTAAATATCTGTCACCGTTTGCAAGTTATTGAATTTAAAAATCCATCAGTCATTTTTGGGACATCGTATATCGTAGGTACTGGACTTCTATTAAACAATGAATACGCAGATACACTTTACTATTTTTAACTCAATCATATTGATGTGTAAAGATATCATTCGATGGCCTTGAAACTTTCTGACTTAGTTGGAGAAATGACAAATCGTATGATAGTTTTACCAATCTACATGATGGAGTTAAAAATAATAAAATGTCTATATTTATTGCTTTGAGATATGACTTTTACTGATCGGAAACTATTCTCCGATTATTATTATTATTATTATTATTATTATTATTATTATTATTATTATTATTTTGAGTTTTGAGCGGTTTACATGGGAAGTATCAAGAATGCTTTCATCAGGGCTTAATTTCTTTAAAAAAACAAAGTACCGGAGCCCTATTATGCAGTAATAACAACTATAGCGTGCCCCCTCCCACACCCCCGCCATCATTCCGATACGCGTGCTTATAATTCATCCATTCTTTGCAAAATTTAAAGCATCTTTTTTTTTCTTTAGCAAAAGAAAATTTTTAAATATATCTATCTGCATATATTTAACTGTCAGATATTCCGCCTTTTAGTTTATCACTCCTTCCGAATAGAAATATTTGCCTAATTTTTATGTTAATTAATCACAGAATATTGAAAATTAATAAGGTAAGGATTATGATTCGTAACTATCGTTAACACAAAAAAAGGAATTGTTCGCAGCTATATATACATATATATATAATGAATGAACAACTAGCAAAAACATTTATAAGGAAAAATTTCAGAAAACCTTTCGCTCCGTTTCATCTCCGTCTCCTACGTGTGCGACACACTACGTCACATATAAGTGTTTTGATAGAAAAGAATGTAGAAACTTGGAGAAATTTCAGAAAACCTTTCGCTCCGTTTCATCTCCATCTCTTACGTGTGCGACACACTACGTCACATATAAGTGTTTTGATAGAAAAGAATGTAGAAACTTGGAGATGGGAGGGAATGGAAAGAATAATTTAGGCTTTTTTTTTTTTTAATCGCTATTGCACTGGGCTCCGGAGCTCTTTATTTATGAGCTCAGGTGAATTCCGACCAATATTTAAATATTTACTAAAAACAGAGAAGTAAAACATTCCCCCAATTGATGCTCCAAGACTAGAATAGTGCTAAATTTAAGGGCGCCAGAAAAGTAGAAACAGACGAAAGTTGACTGACGTCTGATCGTGGCTTAGGGAGGCCGAAATAATTATTTAGACTATTACTTCTTTTTGCGTTTATTTATTTATGTTCTATAGAAATAAAAATGTCTGTTAAATTTTAAAAATACAATAACAAAAGTTTTAATACTGAACAATAAAATGAATCTTTTAAAACTAGTTTTGTCGCGATTTTGAAGTTCAGGTTCAATATCTTTTGCGTCGTCTTTTCTTCTTTAAGCTGCTTATTACGTTGTTTCTCGATTATACCTAAAATAATAAAGTAAGACTATTTCTACCGGTGTCAAATGACTCTTTAAAGATTTCGATTTATGGTTTTCAATTTGTAATTTTTAGATTGAAACAATTACATATCCTTTTTAATTCATGATGCTCGCATTTTATTTATTTATTTATTTATTTTACGAAATTCAACGATGTTCTTTACTTTACCAGAAGAATTTTTATTTGAATAGGTAATAGAAAGGCATAAAATCGTTAAATATTGTTTGAATAGGTAATCAAAAGGCATAAAATCGTTAAAAATTAAAAAAAGTTACAAAATGGGTAGGCGCAAAGTATCAGATATGGAAAAATCCAAAGCCAAAAAGCGACGCCGAAATGAAAATCATCTTGCAAAGCAAAAATCGAGGTCTTCAACTTATTATGTAGGACTTGAAAATCGAGGTCTTCAACTGATTATGTAGCCCATGAAAATCGATTACAGCATAAAAGACGAACGCGAAAAAGGAAACAATCTAATGTTTAATCGATTGATTGTAAAAGGCCATGTGGGGCTCCAATTCACTATCCGCGGCGTTTTACAATCGGTCGATTCTAACCGGGAAAAATTGAGCTCAACGTAGGTAATTTGTCGCAATCTGTGGATGATTCGGTAGAACTGCTTTCGATTTGTAAACTGTTTTTCTTCTCGAAACGGGACTTGGAGGGTTTATCGATGAAGGTTTTGGTCGTCTGAAGTTTGATCTTTTGCTATCTGTTGTTGAAGAGGATGCGACGGAATTTGGTGGACGAAATTTAGATTTTTCGGTTAAATTTTGTCACGAAGGTGATTTGTCGCGACCTGTGGATGATTCGGTGGAACTGCTTTCGATTTTTAACCTCTTATCTTATCTTTCTCGGCTTCTCTTGTCGAAATGCCTCAAAATTAAAATTAAGTAAAGTAAAGTAAAAAAAAAAAATCCAAATGGTCGTTGTAATCTATTAAATTACATTTTTTTTCCTTTTTTTTTTTACAATTAAAAAATTCCAAATCCATAAAAATTGATTATATGTTTTGCTATAAACTGAAACAAAATGTTTGTTTTTCAGGTATAATTTGTAGAGAATTTAATTTCTTTTATTACAATTGAACTTTTTTGAATTTCTTTTATTGTAATTGAAACAATTTTACAAATCATTTTTAATACATTGAAGAATTTTTAAGAGTTTATTACATTAAAAAACTACAAGCAAAATAAACATAAATCAAAACTTTAAAAGGTATCATTTGCCACCGGTAGAAATAGTGTTAAATAAAATTCAAAAATTTTTTTACAAATTAAAATAAAAACATTCCAAATCCATAAAAATTGATTATATTATATGTTTTGTTATAAATTGAAAAAATAAATGTTTGGTTTTCAAGTATAATTTGGGGAGAATTTAATTTCTTTTATTACGATTGAATTTTTTTAAATTTCTTTTATTGTAATCGAAACAATTACATATCTACAACTTTTACGCCTTTTTCTTACCACTAAAATTTAAAAGAACATTTTCCTTTATTTAATCGGATAAATCTGCAATTAAATAACTGAAAATCTTCTTTTAAATTTTAGTGGTAAGAAAAAAACGTAAAATTTGGCAGCTATGCAATTACAAATCATTTTTAATACATTGAAGAATTTTTTAAGTTTATTACATTAAAAAACTATAAGCAAAATAAACATAAATAAAAAATTTAAAAAGGTGTCATTTAACACCGGTGGAAATAATGTTAAATAAAATTTTAAATGTTTTTAAAAGTTACAATTAAAAAATTCCAAATCCATAAAAAGTGATTATATGTTTTGTTATAAATTGGGGAAAAAAAAATGTTTGTTTTTCAGGTTTAATTTGAAGAAAATTTAATTTCTTTTATTACAATTGAATTTTTTTGAATTTCTTTTATTCTAATTGAAACAATTTTACAAATCATTTTTAATACATTGAAGAATTTTTTAAAGTTTATTACATTAAAAAGCTACAAGCAAAATAAACATAAATCAAAAGATATAGTGTTGAATACAATTTTTATTTATTTTTTAATTAGAATTAAAAAATTCCAAATCCATAAAAATTGATTATATGTTTGTTTTTAATGGAAAAAAATAAACGTTTGTTTTTCAAGTATAATTTGTAGAGAATTTAATTTCTCTTTTTACAATTGAACTTTTTTGAATTTCTTTTATTGTAATTGAAACAATTACATAGCTGCCAACTTCCATGCTTTTTTCTTACCACTAAAATTTAAAAGAGCATTTTCGGTTATTTAATCGGAGAAATCTGCAATTATATAATCCAAAATTTTCTTTTAAATTTTAGCGGTAAGAAAGAAAACGTCAAATTTGGCAGCTATGCAATTACAAATCATTTTTAATACACTGAGGAAATTTTTTAAAGTTTATTACATTAAAAAAGTATAAGCAAAATAAACATAAATCAAAACTTTAAAAAGGTGTCATTTGACACCGGTAGAAATAGTGTTAAATAAAATTTTATTATTTTTTGTTTAAATTACCATAAAAAATTCCAAATCCATAAAAATGTATTGTATGTTTTGTTATAAATTGAAAAAAAAAAGTCTGTTTTTCAAGTATAATTTGTAGAGAATTTAATTTCTTTTATTACAATTGAAATTTTTTGAATTTCTTTTATTGCAATTGAAACAATTACAAATAATTTTTAATACATTGAAGAATTTTTTAAGTTTATTACATTAAAAAAACTACAAGCAAAATAAACATAAATCAAAACTTTAAAAAGGTGTCATTTGCCACCGGTAGAAATAATGTTAAATATATTTTTTTTTATTACAATAAAACAATTCCAAATTCATGAACATTTTTTATATGTTTTGTTATAAATTGAAAAAATAAATGTTTATTTTTCAGGTATAATTTGTAGAGAATTTAATTAATTTTATTACAATTCAACTTTTTAAAAATTTCTTTGAATTTCTTTTATTGTAATTGAAACAACCACAAATCCTTTTTAATACATTGAAGAATTTTTAAAAGTTTATTACATTAAAAACTACAAGCAAAATAAACACAAATCAAAAACTTTAAAAAGGTGTTCTTTGCCACCGGTAGAAATAGTGTTAAATAAAATTTAAAAAATTTTTTTAAAAATTACAATAATTTTTTTTTTCAAATCCATAGAAATTGATTATATGTTTTCTTATAAATTGAAAAAAAAACCTGTTTGTTTTTCCGGTAGAACTTGTAGAGAATTTATTTTTTTTTAATTACAATTGATTTTTCTTGAATTTCTTTTATTGTAGTTGAAACAATTACAAATCATTTTTAACATATTGAAGAATTTTTAAAGTTTATTACATTAAAAAACCACAAGCAAAATAAATATAAATCAAAACTTTAAAAAGGTGTCATTTGACACCGGTAGAAATAGTGTTAAATGTATATATATTTTTTAAATTACCATAAAATAATTCCAAATCCATTAAAATTTATTGTATGTTTTGTTTAAAAAATTTTTTTGTTTTTCAGGAATAGTTTGCAGAGAATTTAATTTATTTCATTACAATTGAACTTTTTTAAATTTCTTTGAATTTCTTTTATTGTAATTGAAAGAATTGTAAATCATTTTTAATACATTGAAGAATTTTTAAAAGTTTATTACACTAAAAACTACAAGCAAAATAAACACAAATCAAAACTTTAAAAAGGTTTTATTTGCCGCCGGTAGAAATAGTGTTAAATATTTTTTTTTTTTTTTTTTTTTTTTTTTTTTTTTTTTTTTTTTTTAAATTACAATAAATTTTTTTTCAAATCCATAGAAATCGATTATATGTTTTCTTATAAATTGAAAAGAAAAAACTGTTTGTTTTTCCGGTAGAATTTGTAGAGAATTTAATTTCTTTTATTACAATTGATTTTTCTTGAATTTCTTTGAATTTCTTTTATTTTAGTTCAAACAATAACAAATCATTTTTAACATATTGAAGAATTTTTAAAGTTTATTACATTAAAAAACCACAAGCAAAATAAATAAAAAACAAAACTTTAAAAAGGTGTCATTTGACAGCAGTAGAAATAGTGTTAAATATATATATATTTTAAATTACCATAAAATAATTCCAAATCCATTAAAATTCATTGTATGTTTTGTTATAAATAGAAAAAAAAGTTTGTTTTTCAGGTATAATTTGTAGAGAATTTAATTTATTTTATTATAATTGAACTTTTTAAAATTTCTTTGAATTTCTTTTATTGTAATTAAAAGAATTGTAAATCATTTTTAATACATTGAAGAATTTTTAAAGTTTATTACATTAAAAACTACAAGCAAAATAAACATAAATCCAAACTTTAAAAAGGGTTTATTTGCCACCTGTAGAAATAGTGTTAATAAAATTAATTTTTTTTTTAAAATTACAATAAAAAATTTTCTAATCCATAGAAATTGATTATATGTTTTCTTAAATATAAAAAAAAAAAAAAACTTTGTTTTTCCGGTAGAATTTGTAGAGAATTTAATTTCTTTTATTACAATTGATTTTTCTTGAATTTTTTTGAATTTCTTTTATTTTAGTTGAAACAATAACAAATCATTTTTAACATATTGAAGAATTTTTAAAGTTTATTACATTAAAAAACCACAAGCAAAATAAACATAAAACAAAACTTTAAAAAGGTGTCATTTGACACCAGTAGAAATAGTGTTAAATATATATATATTTTTTTAATTACCATAAAATAATTCCAAATCCATTAAAATTCATTGTATGTTTTGTTATAAATGGGAAAAAAAAAGTTTGTTTTTCGGGTATAATTTGTAGAGAATTTAATTTATTTTATTACAATTGAACTTTTTAAAATTTCTTTTATTGTAATTGAAAGAATTCTAAATCATTTTTAATACATTGAAGATTTTTTAAAGAGTTTATTACATTAAAAAACCAAAAGCAAAATAAACATAAATCAAAACTTTAAAAAGCTGTTATTTGACACCGGTAGAAATAGTGTTACATAAAATTTTGAATTTTTTTAAAAATTACAATAAAAAATTCCAAATCCATAAAAATTGATTATATGTTTTGTTATAAATTGAAAAAAAAAATGTTTGTTTTTCAGGTAAAATTTGTAGAGAATTTAAATTGTTTTAGTTACGAAAAAAAGAACATGCAAATCTATAAAATTCTTCAAAAGTTATCATACCACTGAAAACACAGTTTTGAGATAATATGCAGTTTAAAGTTACGCTCTTCACAGGTATCGAGCGGGTACGCGTTCTCGCCTCCTACGACCCTAATTTTGGGAAATTTTCCTAGTCAAACTGTTGGATATTTTTAACTCCTTCGTGATGAGCGTCACGTATACGTGACGCACACAGTGCTCACAATCCTTAATTATTCCTGCGAGTAATTTTTAACAGAATATTTTTGCCCTATTTAATCAAAGAAATTTTTGCGATTAAATTAGGCAATTTCTCTTTCAAAAAACCGGTGGTAAAAAATTAAAAATTTTGTAAAAGACTCTCGTTGCAAAGAATATTAAAGGTTCAAACATTATAAAAATATATTTATAATAACAATAAATAAATGTATTCCTCCTTTAAAACCTTTCTGGTCCTTTTATTTGTAATAAATTTAATCCAGCTGAGTGGCTTTTATTTGTTTTTACAATTTTCACTTGTTTTTAGTGAATTCTTCATAATTTTAACAAAGATGAAGATAATATAACGATATTTTTCTTGCTTTATATGATATGTGATGACATCATGAGAAATGGCGGAGAAACAATAATTCGCATCCGAAGAACACAAGGCAAAACCTTCGTTTTCGTATTCCAAATTTAGCTGACATAAATATATTACGATGTTATTGACCGAATCCAAAGCGTCGCGATGGGGTTTATGGGGGAGGGGGAGCCTCCCCTCCAATATATGTGAACGTGGGAAATTTGAGCTTCGAGTTGGAAAATTTCAAATTTTTGAAACACTTTCCCTTTTTTTAAAATAGTAAAAAAAAAAAAAAAAAAAAAAAAAAAAAAAAGAATTTTTTATTGTTTTGCTGACTACTTTTCTGAGTTCTGTAACAGTAAACTAGTTAAATTATTAAAAGAAATACACAAAGCAGCCAGTCTCAATTTGTCATTGCGTTTCTCCGTGCTACGAAAATATCGTACATCTACCAGACCTGAATTTCTCTACTGTTGTCCATCAGCAGTTCTCTAATCTATTTCCTCCAAAACTTTGTTCCTTTTTCAAAAATCTCAAAATATCAGGAGGCATAAGTGCGATTTTGACTCGTAAACAATAGAAGACAAAATGTTTCATTAAATGAACCAATAGTTATAATTTTTATGTTTTTAGTTTCAGTATTTTTTCTTGGAAGGAAATTTTTTTTTTTTTTTCACATATAAGTATCGTTATCATTAAAAACACATTGCACATATCATTTCAGTTGAAAAATAGAGCAATTAGTTTCAAGTTGGGAAATTTTTGAATTATAAGTTGGGAATTTTTTTAATTCTCTCCCCCCCCCCCCCCCGAAAAAATATCTATAGCTACGCCCCTGATGCCATCAGATTTCTTACAAAATGATTTTGTTGGTGTTTTCACTCAAATAGCTTTATTGTAGTTAAAGTTATGAACAAAAACATAGGTTCGGCTTGGGGTATAATACATTGTGTTGCGACCTTTATTTACTATGGAAAAATTGTTTATCTTAAATTGTATAATCACTCTTAAGTGCTTATGCTAAAAACTTTTAGGCGTCCTATATCTACTTCGTAACATTCTTATCAACGTAAGTAATATTTGTCCTTTTTGTTAATTACAAAAAAAAGTTTATTATTATTTTATATATATATATAAAGTACGTGATCAATTGGCAATCACATGTGTAAATCATTATAAAATCACACGAGTATAGGCTTGAATTGTATTGCGACCCTTATTTACTATCCAAAATTTATTTATTTTTTAAATTGTATAATAATTCTTCAGGGGTCGATCCAGGCAAAACTGGGGGCCTACTTAGGGCCCTTTCACAAAAATCTATTTAATAAAATAGGCCCTTCACAAAAATAAATTTAATAAAATGGGCCCCTTCACAAAAATGAACTTAATAGAACAGGCCCCTTCACAAAATTCCTTTTAATAAAATAAGCCCCTTTCGTAACATTCTTTTTCATAAAAACTGTTTTAAAATGCGTAATTTGTAAATAAAACCAGGTCAGGAAAAGCAAAAACTTTAGCAAGGGGACTTAAAAAAGTTTTTATTAATAAATTATTGGTTCGAATTTGAGTAACTGGATTTCAACTTTCATTACAAAATGTTATTTTTCACAAAAATAACTTTTACTTTTCACAAAATGGACCCCAAGAATAAAAAGCTGCATCGACCCCTGTTCTTAAATGCTTACACTGTTAAAAATTTGCATCCTTCTATCCAGTCATTCGACCGTTTTTTGAAAAAACGGTTTCATAACCGTAATTTAATTCTATTCTGACCATAAAACGTCCAATAATATAGTCAGAATAGTGTTAAATTACGGTTGTGTAGCCGTTTTGGGAAAAAAACGGTCAAATGACTGGACAAAATGCTGTAAATTTTTAACACTGTATGCTAAGAACTTTTAGACACCTTTACCTACTTCGTAACATTCTTTATTAACGCAAGTAATGTTTTTACTTTTTGTTAATTACAAAATAAATAAATAATTAAAATAAAGGTTTTTTTTCTTTTCTTATAAAGTACGTGATCAATTGACAATCGCTTGTTTAAATCATTATACACTAGCAAGGTCTTTCTTTTAAGGTCATTTAATCCAGTTGTTTGAAAATGATTTTTTCTTTTCAGAAAGTCATTTGATATATGGAAAAAAGAAAAAAAAAAAAAAAACAATTGTTTGCGCTAACCAAACAAATCTCACTTAAAAGAGAGGAATTTGTTGGTTTTTGCAGCCAAATCTTATTTGTTTAAATAGCGGGAGTCTTATAAATTTCTACAAGGCTTATTGAATTAAAGTCCGGAAAAGTATATATATATATATATATAAAAAAAGTGTAAAAAGTCTTTCCATAGTTTTCTAAAAAGACCGTTGCACAAAGCTACAAGATTTGGCAGGAAGGTATCTCGGATATCATGCACTTCGAAGACAGATTTTAATTTTAATTAATTAATTTATTTATTTATTTACTTTTAGCGTTTTTTCGCATTTGGATATTTTGATATTACTAAAAGGAATTCAGTTTTAGTCTTTTAGCCCATATAGTAAATTGTGCTCTTTTTTTGAATAAAGTTTATTCCTAATTCGTACATAGATTTTCTGATTTTTTTCGCGATTTTTTTATGCGATTTTTAATGATTTTTCGCGTTTAGTACATTTATGTAACTTTCACTTAAAAAGAATTCAGTTTCAATCTTTTAGCCCGTTATAGTAAAAGCTGTCTGTAATTTTCGAATATTGATGTGATTTTTAGTGTTTTTAGCGATTTGCGGCGTTTTTTTTTTTTTTTTTTTTTTTTTTTTTTTGATTCGTTGTTCTTTGCGGTTTTTAGTTTTCTCTTTTCGCGATCATTTATGCGATTTTTAGCGCTTCGCGGCAACTTTTTGGCACTGTTAAAGGAATCCAGTTTCAATCTTTAAGACAAATATAGTAAATTTTCTCTTCTGCGATTTTTGTTTTTTTACGCTTGACACTCATAAAGGAAACCGGTTTCAATCTTCTATCCCAATACAGTAAAGTTGTCCTTTGCGACTTTTGAATTTTCTCGATAAATTTTTATGCGATTTTTAGAGCGTTTTTTTAGTTTCGCGTTTTGCTACACAAAAAAATGCAAATACCTTTGCCACTATAAAGGGTTATAACTGAAATCTGGTTTTAAAATGTGGCATGCATTTTCCAAGTTGTTTACGTACATATTTTCATTCATCATTCTTAAACGGTGATGTTCCGTTACAGTATCCTGGCAATATTGGAAAGTGTTTCATAATCTATGCTTCACACTGTTATTAGTATTTCATCGCCGGGTGGTGGATGGCAGTTAAGTTATTATAAAGGAAAGCTTTTTGATAACAGTTATAAAGTACATGTTACAGTTATAAAAGACATGTTAGAAGAGCAACTGTACATATCAGTAGAAAAAACTGAATGTTAGTTTCGATGCCATTTGTAAGAACAAAATTTCGAAAAAAAAAAATGTTTTTCGTAAAATTTGAAACAGCGAGACTGCTGGAAAAAATTAGTCTGATGTGCAAATCCCCAAAACTGTTTTGTACCTCACTAGGGAGCTCTGCCCCCTACGAGTTACGCTCGCCAACCCTCATTCAAACACCACAAACTGTAAAAACACGCTAATTTGATCGGCTTAAAAAGATTGCGGAAGATTAAACTATAATTTAAAAAAAAAAAACTAGTGGGCGATCTCCCTGTAAATGGGTTTCCACTCATTTCCCTTTGATTGGAGTATTTTAAGGCCGGATCAGCTGCTGTTAAATATCTATTGGCTGTTTTCATGTTTGATTAAATAAGATCAGATAAACGTTTGTAAGTAAACAAAGTCTTTGCCACCTGGTATTTTTTTAACAACGCTATGAGAAAATTGTTTTAAATACGTTTTTCTAAATGTATCGATTTAAATATGATTTGATTTTCACCAAAGTTTTCTTTCTCTTTTTAATATTCACATGAAAATACTTTTGTTGTTAGAAAGAAAATGTTATTTGCGCTGTCTTAGAATTCACAACAATAGTTAAAAAGATCATCTCAAAATATAAAATAAATGTATCTTGTAAATATATTTTTAATTTAAACTGTTTTGAAATATTATTATTTGGCCGTTTTAAATATGACGTAATTTCCTCCTGTTACGGCTTTTAACGCATATTAATGGATTTATTATTTTAAAATCTTCTTTCTCTTTTAATATTCACGTGCAAATATAGTTTTTATGACGTAATTCTCAATTTTTTTCAAGCTTTTAATACGTAATCATTTAATTCTAATTTGAAAGTTTTTTTTTCTATTCATAATAGTCACATGTAAATATATTTTTAATTTGAAGGAAATATTATTATTTGCGCTGTTTTTACAGTTGACAACAATTTAAAATAATAACCTTTTCTAAAATATGTAAAAAATATATCTCGAAATGCTGAAAATTTGAATTTAAAATGGCAATAAACCCTCAAAAAATTAGTCAAAAAAAAATAATAATTACAGTCTGCACACCGGGATCTTCTGATGTATATCCTTAGAAAAAATTATTAAATTCCCATGTATAGTTTTTTCTCCTATAAAACTTCTTTAATGGAACGATTTTGACCAACTTTAACGTTAAATATCTCTTAAAATATTATTCGATTAAAAAACTATCTGCACCAGCGTATTTATCAAACATTTCTTTATGATATGACTAATTTTCATACTTTTGTATGCTGTAGTTTTCTTAATATTCACGAAGAAAGACCCCCTGTCACAAAAAATTCATTTACTGCGGCGGTGACAGCGTTAATTACTTTTTTTTAGAATAGAGAGAATATCAGTTATTAATTTTTTGATTACACTTCATGTTTTTTTGTCAATTATTTTTTAACTGTGGATGGAAGAAAGGTAAAAAAAAAATCGTAAGGAAGTCTAATCAACGGGTAATATATCAAAAAACTTGAAAATTTTTGTTCATTACAAATTAAACCTAGATTGGACAATTAGGTGATTTAATACGATTTTTTTTTAACGACTACCGCACCCGTCCCGAATATAAAACAAAATTCGCCATCACAGCGCCACCTTAAGGCCGAATTTCTCCAAAATTTTATTCGAACCTCGGCCTATGATATTACATCTAAATATAAAATTTCGTCAAAGAATATTCATAACGTTCACTTAAGCTGCCAAAAGTTGCAAAAATTGCTACTACTGAGCCGCTTTCCGGGGAAATATTCCCACTTTTAATTGTAAGCTGACATAAACATGGGTCCATGGTCAAAAACAAATGTATGAAGTTTGGTTCAATTCTGTCCATAACTTCATACACTTTTCGATGACGAAAAAGAAAAATCGCTCAAAAATCACTATCACAGCGCGCCCTTTCGAGAAAATATTCTCAATTTTACCTGGGACTTGACGGCCATAGTCAAAAACATATACATGTATGGAGTTTGTTTCAATTCTATGCATAACTCCAAGCACTTTCCGAAGGCACAATAAGGAAAATGGCACAAAAATCTCTACCACAGCGCCCCGTTCCGGTGGAATATCCGCAATGTAACTGTGACCTGCTCGCACTAGCCAAAAACATATATAGGAAATTTGGTTCAATTCTATGCCTAACTTCATACGCTTTTTGATGATACAAAGAGGACATACGGGCATGCAAACACATGGATGCTCATGGGCACAGGCCCGAAACGAGCCTTTTTTGTACCCGGGGCAAACATGGGTTTTGGCAACCCCCCCCCCTCCCCCTCTTCCGCAAAGTATATTTACAAAGAGAATTTTATTAATTTTCTAATAGCCGACATATTTTAAAATTCAAAATATGTAATCACAAAATAATTAATACTGAACTACGTAATCTACAATGGCGGATCCAAGGGGAGGTCACGGGGTTCATGCCCCCCCTCTGAACACCAGCAAAAATATTCTAAAGGTCATTTTTAAAATGAAGTATACAGTAGAGTGCCGATTATCAGAGTCTTCAAGAATTTTTTTTTTGAAAAAAAAAAAAAAAAATTTATGGTCTTTTTTCCCCCATTCTGACCAGAAAATCAGAGTTCTAACTTTTTACGACTGCTCTTTCATCTTCACCTAACACTTTATTTATAATGGCTATTTCATAATAATGGAAGCCATCAGTTCACCAGAAGAAAATGATCCATTCCAAAGGTATAATCCTTCATTTGGCGCCCGGGGCGCATGCCCCCTCAGCCCCCCCCCCCCCCTAAGTTTCGGCCCTGCATGGGCAGACAGACATTTTTTAAAGACGTGCTTTTCGGGATCTCTGACCCGTAAAATGTGTAAATCCGTCGAAAACCTTAAATCGAAAAAAATTTCGATTACAATATTTTATTCTGTTATAGGTAGAAGAAAGTAAAAAATGTTTATAGTGATGGTCATTTTCAAAATCAGATGTAAATCTACACAAAACAACCTTTCAGAATATACCTAGATTGCGCACGAAAAGCAATAAAATCTAGCATTTTTATTTTATTTCAAGTGATAAACTAGTAGGATTAATTATTTCTCATAAAAATCGGCCGAATTACATGGCTGGTGTAGCAATACACCTCCTGACACAGTCACGGAACACGGTCCACTCTCCTACAACTCCACTGGAGCTAACTTACAACATGTGAAAGAAACCTATTGGAGCATGAAGAAAAGCGAAATTTGTTAGACCTTGTGCAGGTGAGAAATATTCTAGAAAATAATAAACGGAAGTCATTTTTGATGGCGATGGCAATATACCGGGAAGTTTAGAAGTCGGATGTAAACATTTTATAACTGAACCTCGGATTTTAAATATATTATTTTTGACAGCTGTTGTCAAAGCTTGTAAAATAACTATTATCTTAAGAATTCAAAGTAGGAAATAAATGTAAGAAATAGATGGTTTGATTATTCTCTAGAAATGAGGAAGTGAAACAATAAAAGTTTTGTTCTGATGAGATTTTAACAGTGAAAGAATTCCGATTTTCTTTTAATCCCTGATTAAGGAAGATTAATCTTCCAAATCTCAAAGTAATAATATGGAATGAATAAAATCAGTCAATTTAATGGATTATTATCTTATATGCAGATATTTTAATTTAAACGACTTTATTTAATTTTTTGTACTTGTGATTTGCACTACCATTCTTTCGATGAGAAACCTTAGATGTTATGCTATTAGTTACGTTTTGCAGGATTTAACTTAAACATTTTATTTTATTAAAAGTATTCAAAATACATATATGATTTCAGTAATGTTACAAGATTTTTTTTTTTTTTTTTTTTTTTTTACGATTAACGAATGTATTAACCCTTAACGATCGAAAGACACACAAATTACGAGACTACGAGAACACCACACTTTCATGACGAGCACCAATTACACTTCTTTTATTTATTTATTTTTGGTACCGCTTTTCCTGACAAACTTTTTTGCATTATTTAACTCCTGAAAATTTCAGACCAGATAAGGTGAAATTGTCTATGCAAAAATACTGGCGTCCAACTTGAAGGATTTTGCACCACACCCTATACGGCATGCATACACTAGTATTTTTGCACAGAAAATTTCGACTTATCTAAACTGAAAATTTCATCAATTACAAAATGCAAAAAAATTTACCTGAAAAAGTGGTGCTAAAAAATATATATAAAGTGTAGTTGACGCTCGTCGTGAAAGTGTGATGTCCCCGTTTTGACTGTTAACGGTTAGATTTAAAAAAATAATAATAAATTATCTTTATTATTATTTGTTGTTGTTGTTGATTATTTATTCATATACAGGGTGTATCTGAAATGCTTCAACAAACTCAGGGGGATGATAGTACTCACCAAGACGAACAAAAAATGCAATGGAATATGGGGTCGCAAATGATGCTTAAAGAGTGAAATCGCAAACCTAATAAAAAATATCGAAATCTCGCATGCTGCTTTTCTCCAGAACTGGCTAATAGCACGAAGCTGGTTGTCCTTTCACTTTGTGCATATCCGGTCAGAAAGATATATCAAAAACTTGGAAGAAAGCCAAACAAATCTGTGATCAGGAGAAATCCAAGAAACTCCCGAAGTCTTCGAGCGTGTCCGCCAGTCGTTCCTCCGTAGATGTACTCTGTGTAATAATGTCCGCGGTCGACACTTTGAGCAATTGTTGTAAAATATTTGTTTTCTCTGGACATCACGAGCTGTGTTGTATCTATTCTGTGCAATAAATAATTTTCTGGAGTGTTTCTTTCTTGTCTCAGTTTGTACATTTCCAGGCGCATTTTCTCGATTTTCATCCTTTAAACTTCATTTGAGACCCCATGTTCCATTGCATTTTTTGTTCGTCTTCATGAGTACTATCATCCCTCTAAGTTTGTTGAAGCATTTCAGATACACCGTGTATATAGAGTATCCTATAAGTCCGTTCGCATTAAAAAAATTCATTAAAAAAATAATAATAATCAAATAGTCGTATAGAAATGCGCTTTGAGCCACAAGATTTTACACAAAGTTGAATTTTTTGAGACAATATATATTTTAAACAAAAACGAAAATTCATGCGTACAACATATATTATAAAACACATTCCAACACATTCTCAATACTATTACAAAACTTCACAGTTTACTATGGTGAAAGATGATTTCTAAATGAACAATTTGGTAAACGCATAAGCATAACTTTAATTCTAACTAAATTTCTGCTATTACCATGAATAGTCGAGAAAATATGCGATTTTTTTGTGCAGCCCTGTATATGATCTATGGATATGTATGCATACTACATAGTATGCTAAAAGTTAGTACAATTAAGCGCATAGTACAGTTGAAAATTTCCATTCAGAAATTTTCGCCAATAAACGGATCTTGTTGAAGAATTTTGTGCGGCCCTGTATATGATCTATAGAATTCATAAACACCAAGTAACATTTAAATAATAGTTAGATTTAAAAACGCATACCACAACTGAAAACGCACTTCCAACTATTATTGTTCATGGGTTTCAATCAGGGTCGTACTGTCCCACCGGGCAACGAGGAAAATTTTAATTAAATATTCTTGGTGCCGCTTGTCAGTTTTGGAACTAAAATTAGGTGTCCCTTTTTAAGGACACCGCCCTTGAAAGGTTAACTGCTTTGCCGGGGCCCGAGCGATGTTGCGTCTGTCCTGGATACGAGTTCGAATTTCGAATCATTCAGCGATAATCATGTTTCATTGTTTGCTGTTTAGTTGAAATGTGCTAATAGTTAAAGTTTGTTTCGAGACTAACTCATTAAAGTTTGTTTCAAGACTAACTCATTAAAGTTTGTTTCAAGACTAACTCAAAGATAACTGACTGCTAAGAATGAATCGTTCTGCTTCTATAATAATAAAGAAAGTAGTTTGTGTGTGTGAGTGTGTCTGTCCTCTATGTGATTGCTGGACGCAGATCTATACGAAATACGGCAGAAAGATACCTTTGTATCTGCAGTTGTTCAATAGTTCAATTATTGTTCATTTTCTTCTGTACACAAATTCTTTTGTGTGGGGTTGTAAATGAACGATAAATTCTGTGCACACCATATTCTGTAATAAAACCTTGTAGTACACCTCAATGATACATAGCAATTTCAATATGTTTAAAATAGTGTAATATTATTAAAATACATCGTAAACGATATTTTCTCATAGACCGCAATGTAAGTTGAGTATCCCTTTAGATGAACCATAAATGTTGTTTTATTTTATGTAGTTATGTACTGGTAGTTTTAAATTATTAATTTGCATTATTTCTTTGCTTTGAATGAACTTTATACATAACTACTGAAAGAACTTAAAAGTTCGTAATAATTTGTATTAATTATTTTTTCAGTTAAAAACAAAATCCTTGATAAATAATAATAATAATAATTGTTGATTTGATTCATTTATTTATTTGCAGCATTGGAATTATTTATTGACTTTATTAGATATAGAGTAACTATAAAAATATATCTAGATTAAAATAGTTAAGGAATCTCGAAGACTCTTAAAGCTTCAAAATTTTCGAAATTTTAATTTTTGAGATGTTAAACTCCAATCTTTTCTGAACATTTTGATTTAATTGTTTCCTTGAAATTCCCATTAGAACAGACGTTATGGCTTTTAGAATTATACCCGCTCAATAGCTGAAGTGGCGTTTCCGAAACTTTGAAGTCATTTTTCTCCAAATGACGTTTTTGGGCATACCGCGCACGGTATCTCAAAAACTTCTGAATATTTTTCATGAAATTTTGAAACCATATGTTTCATGTTAGTCTTTATAAACTGAACCTAAAATTTCCTTTTTATTGTTCAAAAAAATAATTTTTAAGTGATTATACTGTTAAAATTTCCAAAAACAAAGTTGTATTTAAACTTTGTATTAAAAGTATAAAAATGCTTTAAATACAAATTTATTTAGATTCAGGGTAATTAGTATCAGGGTTCGCAAAGCTGGGCCCAGTTCGAAAAAACCCACCGGGTTTTTTCAGAATGGGCCCACTTGAAAAAGCCCACTGAAAAACCCATAATGTGGGTTTTTTCAATTTTCAGAAATAATTTAAAAATTTAAACAACATATACATTTAATGAATTTAAGTCATTTCAGTTAATTTTGAAAAAATATTAATATATAGAAGCCATTACATACACATCTGAAGTAAAATAATGTAAAAATAAACTATGTGCAAAATTACTTAAAATATGAGAAAATATTAAAAGATGTTATTTTAATACCTTAGTACTTTCAACTATAAAAAACACAGTCTTCGGCAGAGAAATAGAGATGGTGAATAGAGATGTAGATGGTGAAAACGTACGTGGTTTTTGAAAATTAGACATCAATAACAATTGTATTAAAAAATAAATAAGAAATAATAAGAAATAATTTCTTATATTTCTTATTTTATATTTCTTATATTCTTATATTATTTTATATTTCTTATATTTTATATTTCTTATATTTCTTCTCTTTTCTTAAATTTCTTATATTTCTCTGACGAAGACTATGTTTTTTATAGTTGAAAGTACTAAGGTATTAAAATAACATCTTTTAATATTTTGTCATCTTTTAAGTAATTTTGCACATGGTGTAAGTTTAACTTTTTAAGGATGAATTAAGCATTTCTATCTGTTTATTTACTAAAATAATGTATTTCAGCACATTGAAATACTTTACTAACATAGAACCTAGCAGGCAACATACATAGTACATAATTATAGTTAAAGGTTATATCATAAGAATGTCTTTATATAAAAAATTCAAATCAACTATATTCATGGAAATAAAAGATATGTATTTTTACTTTCTTCTATCTTTACAAGAAGAAAGTATTGGATTCGTGAGAAATTTTGACTTCCAGTTTATGATGGATTTGTACGTTTTAAAAAGGTCCTGAAGACGATTTGATGGTTTTTACAAAATGTCTGTCTGTATGCGAAAAAAATGTTGGGGTGCTCTATCTCAAGAACTAATGCATAGAATTTTACAAAACTTGAGTTAGAGCTTGATGTAAACTGGTGCTGATTAGTTTTTGGTATATACTACCCAACAGGTGGCGCTACTATGCTGCATTTATCTCAGTTTTTGCAATTGCTTTATCTCAAGAACTAATGCACGGATTTTCATAAAACTTCAGATTCAGTTGCAAGTTAGGTTGTTGCTTATTGAATTTTGGTGCATATCGCCCAACAGGTAGTGCTGTTATGCTGCATTTTTCGCGATTTCAGCAATAACTCTTATCTCAAGAACTAATGTACGGAATTGAATAAAAATTTAGATTCAGTTAAACCTTGATATAAACTGGTGCTAAATAGTTTTTGGTCTATATCGCCCAACAGTAGCGCTGCATTTATCTCACTTTTTGCAATAGCTTAATCTCAAGAACTAATAATGCATGGATTTTCATCAAACTTCAGATTCAGTTAGATGTTGACGTAAACTATTACTGATCAGGTTTTGTTGCAAATTGCACAACAGGTGATACTTATATCTCCTTGTTAAATGCATCCAATTCAACAAATCTATATTTTATAATCCTCATGATAGGCATAAATTGTCTTTTAATTTTGGCACTGTGATAGCAAATTTTGAATTATTAACATGTATGAGATAGAAGAAACTTTTGAGATTGGCACATCCGGCTAGTTTACCCCTTTTTTTCTTTCTGCTTATATATTTTAAATTTTAATATTCTATTCATTATTTGATTTAAAGAAAATTAACAATTTTATATCTTCTATCTTATTTAAAACTAATTTGTGAGAAACACTGACATTTAATTTAAATTCATATAATTTATACAATTTATAACTTGTAAAATAGCATTACAATTATATTGTATATAAGGGAACAATGTATTTTTCTATGTATAGTGTATATAATATATAGAAAATATAGTATACAATAATGTAATTACGCATACATTCTACTTTTGAAAAAACCCGATTTTCCCCGGGGAAAACTGGGTTTTTCATGAAAAAACCTGAAAAACCCCATGTGGGTTGGGTTTTTTCAGAAAAACCCGGGTTTTTGCGAACCCTGATTAGTATATTCTGAGGTATAAGTAGGCACCAAAATTTTGTTCTAGTTGCAAACTTTATTTTCTAATCCTGCTTGTAAGCTGTTATACCAATTTTCTGCTTGTCAAATGTCTGACAGTTTGGAACCCCCTGTAAATGCTAATTCTGCATCTTGCAATTGTTTAAATACATAAAGTGAAAGAACATATTTATTTTCTTTCACCTTAATAAAAATTTTGTCTTAAAATCATATACATTTTAAGATATTAAATGTTGAAATGGTGTTTTTTTTTTTTATTATTATTATTGTTTCCAATTTTAAAAGTTCTGAGACCCCTTAAATTGAATTATTTTTCTTGGAAATGTTAATGTATCAGTTACAAATATTAATTATTAATTATTTCATTATTTAAAAAAAAAATAGGTAATGAGTTTGAAAACTAAGCAGTAACAGTGTGCAAACGAAACATTGTTTTCATCATCAGTAACTAAGAAAATGTGTTATGAATTTAACCCAATTTCTTTTACAGAAATCTGATTTCACAGAAGAATGATAAAAAAATCCAGGTAAAGCGAGATTTCTTGTCATGTGGCAGTTACTTAATACATGCTAAGAAGCACGACTTGGTATTATGTTTAGAAACCATAAAGATTAAAAAGAAAAATACATGTTTTCAAACAATATATATCGATTTTTTAAGAGAATCATTTTATAAACTTTTTTTAACCTTGATAAAATATCTTCACCTTATAAATATGTTTATACAAAAGATAAAAGGATATAAAAAGATGCGAATATCAATCAGATGCTGTAGTTCCTCGATTTACAGGGTATTCAAGTTCCTCGGTTTTAGGTTAACATGATTAAAAAGTTGACTTTGACTTATATTTGTATGATACTTCCGTTCCAGTTAAAAATGGCGCGATAAATTACAAAAACATTATTTGTTGTGGAATATTAATGCTCTTTTAAGAAACAGTGGATTAGCATTTTTTTTTTCTTTACGAGTACTTGCCATTACATAACTTAATGTGGATCATGTGTGCATTTTGCAAACGATTTTTCACTCATTTTCTTATATGTACTTTATAAACACGTGAATTATGTACAACGTGAGTTATGTGAGTTATGTGTTTCCAATAACAATACAGTTCATATTTTCCGAACTTAATTATCAATTAATATATAGATTTTAATTAATTTTTTTTAATTATATAAATCCATAAAAGAATGTCCCAGTCATAAATTTTAATAATATCAACCTGCATAAGCATTGTAGAGTGTTGGTTCCAGGTCACAAGTAAAGAGTAACTCAAACAGTTTTAGAGAAGCGCATGCGCGAGTACTACTTTGTTATTGACTAGCGTGCAATGCCGCACACGCAAAATGGCGACTCCTGACCGTAAAGCGTTATAGCTGGGCTGAAGATTTAAATGGCGTTAGAGCTATGTGATTCTTTCCTTTAGGGCTTTATAAAAGATTGCATCTACGTTCCACCGCTACCGAATGATTTGCCCAGAATTGAGACACAGAATTGAAGAAGCTACTGCTTCCATTACTCCGGACTTGTTAATCGAAGTGTGGGAAGAATTCGACTTTAGGTTGGATAAATAATTTAAATTAAACTGTTATAATATACCATTGAAACTGGGGCATTATTTTAGGGATACATTGTATTATGAGAAAGCAGTTTAGAAATTCTAAATGGTGTAAATAATTCACAGGAATGATTTTTTTAGCTCTGTTATCACATGACTCAATTATAAATACTTGTTTGTTACGATAATGTAAAGTAGCACATGCAGTAATACAAAAATGCTTTTTTTTTCTTTCCTATTGCCACATTTTAAAAAGAAATTGAGCAAAAATGACATTTTTTTTAACAACAATCCATTAATTTTGAACCTTAATTGTATGGTTTTTACGTGGAAATGCGATGTCATATAAAAAACGTGAATTTTGCCTTATGAAACATGAATCTTAAATTCGCCGTATTTCTAATTTTAAATACACAATTAAAAACGTTTTTTCTTAAATATTTTTACTTTTATTCTTTATGCTATTCAAACAAGAAATTCCTCAAGGAAGGCTTCAGTATCTTTAATTCAATATATATATTTGAACGTAAGTTCAATTTACTTAAAAAAAAAAAAAAAAAAAAAAAAAAAAAAAAATCATTTGAAGCTATTAGTTAAGTTTTATAATTACGCTCACCAACCCCTGTCCAGTTACCGCAGTTTCTAAAAATTCGCCCTAAAAACATCGCTCTGTTTGAAAAAGATTAACGGATTACGGAAGATTGCTTAATATTATCCCGACTAGTGGAGATCTTTTGTAATTGGGTTGCCATTCATTTTGATTCTTAAGCCTGAATGCCAAATCAACTGCTGTAGCGAGTTGCGACAGCTGACGGCTGTTTTCGTGGTTGATTAAGTAATATCAATTACACATTTGAAAATCAACTTGCATAAAATGGTTAAGTAAAAAATGTCGTTGCTTCCGGGACTTTTATAATGACACTCTGAGAAAATCATTTGTATTGTCTTAAATATTATGCAATTTTCCCCATTAAATGTTTTTCGTATGTAATAATTTAATTATTTTAAAGTTTTCATTCTTTTTTTAATGTTCACGTGGAAATATATTTTTCAATCGAATAGTGTTTGTAAATATTATTATTTGACCTTTATTTAAAATCTGTAACAGTAGGTAAAAAACGGTTATTTCAAACTATGAAGTAAATTTCTATTCAGTTAATAAAATTTTGAATTAAAAAAATTGGGAAAAAAATCATGTAAATTAAAAAAATGATTGGACATTGACATATCCCAATCTAGTCAAGAACACGTCTGCAAAAGATGGTTAAATTGCTATGCATAGTTTTTGATCTTATATGTAAGTGTACTATCGTGACCGATTTCAACATTAAATAGCACTTTAAAATAAACGGTCAAGTGCGAGAACTACTCGCGCTCATAGGGTTCTGTACAATAAGTATATGGATTTTGAATTGTATTATTAAAACAATCGTTTTTAAAGAAAAATAAGACTTCGTAAAAACTATACAACGTAGGGTTTAGTATGGCTGTATATATACTAGAAAAGTATGAATGGGTATACCTTAAAAGTTCAAAGAGACGTGAAGCCTAAATAATATCAAATATTGCTATTCTGTATAAATCTTATTTAAATCGTATCCTAATCTGTTCATGATGAATTTAATTCGGTACTGAGAAGAAAAATAGTGCATATTTAAACTTCATTTGGCATTTCATAAAACTAAATTCAGCGTCTTTTCTTTTTACAGTGTATCTAAAACAAAATCCTTGTTCAAAGTTTAAACTTGGCTTTTTACTAAGCTTCGAAAGGAGATAGCAAAGTAGCAACGCCGCTTTGGCCTGTGCCGCGTTTTTCAATACAGGTTTTTAGTTAACCTTTAAAGACACAGTAGGTGTATTGAGAGAGCCACTCAATGCAAACTAGTCGCGAATCCCATAGTATTTATGTGATTAATTCTCATTAAATTAATCTGTTTTTAACAATTTGACGTTTATTGCTTTTATACCGCTACTGGGCATTGCATTACAGAAATATATCCTTAAAATTTGTTATCTAGACTTTAAAAGTGATGGAGCATAGAGTACGCCATCCCTGTCATTATGTATGTCCAAACCGTCCGTCTCTTTAACGGTTAATATCTCGGCTAATTACCGACGATTTTTTATGAAATTCATGATCAACAATGCTTTTATACTTTTGCTACGAGCATCTAGCGCTGCTCAACACTTTTGCTGAATGCCCGTAAATCGAAATTTGTGTGTAACGGAAAAATGCGATTTTCTCAAAAACCAAGTGACCTATGGCAATCGCTATAATTTTCCTGCAAGGTTTAAACTAACGTCTACTACCTCTAATTTTTTCAGAATTTTAGTTTCAGTAGATTCGGAATTAGATGGGTGGAGGGGGGACATATTTTTACGCTACATTTTCGAGCGTAACTTTAAAAATATAATATCGAAAATTAAAAGAAATATATTTTTGAGTTCAGCGTTACGTGAGGTTTCACACGATACCCCACACGATATACAAAGAAAATATTTCTTTTTTCAAGTAACTTAATTAGCCCCTATACATTTTCCCTAAATATGTTTATGAATATTTATTAATCTGTAAATATGTGTCTCAATAGTCTTTATTATTTCCCCCAATTTGAACTTTCCACGTTCCATAGTTTACGAGTAAAGTGGCTGTGACATACATACAGACAGACAGACACAGGAGTGGTCTTATAATGGTTCCGTTTTTACTTTTTAAGTACGGAACCCTAAAAATCTTCAATTTTAAAACTGTTTTCTTCTCTTCAACGTGTTAACCATACATTATTCTATAAAAATTACTAGTTTTCATGCTTTCATGCAAAATAGTTTTTGCAGAATATGCTGATAAAGTGAAAATGTCACAATAAATTCAGTTACCACACCACTAGCTGCATTCGTTTACCCCTTTTTTAAGTGCGTTTCGTAATTATATAAATACATAGCACCTATAGTCGTCGTCTGGTCTGTCTGTCTGTCCGTTTGTCCTGTTACATAACAGCGAAAAACTATCCAACCGAATGGTTTGAAAATTAATATATATAATCGTGGCAGAATTTTGTCGAGTCATTATGAAAATCGAATCAAAACTTAAAAAGATATTATTAAAAATTTTCTTCATTCTATTAAATCCTATCATACGTAATTAATACAGTGATATGCCATGATAGGTAATGATTCTAGATTGCTATGGTGATGACGTCCTATTTAAGAAAGAGTCTTATTATTTTCGTATTTCTGAATTTAATATATGTAATCATAATAAATTTTGCATTCATGCATTTCTGCATACTAGTGCAACAGCTATTGCACCAATATCTGAATATTTATAAAACTAGTTATAGTACGAACGCATCTCATTTGCCACATTTGACCTATAATTTACGACTTGTTTTAGAATACAGAGATTCATATAAATTATAAACATTTTTAATTACATTCAACTGACTTTGGAAACAGGAGGCCCAAAAAGAAGGCTTCCCAGGACAGATTTTTTTAACTTTATCATGATCTTGATCTAAGATATTACGGAGTAGAAATTTACTTTAGAAATTGTACATGCTACCAATAAGTATTTAAATTACCAACGGAACGTGTAAACGATTCTTGCTTGGAATATTAGTAATTCCGATTTTATTTCGGCAAAAAATATAAATAAATTGATAAATAAAATAAATAAATAAGTAAATAAATTGCGTCGCTTATATTTATTTTTATTTTATGCTTGTTTTATTTATTTATTTTTAAATGGGAAATTAGCATAGATCTCTTTATTTGTATAGATCTTAATGGGCAATATCTCTTAATGTGCAGGGCGCATAGAGGGTGATATCTCTTAATGGGCAGGGCGCATAGAGGGTTATCACTATTTTGGAATAGTAATCTTATTTATTCGCAGATTATTTCGCTTAATTAAGGCGAAAATTACTATCCGAAAAAAGGTATTCAAAATAAGCAGCTCTGTGCACCTGATGGACTGGTAAAATGTTGCATGGCAATTCAGTTTAATAAATTTCATTTTTAATGCTTTCGAACGAATTCTTTGTTAAAATATTCAAAAAGAAGAAAAACTTTATAATTTTTTTAATCTAAAAACTATAACCGTATAAAATTTTAAAAGTAACTGTAATCATATAATCGGGCAGTTGCCCCGTTCGTCCTTGCTTTAATCAAACCCTAGCACACACCTTTAACCTTCCGGCAGGCGCTAATCCTTTATGTACTGAATTATGAATTCATGAAAATTTTATCTTCTAAAGCATTTTTGGACCTTTAAAACCTTAAAAATCAATTTTTTATTTTTTGTAAATTTCACTTTAAATATTATTCAAGGGTACATTATATGCATTACGGCACGCATTTATAACAAAAAAAAAATGAAAATAAAAATTATTTTTGAGAAAAAAGTGGAATTTTACGCGTCCCCTTAAAAATCTTCGAAATGCGGCTTGCGCATTCCATATCAATGAAAATCCCCAATATTTTTTATAAAAGTTTGGTTTATATATATAAATAAAACTGTGCATCGAATTTTTATATATTTGAATATAAAGGTAAAAAAAAAAAAAAAAAAATCCAAATTTTTTGATTTTTTTTTCGATTTTTTTTTTTTTAATTTTTATATTTAAATGTATAAAATTCGATGCACAGTTTTGTTTATATATATAAACCAAACTTTTATAAAAAATATTGGGGATTTTCATTGATATGGAACGCGCAAGCCGCATTTTGAAGATTTCTAAGACGACGCGTAAAATTCCATTTTTTTCTCAAAAATAATTTATTTTTTATTTTTTTACGATAAATAGATGCCATAATGCATATAATGAACCCTTGAGTAATATTTAAAGTGAAATTTACAAAAAAAAAAAAGAAGAAAAATTAAAAATTTTAAAATTTCAAAATTTAAAAAAATTTTGAATTTTTTTTATATCTTTATATTCAAACTAGGGGGCTCTGCCCCCTGCAAGCTACGCTCGCCAACCCCCGTTCAGGCACCGCAGAATCTGAAAATCTAAAAATCTAATGGGTTTTAAAAATATTAGAGAAGATTATACTGAAAAAGCTGTGCAGATCTCCCTGTAAACGGGTTTCCATTCAATTCCCTTTGATTGCAAAAATTTAACGGAGAATCAGTTGCTGTTAAGAAATCCAATGGTTGTTTCGTTTTTGATTAAAGAGTATCAGTTAAACATTTGAAAAGAAGCTAAAATAAAATGAATTATGCATTCAGAGTCTTTGTCAACCGATATTTTAAAACAATCTCTATAACAATAGCCTAAATCATGTGACTATCATCAACAGTTCCGGGCGGAACACTTTGCTTTTTATACTCTAGGTGAAATTTTGATACTTTAATGTTATCCAGGCACAGGTGATAAGTGGCCAAATATTATTCTATCCCCATCATTTCATCTATATTATAATAGTTCAAGTCATCAAATGCCATAAAGAAATACTATCTGATCCCTTCGCCTTTCATATGAAAGTTTGGAACAAATGTCATATAATATTGGCGCGATTTTTTCCCAACGGCAATTTGGGGAACGCATCAACAGCATAAACAACAACATCCGGCTTACCATATCAAGCAAAATAACGATACTTTGGTGCCAGTTAAGTACCCGTTGCGTTTGCGTATATGACATTGGCGCCAGAAAAAAATCGCGCCAATATGGGGCCGTATATGACATCTGTGCCGAAAGAAAAAAAAGCCGGGTGCAAATCTCGCCAATATCTTTTTTTCAACTCGCCAGTTAGCATTTTTTTTATTGTTCGAGTAGTAAATTGAACATTGATTTGAAGTTGAAATTAAATGTCATGGTTTGTTACATAATTTAATATTTCGCCAGATGTCATATATTTGGCATGATTTTTTTTTTTTTTTTTTTTACGAAAATTTGGCGAAAGCCTCGTTTTCGAATACCAGTTACATATGTATTTTTGGTACTACTTAGTTATCCCGTCGACAAAGATCTATCGCGAACTATAAGATTAAATGTCAATAATGCTTGATCGTAAATGTCACATTCACTTGACTTTTAGCAAGTTACACGTGTTTACGTCATCAAGTGATTTTTATTTCGACGTTTTATTTTTATATTTATTAATGTTATACTAATTTATTTGTTCTTTCGTTATTTAAAATAAAAATTTTGTCAATCTGTACAATTTGGCGAGTGGTTTGGCGATTTATATAATTTGCGAAATTGGGTGACGGAATAACTACTACATTGTACCGTATTTTTTAATTATTTTCTATTATTTTCAAAAGGAAATAGCAAAAAAATAATTAATTACTATAGAACAAAACAATTTATATAAATTTAAAAAAGAAATAAAAGTAAATATACGTTTATTATTAAATAAACAACAATAGCCGGGTTACCATGTATATCAAAATAATGCCATTTGTGCGCCAATTAGGTACCCCGGTGCGTATATGACATCTGTGTGTATTTTTCTTTTCGGTTTTTTTTTTTTTTTTTCTAAAGAAGTGAAAGCCATCAATTTAAATGTATCATTTTTAAATGAAAGTTTTGTAATTAATAAAATGATAACGAAATAAATAAAAAAAAGCATTGTTCTTAGCATAGATTTAAAGGAGGCCCAACTGTCGCCAATTTAATTTAAAATAGTAACCTTTTCTGAATTATGAAAAAAAAATTTCTGTTATGATTAAAATTTGAGTTGCCATCATTAGAAAAAATGTATTTAAAATTAGAAAAAAATTAATATTTCGAAAACTAATTCGAATTAAAAAATTCTAATACCAGTTTTGACATCTGTGGATCAACACGGATTTTTGGTGTTAATTTCATCGCAAAGTATTCCATATTTTAGGAAAAATCGCCGTGAAACAAAATCAGTTGTTTAATCAGTCGATTCAAAGAATCGATACATTTCAGGCGTTTCATATATTCGTTTCATAAATTCGTTTCATTAGGATTTTATATATATAGGGTAGATATATAAAATTCGATGCAAAGTTTTATTTATATATATAAACCAAACTTTTATAAAAAATATTGAGGATTTTCATTGATATGGAATGCGCAGGGGGCATTTCGAAGATTTCTAAGACAACGCGTAATATTCCATTTTTTTATCAAAAAAAAATTTTTTTTTTCATTTTTTTTTTTTGTGATAAATGCTTGCCATAATGCATGTAATGAACCCTTGAGTAATATTTAAATTGAAATTTACAAAAAATAAAAAATTTATTTTTAAGGTTTTAAAGGTCCCTTGTCCCCTTAAACAACATTAGAAAATTTACATAATCATTTAATAAATTTTAGAAGGAATTTAGAAGGATTAATTAAATTTGAATGTGTATAGGGATTTTGTGCACTATTTATAACTTCTCTCAAATCTTTTATTTTAAATATTTTTCTTGGTATTTTGTAGAATTAGGAAATGTACAAATATAAAGTTCTTACAATAGAAATATTTCCGAATCGAAAATCTTCCCCCTCCCACACACACAACGCCAAGAAAGCTGAAAAGATGCAAAGGCAAAGGAAATCATCCTTTTAAAAATATTTTTGTTTTGTGTAACCAATGATGCTTTTGGAACAAGATAAAGTAATGTTGTTGCAGGGGCGGACTGGCATAGTTTGGCCCACCCCGCCAGACTTATGCATTGGCCCACCAACCCCATTGTTAAAATGTTTGAATACTGACTATCAACACGGCCCTTTGCTCTAACTCTATGAAGATGACTTATCTTGAATTCGAGACATATTAGCATCTTTGTAATCGCTTATTTTAATTGGTAGTAAGTTTATCGTTAAAAAAATCTTATGGGGAGGGGGAGGGGAGAGAGAGAGATTAATTTGCTTCATTTTTATTTATTTTTTGAATGTGTGAACAATTAAAAGGTATATACGTAATAAATAAAAACGTTTGAAATTTCTTATGAGAATTCTGTTCAGATATTTTTATTCTTTGTACTTGTATTTTTAAAAAAATGTTTAGTCCAATGGCGGGTTAATTGCGCTGACAGCATAGGCCAAATGTAACGTTAGAATAGAAGATGGTTGTTTGTGATGGGGCTCCCAACAGGAATAGGGTGTCACTTACCCTAACCTATGCACATTGACAACACGTAGAAACATCCATGCCAGACTCGGAGTTTGAAACCAGGCCCCTTTGGAAAGTGTCCCTATTGACCGGAAAGAGTTAGTACTATTACTGTTAAACTGGCACACATACATTGATTAATTTGTTATTTGAAATTATCAACATATATACACTTTGTACATTGATTAATATTTGTTTAAAATATCAATATATAGTACCTGAAAATTGAATAGTTAGTTTTATACCCTCACTATTAACTAATTAGAATTTCAGATATCTGAACAATTCTTTTGAACTTCAGGCAACTCCATCTATTATCTTATCATAATCGTAATCAAAATATCGTTCGACATTGAAAAAGATAAAATCATACGACAGTTCTTGTCGCAGAGATGAACGCAAGCGGTTCTTTATAATGTTAAGTGTTGAGAACAATCGTTCACAAGACACTTCAGTGCATGTACTTATAAGCTAAGTACAAGGTTGGATAAATACGACTATAGACATTCAATTCGCACAATAATTCTAATGCACAAGCTAGGCATTTTTTATTAACTTTACATCGATTCTCAGCATCTTTAATGCGCTATTCTGAATCGTTCGTTTCTTTGCTGAAAGCGGCTGAGAGCTCGCTACGTTGAGATTGCTGCTGCAATAGCGACTGATTATAATCAGCATAGTGCCGAGAAAAATGCAGCAACTCTTTTCTGAGCTAGTCTTTCTTGACTTTCCCCAAGCTAGACAGAGTACCAAAAGCTTCTTCCGCAAGTTCATTTAACAAATAAACTTGACTGAAGCGGCAAGGATCGAACCAGGCAATGTCTTTCATGAGCGAGTCATTTCCAGCAAATCGTGTATTCAGCTGCTGAATAACTGTTTCTAAGATAGCATTTATTTGATTTGATTGCCTAAGAGGGGCTGCTCGTTTACCTTAAATATTAGGTTGTCCCAAAAGTTTCTTTCATTTTTTTTTTTTTTTTTTTTTTTTTTACAAAAAATAAGCCGTGGAAATTTCGAAAACGGCGAGATTTTATTGAAGTATATATGTGCTATTGTGTTCAGCAAACTTTCTCCTACCTCTCCGGAAGTCTAATAATGCCTTCTTGTCAAAACACTTGTGATTTGATTGCAAAATACATATCGGGGTGATTTTTTATTCATCCAAAGAGTTTTTTTTTTTTTTTTTTTGGTGAATAGAATTAATGAGATAAAGGAACAAATAGTAATCGGACGCAAAAGATGTCTGGAGAGTAGGGAGCGTGAGTTAGAACATCTCAGTCGAATGCAAGGAATTTGCTTCTGACTGTCAAAGTTTGTCCCAAAAGTTTCTTTGCAATTCACATGCCATTTTTTAATCCATCTTGCCTCACTTTCTGATAACAAACATTTTCACATATACTATGACAACATCTGCAAAAGAAACATACAACAAAACGTGTTTTTTAAAATAGTGGTGCGAATAGAATATAAAAATAGTTCTAGTGGCCGCCCTGGCCATGACCTGATGAAGCGCATGCAACATTACAGATCGCATTTTCATCATCGAAAAAGATCATTTTTTGAAAAGATTGGTGCCCGTGGACGAAAGTTGGATACTTTATAACAACCTGGTACGCAAACAACCCTGATCCATCCTGTCGCTAAAGCCGGAATCCTACATAAGTAAGTTTTGCTCTCTATTTGGTGGGATTGGATCCACTATCAGCTACTTCCACTAAACAAAACCACCAACTCTAAAAAATACTGCTCGCAGCACGACGAACTGAAAGCAGCAATAGCCCGGAAATACCCAGAATTAGCAACAGAGGAGGTGCTGTCTTACATTATGACAATTCCAGGCCACACGTATCTTTGACTGTCTTGCATTCGATTGAGACGTTTTGGGCCACCCTCCTTATTCTTCGGACATTGCTCCGTCCGACTACTATTCGTTTCTTTCTCTCAAAAATTCTCTTAACCATAAAAAATTAACTCTTTGAATGACATAAAAAAAAACACCTCGCCAAGTATTTTGCCATCAAATCCAAAATATTTTGGAAAGAAGGCATTATGAGACTTCCAGAGAGATAAAAGAACGTTTGCTCAATAGAATGGCACATACATACTTCAATAAAGTATCGGTGTTTTCGAAATTTTCATGATTTATTTTTTATAAAAAAGCGAAAGAAACTTTTTAGGACAACCTAACACTTCTGACGGTGACCCGACAATATTTCTTGCCTCATCGTGGGAATATTCACCACATCGACGTTTCACTATAAATATTCTCTTTTCCGGTAGAAAACTCTCAATTTCTATGGAGTACTCTTTTTTTATTAGTTGCTTCTGAGAATGTTCCGGAAATTTAGAAGCATTTTTCGGAACCATATCAAAACTATTTCTTTTGTGTAACAGATGGGAAATCAGGATTTGAATTTTGTTAGCAGCAGTTAAGTAGTACAGGCCGATTATCTGCAGATACTTCGATGTGGGCGTAGATATATTGAATAGAACGCTGAAAATGGTTGCTATTAACTCCGTAACCTACAATGACGGGCATAGCCCGCGTACGATGATCGAGCCAAATGTAAATTCTTTCTACCAATCACTAAAATTTCACAGTAAATATAGTCTAATTTAAACGTCGAAATTCCATGATTAAACAAGGCGAAAATCTCTATTAAATTTTAGTGGTAGTTATGGATTTGCCAAACCGTGAGCTGTTGAGACGTAAATCGTAGGTTAAGGGGTTAATATATACTGAAACTCGCACCATATCAATAAGTGATCCTGCCGAAAAAGACGCATGTGACGGGAAATCGTCCATTTTGGTGATAGCTTGCAGGCACTTAAGCAATGTACTTATGTTGATCTTTAAAAGGTTTTGAAGACTCGTCAAACATACTGTTAAGTGCTCGATCCTTACTCCACCACATTAGTAGCATTTACTTTTTGTAATCGGCGAAGAAGTTTATTTCCACCTACAGACTCCTTATTCATTGAAGTTCATACTTTCATTCGCTTATATGACTGAGCTAAACACGGCTGTAGCTTGCATTTCTTTGTCAATTTGCAATATTCTGTTGAATCTGTCAGGACCAAATTTAGTGCATATCAATGCACATGCTGTATATTTGGATTGTCCTTTTTCAGTTATGCCTAAAGAGCTTTATATCTCCCACTCATATTTGCTGCACCATCAAAACAAGTGCCAACTATTTATGAAGAAGGGAGTTTAAACTTTTTAGGTTTTTCTTTTAGTTAGAAATAGGGGGCTTCCTCTGTTGTTTTGGAGGAATCAACCAATTTTAAAAGCCCAACCTTCACTTTACCATACTGCACATAACGAAAACAAAGTGCCAACTGATCAATTGCCGATATATCTTCTGTAAAATCTACTTCAATACTGAATGAATCTGAGTGTTTTACTCCATCGGCAATGTTTATTTGGATCTGAATGGCGAGATGAGCAGTTAACTTATTAATTAATAATTTGGACAGGAATGTAATCAAAGAGCCTTTTCCATGTCTGTGGGATTTTGATTTTGTTCTACTTTCTGCTCTATTCTAGACTTCTTAATTCTTTCTAAAGATCTTCTTTCTTGGCTTCTCTTCATAGCCTGTTCTACATGACCGTGCAAAATTTGATCATATTTATATAGCAGCATTACCAATCCTAAAAATTTGCCGCTAATATCTCTATTATTCAAGTCTATAGCTGCCTCCTTTCGTTTTTCTCTATAAGCTAATCTTTGCCTCCCAAGACCCTTGATCTGTAGATCATCCCTAGATATGTAAGCTAATCCTTGCCTATCTTTTATCACTACGCAAATGTTCGCTGAGACATACATCCTACCAAACAACTTCCCACCCTTCACTGACCATATGTGTTCTTTACTTTATCGCTTGTCTCTTGGGCTTCTATACAAAATGAGTAATTTTCACAAATCTTTCAAAGATTTGAGATGGGAGAAAGAAAGAAGAAATTGGGACTTACCTGGCCAAAAAAAGGAAGGGGGGGGGGGGAAATTGAGTTTCATATTTTTTTTTTTTTTTTTTTTTTTAGTTTTATTGAAGAGAAAAAAAAAACTCCAAAAATTTATTATTATTTTGGCCCACTACACACGTTTGGCCCACCCCGCGATCGCGGGTTAGCGGGGTGGGCCAGTCCGCCCCTGTGTTGTTGAGTAAACTCATTCTAAACTGTATTACAATTAATCGATTTAAATGAGTTTTATAACAAGCTGTTTTGTACCATCAGTAGATAAAGGGTTTTATCTGTGGCACGAGAAGGTGCGTGTCTCATTTTTAAAAGTAGTTACGTTATTAGAAATGCAAAATATTTCATAACAGTTACAAGAGACATATTAGAAGAGCAATTATACGAACCAGTAGTAAAAGTTGAATTTTTATTTCGGCGCCGTTTGTGAAAACAAAGTGCAACAAAATTATTAATGGCATCTACATTTATAATTTTTGGAAATTTTTCATAGAAAATTTCACACGCCATGAATTTTAGTAATTTTTCAAATTTTTTTTTTCATTTTTGTAAGCAATTTTAAGCGATTAAAAATTTTAAAAAAAATAAAAATCGCATTTACCCTAAAATTTGCGACATGATTATTCGGTGAAAGATTAAAACTCTCAAACAAAATTTATTAATTAGTGTAGGTGAGATCCCTGTTCTTGAACAAGTTTTCCGTGGTCTTTTTTTTTTCTTTTTCTTTTAAATCTTGATGGACAAAAGAGTACATAGGACAAAATTGAGCTGGAAATACATTTTATATTATTAAAGAATAGCGGCCGACATTTCAAATTTTAGAAGACTCCTAATTTATTAAAACTGTTTATATAATTCATGTGAAGCTTAAATTTCTAAGGGGCTAAATCCTTTGAAATTTTTCTCGAGTAAAGGTTTGAAGCTATGCTATAGTACCTCAGACGGCATTCGTACGTCAGTGCCTAATGTTTCATAACAAGCAAGCCCTAACAGACAAGAAGCAAAGCCATATTGAAGAATCAATTATAATATAGACGATATTGCATTTATTGATATGAAGTATTGCTCCAACATTGAGGAGTTGATATTTTGTAAGATTAATGCAAAGGCAATAAAACAAACGAAACACCAATATTGTTAAACATTGGTGTTTAAGCCCGTATTGACTTTACATTGAAAATATTTCCAGTGAAACCCCAATACTACACAAATATTGGCTTTAGAAAAAAAAAAATTCTAGTGAAACGCCAATATTCTACAAATATTGGTTTTACATTGGAAACATGTCTAGTGAAACGCCAATATTGGCTTTAGATTAGAAATATTTTCAATGAAATGCCATTATTGCTTAGAATGGCTTAATATTTCTTGACAATATTGGCGTAATATTGGTAAAATGACAAGATCCCAATACTGGGGTAATACTTCATGCCAGTATTTAATTATTGGGTCATATTGGTCCAATATTGTTTTATAACTGGGGAAATATTCTGATGACATAAAGCATCTAATAAAACATAATTTTTCTGCCATAAATTAGCAATGGACTCAATAAAACTTTGAATAAAAGTCATTCTTACCCGAATTCTTTAAAGACACAGCACTATCCTCTTGTATGTTAATACTGGCGTAACAACTGTACCTGACTTGTTGATAGTCTAGTGGTTTTTATTTAATGCATGCTTCAGTGATACTGTGATTGCCTTCGGCTAGTAGCCAATCCGTTACACTTGATGCTTTTCCAAGGAACATGAAAACAACAGAAAGTTTCAGTTTCTATCTCTCTCTCTCTCTTTTTTTTTATTATGGTGAAATGAGTACACATTGCACTCACCAAAAATCAAAAGAGCTTTTATTTTATTTTCAAAATAAATCAAAATCAATCATTAAGCCGCTTCAATCGGCTGAATGTGCTGAAAAGTTTACGGTTTCTCCTTGGTATCTTTTAAATGTTCGGAGAAGACGAGGCACTATTTCAGAATCTGAGCTTCGAAGTTGAAAATAATGACTTAATAAATTTAAAAAATCAAAATACCCGACTGCGTAAAAAGCGAACTAATTAATTATTTCTCATCAATGTGAAACTATTTTTTATATTACCGATTTTTTTATTTACTTGTATTGATGACTTTTAAGTTGTGTTTAATTGTTAGTTCCTATTTATAAACACTGTTTGGATGAGACCTATAGATGTCTATGATGGTTAGAGTTGCAGTAAAGCTAGAAATCCTTACCTACACAACTTCCAGGTTGTATAATATTTAAACGGAGCTTCTGACTGTAAAATAGTCAATGAAACATCGTCTTCATTTTGAAAGACCTATCCAATGATATACCGCTCAATAGGGTGCACAAAAATTTTTTTCGTCTTTACCGCCCTTTTGTATTTTACGGCCACCATTTTGAATTTATAGAAACAAAACCTAGCCTGTAACCCTCGGGCAGTTAAGGCGAATCGATAGAGACCTCATTCATTAAAATCCATCCAGCCGTTGGGATGTTTCGAGGATATAAAGAAATCCACATACCCAGATACGCGTGAAACACATAAAGTTTCCTGGCAGTCGGGTAAAAATGCATTATTTGCATACACCTGTACGAACACTCAGAGATTATTAGATCTGCGCCACAAGAAATCGCTACTCATACTCAATCCATGTTTTGTTATTCTGTCAACTTCCTATAACATTGATGGCATTACTCTAATCATTGGAACCAGTGATCATTAGTAATTGGCATATAGTGCAAGAAATGACCTAGAGAACAATGTAAGCTAATTTGCATTCAATCATAAGTCGAGAAATATATTTTATAAAAGGGGAAAATAGCATAGTTTACATTGTGTCGTATATCTGAAATAAGGTGTTCGTAGATCGTTTAAGATAGTGATATTGACTACATTTACGAAAAGCATTCCCAGACCGCTATTTATGAAAGGTAATGTTCGCTTTATTTAATGACATAAAATATACGATTAAGTAAAGTGAAGATTTTTATTACATAAAAAAAGGTACACTGCAGCCCTCATGTCACGTAAAGAGTACCACTGGTTTAACCCCCTGGGGACAAGCGACACGTATACCTACCGCGTCAGTTGCTCAGAGTCCCTGATTATTCCCACCAGTTATTTTTATTGTAAATCTTGTCTTATTTAATCATAGCATTTCTGCGATTCAATTAGACGAAAATTTCTGTTTTGAAAAATCGGTGGTAAAAGAGTAAAAATTTTGTAAAGGACGCTTGTCGCGAAGGGGTTAAGATCTAAAACGGAATCGAGTAATTTTATATTTGACCTATTCTTGCTTTCCCTAACTTGTTCTGAGTGGCTGGAGGTCATAGCAGGTCTAGCGTTTGCATTATTTCTGAGATTTTTTACAATGTACATTATACCCCTTAATTCTCGCTCCGGTCAATATCACGGTCTGAGATGTCGTTCGTTATTTCTCGTGCCCGTCATATTTCCGGGCTGGAGATTTATTGCTGAAAAAAACTTCTGAAACCAGAAAAATTTAACTGGCATTTCCGTATGAAGTCTTTGATTTCATTTGCGTTTGGGTTTGGTTTTTGGCGTTGATTGTGATGTTGGACTTTGCATTGCATGTTTCGAAATATGTCACACTCAAAACAATTATTAATAATCAAAATGTAATGTATATTATAATATTTTAAATATTATTTGTAAAAATTTGTTGCATGATGATGAATAAAAGATCTAAGATGCGAAAAATGAAAGTCTTATTCGCATTAATTTGTATGTTGTAAAATAAACATTAAAACACTGAATTCTCGCATGATGGCTTTTCCACAAATGTGAATTTGTTCTATAACATCTTTTATTTTTCGACTTAAAAAAAAACTAATTGCATATTTTATATAGAAACCTTATAATTATTAAATTTCTGTAATAAAAAAATAGGTACTTTTTTGATGGTTTTTCCAAATATTTAGCGACCGTTAAGGGGTTAAGTATTTTGGAGAATTGTGAAGGAGAAAACAACTCTCTGAATATAAGCATATTTGATAAATTCCTAATTCGTATAACCAGTATTAAATTCATGGGTGGCCTGGGGAGGGATTCTCTCCCTCCTTCTTTGTAGCATTAAAATATCTCCTCGGAACACTTGAGATTTTGTATTTGGCAATGGTTTAAAAGTGCAAATTTCTCTTCTCCGGAACTCCATACTTCAATATTTTTAAATGATTTCTTTTGCATTGAATAGTTGAGATCGATCTGTATGCAGGCCGTTTTTTACATTTTCGATTTTGATTGCAGATATTTTTTATGAGGATGCTTTTACTTTCGAAACCGGTTCCGAAAATGAAAGTGTCCTCATAAAAAATACCTGTAAACAAAATCGAAAAAGTAAACAGTGGCTTTTGTACAGATCAATCTCAACTATTCAATGCAAAAGAAACCATTTAAAAGTATTGAAATGCGACCGAGATATCTTTATAAATTTCTTCTATAGGATTAGTATTAGCGAACGGGTCTTTTCATTTGACTGAAGTAGCCTCTTAAAGCTTAAACCTTCTTCTAATCGATGGTATAATCGGTTATAAAAAATATGATTTTTAACCCTTTCAAATACACCGACGAACGCAGGTCACTCTGTGCCTCACGGAGACGATAGTTTTCCGCGCTAAAAGTAATTAAACATCCGTATTTGTGTTACAATCTTTTTAGAGCATCTTAATAGACCAGGTTTACATTACCTACAAAAATTTCGAAACGTTTGTATGGGTAGAATTTTTGGTACTGTGCAATAAAATTAATGAATTAATAATACTGTGCTAAAAATGAAAGAATTTATACAACTATTATTAATTTTATTGAATAGAATCAATCTTATATTTAGTTAAACATGTTTAATGGAACTGTGAAATAAAAAAGAAAAGAGTTCTATATAACTTGCATACATCCATAATTTTACATAACATCTTGAAAAACGTTAGACGAAATCAAAACACATATTAATTTAAAAAAAAAGTAAGAATTAAACAAACAATGCCCGTTAATAAAAAGATCTTTTTAACAGTTAGAAGCCTCTTTTTTGATAATTATTTTTATTTGAGAAATATTTTTCCAAGTCTTGTCCATCCTTAATTTTCCCCAAAGTTTTCATAATTAATTGCAACTCTGTCTCCTTTCTTGTATTGTATTTGCAGCTTTCCGTTATATCCCGATCTCTTGCAGAACCATCGAATTAGGAATTTTATTGGAGAAGCTCCCTTCTTCAAACCTAGAATGAGAAATAGTACTTTAAATTCTCAATAGATATTACTTCTCATTATGACATTCATTTGAATTCTTAGAAAAAACATAACACATTCGACTATTTATTTTTAAACAAGTCGTGCTAATCGTTTATAAGTCGGTTATAAGTTATAAAAAATTTTAAAGTTAAAAAATCTATTTTAATACAGGCGTTTGAATTTCAAGATTACAATTTAGGAAAAATATAATAATCTCTCTATTCTAAAAAAAAGTAACTTACGCTGTCACCGCCGCCGCCGGTTTTGAATTTTTTGTGACCGGAGGTCTTTCTTCGTTAATATTAAGAAAAATATTGCGTACAAAAATATGAAAATCGGTGGTATTATAGAGAAATGTTTGATAAACACGCTGATGCAGACAGTTTTCAAATCGAAGAATTATTTTAAGAGATATTTAATGCTAAAGTTGGACAAAATCGTTCCATTAAAAAAGTTTTATAGGAGCAAAACCTATACATAGGAATTAACTCATTTTTAGATCATTTTATACGTTAGAATTTCCCGGTGTGCAGACTGCATTCACTTTTTTAATTTGGCTCATTTTTTCAGGTCTTATTTCTATTTTAAATTCAAATTTTCAGCATTTCAAGAGATATTTTTTACTTATTTTAGAAAATGGTATTAATTTAAACTGTTGCCAACTGTATAAACAGCGCAAATAATAATGTTTGCTTCAAATTAAAAATTTATTTACACGTGACTATTATTAACAGAAAAAAACTTTCAAATTAGAATTAAATAATTACGTATGAAAAGCGGGAACTTATTGAAAATTACTTCATAAAAACTATATTTACACGTGAATTTTAAAAGAGAAAGGATATTGTAAAATAATAAATTCATTAACATGCGTTAGAAGTCTTAAATAGGAGAAATTACGTCACATTTACGTCACATTACACATATTACGTAAAATGAACAAAAAGTAATATTGCAAAACAGTTTAAATTTAAAAATTGCGCGAGACATTAATTTGATATTTTGAGATTAAATTAATAAGATTAATATTAATTTTATTGAACGCGTTTAGACTGCTTTCGAGCGACTATTTAGTAATTTAATAAAAATAAAAAAGATTACAAGCTGAAAATGAAGTATCATCAACAAAAAATATGATTTGAAAGAGAAAAATCTGTGAAGCAGAAATAAAGAAATTGCTTAAATGGTTTAGTTAAGATTCGTTAACCTTCTGTGTCGTTTCCGTCAAAAGAAGGCATTGGTATTTGTAAAATATATTTGCATTTTGATGCAGATTTGCTTATTATATTAGCTTATTTTGAAATGTTTAACTGATTTTATTTAATCAAAGACGAAAACAGCCATTGTATTTTTTAATAGCAGCTGATTTTTCTTTAAAATTCCCCAAACGAAGAGAAATGAATAGAAACCTGCTTATAGGGAGATCGCCACAGTTTTTAAAATTATAATTCAATCTTCAAAAATCTTTTTAAAGCCGATCAAATTAGCGTGCTTTTAGAGACTGCGGTGTCTGAACGGGGGTTGCCGAGCGTAGCTCGTAGGGGGCCGAGCCCCCTAATAATAAAAAAAAAATCGTTTGTTAGATATGACGTCAATTTCGCTAATATGATTTCAAAGGGGTTCTAAAAACCGTCTGCTACAATTTAGTTTCTATTTCTTTGTAATGCTGTATCTTTAATTATATAATCTAGATAACTGTTTTAATACTGGAAATGCAGCGATAGCATTCTACGATTTATATCGAATACGGTTACATAAAATACGATTTTTCTACGATTTATATTAAATACAAATTGTAACATAGCTATTATTTTTTAGAGTAATCTTTTTACTTTTTAAACGAAATTTCATTACTGACATTACGATTGTAAACTTTAGTAAATTGACGTCATTTTCATTTTAACGGCTGTGGATTTGGATTTTATGAATGGAAATATGAGTTTCCATTTAAAAAGTATCGGCAATGAATCTTTGTATACATGTGTTAAAGATGCCTGATATACTGCCCGTTAACAGAATATAAATAAAAATCGTTTTTAATTTGAAACAGGAATATATTTTTAACCTTTAGTATATTTGTTAGATTTCTCAACAGCTACAGGGAAAAGTATTTTTGGTATTTTCGTTTTAGTGATCAGTTAATCGTAAATATTTTCACTATATCGCACTTATTTATCTGAGTAGCACATTTCGCCCGCTGCAGTGATAGCTTTCTCCGTACAAATCTTGAATTATGGAGACCGGGAAAAAAAAATTCAACCAAAAAATCGATTTTTACTTTTTTATATAATTAAATAATTTCAACTTTTATCTTTCCAACGATGTGTCACACATGTTTATATATAAAAAAATAAGTATTGAAATTATTCATTCTTTTCTAAGAGCACTTCACAGCTTAACGGCCATTTAAATCTTTAATTGACTTTTTCTCAAAACTTGAATTTTTTATGTTTATGGTCATTTTCTTCAATATCTATTAAACTTAAGAACTCAGATTTTTTTAATACTTATGTTATATTGTATACTTTAACAGAGGGATTTAATGATTTGTTGAGAATTATTTATTTTAGGCGGTGAAATCTTACCAAAAATGCTAATTTAAAAATGACTCAATAAATAATTAATTTTGAGTTTCACTTAGAAAAAAGACGGTCAGTTAAAATACGTAATTCATGTTATTCTAACTACTCTACAAAATCTAGACCTCTGTCTTTCACCATTTCTGAGAAAAAGGTACATAAAGTTGCTGAATTTAACATGGCGGAGATAGGGCTTTCCCGGCCTCCTTAAAGGAAATATATCGGTGAATTTTTGATCTTCTATTTTAAAGCAATATGGGTCTTTATCTCAAATGTCCTTCCGTATGGCTGAAAACGGTAGATCATCACTGCGCTATTACATTTTGTAATGTGCAAGACAAAATTTCGGCTGTTAAGGACCAAATTTTTTAGTTGATCATTTACAGTACGATTTGGTCTAAGAATGATAGACTGATATGCAATATACTAAAACTATTCCCCACAAATTATCTAACTTTTTAAAAAGGCTAACCATTCAGAATTTGTTTCACCTGATTATAGAACATTTCAGTTAATTCTATAACAAAGCATGTACAACAAAATGTTATATATACTAAAACTATTCCAGAAATATGGGTGCAAAGTAAACAGTGCAAATTTCACCAAAATCTGTCGAGTAGAACTTTTAAAAAAAGCAAATCTTTTATAATCGAGCTCACCTAACTATTGAACTTTCTTCCATAATTTTACAACAAAGCGACGTAAAACTATATGCAGTATTTTAAAACCATCCGTGTAAAATTGTCTAACAAACAATGCAAATCCAAATAATGAAATCCATTCAGAATTTTTAAAAAGACTAATCTTTCATAATCGAGTTCCCCATGATTATTCAATTTTCCCCTATAATTATAATGACTAATCAGCGTATAACAATGTTATACACCAAAATCTTAACTGAAACACTAATAGTGCAAGTTTAATTAAAATTATTTCAGAAGAACCCAAGTTATAAGCAGCCGGAATGAGATTCCCACACGAAAACAAACAAATATTGAAATTTGCCAATTTATTTATGGAAAAGGACACGAAAACAAACAAATACTGAATTATTTACAATGTTTTTGAGCAATTAAATTAATCTTTTGTAACTGGGTTGAAGGCATATTTAAAAAAATTCAAGCTTGAAAATTACTTTAAAAAATATAAAAAAATCTGTAAATTGAGATAAACTTTTCAAACAAATCACTGAAAGTGTTTTTTGTTTTCTATTAGATGTTGAAATAATCGGATGTATGATGTTTAGAGATCAAATTGCAGTAAAAGCGCAATCTATGGTTTCGGTTACGGTTAGTTTGTTGCCACGAACAATATTATGATAAGCGTTACTCATAGATGTGTCTTTTCTTCATAATATTGCATTGATAGCAAACGGATATGTCTTTCTTAATTGGGTTGCAGGTATATTTAAAAATATCTCCGTGATCGAAAATTAATTTAAAATGAATAAACAATCTGTAAATTGAGATAAGCTTTTCAAACAAATATTACTGAAACTACTTTTTGTATTCTATTAGACGTTGGAACAATTAAATGTGCGATGCTTAAATTTCAAGTTGCAGTAAAAGTTAAATTTATGGTTGGGTTAGGCTGTTGCCTCCAACAATATGATGCTAGAGTTAATCATAGCAATGTCTTTTCTTTATAATATTGCATTAAGAGCAAATAGGTATATTTTTCGTTATTGGGCTGTATGCAAATTTAAAAATATCCATGATTGAAAATTACTTTAAAATCCATTCAAATGAGAAAATTGAGATACAATTTTCAAATAAATTTCATTTGAAAGAACTTTTTCCTATTCGGCAGTGCAGGCTCGGACTGGCCCGCCGGCCCATCGGCCAGAGGGCCGGTGCGCCCTCGTCCACGGAAAACTTCGCGTCCCTAAGTGCCTTAAGCCGCTCCAATATTTTTTCCCAAGTTGTGCACATACATTCGGACTAGTGTACTAAATTTCGAGGATTCGTTTAGAAATAATCATCAGAATAATCATTAGGGATAATAAGCAAGCAGCACAAGAGAGGTATTTTTTATCACAAAGAAATTAAAAATACATCGAAGCAATTTCAGGACTGGAAACCAATGGTGGCATCTTTCCATACTATTGAGAGGGAAAACACGTACGCAGGGAAAGCTTAGTAGCTGCAGCGCCCTGGGCGAGACTTATTTCATCACTTCTTTGAATGATACGTTTTAGATTTTAACCAAATATTTTGCGTATTTCCAGGCCTTTAGCTTTTAGTACCTTGTCCCTACACTTTTAATGACGGCCACGAATGCGCCTACAATTGAAACCGTGCTTTTTGAAAACAACTTGAGAAAGGAAAGTGATAAATATCAGAAGACAAAAAAACTATTTGTGCGGATTTCGTTTTTGGTTGAAAAACATAACCTTTCATTTCGCGGAATACAAACTTGATAACACTTCTGGATTACAATCCCGCAAACTGTGGAATCCCGCGGTAGCGTTTTTTCATTCACGAAATCTACACCATAATTTTCAGTTAGTAATCTTTGTTTTATTTAATGACAGATTTTCCCTGGCTAAATAAATATTAGGAAATTCTAGTATGTATTTTAAATAAAAAGTTGTTTTAATTTAATCACGGAAAAATTATCATTAAATAAAACGATGACTACTATTCAGAAATTGTGATAGGTTTTTTCGAATAAAAAAACGCTGCCACGGGATCCTACAGCTTGTATGAATACAATTCCTGGGGCATTTCTCTCAATTGTGTAAACTTAAATATTTCCCTTGATCTCTAATTAGGATAAGAACTTTGCAAATCATAGGAAGAGGATGCTGAAAAGAATAAATTTACTCAATTGTTTTAGTGATTTTTAGGCTACCAGAGCGGCATTTTTGGTGTACTTTCTGTGTATAATTTTTTTTTTTTTGGTAGTGCAACATTAATGCAGCATTTTAAGGATACATAAAGTCTTTTTTTTAAGGACACAAACGCAAAGTGCCTCTTCCTACAAAATACATAACTCGCCTTATATAAATGTTGCAAGTGTAATAAGCAATATTTTCACAAGCAAGTATTATTTTCAAATTCCTTAATGGGATGTTGATTTGAATGTTTAAATATCCTTATGTTTCAAAATTTAAATACCTTATAATATGTGGTACTTTTTATAAAAGAACAAAAGAAGCACAAGCTTTAGTTTTCAAAATTTCTACTTTTATATGAAAAGTATTATACATTTTTGTTTTAGATACAAAGAAATTTTAAGCGAAGTTTGCATACTGAATTTTTTTGTGTATCACGAAGGAGACACCGATAGATACCATATTTAAAAATTCTACGTAAAAAAAAAAAAAAAAACTGTAGTAAATAAAAGGTAATTGTTGTCGGATTGTAACAGAAATTGAATTTATCTCATTTTAAACTGACTGGTAACTAATTCATTTTATAAAGAAGTATACTTAAAAAAGGGTTGAAACCCTTAGCAGCACCGCAGCAACTCTAGTTGGTGCCTGGTGCGAAAAATCTTCTTAGTTTTTGTACAGATTTTCAGTGCGTCAATGGAGATACATGGAATAAAAGTGGTTACCCTTGCTAATTCAGCTGAAAATCTTCGTAAAAAAGTCTATAGATACAACTGGCTGTAAATAATGTCTACTAATTATTGTTATATATTAATTATGTTTCCGAACTCGTCTGCATATTAAAAATTGCACCAACTCTGAATTTACAAACAATAACGCCCATTTTTGACACCTTATTTTGGTCACTTTAATTTATTAATTTTTGCATACAACAAAGAACAATCGTTTAAAACATCAATGTGTAAGTTTATAGATAATTTGAATAATTAGTGTTCGAGATACGGAAAAATTTTGCCTTTCCATAATTTAATGGGACCGTTTTCTTTTATCAAAAGAGCCATTGAAAACAATCGTAGAAACTTAACAGAAATACTTTGCAAGATTTTCTTTAATATAAAGTTTATAATAAATTTAAAATTCCTGTATCATTTGACTGGTGAGTAATTGAGTGCTTTCAGTTGTAAGATATTTCATTTTATTTTCCGAAACTTGTGGATAAACCCCTAACACTTTTTGTTTTATAACTGTATTCAGATTTAAGAAAATTGTATAAACTCTACCTCTTTATTTGCTGGCAAAGAATTCAAATAGGGTATCAAAAGTGGGTGTTACCATATGAAAAATCAACGTTCACCATTTGAAAAACAAGTGGGTAAGTGTGATCACAGATCGAACAGAGGGTTTAGTTTAATATTCCTTTCAAAACACTTTATCATTTTGAAGAATCTGTTAGTTCCACATTTCACAACCAGGGGGCGTACTTGATTCTAAACAAACCTGTATCCGAACGAAAATCCGTTTTACATACTATCCGTAGATATATTATAGTCGAGGGGATGTTGGGCCCATAACGCCCAAGATAAGTAGGCGCACCTGACGGAAAAAACGGAACTAAAGTATGTAAGGCTATGGTGCATAATATGAAAGAATGGTCAAAGGGGTGTCGGCTAAAGTTGGAAAATTTCTCCCCAGGTTAAAAGGGCGGAGGTTAGAAAAATTGCTTAAAATACACAAGTTAGAGCCCAGAGGTGTAAATAATGTAAGACTTTTTGAAAATTTTATGATTTGTCGTGTGGTCTGAGCATTCAGCTATGCGTATGCAAAATTTCATGTCTCCAACTTAATTAGGGGCTCTCTTAGAAAGAATTGCTTCAAATACATATGTGGTAGCTCAAAGGGTTAAACGTAAGACTTTTTTAAGATTTTATGATTTGTCGCCTCGCCTCAGGTGTTCTGCAATAAGTATGCAAAATTTCAAATCTCCAATTTAATTAGGGGCTCGGTTAGAAAGAATTGCTTAAAATATACAAGCTGGAGTTGAAAGGGTTAAACATGAAACTTTTTCAAAATTTATTATTTGATGTGTGATCTGAGGTGTTGAGCTATTAGTATGCAACATTTCACGCCTCCAACCTAAATAGGGGCTCACTTAGAAAGAATTGTTTAAAATACACGTGTGGGAGCACAAAAGGTTAAATGTACGACTTTTTGAAAATTTTATCATTTGTCGTATGATGTGAGGTGTTCGGCTATAAGTACCCAAAACTTCATGTCTCCAACATAATTAGGGGCTCACTTAGAAAGAATTGTTTAAAATACACATGTGGGACCCCCAAAGGGTTAAACGTACGACATTTTCAAAATTTTATGATTGTCGTTTGATGTAAGGTGTTCAGCTGTAAGTATGCAAAATTTCACGCCTCCAAACTAATTAGGAGCTCACTTAGAAAGAATTGTTTAAAATACACTTGCGGAAGCCCAAAGGGTTAAATGTACGACTTTTTCAAAATTTTATGATTTGTCGTTTGATGTGAGGTTTTCAGCTATAAGTATGCAAAATTTCACGCCTCCAAACTAATTAGGAGCTCACTTAGAAAGAATTGTTTAAAATGCACATGCGGAAGCCCAAAGGGTTAAATGTACGACTTTTTCCAAATTTTATGATTTGTCGTTTGATGTGAGGTGATCAGCTATGAGTATGGAAAATTTCACGCCTCAAACCTAATTAGGGGCTCACTTAGAAAGAATTGTTTAAAATACACATGCGGGAGCCCAAAGGGTTAAATTCAGGACTTTTTCAAAATTTTATGATTTGTCGTATGATGTGAGGTGTTGAGCTATAAGTACCCAAAATTTCATGTCTCCAACATGTATAGTTTCTGAGAACGGGCTCTGTGACAGACGGACAGACAGACAGAGGAGCGAGACGAATAGGGTTTCGTCAGATGAACGAAACCCTAATTAAATTCCGTGCATTTTTTAATACCTAGACAATCTCCAAATTGGTACCTATGTCATTTTTATACAGTCATTTGCAAGAGAATTGGTAGGGGTGATCACTTTTTTTTTCCCCGCGAGTCTTATAAGGTACCTATTAACAAAATAATAAAGCCCTAGCCTTGATATCGGTCATCTACTACAAAGTAATCTGTGTTCAACTCGGAACTTTTAGATATTACTAGATTCGTTTTAAAAAATTGCGTAGCATTGTGTAGATTTGATAGAACTTTAAAATTGCACGGGTGATACTATATCGAAGTCTTCTATCTAGACTCAGAGATATAATATTAAGCCACTTTCATTCTTGATGCTGTGTGAATGTGTTAAACCTTCTCAAGCCAGAACAACGCAAACAAGAAAAATTTACATGAGTTTGCTAAAATTTTTGCGCCCTCTGAAAATCCAAGGTCTGCGCCCTTTTCCCTGGCCCAGTCCGACCCTGCGGCAGTGTGAAAAACGAAATTGTATGATATTCAGAAGAAAAATTTCAGTAAAGGCACAATTTATGGGTTAAGTCGTTGACATCATCAGTATAATGTCACAATTGGCATTGCGTTTGTAGTTTATTGTATATTCTAAAGATGACTCAATGAAAGAGTCGAAACATGTAAATTTTTACTATTCTTAATGTGTTTTTTATTGAAACGACGTCTTTTAAGCAAATAATTGTATTTTAATATACATTTGAAATTTGTTTGAAATATATATTATTATGGTATAGTTAATAGTAGACGTAATTAAGACTATTTTACTTATATTTATATTTCTTATTGGTCTTTTTAACTATTCGTGGACGGGAATGCACCAATATCAGTTATTGTCATTGCCGTATTATTTCATTTTAATGTATTTTACCCGGGAGAGCCCTTATTATTGACACGGGCGAAGCCGGGTAGTTCTGCTAGTAATAAATAAAAATGGAAAACTGGAATAGTTAGAATAGAACTTTAAAATAAAAAAGAAAAGTGTCCAGTTAAACTGTTGACATTGAGTTCACAGTCTATTCACACTAATTGTATATTCTACTCTTACTTCAAAGAATAATGCCTTTCGAAAAATAAATTAAGGGAGGGGGGTGGTCCTCCCTGTTTCACATCTTTATACTTAACCAGTGAGCCTCCAAATCTAACAAGGGAAGCGCCTTATCATAATAAACCGGTATACCAAATTTGAAGCAACTCGGATAAGAAAACCCATTTATCTAAATTAAGGAAGTATTACCCCCCCCCCAGATCCCCCCTTTTTACTTAAACAATGAACCTCCAAATCTAATCAGGGAAGCACCTTATCATAATTAACCGGTATATCAAAATTGAAGTAAATTTGATAATTCTGCATGAAAAGCGCATTTATCTAAGTTAAGTAAGGGAGGGGGGGGGTTAGACCACATAACCCCCTTTATATTTAACCAATGAATCCCCAAAAATAATCAGGGAAGCGCCTTATGAGAATGAATCTAGAAATTTTTTTTGAAGCAAATCGGATATTTCTATCAAGAATTATCGCGTTACACGTACATACAGAACCTGCGAGCACATTACCACTCACGCTTTGAAAGCCCGTGAGATAAAAACACTTTCAAATATCTTTTTCTAAATCTTCCTTTTAAATTACATATTTAGTTGCAATTGTTTAGTTTTCTATCCTTCATTATGAGATCCTTAGGCACTATAATTCCAGTCTGTAGTTTTTATATTACTTTTATAATACTTTTTGGCATTTTCATAATTGTTGTAAAAGTATTTATATTGATTGTTTATAATTCATTAAAAAACTTTCTGAAAATCAACTAAAAGACTTATTACAAGTTTCGTGGATTTAAACTACAAGCTTATTTGAATGGAACTGAGAGGGAGAAAAAACGTGTTCAAGTATTCTAATTATTTTTTTTTTCCCGTTTCCAAACAAAAACTTCTCCATTTATACTAGCTATTTACTTCAGAGAACTTGGGAGAATTTGTTAAAAGACCGTCGAGATTGAAGACAGCAATAATGCCATTAAACTGCTCTTGAAACTGGAGCTATAAAGGTGGAAAAATAAGCGATGATGTTGTTATACTTTTTATGAGATCCTGGAAATTAAACTAAAGCGAAGTAAGTGTAATTTTTCCTAAGAACTACCTGTAGTCTGTTTAACCATGGTATTCAGACTTTGTCATTATCTAAATATATTTGCATTATAACGTGAATAGAATGAAGAATTGATGTACAGGTACATACAGAGACAAATAAATTTCATTAAAGCAAGCTTTCTGCTACGCTACAAAAAGTTTTTTTAACAACAACAAAAAAAAATCTGTATTAAAAAAAACTTTTCTAAGTCTGGTAATGCAACTGCATATTAAAATATACGATATCTTATCTCCTTTACATAAGTTAGAAATTACGAGCTAGATATTCATGCGCGAAGGTCACGACTTTTTTTTTAAAACTTAAAACTTGATAATAAACATAGTTTAAAGTTTGAAAGGAAAATGTGATCTAATCATTTTTGAATTTTGGTTTCCAGTACATAGACCCAACCAGCAATAACAACCTTATCAAATCGGGAACAGATAAAATAAATAAATAACATATAAAAAGCACCTTTTCTTTATATCAGTAAAATCGCGAATTCCAACTGGGGAAAAAAGTTGCATACAACAGCTGTTAACGCTTAAAAACAACGAAGATAATTCGTCTCCTTGATGCAAGTGTGTAAATTTGCGCACAGCACAGTCGCGCCAGCTATATTGAGTTTTCAAAGAAAAATTGAAAATACGTGATGGAATTGGATTTATTTTTCCAATTTATTTTATTCTATTTTGGCATTGGTGTCTTGTTTTGCTAGTTTAGATAAACTAGCATAAAAATATGTGCGCTGAAAATGATATTCGGAATTCTATTCACAAATATTTACAGCATTTCAAGGCCGCAGATAGGAAAGGTGGTAGAGTCAGTAACCAATTACCAGTGGCCGGTTCTTTTAAACGGCCACGTCTGGCATCCTGTTTTTAAAATTAAATAGTAAATAATTAAATTAGCAGTGGGTCACAAAATGGGTCGCTGGTAGAGGTCTGCACGTGCCCGGCCCGCGGTCCGCGCCAATAGACAAAATAAAAGGGTCGACAAAAAAAAAAAAAAAAAAAAAAAAAAAAAGAGGGCCCGCCGTTGCCGATAAAAAGTTAAGCGGGCCAATCGGTCAGATATAAAAATTTAAACGAAACCATGTTTAATGGTCCATATTTAAACGAGAAGTCGATAAAATATGGACCATTTTCAATGGATATGACTTTCGCGAGAATAAATCTAAATGTGCTGCACGATGCTAGTTTGACAACATCAATACAGGAATAGAACATGTACAGCGTAGAGATCGGCGTCGAACAGTTACATTGTGTCTGAGTCCGGGTTTAAATTTTTTCAGCCGGCCGGGCCGGAACTGGATTTAATTATTCCTAGGATGAGACGGGCAGGCAATATGTTTTGTAAAAATTGTAATAGCGATAATGAGCTTCTGTTAAAGGAATCTTTCAGTCTATGCCTTATGGTAGGCCTCTCCACTCGGCGTTAAAGGAATCATTGGAAATATATCTGAAGGTGGTTCTCAAATTCCCTGTTCAACAACGCGAAACTTTCCGACACATTTTCTGACGCATTTTTAAATGTAAAGGTATAAAATTGACGGGCCTGACTATTGAAGCGATTTGGAATCGAATAGCGTTTTTCATGTTTGTATAAATAAAATACACTGGCTTCCAAAAATTAAGGAAAATCACAAAAACTCGTTCAAAATTAAACCTATTCATACGAAATTTGCATATGTTGTTAACTAAAAGAGGCTGAATAAAATTACAAAATGCAAATTAGTAGCGCTGCAATCGGATTGCGTCATTTGTGCGGAGCATAAAAATGCATGCTAGAGAGTACGGCTGCAGGTGTCGCTGGGATTATGAGATAAGAAAACTGAGATATTCAATTCATTAGTATGACCTCGAGGTATCATTTGCCCGCAGAACAGCTATATAGAGCTATTGGAAGATTGGAGGCAGGTCAAAGTCAGACAGAGGTGGCCAGATGGCTAAATGCGAGTCCTTCTGTTGTTCATAGGTTTTGAAAAGTATTTCAAACCACAGGTTCGGTCTCCAGAAAGTTCAGCCAAGGACGGGCAAGAACTACGACAAGCACCGATGATCGATATTTGCGGTTATGTGCACGAAGTTATAAAAGAGAAACCCCCTCTCATCTTAGAGCATCCCTTGCTGCAACCACTGGAAGGTTGGTACCAATGTCAACTGTGCGTAGAAGGCTTCATGAAGGTGGTCTTTACGCGAGGCGACAGCCATTTGTGTGCCGCTCACCTCACGTCAGCGGAGGGAACGTTTAATGTAGGCACGTCAACATGTCCTCTGGACAACTGATCAATGGAGGCGTGTTCGCTTCAGGGATGAGTCCCGGTTTAGCCTCCAAAGCGATAGTAGGCTTTGTTTGAGTTGGAGAGAACAGGGAACACGCTATCATCCATCAAACATTCGCGAAAGAGATTTATACGGAGGAGACAGTATCTCTGTTTGGGGTGGTATCTCTTTGGGTGGACGTACAGACCTCCATGTCTTTCCACGTTAAAATGTGAATGCTCACGTTTATAGAAATGGCATTCGTGATGCTTATGTGCACCCTTTTGGCGGCGCAATAGATAAGGATTTCCTGTTACAGGACTCGCATCGTGGAAGATTATCTTCAGCACCAAACAATTCAGCGCATGGAATGGTCAGCTCAAAAACCGGACTTAAATCTCATCGAGCATGTTTGGGATGCTTTAGGAAGATGTGTTGCTGCTCTCAATCCCCCTGCTCAGAGCCTTGCCACGCTTACAACTGCTTTACAAGAGCAATGGCTCCTACACTATTAAAAATCTGCAACTTTTTCTGCATAGTCACTCCACTGCTTTTATAGAATATATTCTGACCAATGAGAATGCTCCGTAATATCGTCAAGTAATTGTTTTCTATAAAAGTAGTGGAGTAACTAGGCAGCAAATGCTACAGATTTTTAACAGTGAACTTCCCTGCGAACTTATCGATCGCGAAATTGACAGTATCACACATTGCTGTATGTGCTGTATTGCTTCTAGGGGTGATCATACTGCATATTAAAAGTACTTTTCCTATACCAAGCTGACACATTTATTTTGTTTATTTTATAATTGTGTTAATTTCTGAAAACCAGAATCGTCTGGTAATCTCTTTTAAGGGTGATTCATAACATACTATGTGTTGTATATTGTGGATCAGTTTTATTAAAATCTACATGTAACATTTTGTGTAATCGCTATTTTTGCTGTTTTTCCTTATTTTTCGGAAAACAGTGTACTTAACGAATTATAAGAGATTCTTGTCACATGGCAACAGGTTTTTCTCCTTTCCCGTGCTATCGCATCCGAAAATTCGATTCAAAACGCCAACTTTGTTAGCATTTTCTGAAAGATCTCTTGCCTTTATCAAGAAATGGAAAACGCCATTTGGATACATAGTTTCTGAAAAAGAACAACTGCCAATTTTTTGCGTTTCAAAAAAAAAAAAAAATGAATTTAGAAATGTGTCAGAAAGTAGTTCCTTTGGATTTGAGAACAGCCTTAATAAATTAAGGAGAAAATATTTTCAAAAATCTACTTTTTATTATACAGCTTCAAAAGTTATGATGTTTTTAACCCTTTTTTTCCTTTATTCTAAGCTACATTAATTTTTTCTAATGAATATTTGTTTGAATGGTGAAAAGTCTAAGCATCTAAGTAATCATTAACGTTGCTATTGTGCATGTTCTGTCTTGCGAACACATAGCAATCTAAAATATACTGTAAAATTTTCTCATAAATATCTATGTAGTATTCATTAAAAGAATCTTAAACGAGAAAAATCGAATTGTTTGTAGAAATTGAGTCAGATCGCGCCGTGGCTGTTTTCACTAATTTTTGTACGGGCCGGATCGAGTCGGACCCGGGACTAGAAATTCCGGCCCGTTAGGACGCTCAAACTGCTCATTTCTTTTTACCGTTTATGCTTATCATTTTTGCAGTTTTTGCGTAACCAGTCTTTTCTGACATTTTACTTATTTTACCTAGCGTTTTGGATGCTTACCCCTCTCCTGGGTTCAAAACAACTATTTTTCAAATTTTAGACCTGAAACTGAATCGCCTCTAGTCCGGGTAATGTTGCCATGTCAGGTCAGCTGTCACACACACACACACACACACACACACACAAAAAAAAAAACTAGTATGTTGTGGCCATCACAAAACTTTCTTCTATATAAATCACGTCAATTAAATCATTTAAATTGTACAAGAAATTACATCAATTTAGCACTAATTCATATCAAAGTATATCTGAATTTGAAGTTTGATGAAAATTCGTGCATTAGTTCTTGAGATAGAGCTATAGCGGAAATGCTGAAAAACGTAGCATAGCAGCGCCACCTATTGAGCGATTTACACCAAAACATAAACAGCACTAATTGATATCAAGGTATACCTGAATCTGAAGTTCGTTGAAAATCCAATCATTAGATCTTGAGATAGAGCCATTGCGGAAATCGCAAAAAAAATATAGCATAGCAGCGCCACCTGGTGAGAGATTTACACCAAAATGTATAAAATGTCAATTCATGTCAAGGACTAACTGATTCTGAAGTTTGATGAAAATTCGTGCAATAGTTCTTGAGATACAGCCATAGTGGAAATTTTGAAAAATGCAGTATAGCAGCGCCACCTGTTGAGCGATTTACACCAAAATCTACCAAATGTCAATTCATGTCAAGGACTAACTGATTCTGAAATTTTATGAAACTTCCTGCATTAGTTCTTGAGATACAGTTATAGTGGAAATTCTGAAAAATATTCATGTATCAAGGTATACCTGAATCTGAAGTTTGTTGAAAATCCAAGCATTATTTCTTGAGATAGAGCTATTGCGGAATTGCAGCTATTGCGGAAATCATGAAAAATGCTGCATATCAGCGCCCCCTGTTGAGCGATTTACACCAAAAATTAATCAGGAAAAACTAATCGAAAACTGGAAATCGAATTTTTTCACGAATCCAATACTTTCTTCTTGTAAATATAGAAGAAAGTTAAAACGGGAAGGGGAGTCATAAAAAGCGGGACAGTGCCTTCTATATCGGGACATAAAAAATACACTTAAACCTGAGAAAACTTCCACAGTGGAATCCTGTCTTAAACGTAAAAAAGTCCATGGTCCCGACTGAAAAAGTACCATACAAATCTATCTGCTAAGACTGAACTTGTCTAACACAAAATCTTTCTCTGGTCACTTCAGATTCCGTCTTAGTAGGTTTTACTGTATCAAATAAACATAATAATCTTAGAGAGTAAAATCTGTGAAAGCGGAATCGCTGGTGAACGAAACAAAATTCCGTATTGGAGAGGTTTTTGATAGAACAGTTACAATTGTATGGTATTCTTTCTGCAGAGACCATGATTGTTTTACATATAAAGCGCGATTTATTATAGGGAGGTTCCATTTTTACAGGATTTCCTGAGCTAACTACAGTAAAAACTGTAACAGGTAAAAATTAAATTTTAAAAACCAAAAAACCCGAGTGCGTAAAAAGGAAACTGATTAATTATTTCTCATCAATGTGAAACTATTTATTATATTACTTACCTATTTTTTTATTTATTTGTATTGATGACTTTTAACCCTGGAGAACTCGCTGCATGAGATTTTCTCTCACAGTCGTACTTTTTTAAGATTCCTATTTAAATCATTTTTCATTTTAATCAAAATTTCAAAAGGTTTTTCAATTATTTTACTTATTTTGTGAATAAAAATACTAAGCCAACCAAAAAAAGTTGATATTATTTGAATGTAAAGTAAAAGAAAAGCAATTGGGCATTCTCACTAGCGAGTTCTCCCGGGTTAAGTTGTGTTTAATTGTTAGTTCCTATCTATAAACACTGTTCTGATGAGGCCTATAGATGTTTATGAAGGTTAGAATTTCAGTAAAGCTAGAGATCCTACCTACACATCTTCCAGGTTGTGTAATATTTAAACGGAGATTCTGACTGTAAAATAGTCAATGAAACATCGTCTTCATTTTGAAAGACCTGTCCAATGATATGTCACTCAATAGGGTGCGTAAAAAGTTTTTTTCGTTACTACCGCCATTTTGGATTTATAAAAACAAAACCTATCCTATAAGCATCGGACGGTTGAGACAAATCGATAGAGACCTCATTCATTAAATTCCATCCAGCCGTTGGGATGTTTAGAGGGTAGAGGTCTGCACGGGCCCGGGCCGGGCCAGCGGAATAGAAGAGAATTTTCAAACGGGCCGGGCCGGCAGAATTAGGACAATTTTTTCAACGGGCCGGGCCGATAAAAAAAATTTAGAGATAATTTAAAAATTTAGAGATGATTTAAAATAGAAAAAACCCATTTCTTCCTTCCCCATTTCCGTAATTTAGGGATTCTTCTTTCTACATTTGGGTAAAAAATATTGCAAAAACTTATTATTGTGGTCTGTATTTATATGTGACGTAATGTGTCGTATACGTAGGAGATGGAGATAAAACGGACTCAATTTTTGTATCAGTTTTGGACTTGTATCAGTTTGGGCTGACTCGAGTTCAATCTGTATTACCTTTAAATTTTATTCATTCATGTATAGAAAAAAAAAACTTTTCCCCCTTTAAAATTACGTATTATATTCTATTTCAAATCATTTTAATGCTATTTTGATCAGAATGAAGGTGGAAACAGAAATCGTGTTTTTCTATTTCAAATTTATGTCGGCGACTTATTGATACGGTGCCACTCTAGAGATTGAACAACGAATTTGCTTTCAGTTCGATTTTCTTCTGTGACAGTAGGATAATTTTTTATTTGCTGAGTTTTTTTTTTTATTTAGATATCTAACCAGAAAAGAATATTTACTGTTTTAGCCAACGAGCATTTGCTTGAGGTTTTGTTTGTTTTAGGTTTTTTGTCTTCTATTGCGTACGAGTATAAAAATCACGTTAGTAATTTTTCTATTTATTTTGTATCATGAACGGTACAGATGCCAAGGCTCTGCTCTGCACATTTACGAAGTCAATTTCATTTGTAAGTAGATATAATTGCCATGTATTGTTATTCTGATAGAAAGCAGCCGAGCAGTGTTTCCTCTTTTTTTTTATATAAAAACTTAGATTCTTTCCGATAACGGTGTCAAATTTTTAATTTAATCTGATTTTCAGGGACTCACCATAGAAGATTGTTATGCGGAAGGAATCGATTATAGTTTCAGATATGACCCTTTTATAGGAAATTGTAAAACATTGTTCCATTCTTCAGCATATAAATATTTCTATAAATTTCATTCATTTTTTCTTAAAAATGCATAGCTGCGAACTATCTTTTTTTTTGTGTGTGTGTGTGTTAACACAATTTCCTAATCATAATCCCTACCATATTTAATCGCAGAACACTGCAATTAATTAACTTTAAAATTTGGCAAAGATTACTATTCAGAAGGAGCGATAACTAAATTGTAGAATTGCTGACAACTAAGTATGTATGCTGATAGATATATTTGAAAATTTTATTTTGCTAGAGAAAAAAAATGCTTTAAATGTTGCAAATAATGTACAAAATATAAACATGTAGATTGGGGGTGACGGGGGGGGGGGGGGGGGGGCGGTATGTTTGCTGTACCGATACCGCAGAATATTAGGGCTCCGGTACTTTTAGGTAGATTTCCTAAGAAATACTACCTATTGCAGTTGTTACCATGGTGCGACTTTTGAAAACTTCTTTCATAACTTTTCATTATAGGACACCAGGAACCCAAAACCACCCCACATCTAAAAAGTTTATATATATATATATATATATATATATATATATATATATATGTGTGTATGTATGTATGTACTAAATTTTGCCCGCACGATAAAAGTCACAATTATGCACGGATCGTCTTCAAACTCGCCAACAACTTTGAGATGGCTAATATCTTGGCGGGGATTGAAAATGAGCAAAATCGGCCCAAGAGAATGGAAATGGGGAGGGTTAATATTTTTGAATACCGTCTTAACATGGTTCTGATAAAACCAGCTCTTACACAACAACGACAGGAAAAAATAAATAATTTTCATTATAGCAGTTGCCAACAATAAAAAAAAGCAATAAAATTCTCACCACAACAATTGCTTTTCTATTGCAAGTTTTTCACGTGAAAAATTAAATTAAATAGTTTGGTGAATTGAAAATAAGTTGAATATTATGTCATAAGTTTTCTAGAGCAAGATTTCCGCATGAAAACTTAAAGTGAAATAAATAGTTTGACGAATAAAAAACAAAAGCAAAATATTGCGTCATATTGGAAATACAATGGATCTCAGCAGGTGAATATGTAACGTCATGGGAGTTTGAAGAAACATATTAAAACATGATAAAAACCCGACTATGGGAATATTAACATATTTTAACACTTTGAGGTTCTCTGAATTTGCTTTAGTCATTTTTAAACCTATTCTATATACATGCGTGTGTGTATTCGTGTATATTAGAATTTTCACAAAAAGTTTAACTCCCTAGAGCTCATTCTTAGTGAAGAAACCGTGTTTATTTCTAATATTGATTTAAGTTTTGTTGGTGAATTTAGTGCTTAACTTCGAAATCTACCTCCACCTGTAGGCCGAGCCGGCAGGGGTTTTTTTTAATTAGAAATTAAGCCCTGCCTGAACTGTTTCCTTTTTTTTTTTTTTTTGACACAATAAATAAAAAATAAGGAACCATGCACCACTTTTTATTACTAAAATATTTGGCTTTGTACAATCGAAAAAGGTATGCCATTTAACAAATCAAAGATTCAGTCAAAATTAAATGGTATCCAAAAGCTTTTAGTATCAAAGATAGCAAAGTCTTTTTTTCTCGATCGGCACTCGGGCAAAACTGTTAAGGGGTTAAGGTAACCTAATGCGTATTTACGCAAGGTTCGAAAAAAACCACGGAAAACTCCGAACGATTAGGCCGACGCGCGCGATTAGGTTCTATAAGACAGTGTAACTCCTGTGTCCAGATATGATTGCAACATGAATTTGAAAAGGATTTACTGCATATAAAACTGTTTGTTTCTACATTTCTAAAGTAGTTCAGTAAAGAATATTCGAAAATTATTAAAGAAACATTTAATCAATAGCAATAGATAACTGGTTGAAAACTGAATTTTTACACTGTCAAGAGATACCTCTTAGTAATTTTTATAATAAAATGAATGAAAATCCACAGTCGCTAATTTTCATCCATTTTATAAGCAAAAAAATTATAAAGGTATGTTTTATTTTTTTATTAATTTAGATTTAAAAAAAAAAAAAACTTTTTCTGGTGATAATTGTGTTTTAGAATTTTTATACAAAGAAACGCAAGAAAGAGAGTGTATCTGTTTTAAACATTTGAGAAGTTAAAAAGCATTAAAACTGGTTTAAATATGTCAACCTGGAAAATCTTTATAGTCTCTCATGACAGGGTGATTATATTTCTCCATCGCCCCCCCCCCCCCTCCTCTTGATCCGTCAATTGTGTAAACCAAATTTATAAACTTAAATGTAAGTTTCGAGTTATCAAGATTCAAATTTTCTAAAGAAAACTATAAACAAAACTATTGTGATTGCTTCCTCTAAAATAACCGATTTGATAAGACTGAATATTCAGTTTACTATGTGCGGCATTTTTTGTCTGATAGATTTAATTTTACTATTTAATTTTATTTTAATAGCAAAAACTTGTTGCACAATTTAACTTTGATTATGATGGCATCTATCTATTAAGTTATAAATAAACCCTGTACTTTTAAAAGGATGAAAGAGTGCAGTTAAACAATTTTACATAAAAATCAGAGAAAATTCAACAATGTCAGTTACCATGTTTTATACCCGAACCCCTTAATTATACCTGACAAACAAAACTTTCAATAAATCCTAAGGAGCTTCGATTGAATTCATCAACAGTGTGTTAGAAAATCTTTTTATCCTCTGCCTCTAGATGGCAGTATTTGATGTCAATTATACAGTTGAACGGAAATATTACCTAATATTCACTTTTAACTTTGATAACAATTTCCTGGCGGAGAAGCGGCTGAGCCGGTTAAGCCCCCGGTCTTCCAACAGAATTAGACAGCGCTGTCACTGGTGGGCTTGCGGCTCGGCCTCTTCTCCGTTTTACCTTATTTTTTTTTGTATTTTTAATTCACAGAAATATAATTTCATTTCAGATACTTATATTTTTTAATTTTTTAGCTTTTGAATTCTATGCAAAATCCGTTATCCGTCTCTTATACCAAAGCTTGTGAGTTCGAATCCCAAACTGACCAAAGACCAACCGTATACAGAACATACTTTATTTACTACGGGACCTTGGTAGTCTTGCGCTGATTTGCTTATTTAAAGTCTATCCCAAGGTCGGCGAACCTATTGCATGCGTGCCACTTTTGGCACTCGAAAGAATAATTTTGGCACTGCGCGGTGTTGATTGTATCTCTAAATCACGATACAGTGATTTTGCGCAAAATGAAGGAACTTAGATTTTCTGATTCAATGAATTGGAAATTGAAGAATTTTAATCTTATTCAATATGTCTTTCAAAAATATATATTCTAAAAACACACTCAAAATATATATTAATTATAATTTATATATTATAATATATATCATAATATATATCATAATATATATTTGAAATAATTTTAATGGACGTATAAGAGAACTTCTGTTTATAATTTAATATTATTTAATATGGTTTCGAAATATTATCAAACAAAGAAAATATTTTAAAACTGTCAGACGGGAAAGATTATTATATATTAATAGAAATATCGATGGTAAATTATGGCAAATTGGAAATTAATTTCAGGGCTATTTAAATAAACTGCCTTTTTTTCATTTTAATAATTTTTTTCTACTATTTACACTATGATTATACCTATTTATATCTATCATTAATTTCGTAAATGAATAATATAAAATGTCAAATAGAAAACAGTTGCCAAATAAATCCACTTTAGTTTGCATTCTGTTAAAATTGAGCATGTACATGATATTAATTATTTTTCATCCAATATGCAAGACAATCACGTTCTTTTTCTTAATTTATTTCTAAAATATAATTTTTTCTATAATTGTTACAATGTAATACTTGTTACCCATTTTAGAAAAAATCTTAATAAGTAATTTTCAAGTAGTTTTGAAATCTTGAAGTTTTGAACTTTTGAAGGGCTCCCCCCCCCCCCCACCATCGCGACGCCTCTGGTGGATGCCCTCCGTGGGGGTCTTCTTCTTTTCGAGATATTCAATATTCACATTTTCTAAAGAAAACTACAAGCAAAACTATTATGATTGCTTCCGCTAAAACAGCTGATTTGATAAGATTGAATATTCAGTTTACTATGTGCAGCATTTTTTGTGTGATAGATTTTATTTTATTAATGAATATTAATAACAAAAATCGTTGCACAATTTACGTTTGATTAAGATGGCACCTATTGAGTTATAAATAAACCTTAGACTTTTAAAAGGATGCCAGTGTGCAGTTAAACAATTTTACAAAAAAATCAGGGAAAATTCAACAATGTCAGTTATCATGTTTTATACCCGAACCCCTCAATTATGTCTGACAAACAAAACTAGTTTTGAATTCTGACACTTTTCTCCGGGAGAGATTTCTGTGGCTCCGGGGGGACATTAAAGAGTTCCGGGGGAGGGCGGAAATTGCCCTTTTTCACCATCACAAAATCTCAAGTCTTCCAGGGGGAGAAATCTCATTGCTCCGGGGCAATTCCTCCCCCCCCCCCCCCCGGGCCACCCCTGAATTCTACACTGAACAAAACTTTTCATAAAACCTAATGAGCTTCGATTGAATTCATGAATAGTGCATTAGAAAAATCTTTTTATCTCCTGCCTCTAGATGGCAGTATCAGATGCCAATTATACAGTTGAGCGAAAATATTATCTAATGTGCAGTTCCAACTTTGAGAGCGCTGTTCTGGCGGAGGAGCAGCTGAGCCGTTTAATCCCCTGGTATTCCAACCGAATGTTTAGACAGCGCTGTCCCTGAGAGGCTTGCGGCTCGGCTGCTCCTCCGTTTTACCATTGTTTGTATTTTTTATTGACAGAAATATTATTTATTTCAAATACTTATATTTTTTAATTTTTTACCTTTTAAATTCTATGCAAAATCCATTATTTGTATTTTATACCGAAGGTTATGAGTTCGAACCCCAAACCGGCCAAAGACCAACCGTATGCAGAACATACTTTATTTACTACGGGACTACTAGTCTTGCGTGGATTTGCCTATTTCAAGTCTATCCGAACGAGATAAAAGATATTTTGTCTATCCATAATCCGACCCAAATCCGATTAAAGTTCTTTCTCTCATAGTCGAGCCGTAATCTGACCCAAACCCGAAATGAAAGAAAATTATTCCATAATTGAATGCAGATGTACAAAAATAATCTATATATTTAATATCAATTTTATCTTTTATATAGAAAAGTGGATATGCAAAGACTCATTCATATTCGAATATATAGTTTTTCATCTGAAACTGTATCTGGACCTTCTTTTAAAAAATGGGGTTAATCCGAACCTGACCCGTAATAATGAAAACTCACCCGACCCGCAACGAAGTAAATTAGCGGCAGCAAGAATCACAGCTTGGGAGGCGTGCGGATAAAATCGGGTAACTCGATCCGATGCAGGATTCAAATCACGGGTGCCCAAAGCTGGCGTCTTGCCTACTTTTCCGTTTAACCATTATTTTTGTTTTAAAGAACTCCCGAAAAATTACTATTTGTATTTTTTTTTTTTTTTATGTATAACGCTATGACTTATGTTTTCAAATAGAGATGTGTCATTTGTTGAGGAACGATTCCGGCAGTGAAACTGAAGGAACGATTCCATTCTGTAAAAAGGAATCGGTCCTTTTCGGATTCGGTCCTTTTTGGAACGACTCCTCGGATTCGGTCCTTTTTGGAACGGTTCCTCGGATTCGGTCCTTTTTGGAACGGTTCCTCGGATTCGGTCCTTTTTGGAACGGTTCCTCGGAATCGGTCCTTTTTCGAACGATTCCGAAAAGGAACGACTCCACGGAATCGGTCCTTTTCGGAACGATTCCTCGGAATCGGTCCAAAATGTACTGACTCCGAAAAGGACCGATTCCTCGGAGTCGTTCCGAAAAGGACCGATTCCTCGGGGTCGGTCCATTTCGGAATCGTTCCAAAAAGGACCGAATCCGAGGAACCGTTCCAAAAAGGACCGAATCCGAGGAACCGTTCCGAAAAGGACCGATTCCTCGGGAATCGGTTCTTTTCTTGTAGACTGGCCAGTTTTAATAAATTAAAATACGCTATTTTATTTCAAAATAACAGATTTTGATTCTATTAAAGCTGACTTTATTGCCAAAATATCCTTCTAATGTGTGTGCCACCCCCCCCCCCTCCTCAAAAAAAAAAAAAAAAAAAAAGAAAAGTAAAGAAAGAAAGAAAAAAGAAATTGAAGTACGGGGCGGAGTAGGGCGTTTAATAAACATTACTATTTCATCTTCTTGTGCTAAATTAATCTGAAAGAAATAATAAAAAAAAATATTTTATACGAATTGGATTTTTTACACCTGAGAGAAAAAGTGCCCGAGATGGGATTCGAACCCAGAAACTTTACGTGCTTTACCGATTGAGTACCTGGACCCCGAGGGTAATGGAACACCATGTGTACTTTAATACAACTAATACATTTTCTAATTGGTAAATGTATCATACGAAATGAATTTTTTCTAAATGAATTCTTAAGGCTGTTCTCAAATCCAAAAGGATAAATTTGTGACAAAAGTTTTAATTTATTTTTATTCGGAAATGCATGAAACGAACAGGTGTTGTTGTTCAGAAACTATGTAATCGAGCTGTTTTTTCCGTTTTTTTGCAAACACAATAGGCCTTTCAGAAAATAGTGTCAAAGTGGGCGTTTTGAACCGAATTTCCGCGCGAAAGAGGCATAATTTCTCAAAAATGGGTGTAAAACATGTTTGTCACGTGATCAAAATCGATTATAACTCAATAGGTAATTTACTGATCAAAAGATGGAAAACACAGTTCGATTCCAATTCGCTTCCATGGTCAAACATTCCAATTTTATATCTTTCCGTTAAAAAATGAATTTGTAAATGTGTCAAAACGTTTTACGCTTGTTGAGCAGATCACTTAAGAACAGCCTTAAGAAAAACAAAGAAAATGCTTGTTTAATTACTAGTGAAAAATATTTTTTTAAATCTGACTAGAAACAGTTTTGAATAATGTAAGAAATATATCACTAGGCCATAAAAATTGCATTTTAATAGGATAATAATAACTGATTTTCAATTATTTTAATAATTGTAGAGTTACGCACTTTCATGCATATTTCATGCATATTTCATGTTTTTTCCTCAAACATAATTTCAATTTGAGAATCCTCTTTGTCAAAATAAATATATGACCAGCTACGAGCGCTCGAGTACCACTTTATTTCCACAGTTTGGCGTCTTGTTTTTCTCTCCTGAAGAAGATGATTAAAAAAATCTCGAAACTCCCTAAGATTGTTGTTTTAATCAACTTACATTGAGGTTTATTACATAGAGTAAAATCTGTTAGAACAAGGAATTTTTGTAAAACGTTTCTTTCTTTCTTAAGATAATGAATATTTCAAAAAGCATAATGTCTAATAATAATAATAAGATAACAGTAATAGTGGTGGGTGGGATTGAAACAATTTAACCTCGGTACATTTATAATGATATTTCTAATTTATTTTAAAAACTGAAATTTCTGTAAATATGGATTTTTTCTGGGATGTTCTATTCTTTTGAGTAGAACATTCCAGAAAAAGTCACATATTTACAAAATTTTCATTTTTTAAAATGTGAAAAATCAATTTGAATGTATCTATCGGGTCTGTTGCACCGGTCTGGTATGCGGAAGGTTAATATTGCATTTAAAAAGTTTTACAATATACGAATTTAATTATTGGTTTCCAAAGAATGCACGTTGTGATTTTGTACAGTTTTTTCAATTGTTATTTTACTTCTATTTCTTGCTAAATAATTAGAATTTAAATAACTGTGACTTTGTTTTAATTCAACGTAAAACAAAAGCAAAAAAAATCGTTTATCGTAATAATTTCTTATAATAATTCAGATTTCTTGATCGTTATTGATACTCGTAAATCCCGAAATCAATGCCACGATTAATGCCTGTTACTGTGATGATGGATAATACATATCTGAGTTTAATTTCGAGCAAATCAAGGCTCCCTTCATGCTAAACTAAATTTAATGTTTCAAGCCTAATACCAAATTTCCGTTTTTATTGAGGTAAAACTTACTGCAAATACGATACTAAATTTTATATATTTTCCTTTCTTATTGTTATTCTTTTCACTTAGAAGATTTATTTATTTATTTTCTTTTTTTTCTTAAATTACATAAAGTTTTCTGAAAAGTTCGAATTTAACAAAATGTTTTATCTATTTTAAATAGTTTTGACAATAAAAAGTTTAACTCCGAATAAAAAATAGTTAAATTCTCAAAAAATTAAGGTTGGTATTATCTATAATACATTTACAACAGATATCTTTCATTCAACGGCCGAAACATCGTCAAATGGATAGTTATTTATATAGTACTACAAACTGTAATAATAATGAACATACTTTTAATTTGTTTAATTTAATTAAACCAATAAACCGTTTTTCAGTTAAAATGTTAGCAAATTTCAAATTTAAAGAAATAGAACTTTGAAGTTTAGTGAATCACTATATCTTTTGGCGGAGATAATATGTACTATATATGAATAAAATCATATATATTACTATATATATATATATATACTATAATATTAATGCATATAATATTATCTTATAAATATCACTAGCCATAGCCCTGCTAATGAATCTGTTTACAAATCATCTGAAGGAACTTCTACCCTTTCGTGTAACACAAGTGTTCCATGACTTCATGAGTTATGAAGCTCCAAAGATCCCAATCCAAACAAACATATTAGTATTGCAATTCACTCACACCGAACTGAGGTTCTGTATCATATAGGTGGAGAGAGGGTGACGGCGGATGAGGGTGTGAAATTAGAGAAATTCCGGTAGGTTCTCGTGAAATTAGAGATTCAAAAAGAGTTGTAAGTTTATTGAAATTCTACGTAGTTAACAGCAGTTCACAAATAGCGATGTTAGGGTAAAAGACAAGACATACATCAGTCACTCAGGAAAGACAGTGTGCAAAAACGTGCTTTACTTTTTAACTCTTTCCAATAAAGTTAGTGTTTATGAATGCGGTTTGTCTGTCCGTCAGACCGTCTGTTCACGCTCTAAGGCAAGTCACACACTAAGGCGACACATAAGACATGTCGCTTGAATTCGCTAGAAAAACTGGTTTAAAACAAGTTTGCAACAACTTCGTTCTTTGTTTCGACCGGTTTTTGCACTTCATGTTGCGCTTTGTGTCGTTGTGTGGTCTCAGTGTGTAATATACCTAACTCCCGTAAATATACTCGGATTCCCATGCAATTGATATATGTTAATGATGTTTACCATGGGATGTTTGGTATTCAATATGAAGAGTGCAGCATTAATAGTTTATTTACAGGGGCACTCAAAAGTATTTCGTTACATTATGGTCAACGGGAAAAAATCGTTTGCAGCACATTTTAATGACATTAAGCTATTTCAAATGCATTAAAATTGATATATATCACTGAATTGCACTACAAGATGATTGCTATAGAATAGGGTGTTTCACTTCTGAACCAGATCCTGAAGGCGGTGATAATAATGTTGATGAATTATGCGAAATATCCTGTGTGCGTAAAGTTAGGGAGCTGAGGAGAAAGACGATAAAGGGCATAAAGTTATTGAAAGTACAGACACTGGAACAAAAATGTAATCTGCTTTAACTAGTTACATATCCAAACCAGTAGGGACATCCAAATGAAAAATGAGATTCAGAATGAAAAATGAAATTAAGATTACCTAGAGGTAGATTTTGAAGAGGAATCTATGAGACTAAAAATTCCTAGACCCTGGTGACAAATATCAGAGCAATAATAAAATTTCCTATACAGGATGTCCACTCTCAACGATGTCCAATAGCTAATTCCTAAACCGTTAGTCATAGCCATATAGTTCCAATTACAAAAATGTTTTAAATGGGGGTAAAGAAGTATTTAAAAAGTGATTTGGGTCAATAGAATCATTTCTTGAAAAATTATGAAATTTAATTTTTTATACGATCCCCCGGTCCTTCAAGTTATAGTTAGTAAAACTTTCCTATTACACTTACAAGTAAGACAAATAAAAGTCCTATTATTCTACGACTAAAACTGACCGAAGTAATGGCTGTTTCAACTTGTAGCATATTTTTTGCTGCGAAATAGGGGTCATTTACATTACTAGAAATATAAATAATCTTCAGATATATAAAAAATATAGTTGATAGTAAAATTAACATTGCATTATAAATTTGAAATCTATAATCATTCTGAAATATTAATGCAAAATATACAACTTGTACTAAACATATAACAGGAAAAAAATAATAGAATTTTCGTTAAATAAAATGTTGAAAAGCAACAGCCTCGATTCTTTACACACTGAATCCAAAAATGGCCTTAATGTTTTATCACAAAGTACAGATTTTTTGCAAATCGTAAATTTGAAAGCTAAAAAGTGAAAAATTTTCGGAAATCTGATTCTGATAGTATAAAATAGATGTGATTGTTATTTCTTTAACTTTTGATAACTGATTTTTATGTATTTTTTACTATTGAATTCGAAAATGACCTTCATTAGTTTTTGGTGTAAATCGCCCTGCAGGTGGCGCTGCTATGTAGCATTTTGCAGGATTTCCGCAAAAGATCTATCTCAAGAACTAATGCACGGATTTTTATAAAACTTCAGATTCCGTTAATCCTTGATATGAATTAGCGCTGGTAAAGTTTTGGTGCAAATCGCCCAACAGATGGCGCTGCTATGCTGCATTTTGCAGCATTTACACGATTTTCGTAATAGTTCAATCTCAAGAAATAATGCACGGATTTTCATCAAACTTCAGATTTAGTTAGTGCTTGACATGAATTGACGTTTTGCCCCTTGTGCTGTAAATCGCTCAACAGGTGGCGCTGCTATGCTGCGTTTTTTGAGATTTCCGCAATAGCTCTATCTGAAGAACTAATGCTTGGGTTTTCAACAAGCTTCAGATTTAGGTATACTGGATATGAATTAGTGCTGTTTATGTTTTGGTGTAAATCGCTCAATAGGTGGCGCTGGTATGCAGCATTTTTCACGATTTCCACAATAGCTCAATTTCCAGAACTAATGCACGGATTTTCATCAAACTTCAGATTCTGTTAGTCCATGACATGAATTGATGTTTTGTACCTTTTCGTGTAAATCGCTCAACATGTGGCGCTGCTGTGCTGCATTTTTGTGATTTCCACAATAGCTCTAGCTCCAGAACTAATGCACCGATTTTCATCAAACTTCAGATTCCGGTATACCTTAATATGAATTAGTGCTGTTTGTGTTTTAGTGCAAATCGCTCAACAGGTGGCGCTGCTATGCTGCATTTTTCAGAATTTCCCCTACAGCTCTATCTCAATAAGTAATGCACGAATTTTCATCAAACTTCAAATTCAGGTATACTTTGATACGAATTGGTTCTAAATTGATGTAATTTCTTTTACTATTTAAATGATTTAATTGAGGTGATTTATTTGGAAGAAAGTTTTGTGATGGCCACAACATACTAGTTTAACTTTGAAATTTGCCATTTACAAAAAAAGTCTAACATGATGGTTAAATATGAAGGTAATTTTTACATTCAGTGCTAAAAAGCACATACAAATCAGTCGTAAAAGTTAAAAAATACAACCATCGACTCTATTTTATAGTATTAGCTTTTTTTTCAATTTTGAAATTTACTAGTTGCGAAAAATTCTGACATGATGGTTAAAAATGAAGATAATTTTCGGATTCAGTGCTAAAAAATACATAAAAATCATAATTTTAAAAATAAAAAAACACAACCATCGCAGTCTTGTGTTATCTAATCTAAAACTTTTTAGAAAACTTGTTGGCAGTAATCTATCCGAAATTTTTTGTGTTACCCTGTAAAATAAGTACATAATGGTAAGCACTGAAAATCATAATAATATTACATTGTCATCTGATTTACGTCAATATGTAAAATTTAACCTCGATCGTATATTTTAAAGTGAGTTGAATTTCGAGTACAAATTTTGAACTGGAAAGACATACATACGATCGTTTCAAGTTAACCCGTTAACCGCTGGTGTTGCGTTCACGCAACGGTCAAAATAATTGCTCATGCTTACATTAATTACTTTGTCACCACTATTTTACAATTAAAAAAATTGCCTTATTTATTGGCTGAAATTTTGATATTTTAATAAAGCGGAAATTACCTTTCTGAATTTGTGGTGACAAGCGACTTTCAACAAGAAATTTGAAAATTCCTACTTATAGTTTTGGCGGTTAATAGGTTAAATAAAAGCTTATAAAAATAGCATAGTTTTTGTTAAAAAAATCATGAAAAGAAACAGCTTCAAATCCTTACAAAAATCTGTCGTAATACGATTTCTTTCAAAGCGCAGCTACACATGAAATAAATCCTTCAAATACTTTAAGCACTTTGTTTACGACCCCTAGAAGCATGGCTAAACTCATGTGTATTCGGATGCAGAAAAGTGGCATAAGTCTTGCATTTCAAAGTTTCGTATAACTTCATGAATTTTAGTGTTAGATGAATGAGACTTTTTTTGTCTTTCTTTTAAGAGAACAGGAAATTTTTACTAAATATCTCTTATAGGGCGGAGGACCGTATAAAAAATTAAATTTCGTAACTTTTTTAGAAATATTTTTATTGATCCAAACGACTTTCAGAATAATTTTTTACCTTATTTAAAACATTTTTGTAATTGGAACTATAGGTCTATGATTAACGGTTTAGGACTTAGCCACTGAACATCGCTGAGAGTAAAGACACACTATATAAAATAATAATATAAATGGACGGTCATTTGACGACATATTTTCAAGAGAAACCAATGATTACACTGAAAATCGAATAGACCTTGCACCGCCCTTAAATTTCCAAGAGGAATTATGCTTTATACCATAAATCATAAAGTTAGAAATAACTGCAAATTAATTGCACACGCTGATCAATGAAATGAACTCTTAAAAACAAAATCATCTGTCCAAAACATTACAAAATTAAAGCGACTGGATGCCTAAGAAAATGGATGGGTACATAAGAAAATAAATTAGTAAAAAATATTATGGATTGCATGTTGTTCTCTTTATCTCGGAAGTGTTTTTTTCCCCTTGGAATCCTTTATTTTTCAAAATCGTTCTTTTTTTCTCGGAATCGTTCCTTTTTTCTCGGAATCGTTCCTTTTTCTCGGATTCGTTCCTTTTTTCGGAACGATTCCGAAAGGAATGACTCCAATGAACTCGTTCCTTTCGGTGAACGATTCCGGCTGGAACGATTCCTTAAAAGGAACGATGTTGCCCATCTCTATTTTCAAATCATCATTATTATTATTATTATTATTATTTTAATTCAGTACGATACAAATTCTTAATTTGTCTCTCACGCCAAAGGTTAGGCCAGTGGCTGAAAGTTGTGCTTTTAAAGCTGGTAGAAAAGAGGTGATGGGTTCGAATTCATGTCGCGCTCATCGGCCTAACCGTTCGGAGTTCTCCGTGGTTTGCTTCGAACTTGCGTGAATATGGGTTGGGTTCCTCTAGAAAGAGCCCTCACAGAAGGAAATCCAGCTTCGCCACTTCACACAGTGTTGAATTCAGACTTTTTACTCCGGGAGGGAATTTTGGAGCTCCCGGGATGAGGCAGCATGGAGTTCCGGGGGGAGGGGCGTTGCACTTTTAGTAAGATTTTGCACAAATGTCCCGAAGTCGTCATTTTGGTCCTCCGGAAAGATGCCGAGGGGTATTAATTTGATTACCATGCATTAAAAATTAAGTAAATAAATAAATTATCTATTCCCCTACATACCATATTTTCTAAAATGTATGTAATAAATAAATACTATATACATATAATTTTTATATTTCGCTTTTAAATTTTATCTAAAAAAAACTTAATTATTTTTAGGTAAATTCTTACTACTACTTCTGCCGGTGTCAAATGACACATTTTGTAAGTTTTGATTTATGTTTATTTTGCTCGTAGTTTTTGTATGTTATAAGCATAAAAAAAAAAGTCTTCAGTGTATCAAAAATGATTTGTAATTGTTTCGATCTAAAAATTACAAATCAAAAAACATAAATCTAAATATTTTAAAAGGTGTGCCATTTGACACCGGTAGAAATGGTGTTAATGATTCTTCTTCTTCTTTCTTCTAACAAAATGTTTATTTAAAGTCTACCACTATTGATGTATAAAGTTGTTTTATTAGTTCCATCTAACAAACGCCATATGTGACATGTAATGAATCTTATTCGTTTATTGTAGGAAAATCATACTCACTACTATCAACTAGTTCCTCTAGGGTTCCTACGGGTCCTTGAATTTCCAGACTAAAAGATTCGCCAGTACCAGTATTTTCTGATAGAAAATCTCTCCTTAAATAATGCGAAATTTCGCGCGTTCAAACTAAATTTATTTTTCGATAAAAAAAATACTGATATTGCGCCCTGAAAATAACGGTACCCGTACGTCCTTTAAGGCTCCTGTCCCTGCCGGCGAAGACACTCCACGAGTTAATGCTAATCCTATGGGGAGTGATTTATCTAATATCTCGTTTGCATTTCCACATTTTTAATTTTTTTTTTTTCCATTGAATAGCCGAGGTCCGTCTCTACATCGCACCTTTTTTAATTTTTCGATTTTGGTCGCAGATATTGTTTATAAAGTTACTTTCACTTTCAAAACCGGTTCTGAAAATGAAAGCGTCATTTAAAAATATATGCAAAATATTAAAAATATATCCCACGCAAAATAAATAAATAAATAAATAAATAAATAAATAAGATAAAAATGTCGAAATGCAAACGAGATATTAGAAAAACCACTCCCCATAGGATAAGCATTAGCTCGTGAGTGCCTTCGCCGGCAGGGACAGGATCCGATCAGTGGTTCCCAACCTTTCAATGGCTACGCCCCACCGAATCATTTGTAAAATCACGATGCCCCCTCCTACTCTGTAACATATACTCTGTAATTTTTTATTGTATTTAAATAAAGAACTCTATTCACATGGAGGCAGACTAACAAAGTCTTAACAATAACTACTCATTCCACATTTTTAACTTATCAAAGAAGTGAATTTTCTGTCACAAATGTGTTTTTAGAACAATTCCATAAATGCAACGATTTATACATCTTCGCCTTTATGTCTAAATGAGTTTATTCTTTCCTTTCTAACTTACCTCAATGCTAAACATAAGTGTTATATGGTCTGCATTGTCATCTTCACAAAATGCCTGAAGATACTCTCACATTTAGCATTAAAATTGATAACATTGGTACATTTTATAATTCATTTTAGTAACTTATGAACCGTTGGTGAAAAAGCTTTGGACATTAAACTTTCTTTAAGGATAACACATGACAAAACTTCTCATATTTTTTTTTTAATTCAAAATTTAAAATTTATTAAAAAAGTGGTATAATTTAAAATCGTTATAACTCGAAATATTATTTGCAGAATTTCATTTTTTTTTCATTGAAATAAACAGAAATATATATGTTATAATTTTGATTAAGCATTTTAAAAATTATAAATATAAAATATTAAAATATTTAAAGTAAAAAAAAAAAAATGTGTAACTTTGAAAAAAAAATCATATTTTCGAAAGTAAATATATATATATATTTTCCAAATTTGCTGAATCAGAATTAAAGTAAAACAATTGAAAAACATATGTTTCACATTTGAACCATTTATGTTTAATGGTTTTTGACTTATAACAATTTAAACACGAGAAATGGTGAAAAAACCCATCATGAAGAAAAAAAAATGCATTTTCTCAAGAACTCGTTTCCATTGCTTGAAAGCTAGATTTTGAAAACAAATCAAAACGAAAAAAATTAATATTTCCTGTTCTAATTAATATAGAAATATGATTTAAACGTCATTTTAAGCAGAAATAAAACAGAAAAATTTTTAATGCAGTAAAATAATTTTAGAAAATTTGAAGATTTTTGTGTCCCGAACCCTCCTTAACCCCTTAATTCTAGCTCCCGTCAATATCTCGGGCTGAGGTGTCGTTCGTTATTTCTCGTGCCCGTCATATTCTCGGGGTGGAGATTTAATTGCTGGAAAAAACTTCTGAAACCAGAAAAATTGAACTGGAATTTCCATTTGAAGTCTTTGAATATTAGCACTCTGGTTTGATTTGTACGATCTATAATTTGCCATAGATTTGTAATATTTTTGTCACTTTGATATGGATTCTGGTCAAGCCTTTCTGATGATAACTGGAATATTAGCCCCTTCACGGTCGCTTAATATTTGAAAAAAACCATCAAAAGTGTACCTATTTTTTTTATTACAGAAATTGAATAATTATAAGGTTTCTAAATAAAATATGCAATTAGTTTATTTTTAAGGCGAAAAAACAATATTTTATAGCCATATTCATATTTGTATAAAAGCCATCATGCGAGGATTATGTGTCTTAACCTCTTAAGCTCCGCCCCCGATAAATGTAGGCTACTATCTTTTAATTCAGATTGTTTGACTCCCACCAGTTTTTTTTTAATAGTGTAAATGGCTTTATTTTCGTATCATTTTATCTGCCGTAAACTGCGGTGGTGGGAATCAAACAATCTGAATAATAAAAAAAAGTAACCTATTTTTATCGGAGGCGGAGCTTAAGAGGTTAAGACACATAATTCTCGCATGATGGCTTTTATACAAATATGAATATGGCTATAAAATATTGTTTTTTCGGCTTAAAAATAAACTAATTGCATATTTTATTTAGAAACCTTATAATTATTCAATTTCTGTAATAAAAAAAATAGGTACACTTTTGATGGTTTTTTGAAATATTAAGCGACCGTGAAGGGGTTAAACGTTTTTTCATTATAAAAAAGTGCTTATTAACTTTATTTCTTACAGGCAAAGTTGATATAATTGTCGGGGAATGTATAGATTTGGTAAAAGTAACCGTGGACACGAAAAGTAAATATTAAAAAGCAGAAAAACCAACGTTTAAAAATGCACAAAAAATATATGAAAAGCAGCAAACAGCTGTTTCGAATCTACTAGCGAGATTCTTCTTCAGTGCGAGATAGGAAAAAAGGAACAGCGTGCTAGAAAAAGCAAGGCTGAGCTATTTTTTGTGCATTTTTAAACGTTGGTTTTTCTGCTTTTTAATATTGTTGCACAAAGGCTTTATTTGCTAATTTTATTTAAAATATTGCAAGTGATAGAAGATTTTTCGAAATTAATAATAATTATGCATATTAAATGTGAAAGTAGTGATATTTTTCATATATTTTATTATCAACATTATATATTATTCTATGATATACCTACACAATTTTAAAATAAATTTTATTAGTTCAGTATTTTAATGTACGCTCGGCCCCATTAACTCTCTCCGACGCGGGGTAATTCCGTTTATAAAGTGATGAAATAATGGACTGTCACCAGAATTTATAAACGAATTTATTAGAAAATATGAACTTGATTATTTCCCCGTACATTATAAAAGGAAAATTTTAATTAAATATTCTTGGTGTCGTTTGTCAGTTTTGGAATTAAAATTAGGTGTCCTGTTTTAAGGACACCGCCCTTGAAAGGGTTAACTGCTTTGCCGGTGCCCCGCGCGATGTTGCGCCTGCCCTGGATACGAGTTCGAATTTCGAATCATTCAGCAATAACCACGTTTCATTGTTTGCTATTTAGTTGAATCACACAAATGTGCTAATAATTAAAGTTTGTTTCGAGACTAACTCATTAAAGTTTGTTTCAAGACTAACTCAAAGATAATTGACTGCTAAAAGTCAACCGTTCTGCTTTTATAATAACTAGGGGATCGTACCCGGGCTTCCCGGGTTAAAGAATATAGGTTAAAACATTTTTTTAAATTGAAAACTAATATTTTTTTTTATATGCAATAAATTTTTTAGATTGCCCACTTACATTAAAAAAGCATTTTTCATATGGAACATACGAATTATACAATAAAATAAATTTTTGAAATGTATCAAAAGCGATATTTTCTTATTAGCCGCATGCTAAGAGTTATTTGACCAAGATTTTGCTACTTATGGTGTCGTTTTATTTTCTGATAATTTCAAAGCTTATACATGTCTGCTAAATTGCTGTTTTATTTATATTATTTTATTTATTTATTCATAGGGAAGTTTTTTTTTTTTTAAATGGATATTAGCCGTAAGAAAATGATGAACTCTTTATTTTGTTTTAAGGTCGAACGGATTAATCTTTCGTAATCGAGCTCCGCGCGATATAGATAAATGAAAAAATATTTCATGCTTTAAAATTGTTTTTTAAACCATAGACAATCAGTAAACTGAGATGAACTTTGCAAACAAATTCCATTTGAAAAAGAAATCCTATTTGGGGATCTAAAAATTTAAATTGTACGATTACAAATATGTTAGATTTGTGTTTTTACAATATTATTCTTTATTTGTTTATAAAAGAAGTATTAATTTTGTTATTTTATCTTTCGCAAATATGTTAGATTGGTGGTTCCTTTAATATTATTCTTTTAGTTGTTTATAAAGGAAGTATTAATTTCGTTATGCAAAAATAGTCAGAAACAAATGCTGAAAAATGTTTGTTGCTTTATGTGCAAAATATTTATTATTATTATGTATTGAAACCGGCACGTGATAAGATAAACTTAAAAAAAATCATTCTTAAAAATTATTTTAGAAAATATAATACACCAGTAGTCAATTAAGATACAGTTTTTAAACAAATTGTATTTGAAAGTAATTTTTTTCCCTATGCGACGAAAATTGAAAATATACGATGGTCAGAAGATTAAAAAATTGCAGTAGCGAAAATTTCAAGACCGAAATTTGATCGTGAAGTGTTGCCATTCGCAAAATGACGTCAGCGTTACGCACAGATACATTTGTTCTTTGTAATATAGATTTTTAATCGGTAAAATATAATAAAGATCTGTTAATAGGATGTGGTTATCAATTGAACATTTTATGCTTGGTATTCCGGAATGAAAAACAGCAATTTTCACCTCCCCAAAATTTGCATACGCACTTCTCATATCCATATTCATCATTTAAAAAAAAATTGTATTTTGTTTGATCATTTAAAAATCATTTTAACTCAAAAATTGATGTCACGATTGTCAGCAACATCTTTTATGTGAACAGACGCATCCTTTACTTGAGATTCTAATCTCAATTCCGGAGAGTAAAAATTTCCGTAATTTATATTTTTTAGACGCATTTGTGTTAAAATGTTTAGTTGTACCCAATAAAATGATCGTTTTATTTTAAATATGACTTCAATTTCACTTAAATAAGCATTTCGCCTAGTGTATGAAACTTAGTATCAGTACACATGCAGAAAGAAAAACAATATATAGAAAATTTTTGAGGGAAAATGCGCGTTTTCAAAAGCAGTATGTCATTTTCCGTTATTATGCTCCTAATATAATATTCTGCTCCTAATGGGATTTTGCGGCACTAAACCCTATACAACAATTTTTATCAACAATTTTGAATTTTTATCAAAAAATAGCATGAATAAAGATAAAAATGCCTCATTATTTCTCTCTTGTCTGCAATAATGAAAGCTATCTAATTTTCACCATTTTGAAGAAATTTCATAAAATGCTTTTAAAATTAAAATATAAAAGTGGGGATATTAAAAAAAAAAGATAGTGCGATTTCATCTACAAATGAAGAACTTTCAGTTTAAATATATTAGTAAAATTGGTTCAGCAAAAAGATCAGGGCAAATGACTAAAAAACACACTTGTGTTTTAAATATATAGATTATATAAAATTAGGAAAAATTAAAATAAGCAAATTATGTTATTTTGATAAAATTATAGTAGAATGTCCTAAAGAATAGCCTTAAAATTTTATTATTCGAGTGAACTTTGGACAAAAACTTCAGGAACATGATATTCTTTTAAATGACGAATTATTTGTTTGCTTGTCTAACTCGGTGATGCAAATCCATCCAGGCGAGAATGATCAATTTCTGTAATATAAATCGCTATTATTTGCATGGCACCTCTCTTCTATAAAGACACTCTAAATTTTTGTAAACCATTACGTTTTATCAGTGTGTGATTTCGATTACATTATTTTCAAAAGTGAAGCATTTTCTCCTGTGAAGAATTTCAAAGCAGCTGGGCTGTGAAAATTACGTACTTTTACAAAACATAATTCAGGTTTAAGAATTAAAATACACGATTTTTTATAAATTGACGTCATTTGCCTCCGCTAAAGCAATCCACTTTTAAAATCCAGTTTTAAACTTCGTCTATAAAAAAGTATGCATATGACGTCATTATCACGGAATAACAGACAATATTCTTGACATAGCCCATATTTTAATTTCAACTTTTTTTTCAGGTTTTATGGAAAAATGGCAACAAAAAGATACAGTATCTCCTATTTTCGACTATTTTCCGTTTATTTTCAATGACTTTCATTATAAATGGGATAATTTTGTTGCCATGATAAGAAAAATGGTATTAAAAACTACAAAAAAATTAATATCTCAAAAATAAATTGAGATACAGCTTTCAAACAGATTGCATTTAGAAGAGCATTTTTTTTCTTATATGACGGTGTAAAAATTTAAAATGTTCGATGTTTAGAAGTTTAAAAATTTGAAGTAGAAAAAATTGCAAAAGCAAAATTTTATTTCAAATTTCAAAGTGTTGCCATTCGCAAAATGACGTATACGTTACGCACAGATACGTTTGTCCTTTATAATATAGATAGATAAGGAAAGGAGTTTGTGTGTATGAATGTGTCTGTCCTCTATGTGATTGCTGGACGCAGATCTATGCGAAATTCAGCAGGAACATACCTTTGCATCTGTAGTTATGCATCTCGGAACTCCAAGTCCAATTTTAAATATTGTAATTTTTTTTAAATTTAATTTTGTGTGCGATTTTTAGCGTTTTTTCACGTTATGCGGAGATTTCTCAACATTAGTAAAAAGGAATCCGGTTTAGCCCAATATAATAAATTTTGTCGTCTTTTTAATTAAGTTTATTCGGAATTCGTACAACGATTTTTGAATTTTTCACGAATTTTTTATGCGATTTGAGTTTTTTCGCGACTCTTGTAGCTTTTTTTTTTGTAATTTTTTTTTTTTTTTTTTTTTTTTTTGTCAGTGTTAAAAGGAATTCGGTTACAAACTTTTAGTCTAATTTAGTAAATTTTGTCCTCCTCAATTTTTCCAATTTCAGCGATTTTTAATTTTATTTTTAGCAACTTTTAGCGTTTTTGCCGATTCTTCACGTTTCGTTGCAATTTTTTTTACTTTCATGAAACAATTACGGTTACAATGTCTTAGCACACAATAGTAGATTTTGTCCTCTGCGATTGTTGAACTTGTAGCGATTTTGAATGCGATTTTCAGTTTTTTCTGCGTTATGTGGGGATTTTTTTACATTCGTAAAAAGAATTCTGTTTCAAACTTTTAGCCTAATTTATAGTAAATTTTGTCTTTCGCATTTTTTGTACTTCTAACGATTTTTAATGTGATTTTCAATGTTTTTTTTAGCGTTTCAAGTCTATTTTTTTTCATATACCTTAAAAAATTTCATTTATAGTGTTTTATCTCAGTGTAGTAAATTTTGTTCTGCGGTTTTTATGCTATTTTTGACTTTTATTTTATTTTATTTTTATTTTTTGAGGTCAGCGGCGATTTTTCGACATTTGTAAAACAAATCCTGTTTTAATCTACTAGTTCAATATAGTCACTTTTGTCCGCCGCGATTTTTTAAATAAATTTTAGAGATTCTTTCTTATGTGACTTTTAGCATTTTTTTTTTTTTTTTTCGCGATTCGCTGCGATTTTTCTACATTAGTAAAATTAATCCGGTTTTGATTTTTTAGCCCAATATAATAATTTTTATCCTCTTTTCAATAAAATTTATTCTGATTTCGTGCAGTGATTTTTAAATTTTTAGCGACATTTTATTAAATATTTTTGTGTTTTTTTGCATTCCATTCTATTTTTTGAAGGGCTTAGGCAACGCCGGACGGGTCAGCTAGTTATTTATCGCAATGAACTTAACAATAATTATTAATCTTTATTTCATAGATAATTTTATAAATTCCTCGAGGTTGGGGTTAAGTATTCAAGCTTAACTTTTAGAACTCCCTTCTAGTGCTGTAACAATACTATTTGTGAACCGAATAATACTCAAAGACGTAATTATATAAGGGAATATCCGTCACCAAAATCAAAGAAAAGGGAAAACAGCTTTTAAAAAGTTACACTTGCGAAACAAGAAAACATTTTAGTCGTAAATAATTTTCGAAAATTAAATAAAGTTATTGTCAGACTCAATGTTCTAGTCAAATTGTTTTTTATATGGAAGAGAAGGAGGAAGGGTAAGGTTGGGGGGGGGGGGTACTTCTCTTTGGAGAACAATATGAAGAAATACTACAGGGGAAAATTTTCCCTCTAAATTTATTTCTCACGACCGAATTTTATAAACATATCAAAATCCGAAACGTCAGTATTGAATCCTTATCCAGATCTTTTCCCTCGGGTGCATTTGTTTCCCTGAAATCCTTATTGCAAGGCATAACCAAAACTAAAGCAATAAAAAAGAACACAAAGTTAAATGGATGAAAGATTATGATAATTAAATTTATTATAAAAGCAAATTTACTAAAGATAAGCGAATTTGTCAAACGTTGCTCTCTACTGTTTTAAAAAGGGACTATAAGAGAGTTGTTGAAGGATGAAAGATAATGATAATGATGATGATGATGATAATAATTAAATTTATTATAAAAGCAAATTTACCAAAGATAAACGAATTTGTCAAACGTTACTTTCTGCTGTTTAAATAAGGGACTATAAGAGAGTTGTTGAAGGATGAAAGATTATGATAAAGATGATGATGATAATTAAATTTTTTGTCAAACTTTGCTGTCTACTGTTTTGGGGAAGAGAAGGGGGAGGGAGGTCTACTTCTCCTTGGAGAACAATGTGGAGAAATACTACAGCGGAAAAATTTCCTTCTAAATTTATCTCTGACCTAATTTTATAAACATATCAAAATGAGAAACGTCCGTACTGATTCCTTATTCAGACCTTTTCTTTCGGGTGGATTTATTTCCCTGAAATGCTTCCCTCATAGCATGCATGGTCACGGTGACGTCGTTGTGACGTCACTGTAAGTCACTGTGGTCACGTCACATCTGTGACCAAAATGCCACCACTCAGTGATGTCACATTGTGACTGAGATGTGAACTTCTTAGAAAACTTTAAAAAATTACGAAAATTCTTCAAAACATGTTATTTACTGTAAAATTATATTTTTCTGGCAATTAAAAAAAAAATGTGACGTCACAGTTATGTCACTGCTATGTAACGTACGTCACGTCACATATGTGACAAAAAAAACCATTATATTGTAAGTCACAGTGTGACAAAAATATGAACTTCAAAAATCTTTGAAAATGAAGAGAAATATTTTAAGCAGTCACGAGTTATAGCGGCATAAGGGATGAAAATATATTAGTGGATAGCAAATGGTAAATTCTGTCACTAAAGGGGAGGGGGGGGGGCATAATAAATAAAGTGCACGATACAAGCATTAATAAACTAAATTTTCAGGCTATATTTTATCCATTTGATATCTAAGACAGTGAATGTATACTTTTTCATGATTTCAATTTTATCTAGCATTTGGATAATATATTTAGAATTAGGATTATTAAATTTATACACTTTACATATTTAGTTTGCTGGGAGGAAATTTCTTTCTTTCTTTCTGTTTTTACCGACCAGGATTATTCGAAACACTTCTGTGGTTTCAAACTAAAAAAATTCTATTACAGTTAAATCTGCACCTTTTAATGAGCACGTAGAAAGAGTCTTCAGAGTTTAGTCATCTATGCATTTCTTGCTTTAGAATATTTTTATAATTTGTATTCAAGTCATAAATTCTACTTCTTTCAGACTTTTTAAATAAAATTAGCATTTTCCGAAAATAAAAGAAATATACAAAATTTGTGCAAAACAAACTTTACTTTAAAAAAAAAAAAAAAGAAAAAAAAAAGGGGGGGGGGTGTCGTTATTACCATTAAATTTATTTTTACACCTTTTAAAAATTTAAACAATGTTTTATCTAATAAACTCTAATTATGAATATTATTATTATAATTATTTAGAAAAAAGGAACTTTACAATACATTTAACTTGAATTATATGGTACGGATAAAAAGAAAAGGTTAAATATATTGGACATGTCTTCAAATACAAAATTTTAATTAACGATACTTTCAGAAAATTACCGCGCATTCAAGTTCAATATTTCTTGTATACAAAAAGAAATAATCTGTAACAGAACATCTGCTCGAAAATCGTCTGCCCACAGAAAAATAAATATGAGAAGACGCGGGAAATTGTTCACTGTTTTTAGAACATCACCAAGTCTACAACACTTTAAGATAAGGAAATGACCATTTTAGGATACACGGATATTAATGGAACGTATATGTAAGTGTTATTTAATTTAAATATTTTGTTCCTGATTTGTATATAATGAGTTAAATAGTTTTATGTTATATTTGTAAGAGACTGATCTTTAGCGATATTTTTCAATTCAATAACTGTAAAGAAAAATATCTTAATCTGCCATCGCTTCAAAAAAAAAAAAAAAAAAAAAAAAAAAAAAATCTGCGCAGAGACTGATTTAGGCTTAAGTTCATACTGGAATTAATATAAACATTAATTTACTCTTACTTGAGATTGAAAATGTATGGAACGACAATGATTTGGAATTATTTTATCGGCTTCTTACTATTTTTTGATTACTAACACTTATAGTTATTATTATGTTGGTGTTAAATATGATGTTCGATTATCATGAGATTACGAAACAGTTTCAGATTAGAAATTAACATTATTCTGGGAAAATATATTTTTACATATTACAGTAGTGAAACATTTGAAAGAATTTTCTTTTAGTGCTAATAATATTTTAAATTGTCTTTTAAAATCCTAAATCTTCAAACCAATGTTTTCAGATTTAACATTTGCAAAAATTATAAAATAATAGTAATTCCTTATACCATACGGAAATATTTTTGAGATATTGTTAAATCTAATAATGCATTTAATTTATTTATTGTATTTTGCTGTTGTTTAATAGTACAATTATAAATACTAATTATTATTTTTAGTGTTTTTCAAATTGGTATATTTATTTTTTTAAATTGTATGTAAGCATTTTTTTTCTGCTTGTGATTTTAATCAAACATTTAATTATAGACATTCTGAATCGGTTATTAAATTTTCTTCTATTGTAAATTCATTTTCTACGTTTATGATACGCGTAATTATTGGCACTAAAAAGTAAAATATGATATTTAAGCATTGAAATAAAGTGTTTTTCATGCCTGATAGGAAGTTATAGATTAAACTGCTTTAGTATATATTTTTTAAAAGTTCATATAATACAGGATACATAATATAGGGCATAAGTTGAAAAGTGCTTATGACTTAGGTTTGTCTCTCCGTCTGTCGGTCTAGCACTCTAACTCCCGAAAATATACTCGGATTCCCCTGAAATTTTTGGATGTTATTGACGTTTACCATAGCACGATACCTATTTGTAATGAAGTTTGTAGCATACTTTGTTCATTTACAGGGCCAGCCAAAAGTTTTCCGTTACATTACGGCCTATGGGAAAAAATCGTTTCAAATGATTTTTAATGATTTTACGCACGCTTTCAAACATAATAAAATTTATATGCATTTATGAAGGGCACTAAAATATGCATTCTGTTGACTATGCGATGCACAGAATAGCTATTGTTCATTTACAGGTCTAAAAAAGGAATTCAAATACATAATGATATAGGGGTGGAGGGAATTGTTTGCAGCATACTTTAATTATATTAATCTATTTCATATATAATGAAATTGATGTATGTCGCTTAGGTTTGCATACTATAAATTATTTCATGTATAATACGAATAATACGTATATAGCATTTACAGGGACACGCAAAATATTTCAGATACTATATTGTATCCGAAGTACTGTTCGTTATCGATGATTGCTGGAAATGTATTTTTAATTATGATATGCGCTTTTATGATTCACTATATTTATGCATAGTATCGTGTATATAAATGCTATAATTCCTATACAAGGCTACACAAAAGTATTCGTAAGGATTACTGGGTATGGGCGCAAATTGCTTAAAGGTGGTTTTTAAATGAGTTATGTTTTTTTTTTCGCTGAACTGCATTTGATTTACCAATAAATGTTTGTAGAATATGGATAAAATGATACACAGGGTCACGCAAGGAAATGGATACATGGCCGTCTATAAATGATAATTTCTGGAAATGTGATTTCAGCAGTTTTAAGAGTGTCTTAGTTTGAATTAAATTTTAACTAAATAGTGGCGTGTAATAAAGATTCTAGGTAAACTACAGGGTTGTACAAAAGTATTCAAGTATCTTTCCTTACATTAGTATAAATTGCTGAAAAAGAATTTCAACCTGTTAGGCGTTTTCTTGCTAAACTAAATTTTCCCATTATATAGTATATATACACTTAAAAAAATGGGTACTCAAAATTGAGTAAGAAGTACTCAATTTTAAATGCGTCACATACTCAAAATAGCTCCGATCCAAATGTACTCAAAGTTGAGAAACACATGTATTCATTTTTTATTCCATGGTTGTGATCAAATATGAATCGTTATGCACTGCCCCCCCCCCTAAACCCCCCCCCCCTAAAATTTAAAGTAAAAATGTACTGACATTTATTTCCCGTTCAAAGTTCTTAACAAGAAATGTTTAATTGATTATTTATTAAGAAAAATAGCAAAATTCTTAACAAGATACTCAAATCGAATATTTTTATGACAAGAGCATTATTTCTAAGCACTTTAAAATTATTTTTTAAATGCTGTGCATAATTTAATATTTACATTAATAAACATCATTTATGCCGCTATAAATGAAATGAACCATTACAGGGTACAAAACTATTCGTTTGTTTGGGTTTTATAACATGTGATGTTTCAAAATAGAGAAAGCATAGGTTCATTTTTGATCCAAAAATATTCAATTCGATATGAGTACGTCGGTTTACTCATTTTTGAGTACTTCATTTTTTTCAGTGTATCAACCTACAGATCAAATACAGGGCTGTTCAAAAGAATTGGAAAACATATTTGGCTATGGACGGTAACTGTTGAAATCAGTTTTTCAAATGTTTTATGCGTTTACTGAAATGTTTACTTAGTTATCTTATTTACGTCATTTCCCTAAATTACGATGTCTTGTTAAAGCACTCAGAAAGTGTTGGAAAGTATTTTATAATCTATGCTTAACGCATGATTTTTCTTACTCGTTTTTTTTTCTATTTCCTAGATCAGTCTTTTCCTATAAAACATACCAAATCTATTTAGCTCATATTCACAAAATACAATACACACGGGAATAAAAAATTTAAATAAATATCGCTTATCATGCCGCTCTATAAATAATAGTTGTATTAATATCCGTTAGTCTCCATGTTCATATTTAATAAAGCAATGACAAATAACAACAAATTAAAAAAACTTACACATTCTAAATATCAAGCTTGAACTCAATATCAAGCATAGAACTTAATAAAAAAAAGGGCAGTTGATAAGCATTGTTTTTTAAGTGGAAAAATTTCAAATGTTTTAGAAGAATAGGACTCCAAAATAGCGATATTTTGCTAAAAAGTACGGTAAAAAGATAAGATTTTATATTTACAGCAAAAGTTTATTTTAAAATTCATCGCTGTATTAATACTTGGAAATTTTTCCAGAGAGAATCATTCGCCTTATATACAATATTTCAAATGAAAATCAAATATCAAATTAATTGCTTAAAAGGCGCAAAGGAGTGAAAAAGATTCCATGCCGGGACTCGAACCCGGGCCATCAGTATAGCACACTGACATTCTACCGACTAAACCACATGGAACGACGCCCAGCCTGTAAAATTTCTCACTATTACATGTTGGCAAGGCTACAAACGCAGCACAAGATGGAATATTTATCGTGAGCCACCGACATGGGGTAAACACGAAACTTAATTAAATCCAGCATCGATTGAAACTATATTAATAATTGAAAAATTTTCCAGGGAGAAACATTCGCCTTGCATACAACATTTCAAACTAAAATTGACTTTTAAGCAATTAATTTGAAATTTGATTTTCATTTGAAATATTGTATGCAAGGCGAATGGTTCTCTCTGGAAAAATTTCCAAGTATTAATATAATTTCAATCGATGCTGGATTTAATTAAGTTTAGCGTTTGCATCATGTTGGTGGCTCACGCTAAATATTCCATCTTGTGCTGCGTTTGTAGCCTTGCCAACATGTAATAGTGACAAATTTTTCAGCCTGGGTATCGTTCCATGTGATTTAGTCGAAAGAATGTCAGTGCACTGTACTGATGGCCCTGGTTCGAGTCCCAGCATGGAATCATTTTCACTATTTGCGTCTTTTAAGCAATTAATTTGAAATTTGATTTTCATTTGAAATCACAGTGTTTATGACAAGTTCGTCACAAATGACACATATTTCACAAATTGGTCACAGTGTGACTTCAAAGCATTGTCGCTTTCGTCACAGGTTCGTCACAAAGTTAATGCCAAAATAGTCACAAATGACACACTTTTCACAAATTTGTCACACCGTGACTTCACAGAGTGGTCACAATGTGACGTCACAAACGACCTCTAAAACGGCCATAACGACCTCGCATTCTAGTCACTATGACGTCACATCGACGTCCCGTGACGTCACATCGACGGTCACAAAATCACAGTGTGACTTCACAACGACGTCGCTGTGACGTCACCATGCCTTACGGGTTATTTCAAGGCATAACCAAAACAAAAGCAATAAGAAAGAAAACAAAGCTAAATGTATGAAGGATGATGATGATGATGATGATGATGATGATGATGACGACGATTATAATTAAATTAATTATAAAAGCAAATTTACCAAAAATAACGATTTTTCAAACCTCGCTTTCCACTGTTTTTGGCATTTTTTTCTACGCATAATTCTCCTGATGATGATTGCAAAAGATTCACTGCTCATGAAACTAATCCCTTATTTCAATCACTTCTAGAACCCCTGAATCCTGAAGATGTAAGTCATTTACTTCTATTATTTTGCGTTACAGCGAAAGAGATGATCAGGCGGACCTATCTACCATTTGCTTGCTATGATGAAATAACAGTCGTAGACCACATTTCTAAGAATTTAAAGCTTAAAGCATTCTACATTATTATGAAAAAGTACGGATATTCTTTCTTAAAAAAGGGTCACCGTAATGTATACGTAGCCGTTTTAAAAGATTACATCGACCATTTGAAACACAATCATCTTCATGTAATGAAAACGTGTTCGAATTGTTATAATATTCTGATATGTTATCCAATGCTATTAAGTTATTGCGAAAATTAGCGTGTATCTTTTTAACACTTTCCAACAAAGTTGAAAAGTGTTTATGACTTCGGTTTGTCTGTCCGTCTGTCAGTCTGTCCGCACTCTAACTCCCGTAAATATACTCGGATTGCCCTGAAATTTTTGGATGTTATTGATGTTTACCATAGCACGTTCCCTATTTCAAATGAAGTTTGTAGCATGTTTAGTTCATTTACAGGCACAGTGAAAAGTTTACCGTTACATTACGGCCTATGGGAAAAAATCGTTTAAAATGATTTTTTAATGATGTTACACGCTTTCAAACATAATAAAATTGATATGCATTTATGAAGTGCACTAAAATATGCATTCTGTAGAATATGCGGTGCAAAAATTAGTCAATATTCATTTACAGTTCCATATAAAAGAATTCCGTTACATAATAATATAGGGGTGGAGGGAGGGAATTGTTTGCGGCGTATTTTGATTATGTTAAACTATTTCATGTATAATGAAATTGATATACGTCGCTGATGTTTACTATAACTTATTTCATGCATAATACGAAGTTCCTAGCATTTACAGCGACACACAAAATATTTCAGATACTATATTACTATATTGTATCCGAAGTACTTAACAGTAGCGATGATTGCTGGAAATGCATTTTTAATTATAGAGCGGGCGGCGGCGACATAAATGACTACGTCATCGAGTTACGGGATGAAATCATGATGCAGGACAAGATTTTTAAGAGTATATTAAGGAATGACTGGTCTGCCTCGGCATTTCTTGGTACGATAGGCGCAGCAGCGGGCGCCAACTCGTCATTTTGGCGTCACTATCACGTCATCGAGTTACGGGATGAAACCGGTGTCAAATTAAAGGTAAAAAAAAAGTCTTTTAAGAATATTTTGGTCTGCCTGCGCATATCCTGGTAGAAACCACCGACATACTAAAATCTATAACAAAAATATACGTCATAATGTATAATTAAAACCCTGTAAACGTAATATTTTACATTACATTGCCATATATTTTACTTCGAATCAACTTTCAAGGTGAATTAAGAGTTCAGGAAAAGATTATTAACAGTACGTGAGAAAATGACTGATTCGGCATAACTTGGTACAAAGCACGAAGAACGGGGCGCCAATTCGTTATTTTGACAGAGTTATTACGTCATCGAGTTACGGCTTGAAATTTTTGCACATTAAACATTCCGATTAGCACAATACGAATATTTCAGTCTGCCTTGTCATATCTTGGTAGGAGATGAGCAGAGCGGGGCGACAATTTTAATTTGGCTGGTTTCATCCCAGAACTCGATGACGTGACAGTGACGCCAAAATGATGAGTTGGCGCCCGCTGCTGCGCCTATCATACCAAGAAATGTCGAGTCAGAGCAGTCATTCCTTAATGTACTCCTAAAAAGCTTGTCCTGCATTATGATTTCATCCCGTAACCCGATGACGTGATTATACCTTCAAAATTAAAAATTGGCGCCCCGCTTTGCTCGTCTCGTACCGAGATATGACGAGGCAGACTGAAATATTCTTATGGTACTGATTTGTGCCTTTAATGTGCCAAATTTTCAAGCCGTAACTTGATGACGTGATTATACCGCCAAAATTAAAAATTGGCGCCCCGTTCTGCTCATCTCCTACCAAGATATGACAAGGCAGACTGAAATATTCGTATTGTACTAATACGTATGTTTAATGGGCCAAAATTTCAAGCCGTAACTCGATGACTTAATATCACTGTGAAAATAACGAATTGGCGCCCCGTTCTTCGCGCTTTGTACCAAGTTATGCCGAATCAGTTTTTTCTCACGTACTGTTAATAAACTTTTCAGAATCCCTTAAATAATCTTGAAAGTCGATACGAAGTGATATATATGGCAATATAATGTAAAATACTACGTTTAAAGGATTTTAATTGTAAATTATGACGCATTTCTTTGTTATAGATTTTAGTCTGCTGGGGGTTTCTACCAGGATATGCGCAGGCAGACCAAAAGATTCTGAAACGACTTTTTTTTACCTTTAATTTGGCACCGGTTTCATCCCGTAACTCGATGACGTGAAAGTGACGCCAAAATGGCGAGTTGGCGCTCGCTGCTGCGCCTATCGTACCAAGAAATGTCGAGGCAGAAAAGTCATTCCTTAATGTACTCCTAAAAATCTTGTCCTGCATCATGATTTCATCCCGTAACTCGATGACATAATTATACCACCAAAATTAAAAATTGGCGCTCCGCTCTGCTCGTCTCGTACCAAGATATGACGAGGCAGACTAAAATATTCTTATTGTACTGATATGTGCCTTTAATGTGCCACATTTTCAAGCCGTTACTCGATGACGTGATTATACCGCCAGAATTAAAAATTGGCGCCCCGCTCTGCTTATCTCCTACCAAGAAATGATGAGCAGACTGAAATATTCGTATTGTACTAATCGGAATGTTTAATGTGCCAAAATTTCAAACCGTAACTCAATGACGTAATAGTACACTCAAAATAGAGAATTTGCGCCCCGTCCTGCTTTGTACCAAGCTATGCCGAATCAGGTTTTTCCTCACGTACTCTTAATGAGCTTTTCGTAAACCCTTAATTCATGTTGAAAGTCGATTCGAAGTATGGCAATGAAATGTAAAATATTATGTTTATAAAGTTTTAATTGTACATTATGACGTATTTTTTGCTATAGATTTTTGTCTGCCGGGGGTTTCTACCAGGATATGAGCAGGCAGACCAAAATATTCTTAAAAGACTTTTTTTTTACCTTTAATTTGGCACCGGTTTCATCCCGTAACTCGATGACGTGATAGTGAAGCCAAAATGACGAGTTGGCGCATACTGCTGCGCCTATCGTACCAAGAAATGTCGAGGCATATCAGTATTTCCTTAATGTACTCCTAAAAATCTTGTCCTGCATCATGATTCCATCCCGTAACTCGATGACGTGATTATACCTTCAAAATTAAAAATTGGCGCCTCGCTTTGCTCGTCTCGTACCAAGATATGTCGAGGCAGACTGAAATATTCTTATTGTACTTATTTGTGCCTTTAATGTGCAAAATTTTCAAGCCGTAACTCGATAACGTGATTATACCGCCAAAATTAAAAATTGGCGCCCCGCTCTGCTCATCTCTTACCAAGATATGATAAGGCAGACTAAAATATTCGTATTGTGCTAATCGGAATGTTTAATATGCCAAAATTTCAAGCCGTAACTCGATGACGTAATAACGCTGTCAAAATAACGAATTGGCACCCCGTTCTTCGTGCTTTGTACCAAGTTATTCCGAATGAGTCATTTTCTGACGTACTGTTAATAATCTTTTCCGACACCCTTAATTCATCTTGAAAGTTGATGCGAAGTAATATATATATGGCAATGTAATGTAAAATATTACTTTTACAGGGTTTTAATTATACATTATGCCGTATTTTTTTGTTATAGATTTTAGTCTGCCGGGGGTTTCTACCAGGATATGCGCAAGCAGACCAAAATGTTCTTAAAAGACTTTTTTTACCTTTAATTTGGCACCGGTTTCATCCCGTAACTCGATGACGTGAAAGTGACGCCAAAATGGCGAGTTGGCGCCCGCTGCTGCGCCTATCGTACCAAGAAATGTCGAGGCAGACCAGTCATTCTTTAATCTACTCTTAAAAATCTTATCCTGCGTCATGATTTCATCCCGTAACTCGATGACGTTGTCATTCGTGTCGCCCGGTCTATTATGTTATGCGCTTTTATGTCTCACTATATTTATGCATAGTATATGGTGTATATAAATGCTATAATATATATACAGGGCTACACAAAAGAATTCGTAATGGTTACTGTGTATGAGTGAAAATTGTTTAAAAGTGTTTTTTAAATGAGTTATGCATTTTTACGCTGAACTGCATTTAGTTTACTAAGAAATGTTTGTAGAATATAGATAAAATGATAGGGTCACGCAAAGAATTGGATACATGGCCGTCTATAAATGATAATTTCTGTAAATGTAATTTCAGTAGTTTTAAGAGTGTTTTAGTTTGAACTAAATTTTAGCTAAATAGTGGCGTGTAATAAAAGTACTAGGTTAACTACAAGGTTATACAAAAGTATACAAGTATGTTTCCATCTATTAGTATAAATTGTTGAAAGCGAAATTTCAACCTGTTATGCGTTTTCTTGCTAAATTAAATTTCCCCATTATATAGTATATATATCAACCTACAGATCAAATACAGGTCTATTGAAAAGAATCGGAATACATATTTGCTATGGAAGGTAATTGCTGAAATCAGTTTTTCAAATGTTTTATGCGTATTCCAAAATTTTTACTTAGTTATCTTACATACCTTATTTCCCTAAATAACGAAGTTTTGTTAAAGCATTTAGGATGTGTTGGAAAGTGTTTCATAATCTATGCTTAATGCATGATTTTTCTTTCTTTCTTTCTTTCTTTTTTTTTTTGTTAGCCTATAAGGCCATATTGAAATGTGAATGTATTATTATTTTACAACGTTAAAACTTGACAAGTGACAAACATGTTTAAAATTAAGTAAAATAAGATGTTCTTTTTATTATATATATATTTAAAAGCATCGAAAATATCAAATACATATAATAGAATCAAATATGAATAACCTGAAATAAAATTTGTGTATTATTGGCAGCAAAGAAAATTGTTTATATGTTATTGAATTCATCAAAGCATCCAAATGTAGAACTTACCCTTTTGTATGCATTAATAAATAAAAATAATAATAATATAAATAAAAGATTTCACAAAACACATGATATTTCGTAATTAATATACGTATAATAGAAAAAATATTGTGTGTACTTACACATTTTGCAAATATTTAGCCTAATAAATATTAGCACTATTCGCTAGTTTTCATGCAATATCTGGCATTACAAAACACACTTTAAATCAATTCGAGTAAAAGATGCCTGGTAATGATTTTCTGCAAAGAATATTCTTATTTCTTCCTTTTCTAATTAGTTATCGAGACACAAATGACGGAACGCCTTTCTTGTGAAATGTAACTATGTAACTCAATTATTTTTAATATTAGTGTCTCTTTCCTGTTTTCTGGGTTCAATATTGTTCTCAAAATACATAAAGTTATTTTGAAATAAAACCATCTGTTTTTAAAATTTAATATTTTCTCCCCTGTTAGTTATATATATGGATCAGCCAACTGTTCTTTACACCAAATTAGATACTTTTTGAAAATATGTAAATGGTTAATTCAAATTTTTATTTGCCATTTTTTCTAGATTAACAAGTCGAAAATTGTACGCCAAACGTGGAAAATGAGGTGTATTCGTACTATAACTAGTTTTTATAAATATTCACATCTTGGTATAATAGCTGTTGCACCCTTGTGCAAAAATGCATGAATACAACATTTATTACGATTATACATATTACATTCTGTAATATTGAAATAATATGACTCCATCTTAACCCATTTATGCCTAGCGTTCCATTTTTGGGACGTTTCAAATTTTAATGCATTTGTATAATTTTCTTCTTCTTTATAACATGAAAATTGCATGAAATCATTATTTATAAATGTCTTTATCTATAACCGAGAGATGACAGCACAAAGTGGATATTTATTTGCTTAAATTAAGGCTTTTTTCGGTGTTTATAGATTTTTAATTTTTCAAGAGGGCGAAATGTAAAAAGTAAGTTTATTTGTATTTTTTCTATCATGGACCCAAAATCGCAAGTTATAATTTTAGCTTGTGGACATTTTTGAAACACGTATTTTTTTAAATTGAGAAATTAAATGTTCAAGCCTATTTTTTATGCATTTTTGTAATGTACAAAATATAGGGTTCTAGGCACAAATGGGCACATATTTTTGGTAGAAAGTTAGGAGACAGTTATTTATGCAATCTTCTTTCGAAGATATTTATGAAATAAATTGTTATTAAGTCTGCAATACGATTATTCTTATTTTATTATTAATAATAGTTATAACGTTATTAGTCTCTGCAAAGAAATAAATATATTTTTTGTAGTTCATTAAAATACTAATTATAGTACATAATATACAATTTAAAAACATTTTAAATATAAATATAGGCAAAATATATAATTATGCATATTATTCTACTAGAAATACTCATATTTAGTTCTTTTACATTTTATCAAATAAATACAAAAAAAAATAAGCTTAATTTTTTTTAGTATTTTTCCAGTTCATTTTGCAACATTTTAAAGTGATATTACCAAAAAATTTGAGAAAGCAAAAATTCAGGCACAAATGGGTTAAATAGGACGCTATCACCATGGCAACAAAGAATCATTACCTATTATGGGATATCATTGAATTCATTACGTAAGATAGGATTTAATAGAATGAAGAAAACTTTTATTAATATCTTTTTAAGTTTTGATTCGATTTTCCTAAAATTTGAAATGACTGGACAAAATTCTGCAACGATTATATATATTAAATTTCAAACCATTCGGCTGGGTAGTTTTTGCGCTGTTGTATGTGGACAGACGGACGGACCAGGCGACGACTATAGGTGCTACGTATTTATATAATTACCAACGCAACTAATAAATGAAATTTTCTTCAACTCCTTTACTGAACGCCCGGAAATCTAAATTTGTGTGTAATGGAAAAATGCGATTTTCTCAAAAACTATGTGACCTAGGGTAATTGCTATAGTTATCCTGCAAGGTTTTTTAAATTAACTTCTACTACCCCAACCCTATTTTTTTCATAATTTTAGTTTCAGTACATTCGGAAATAGAGAGGGATATCACCCACCCCGGGAACCCGCTTTGTGGCATATGGTTTGGGCAAGCCCCCAAGCCCAGGGCTATAGAGAGGGAGAGGGACATAATTTTGCATTACATTTTCGTCGATATCGCTGAAAATATAGTACCTAAAATTAAAAAAAAACAGTGGCACTCCGGGAGTGCCAATAGAAGTGAAAACTTCAACAATTACGTGTGTGTTTTTTTTTTATTTATTCCAAACTCGCCGAAAAATCTCCCCAGAACCCCCTGCAGTTTCTTGGTAGGTCCTATTAACGAACGGCGTTGACACGTATGAAGCGAAAAAAAAAGGTTAAAAACACAACACAAAAAACTCAAACGCTGATCTTCACAAATGTGACATTTCGATCCTTTTTCAGAAAAATATTCTCCCCCAAACATCTGCAAGCCAGGTGGTCGCTAATTACAAATACTCAACGAGGTTCTGGGTGATGGTTATTCTCAAGATGGCACTTCTGAAAACCATTAATCGTTTCCTGTTGATTATCTTTCTTAACAGTTCAACTTGAAAAATTCCATCAAATTTTATTTTTTTCAGCGAGAAACAAATATGGTTATTTTGTATAAGTACTAAATTATTAAATTTTAATACTTGTATTTTATATGCTTAGTCTGAAATACAAGTGAGAAATTCGTATGTTTTTCAGACAATTAAAAATGAATTTGTTACAATCTTCTTTGCTAAAAATAATTAAGAAATGTCTTTATCGCGAATATTTAATGCATGGATGATAATAATAGTAATAATAATAATTAGTAACTTCTTGATTTCTTTATCTTAATTGCATGTTAATTGTAACGTATATAAATAAAGTTTAATGTCTCAATAATTATAAAAGTTGAAAGTAACACTAGAATGATGGTGGGGGCCATTTTGGCCCTTACCAAATGAATATATTTTGTTCCGATTCAGAAATTTATTTAGGAATTAAGTTTAAATGATACAAAGAAAGAAAGGGTTAATTAAATAACTCAAACAGTTTTAAATAAAAATTCTGGTATTAAATATTTTTATGAAACTGGAGTAAAAATTCCGGTCTTTCTATGTTAAACTTTAGTTTAAAATAATATTTGTTTTAAGAGTTAGGTTAGCCAATATACTATTGATTAATTATTGTAATTATTTTTCTTAGCTTTTTATAAATTCAGTCAATCACTGTCTTTTAAACATTTTCATTCGTCGAATCCGCCAAGTTATTAGTGTGTCGACTCACAATAATAGTAATATATAATAATTATTATTTAATAATAAAATTATATAATAATTATTATTATTACATTATTATTATTATTAGTAGTAGTAGTAGTAGTAATAGTAATTTCTACAGATTAAACAAATATTGAAAAAAATTGTACTTAGTTTTTGTTACTAGAATAAAAATAAAAGGGGGAAAAAAGACCTTTCTGTCAGATTTCTCTCTATTCTAAAAAAAAATATACACCACCGCCGCCGGTGTAAATGAATTTTTTTGTGACCGGAGGTCTTTCTTCGCTAATATTAAGAAAACTACTACACACAAAAATATGAAAATTGGTAGTATTATAGAGAAATCTTATATAAGCACGCTAAAGTAGACAATTTTTAAATCGAAGAACTATTTAAAGTGATTTTCAATGTTAAAGTCTGTCAGAATAGGTCCATTAAAAAAGTTCTTTAGGAACAAAGCTATGCATAGGTTGGTTAATTTTTGACGGCCGATTATCTACACGAGGGATATAGGCCATAGGGGATGTGCCCTCCTTGGGGGTCTTTCTAAGGGAACCCAACCCGTATTTACGCATGAAAATCCAAGGTTTCGAAGAAAACCACGAAAACTCCGAAACGGTTAGGCCGACGGGAGCGATTGGGTTCGAACCCAGCACTTTCCGTCTACCAGCTTCGAGAGAAAAACCTCTCAGCCACGCTATGCATAGGAGTTTAATATATGTTTCTAGGGATATACTTCTTTAAGCTAGTGGTGTGAAAACTGCGCTTATTTTTTTTTTTTTTTTTAACTAATTTTATGAAGGGGTTTTTTTTTCAATCTTTTATTCGAATTTTCATTATTTCAAGAGAATTCTTTTCATATTTAGAAAGGGTAATTTTTTATGTTGATGCTAATTTGTAAAACAGCAGAAAGAATTATATTGCCTCTCAAATAAGAAATGTATTTACACGTTACTGTTAAAAACAGAAATGAAACTTTAAAGTAATAATAAAATGATCAATTGTTAAAAGCAGAAAATATGGAAAGTTATGTCATACAAATTGTATTTACACGTGAATATTAAAAAAGTAAGAAAATCTTAAAATAATTAAATTATTGCTCGCGAACCGCATTTAATGGGAACAAATACGTCATATGTAAAATTAATGTTGTCATATGAAAGATGCTTAAAATAATTAAATTATTATGCGTGAAAAACTTTTAATAGGGAAAATTAGGTCATATATTTAAAAAGTTCAAATACTGATATTCCCAAACACTTTTAAATGGAATAATATATTTACACGTGAATATTAAAATAGTGGGGAAATAAAAGCTGTAATTAAATTTTTGCACACGAAACGCATTTAACCCTTTCAGGGGCGGTGGTATGTTTATGTAACCACTTAATTTTAATTCTCAAATGCGATAATGGCACCAAGATTTTTGCATTATTTTTTTTTCATTTATTACATATGTGAAAAATCGCTTTTTGTTATTTGCAAATAAATTTGTACGTAAATGATGGTGCCAATCATTCATTTCAACATTTTAGCAATGCAAGTGTTTTGCCCCTAAAAGGATGAAAATTACATCATACATTTAAAATTGTTTTCTTATGGACAATATTAATAGGATCTCACATTGCAAATCACATGGTGTACAAGTAGTGCGGCTAGCAAATAGCAAATTTGTTTATAGATTTCATCACTTGATGCAGCATAAATAAAGGTAAATGAATGCACAAAATACTTTCGATTTATTTTATACCAATTGCTATTCGATAAAAACATACTAGAAAATTCGTATCTACTTATTAATTAAAATAAATGATTTACATTTTAATAATAACATGGAAATGTGCATGATGATGCAATAAAATAGAGAAAAGAATTCATGCATAAGCTGTACTTGTTCCTGAAAATATTTAAAACTCGATCAAAACATGAAATATAAGCGAAAATTTTCAAAACGCAGCGCTTTTCAACCCCGTGGTTCTGAATGCTATTCCGAAGCAGACGAAAGAAAAGAAAAAAAAAATTGACACTGTTAACTATTTCATCAGGTGATGGTGGTACGTGGGGGTGGGGGGAGGGGTGTCAAAATTAGCAAAATGTTGATAAAGTTATGTATGGACAGCCCCCCCCCCCTCTCCCCGAAAGTGGCTACCTTCTGTCACGATTGCTCGATTGATTTGCAATCTTAAACTGAAAATATCTTCAGGTATTGACATTCACAAACTGGGAAATCGTGCGGTGGTTTCCAATCTTTGGTAAAAGCAAAGGAAATTTCATAAAATCCGTTAAATTTGGAGCTTATTTTGAAGTAAACATTTTAGTAAAATTCATAATTTATATTATATAATGTAATAATAATAAGACACGGCATAAAATAATTAAAAAGAACACAATTTCGAAGCAAATCGGTATGTTCTATCTAAATTATATATACCATGTACCTACATATAGGGTGGTTCGTCAGTAATTGACCAGTAGGAAATGATTTTTTATTTCTGAATTCTACAATGGAAAAGAAATGTGCACCTGCTGACGGAATTTCATTTTTCAACATTTACCGTAAATATAAATAATGCAGAAAATGAAATAAGGAAAAGCTTCCGATTTACTAAACTAATATTTTCTTTATATTTAGGAAATTTGCAGAATAATGCTTTAATAATTTTGTTAGAAGAAAGTATCTGGATAAATTTCTATTAAACAGTAACCGTGAAAATATGGTACTAAGCATATGAAATTAGTCTCGCATTATTTGAAATATAATATCAAGAGAAAGTGCTTTTATATATATTTTTTTATATTTTTATTAGAAAAAAAAAATAGCTAGATAAATTTCTGTTAAATAGTTAATAACAGTGAAAATATTGTACTAATAATGTGAACTTAGCCTCACATTATTTGAAATACAACATCAAGGAAAATGCAGGAAGAATGCAGTAAATCAGTGTTAAAAATAATAGCAACCATATTCAATGTGCAGTACATGTTCTTGTTGTTTGAGCGCGAAAAGTGAAAATTTCTGGAGCTTGTCTTGATCCTATTTCATTTCTCATAAAGCAAGATCAATCTCTTCCAAACTTTACTGCAATATTTTCACTTTTCTAAGGTTATTAAAAGAAAGGAGAGAGAGAGTAAACATATTTTATGGGGGAAAAATATTTTAAAAAATGAAAAATTACTGAAACATTATAATCCAAACTGGCTGCTTTCTGACATATTCACAAAGTTATTGTTAATGCAACAAATGCATTAGTGATTATTAGTATTAGTGTAAACAAGTGTATTAGTGTGTAGTTTATGTTAATGCAAAAATTGTTCTTCATGAACTAAGCAATCGAACAGCATTTTTCATCTTTTTATAAAGACAAAAATATTGCGGAATATGCCGTCCAAGTTTGTGTTTTAAACCGATTTTCGGGATTCTACAGCCCGCGAAAGCTTGTTTTTAGAAAACAATTAATTAGAACTTAATATGATATACAATCATCGAAAATGCAAAATGTTGTTTCATTTTAAATTATCTCAATAGTAATGACTGATATTTCCATGCATTTATGCATAAAATGAGTCGGTGAATACATCAGTTTTGAGTTGCTGAGTTGTGAGAAAAAAAAAAAAAAACGCCTTAAGTGTTATAGTCGTGCATAAAATGTCTAATTCTAAAGTAACGCATTTCAGAGGTGAGGGGGGGGGGGGGGGGTGAATTAGCAAGTATGGAACATTTTTATTTTAATCATATGTTTTATTTCAAGGAATTATTACATGATAATATCTTGAAAATTAATTACTTTACTATTTCGATTCATTCAAATGTATAAATTATCGTCAAAATAAGAGAATTTTCATCTTTTATTAACAGATTACCGATATTTCACTGCAAGAATATGGTATTATCAAATTGTTTCACCCACAATAATAGTATTTCAAAGAGTAATTTTTAATAGAATTATAATCCATCATAACATTTGTAAGTTTAAATAACATGCTGCTAATTATTAGAAAGTACCTCGTAAATTATGCGCCATATAAGTATTGTGTTAAATCAACTGTTTTTTTTCCTCAATCCCCCCCCCCCCCCTACTTCTTTTTTAAGAACAACTCTAATACAACATTTCTCCCTTTTTTGTAATTTAATGTTCCAAATTTTATGATTAAAATAATTTCTACTTTTAATACAGGCTTTTTTCTACAACCAATAACATATATAGTGAGTCTAAAGTCAGGTTTGTATGCATATAGTATGAAAATTAACAAAAATTAATGAACAGAACATATCTGGTTCCCTGAAGAGTTTTCTTAAAATATTTGTTAACGCGAATAAACACTATGCAGACTACATGATACAACTATGAGAACACAAAATAGATAAAAAATATTCAACATTTAGCCTAAAATAGTTTCATTTTTTTTAATGGGCATATTTATAACAATATCGTAAGATGCTTTTAAAGGATTTGATCATGTTATAAAAGAAAATCAACTCGATTTATTTTTTAAGAGCTGTTACTAATTATGTTTAAATTATAAATAATTTAAATTTTCTACAAAATTGACTGTAATTATTTAATTTAAATTATTTTCGGATGAAGTACTATTACTTATGTAATGGCTGTTCCTATCAAAAAATATGCATGCATTTGTAATAGGAGGCATTTAAAAAAACAAATACACAAGGTTTAAATAAAAGAAAAACTCGTTCTTGCTTAATACACATTTTACCTGCAATTAATTTCAACGTGTCTTTTAAATCTATGAAAATATGCAACAAACCAATATAAAAGTTGTATAATCTTGCATTACACTGTACAGTACATTTTCCTTTCTTCATTTGTATGATGCATCTGTAATATGCGTTTATGGAAATAATTTGATGAATTAGGGGATTACGATTGGGAAGCAAAGAGATCCTCCGATATTAACAATTATCTTACATTTACCGTCTAATAAAAGTGTACTAGTATGCACATATTTATGCAAATATTAGAGAATTTTCGAACTGAAAAATAGCAATAAAAATCTTGAACATTTCACACACCATTACAGACAACGTAGAACGCGTTAGTGTAAGATAAGTTTCAATTTCATCAGACTTCGGTGCAAATGATTTATTTGACAGAAAATTAAAGTCATAAAAATTTAATAAGCAGATCGTGAAAATTCTTATGTTCAATATTTCGCAAAAACTAACATCCAAATACATGAAACAGTGCAGTGCAACTGAGACGTATTTGTGGTTCGCAGTTTCGCAGTAGCACCTAAACTAGAGTCCTGGGTGGGCCCGGTCGTACCCGATCTGAAACCACCAAAATAATTTTCATCAACCCGCAACCCGACCCGAACCCGAAATGAAATGAAAGTAAATCATGTTTACTTTACTAAATCTAGAATTTATCTCCTATACCAATCTTAAGTTTTATTAATAAAAAAAAAGAACAAATCTATATTTTTACTATTTAAATATAGTAAAACTTCTAAATATTGGACACTCCGGGATTGTTGAATAAAAGTCCTACATCGGATCGGGCCGGGTTGTCCCTAATTTTCTTTTAGGTAGATTTCTTATGAAATACTACCTATTACATTATCTCCTAAGTAGGAATTTCTGAAAAAAATTTGCATATATACACCGATCATGACCCCTAGAAACCAAAACCAACCTCAGTAAAAAAACTTTATACATATATAATATCACTTTTTTATGGACACGATAACTTCCGTAATTCTACACAAATTTCTTCCAAACTGATGCATAAAATCAAGGGGCATAAAATCTCGGTCAAGTTCGTTAATGGGCAAAATCGGATCAAGGGGATGGAAAGTTTTGTGAAAACCGGAAAAATGCCATAATTTCTTAATTTTTGTACATATCAAATTAGTTTAAAGTTTTTATTACTTCTAAAAATAAGGCCAAAATTTTATATATCACAGATTATTGATAAAATTAAAAATGGGCTCCAGGGGCGCAAAAAGATTTTCCGCCCCTTGATTTTATGTATCAGTTTGGAAAAGATTTGTGCAGAATTACGAAAGTTATCGTGTCCATAAATAAGTGATGTATGTATATATAGTGTTCCCACCAGGCCATTTTTGAAGGGCGCAGCGCCTTGCCCCTTTTAAAATCGGTAAAACGCGCCCTGCCGTTTTTTAAATCGGCAAACTGCGCCCTTCATATTTCAAAAATAGTCAAATGTGCCCGGAGTCGTTCTCAGCGATCGCTTTAAGCGATGCCGCGGACGCGCTATAGCACGTAAATCACGCGAAAAATCGGAGACGGGACGCAAAAAAAAATAGTTATTACGTGTCCATGGGACGCGTAATTTCGTCAAAAAATCACGGAAAAAAGCCGATTTTCGTCAAAGGATCGCAAAAAAAAGCGCAAATTTCATCAAAATATTGCGGAAAAAACACGATTCTCGTAAAAGGGCCGCGAAAAAATAGCGTATTTCTTCAAAGGATCGCGAAAAAATAGCGAATTTCATCAAAAAATCGCGAAAAAACGCGATTTTCGTAAAAGGGCCGCGAAAAAATAGCGTATTTCGTCAAAGGATCGCTAAAAAATAGCGAATTTCGTCAAAAAATTGCGGAAAAATGTCGATTTTCGTCAAAGGATCGCAAAAAAGCACAAATTTCATCAAAATATCGCGGAAAAAACGCGATTGTCGTAAAAGGGCCGTGAAAAAATAGCGTATTTCGTCAAAGGATCGCGAAAAAATAGTGAATTTCATCAAAAAATCGCGGGGAAAAGCCGATTTTTGTCGAAGGATCGCGAAAAAAGCGCAAATTTCATAAAAATATCGCAGAAAAAACGAGATTTTCGTAAAAGGGCCGCGAAAAAATAGCGTATTTCGACAAAAGATCGCGAAAAATTTGTGAATTTCGTCAAAGAATCGCGGAATAAAGCCGAATTTTGTCAAAGGATCTCGAAAAAAAGATCACATTTCGTCAAAGTATCGCATAAAAAACACGATTTTCGTAACAGGTTCGTGAAAAATAGTGAATTTCGTCAAAGGATCGCGGAAAAACGCGAATTTCGTCAAAGGATCGCGGAAAAACGCGAATTTCGTCAAAGGATCGCGGGAAAAAGGCGAATTTAGTCAAAGCCTCCAATGCACTAAAAAAGATGTGCAAACCAAACTTATCGGTAGAACATTCATAAAATGGGATTTAATTTTTTTTAAATGAGATTCTTAAAACTACAGCATGATTTCAGTGTACTTTAATAATGTATTCAGTATGTAGACCAGTGAAAAATCCCCCCCCCCCCACTTCTTACTGCGGTATTACTATTAATCGATTTATTACATTAATTTTACGACAAGTTATTTTAATGGTACTTTAAAGTACCATTGGTGCATAAAGGGTTAATCAGCCCCACAGTTCAGTTAAATATTTAAAATTATTTACTTTATAACTTTTTCTGTTTTGTTTGTCATTTTATTATAAAAGAATTTGAACTCTTAGAATATTATAATTTTTTCTATTCTAATTGTAAATTTTAAGTATAAAGTAAAAAAAAAAAATTATAAATAAAGTATAAATATAAAGTATTGTAATAAATGTAAAGTATAAATAATCAATCATCCAATCTAATCTACCTCTTCTTCCCCCGCCTCCCTCCTTCTTCGAAGGTTAAAATATTTAAAACTCTAATTTTTTTTTACTTGCAACTCTGTCACTTCATTGTGACAATAAATAACCAATCATCTAAATTCTGCTTCTCTTTCTTATCAAACATACGAAATTTAAAGGCTTTTATTTTTTCTGTCCTATTTGTTAAAATTTTACTAACGATAAATAATTCATTATATAATCAACCTCCTCCCCCCCCCCAAAAAAAAAAATCGCTTTTGTCTCTTTGCCCCCACCTTCACAGCTCACAAAGCTTATGATCTTTAAATTATATTTGGTGATTTATTGTAATAATAATTAATTGGTCACCCATCTAAATTTTACTACCCCTTAAAATCTCTGCTTTACCCTTAAAACTGCTAGTTTATGGGACTAATATTTTTTTAGTTTTTTTTATTTGAAACAAAATTACTTACCTAGATCTTTGAAATATCAATTTAAGAAAAAAAATATATATATAATCTGTTACTAAATGTGCACATAAACAATGATGAGTTTGTAGTAATGTATAATTCTTATATCAGTTTCGAAGATCTACATTTTCTCAGGGTCGAAACTGGGGGGGGGGGGGGAGGCAGAGGAGGCATGTACCCCAGGCACCAGTTGTTGATTTTTCTCACGTCCATGTTTAGCACTATTTTGTTAAAATCGTCCTGTCTGGGGTATGCCAAAGCACAGAAGAATCTAAGGATATGGCATAAGGATGCTGTATAAAGCGGAATTTTTTTCAATTCCGTTTTCAAGATTTTAATGAATCAATATTTGACTAAGTAGATTAAAGTAGTTCAGTATTACATATTTTATGATTACATAATTTAAATTTTAAAATATGTTGGCTATTAGAAAATTAATAAAATTTTCTTTGTAAATATACTTTGCGGAGGAGGGGGGGGGGGGGGGGGCACCAAAATCCATGTTTGCCCCGGGTGCAAAAAAGGCTAGTTTCGGCCCTACATTTTCTGAAAAAACAATGCCCTTTTTCGCTGAAAAAAGTGCCCTCTTTCAGCTTCAACTGTGCCCTTTTTGTGGCTAGCACCCTGCCCTTTTTTTTCCTAGAGTGAACACTAGTATATAGATATAGTTTTTTTGGGGGTGGGGTGGTTTTGGGTTCTAGGGGTCATGATCGGTGTAGATCTGCAAAAACTTTTCCGAAATTCCAACATAGGAACGATCCCAATAGGTAGTATTTCATACGAAATCTACCTAAAATCATCGTTTGAAGGGTGTATTCAAATCCAAACTGCTTATTTTCTGACTCATTTTTAAATTCATTTTTGCTCTCAAACGCATCCAATTGGTAGATTCTCATATTCAGATACTATATAATGTATCGTAATGGTCAATTTTTTGATAGAGATGGAATATATTTCAAAATATGATGTCAAATTGGGCATTTTGAATCGAATTTCCCGAAGCGATTGTGTTGGAAACGAAAAATATTGTCTTACTGAGAAAATAATTGTTTATAAATCAAGTTTTAATTAATTGAAAGAAAATTGAAAACACAGGTCACTTATAAATATCTTCAAAAATCACGTCCGCAAGTTTCATATTTTTTCTTTTAAAAATGAATTTGAAAATGTGCCAGAAAATTCAAAGTTGTTGAGCATGGGAAAATATTTTTTTTAATACCGCCTTAACATGATTCTGATAAAACCAGCTCTTATACAAAAATGAACTAAAAACTCGTCAACAGCGGCCAGATAAAATTGTTAAAGTGGGTTTATCTCTAATCATGATTTAGTTTTTGTTGTTGACATTAGCACTTAACTTCGAAATCTACCTGCGCCTGTAGGCCGAGCCGAAAGAGATTTTTTCCAGGTTGGGGTGATTCTTATTTTCTTTCTGCGAGTCGGGTTCAACTTAGAATAATTTTTGCGTGTCATATTAATATTTCTTGCAAGTAGTCAGGTTGTTAGAATTTTCACAAAAAGTTTAAGCAGAACTATGCTTCAGATGAAAATGAATTTTTAATATGCACTACTTTTATTGTCAGTACCGAATTAAGGCGGCACACGTTGGTTGTGTTTATGACGGCCAATTATTAGCACGAGGGTATACGCCATAAGGTGGAGAGTGCCCTTATTGGGTGTCTTTCTAAGGGAATCTAACCCGTATTTACGCTTGGAAAACCAAAGTTCAAAGAAAACCACGAAAACTCCGAACAATTAGGCCGACGGGCGTGATTGGGATTGAACCCAGCACCTCCCGTCTACCAGCTTCGAGAGCAGAACCTATCGGCCACTGGTGGGGCTAACGGGGCACAGTACTTTTGAGTTTGTCGAAACGATAAAAAACATCGCCTTTTTCAATGTATCAAAACACAAATAATATGGAATTAAGATCCCTTTCTGCCTAAACATATATCCTTGGCTATATTATCCAGAAAAATAAATGCTGTATATACAAAATTAATATTTAAATTTAAAAATTTAACTCACTGATGCGTGAATTAAAATTATTAATTGGTGCGGGCATGATAAAACTCTAAATTATGCATATAGAAAACAATTTTTGAACAAAATAGAATCACAACACACCTACTTCTAAAGTAAAACCATAATATATGCAAAAAGGTTTAAAATTTAATTTTTGCACAAAAGAAAAAAAAATAAGTTTTTCAATTGCCAAAAAAACTAAATAAATAAATAACCAAAATATGTGAATTTTTTTGGTTTTAGCATGAAGACTATAAAGAAATGGATATTTGGCTAATTTTCTAAAGCTGTAGCTTGCATAGTTTGAAAGTAATAATAAAGTAAAAATAATACAGTTAATTAATTCATATATTTATTATGCGGAACTCTCTGAGCGCGAGTAATACCCGCTCTTGGTCGTTTATTTTGAAGAAGTTTCCTTTTTTTTTCAATTCGCCAAAAAGAATAAATTATTTGTAAAATGCCTTAAATTAAGATTCAAGGTGTAATAAGCAACTCAAAAAACCTCTTGAATCTAGTTATAAAGCTGTTCTCAAATACATACTTGCTGCTTTCTAATACAATCAAAGAATTTATGATTATTTGTATAATTTACGAAATTTGCAGAAATTTTTATTTGGATATCAAGAAATCCCAATACATTTTTTTTCTATAAAGACAAATTACCTTTCATAAAATAGTTTCAAAGTCGATTTTCAATCAATTATAACTCCATATGTAATAAATTTATCAATAACTGAAATCCACTGTTTGATTCCAAATCATTTGCATAGTTTGGCTCCTAATTTTATGCTTTTAATAAGATAAATAACTGTCCGTCAACAATATTGAAAGATTTTAAATTATTGAGCGTTTTTTTTTTTAAATCAGCATCCATGGTTCAGCATTAAAAACTGTATTTTAATTCAAAAACGATAAAAAAAAAAACAATTTTGTCTTTATTTCGATTCGTTATATAAATAGTTAAACAAAAAAATGTTTACGAAATCTTTTTAACAGGAAAAGGTAAGCACGAAGATACGCGGGAGAAAGATGGATTGGTGTTTTGGTGATTTGAAACATTATACTTATTGAGTAGGGTTACTCCCTAATGACATTCACTAATGGATTTCTGGTTTTGGGGGAGATTTGAAATAGTTAAGTTTGCAGGAGAAACAAAATGGCCGGCTTGGTATTTTTTTTATCCTAAAGTACATCGAAGACGACTTCAGGTCCCTTCCTAACGGAAGTACTTGATCGATCACTTGATTGACATTGATGGATCTAAATTCGGCAGGTTAGGAAAACATGATGGTTATTGACCAGACCATCAACACGATAAAATACAGCGTTATCGGTTTTTAGTTACACGAAATAGGTAGATCACGAATACGGTATAATTCATTTTAACTGACGAAAAACAAAATAATGATTTGTTTTAGCAATACGCCGGGAGAAAAAGTGAGTTTTAGCTTCCTTCTTCTTTTGCGGATTGAGCTGAAGAGGGAAAGGTTCCTGTCATTCACCGCTTGGAGCGCTAGTGTCTATGTGTCAAAATGCTAGCATGTCGTTACGTTACAGTGTCTCGAAATCAGTGGTTTTTCCCCATCTCAAAAAAAGCTCAACGCGCCTAAAGAAGTTTTCACTTCAAAAATGCATTTTTGAGTTCGGCGTTACGAAAATTTTCAAACGATCTACAAACAAAAGTTTTTTGAAGTGAAAACTTCTTTAGGCGCGTTGAGCTTTTTTTGAGATGGGGAAAAACCACCGATTTCGAGACACTGTAACGTAACGACATGCTAGCATTTTGACACATAGACACTAGCGCGCCAAGTGGTGAATGACAGGAACTTTTCCCTCTTCAGCTCAATCCGCAAAAGAAGAAGGAAGCTAAAACTCACTTTTTCTAGCGGCGTATTGCTAAAACACATCATTATTTTGTTTTTCGTCAGTTAAAGTGAATTATACCGTATTCCTGATCTACCTATTTCGTGTAACTAAAAACCGATAACGCTGTATTTTATCGTGTTGATGGTCTGGTCAATAACCAACAGTATTGGCGGGAATTTCGATTACGGAAGATAAAACACGGGGCACAGATGTCAGATACGCACTTGGGTACCTAATTGAGAGCAAAATGGCGTTACTTTATTTTACAAGGTAACCCGGCTACTGTTGCTTATTTATTAATAAATTGTTCATTTACTTTTATTTTATTTTTTTTAATTGTACAATTGTTTTGTTCTATAGTTATTAATGAATTTACCGTTTATTTATTGTTGTTTACTTTTTAAAACAATAGAAAATAATTTAAAAATATATATTGTAACTGGTATTGGAAAACGGGCTTTCGCCAAATTGACGTTAAAAAATCGCGCCAAACCTGGTTCGTATATCACATCTCTGCCAAATTCTCGGTTTTTTGATTTTTCGACTTTTTATCCAAATTTTCCCTTTCATTGTATCCCAAACACTACCTTCATACCAAATTTCAAGATTCTAGGGATACAGGACGTACCTCTGAGTTTTGATGATCGGTGAATCAGTGTCGAAAAGGCGAAAGTTTAAGTTCATATATCTTCTGAAATAAAAAAGATAGAAACGTGAAATTTCAGCATTTAGTTCCATTTCCACATTACTTTAGATTTACGAAGTTTCAAGTTTCTGGGAATCACCAACACAAAGATATTGGGAGTCAAAAGTATCCTGAGTTGCTTCCAGAAAGAGATGCTTACGGCTGTGCTTTCAAGACTTGGCAGGGGCACTGCCGTGTCCCCAGATGCTTTCATTAGTGCTGCTACACAATTCAACGCATAAAACATCTCCTGACGATTAAAAAAACACACACGTAATTGTTGAAGTTTTCACTTCTATTGGCACTCCCGGAGTGCCACTGTTTTTTTATTTTTTTCAAGTAACTTAATTAGCATTTTCCTAAACATATTTGTGAATATTAAAAAGCAGTAAACCAACGTTTAAAATGCACAAATAATGCGTGAAAAGCAGCATTCAGCTGTTTCGAATCTACAGCGAGATTCTTCTTCAGTACAAGATAGGGAAAAAAGAACAGCGTGCTAGAAAAAGCAGGGCTGAGCAAAATGATAGACAGAGACGCGCTGCCTTATATACCCTATGCGGGTAGCGAAAGCGCCATGAACAACCAATGAGAGAGAAGCAGGGGAAACGACTGGGTGGACAAGTAGCGACATCTACCGGAGAAGGAGAGAAAAAGAAACTAAAAAGAGGAAATTAAATTAATGCTTTCCAAATACTTGGAAAATCTGGAGTACTAGATAAGGCATTGACTAAAGAGTGAGAATTTTTAATGATGTGGTAAGCTTCCCAAAAATCAAAATCAAAGTTAGAAGAACATTTTTGGATAATGGTGGCTGAGGAAAAATCGAACCTATGTTGAGAAGACCAAGAATGTTGAGCAATAGAAGAACGTTTGAGCTCCTGATTTTTAACATAACCTTCATGCTCTTTTAAACGAAATCTAAGAGCACGTTTAGTCTGGCCAATATAAGAAAGGCCACACTGGCAAGAGATTTGGTAAATACCCCAGTTATCTAGGCGATCAACGGGGTGTTTGAGATTTGAAAAAGTGATTTTATTAACAGGAGAAAAAATAACATTAAAATCAAACCTTCTTAAGATTTTAGCAACTTGCTGATTGATTTTAGGAAAAAATGGTAACACAACTGAAGTATTAGAGTTAGAATTAGAATGCTTTTCATAATGGACTGGTTTCGTCAATTTCTTATAAATAGAATCAATAATATTAGAGGAATAACCACGATCAACAGCAATAGCTTTGAGGTAATTAAGTTCAGCACTAAGTAACTGAGGAGTGGAACAATTATTGGTAGCCAGAAAAACAAAAGTATTGAAAGCAGCAAATTTCTGGTTAGGGGGATGAGAAGAATGCCTGTGAGGTGGGAGACTGATAACAAAAGGCTTACGAAAGACGGTAGTCTGAAAGCCATTTTCACAACGAATAACAAGGACATCGAGGAAAGAAAGACAGTTATTCGTCTCAACTTCAGAGGTAAATTGAATGCAGGGATCAATGGAATTCATAATAGAGAGAATATGATTAATATCCGAATTTATTTCAACCAGGACATAAACATCATCAACATAACGAACATAGAACGGAAATTTTAAAATTTCAAAAAGTTTGACCTCAAAATAGTGCATATAAATATCGCATAAAATTGGACTAAGAGGATTACCCATAGCCAAACCATCAATCATGCGGAAGAAATTACCATTGAAAACAAAAGTATTTTGCGACAAGCAAGCGCGAGTGAGAAGGATAAGTTTCTCGATTTCAAAATAAGAGAAATGGAATTCACAAAGCCTCTTCTTAAGGCAATCTAAAGCCCCTCAACCGGAACGTTAGTAAATAATGATTTAACATCAAAAGAAACCATCATGTGACCCTGCGGCTTAAAATTATAAAGTTTTTTAACAAAATCAAAAGAATTCTTAACAGTGAAATCGTTACTGCTCAAAAGGGGGGGGGGAAGCAGAAACTAAATATTTGGCAAGCTTATAAGAAGCTGTACCGATACTAGAGACAATAGGTCTAAAAGGAATGTCAGACCTTAGGTAAAGCATAAAACCTGGCACAATGCGCAATAGATGGAATAAGAGACTTCTTAAAGTTAGCAGGAATAATGGAAGAAGACTTGATGGCAGACTTAATAGAGTTAATTTCACTAGTGGAAGGGTCTTTGCGGATGTCCACATAAGGACCATATTTTAATTAATTTATGGGATTTTTCCAAATACGAAGATTTGTCGAGAAGAACAATCTGACCACCTTTGTCAGCCTTAGTAATGATTAAGTTTGGATCAGAACGCAAATTTTTCAGACATTGTTTAACTGGATTTTTAAGATTGGGCTTATAAACATTAGAATTGAAATCAACAGTATTGGCAATGAGATGCCTGATGGACTCTTTTTTATATTGGCCAGACTAAACGTGCTCTTAGATTTCGTTTAAAAGAGCATGAAGGTTATGTTAAAAATCAGGAGCACAAACGTTCCTCTATTGCTCAACATTCTTGGTCTTCTCGACATAGGTTCGATTTTTCCTCAGCCACCATTATCCAAAAATGTTCTTCTAACCTTGATCTTGATTTTTGGGAAGCTTACCACATCATTAAAAATTCTCACTCTTTAGTCAATGACTTATCTAGTACTCCAGATTTTCCAAGTATTTGGAAAGCATTAATTTAATTTCCTCTTTTTGGTTTCTTTTTTCTCTCCTTCTCCGGTAGATGTCGCCACTTGTCCACTCAGTCGTCTCCACTACTTCTCTCTCATTGGTTGTTTCTGGCGCTTTCGCTACCCGCATAGGGTATATAAGGCCTCTGTCTATCATTTTGCTCAGCCTTGCTTTTTCTAGCACGCTGTTCTTTTTTCCCTATCTTGCACTGAAGAAGAATCTCGCTGTAGATTCGAAACAGCTGTTTGCTGCTTTTCACGCATTATTTGTGCATTTTAAACGTTGGTTTACTGCTTTTTAATATTCCTTCACAAAATACTATTTTAATATATTTGTGAATAGTTTATAATCTATAAATATGTGGGTCAATAGCCTTTATAACTTCAACCAATTTAAACTTTCCACGTTCCATATAGTTTACGAGTAAAACGGCTGTGACAGACGCTTCTTAAGTACGGAACATTAAAATCTGTTGCTTTTAGTGTTTAAATGTTTGATTATTCACCTCTGACTAAACAACTCTGTACATAAAAAATACTGTAAATATTAATTAAATTTATACTAGAAATGTAACTAGTAAATCTGCAGATGAGGACCCTCAAACGTCGGTTTTGAAGTTTTATATCGAAATCATTTTTTAAGGTCAATGTAGAATAAAAAATTTCATAATTTAATGATAATTATGAGAAAACAACTTTAGATTAAACATAAAAAAAAGTCCTCACCTGTGGAGCACAGAACAAACTCAACTTATTTTTTCTCCTCGGTTTTTCCTTCTTTTATTGTATATGTGTGTCACTTACATAACTTGTTTTAAATCCGGGAACAAACCATGTATACACCAACTTAAATTTATAGTAAACTAGAAATTTATAGTATACTAGCTGACTCGTCCGGCGTTGCCCAGGCCCTTTATAATAACCTTAAATAAACTTCAATTTTTTGTGATTTTATATCGGTAATCCTATTTTGTATGAATTTATATTTTTAAATGAAAATTTCGCGAACAAGTATTGATATATAAGTGGGTAAAAGCGCTCATAAGACGATATTCTCACATTCTCTTGTTTTTTCAAGTAGAGTCGTTTCATAATAATAAAGAAAAAAAAATAGTTCTTGTCCGAACTCTTTGAAATTTTTATCGTTTATAAATCTAATGGTTTTGCAGCCTTTGTAAACATTTCGTGAACAAATATTGATATCTATTTATAAAAGAAACTTGGGGGCTCTGCCCCCTACGAGCTACGCTCGTCAACCCAACGTTCAGACACCGCAGACTCTAACAGAACGCTAATTTGATCGGCTTTAAAAAGATTTCGGAAGATTGAATTATAATTTGAATCTGACAATTATAATCTGACGTAATTTTCACCAAACTTTTCTTTCTCTTTTTAATATTCACGTAAAAATACTTATGTTAGAAATGAAATATTATGATCATCTTAAAATATCAAATAAATGTCTCGCGCAATTTTTAAATTTAAACTGTTTTGCAGTATTATTTTTTGTTCATTTTACGTAATAAGTGTAATGTGACGTAAATGTGACGTAAATTCTCCTATTTAAGACTTCTAACGCATGTTAATGAATTTATTATTTTACAATATTCTTTCTCTTTTAAAATTCACGTGTAAAATAAATTTTTAATTTAAAGCAAATATTATTGTTTGCGCTGTTTATACAGTTGGCAACAGTTTAAATTAATACAATTTTCTAAAATATGTAAAAAATATCTCTCGAAATGCTGAAAATTTGAATTTAAAATAGAAATAAAACCTCAAAAAATGAGTCAAATTAAAAACTAAATGCAGTCGTCACACCGGGAAATTCTTACGCATAAAATTATCTAAAAATTATTAAATTCCTACAGTTTTCGCTCTTATAAAACTTTTTTAATTGAACGATTTTGTCTAACTTTGGCATTAAATATCTCTTAAAATAATTCTTCGATTTGAAAACTGTCTGCATCAGCGTGTTTATCAAACATTTCTCTATAATACTACCGATTTTCATATTTTTATATGCAACATTTTTTTTTTAAATATTAACAAAGAAAGGCCATGTTTAAGCATTCAAATTGAATGCCGATCTGCCGGGAATATCTACGCAGATTTTCATTCGTCCATTTCCAAATCAAAACTTTTTTTTATATACAGAAGGATATGTTTTCTTCTCTTTTTTGGGGTGGGGGGGGGGGGGGCGTTGTGTCCTTTAACATAAAAAAATCTTATTGTCCGAACTCTCTGAAATTTTAATCGGTGATAAATATAAATGTATCCAAGGCCTCTTTAAAATTCTGTGAAAATATGCATATTTAGTAGCGAAAACATGAGCCGAAGCCGCTCCGAAATATGCCGCTTTTTATCGTTTTCATCGAAAATTTCTCAAGTTTTATTATTTTTCTACTTGTCTCAACGTTTCGAAAGTTTTGTAAGTGATGTGAATCTGGTCCGATCTGTCGTGATGCTTTAAAACAGGAGTTCGAAGTTTTTAAACCGACGTATCACTAAATAGAAGTTCATACTTCTACGTACCACCAGGTGACAAACTCAAAGTTAATATAAAAAAACCTGTGTAAAACGAATATGTCTAAAACGAAATATTTTTCCAATCTTTTATGTTTCAGTTTGAGCAGATTTTGCTATATTTAATTGCCTGATTACATTATTAAATTGGTACTTTGATCGACTGCTTTTATATTAAAATTCAAATAAAAGGTAGTATCATCATCAGATTTTAATAATATGTACATTATCAAAAAATGGTGCTTTGGTAGAAAAAAAGCTACAATACTTAATGACATATCGGCGTCAATTTTTTTTTGTTATATGAATACTATTTTTATATCAATTGTAAAATACACTTAAGAAAATTTAATAAGCGAGTAACCGGCATAAGAAATTCACATACCTTCTAAAAATAAACTGCTTATTAATGCAAGATCGAAGCTCGTTGAAATAAGTAATATACAATATACACACATACAATATAGTAATAGAAGAAAACTTTTTCCTTTTTTTCAGGGGGATGAAAGGTTAATTCAACATCTATCGAAGGATTTTTTTTCCCATTTATCTAAAAATACTAATCGAAATTACATTAAAATAAGAGAAAGCAAAACGCTGTCAAATCATTAATAACAGAGAGCAGACACCACTGAGCCGGTGAACTGTCAAATCAAAGACGAGGAGGGGTAGGGAGAGGATTGAGCTATTTTTTGATTTCACATGTCGTATTTTAGGTAGATTTCGTAAGAAATACTACCTATTGCAGTCGTTACCATGGTGCGACTTTTGAAAAATTCCTTCATAACTTTTCATTATAGGACCCCAGGAACCCAAAACCACCCCCACCTAAAAAGTTTATATATATATATATATATATATATATGTATGTATGTATGTATGTACTAAATTTTGTCCGCACGATAAAAGTCGTAATTATGCACAAATCATCTTCAAACTCGCCAACAACTTTGAGATGGCTAATATCTCGGCGGGGATTGAAAATAGGCGAAATCGGCCCAAGAGGGTGGAAATGGGGAGGGTTCAAAATTTTGAATACTGTCTTAACATGATTCTGATAAAACCAGCTCTTACACAACAATGGCAGGAAAAAAATAAAAGTTTTTCGTTATAGCAGTTGCCAACAATTAAAAAAAACAAATAATAAAATTCTCACCACAACAATTACTTTTCTTTTGCAAAATTTTCACGTGTAAAATTAAATAGTTTGACAAATTGAAAACAAATTGAATATTACGTCATAAGTTTCCTAGAGCAAGATTTCAGCATGAAAACTCAAAATAAATAGTTTGACGAATTAAAAAAATATGTATATTGCGTCATATTGGAAATATAATGGACCTCAGCAGGTGAATATGTAACGCCATGTAAGTTTGAAGAAACGTATTAAAACATGATAAAAACCCGACTATGGAAATATTAACATATTTTAACACTTTAAGGTTCTCTGAATTTTTTGTAGCCATTTTTTAAACCTATTCCATATATATGTGTGTGTGTATTCGTGTATATTACAATTTTCACAAAAAGTTTAGCTCCCTACAGCTCGCTCTTTGTGAAGAAACTGGGTTTTATCTCTAATCTTGATTTAAGTTTTGTTGGAGAATTTAGTACTTAACATCGAAATCTACCTCCGCCTGTAGGCCCGAGCCGGCAGGGATTTTTTTTATTTCATTTCACGTACCAGTATCGGACTTTCACGTACCAGTAAACAGAGCTTCACGCACCAGCACTGGTACGCGTACCATAGTTTGAGAACCCATGCTCTAAAAGATTGTGTCGAAATACGGTCGTTCAGTTATTTTTAGCGAAAAAAAAAAAAAAAAGATCGTCTCCGGGAGGCGCACAGTGACGTGTGGTCGCGGTATTTTTTGAGAGAGTTAAAATTCGTATTTTTGAAAACCGATTGAACCGCTGAAGACAAGAAGTTATCAGCCTTAAATGGTTAATTTTAGTGAATCGGTAGCTCTGAAATTGAACCCTGGGGAAGCTTGGTGAAAGGGAGAAAAAAAAAATGAACTGCGAAAACCACACTTTTTGATTTTTTTTTTCTTTCAAAGCGTTAACAAGCATGTTTTTTCGAACTGATTGAGACGTTTGAGATACAAAAGTATGACCTTTAAGAATATGTCGTCCGTTATTCCGTATTTTAAACTGTACGACCGATGGATGTTAGAAAAAAAATAGCAAATAAACAATTAAATTAAAAAAATCAAAATACCCAACTAATTAATTATTTCTCATCAGTGTGAAACTATTTTTATTTTCAATTTCTACTATTAGATCACACTCTCGCTATATATATATCTTGTTCAAATTTTCAATCGTTAATAAAATACTTATTATTCATCCAATCAAGCTCAAATAATTTTTTAAAACTTGTAGTGGGTGACACTTGATGTTAAACCAGTTTTTTTTAAATATTAATTCATTAATTAAATTAAATTAATTAATTTTCAATAATCGAGAGAGCTCTCTTCTTGATCAAGGCATTTTAAGCGCCATTCAAGACGAAAGAAGAATGGGGGAAAAATTATCTTATTGACCTTAGTACGAATTGACTTAAAGTATTTTTTTTATATTACTTGTTTATATTACTTACCTATCTTTTTTTTTTTTTTAAGTGAAAACTTCTTTAGGCGCGTTGAGCTTTTTTTGAGATGGGGAAAAACCACTGATTTCGAGACACTGTAACGTAACCGACATGCTAGCATTTTGACACATAGACACTAGCGCGCCAAGCGGTGAATGACAGGAACTTTTCCCTCTTCAGCTCAATCCGCAAAAGAAGTAGGAAGCTAAAACTCACTTTTTCTCCCCGCGTATTGCTAAAACAAATTATTATTTTGTTTTTCGTCAGTTAAAATGAATTATACCGTATTCGTGACCTACCTATTTCGTGTAACTAAAAACCGATAACGCTGTATTTTATCGTGTTGATGGTCTGGTCAATGACCAACAGTATTGGCGGGAATTTCGATTACGGAACATAAAATACGGGGCACAGATGTCAGATACGCACTTGGGTACCTAATTGACAGCAAAATGGCGTTACTTTATTTTACAAGGTAACCCGGCTACTGTTGCTTATTTATTAATAAATTGTTCATTTACTTTTATTTTATTTTTTTAAATTGTACAATTGTTTTGTTCTATAGTTATTAATGAAATTACCGTTTATTTATTGTTGTTTACTTTTTAAAACAATAGAAAATAATTTAAAAATATATATTGTAACTGGTATTGGAAAACGGGCTTTCGCCAAATTGACGTTAAAAAATCGCGCCAAACCTGGTTTGTATATCACATCTCTGCCAAATTCTCGGTTTCTTGATTTTTCAACTTTTATCCAAATTTTCCGGATTTTTTAAATTTTCCCTTTCATTGTATCCCAAACACTACCTTCATACCAAATTTCAAGATTCTAGGGGTACAGGATGTACCTCTGAGTTTTGATGATCGGTGAATCAGTGTCGAAAAGGCGAAAGTTTAAGTTCATATATCTTCTGAAATAAAAAAGATAGAAACGTGAAATTTCAGCATTTAGTTCCATTTCCACATTACTTTAAATTTACGAAGTTTCAAGTTTCTGGGAATCACCAACACAAAGATATTGGGGGTCAAAAGTACCCTGAGTTGCTTCCAGAAAAAGATGCTTACGGCTGTGCTTTCAAGACTTGGCAGGGGCACTGCCGTGTCCCCAGATGCTTTCATTAGTGCTGCTACACAATTCAACGCATAAAACATTTCCTGACGATTAAAAAAACACACACGTAATTGTTGAAGTTTTTACTTCTATTGGCACTCCGGGAGTGCCACTGTTTTTTTTTTAATTTACTTGTATTGATGACTTTTAAGTTGTGTTTAATTGTAAGTTCCTATCTATAAACACTGTTTTGATGAGGTTTATAGATGCCTATGATGGTTAGAGTTGCACTAAAGCTAGAGATCCTACATACACGACTTCCAGGTTGTATAATATTTTAACGGAGCTTCTGACTGTAAAATAGTAAATGAAACATCGTCTTCATTTTGAAAGACCTATCCAATGATATGCCACTCAATAGGGTGCTTAAAAATATTTTTTCATCTCTACCGCCATTTTGTATTTTACGGCCGCCATTTTGAATTTATAAAACCAAAACCTAGCCTGTAACCATCGGGCCGTTAAGACGAATTGATAGAGACCTCATTCTAGAGATCTGCACGAGCCGATTTTCATTCACGGCACTCGGACCGGGCGAAGCCCGGGCTCCACTCTGTTCGGGGCGGGCCCGGGCCATACATTTTCTGAAGGCTCGGGCCGGGCCGGGCCGGGCCTAACTTAATTTTTCTGTACAGAGCCGGGCCTGGTTTCATTCCTAGTCTTCACGGCCCAAAATTTTCAGTCCTAGTTTTGAGCCAGCCCGTATGAAAATCATTGTCTCAGCGTGGCCTGGTCCATTTAAAGGTCAGTTCAATTAAGCCTGGCCCAAAAGTTTTTGCAAAAAATGCATACATTTTTGAATCGCCATTATTCTACACTTAAACATTAAAATTATTATTTTTAAAGAATAATAGATTTCTACGCATATTAAAATATAACTAAATTAAAATACAGTAAAATGTGTGAAAAGGAACCTGCCTATGACGGATTTTAAACTGAAAAACGTGTTGGTCCATGCAAAATTAATATACTAATAAGTAAGAAAAGTATATATAATACATTTACACTTGCTAAGAAGGGAACTTGTCTATAACGCATTTTTTTTTTCTTTTCTATGCAATTCCATCTTAGAAGATTTTACTGTATAGCATTTTTCCGATTTTTAACACTTCTATACATGGAATATGGATTAACAATATTAATGATAACTGAAACAGTTACATACAAGAAAGGGAGATTCATTAAAAAAATAAATATCGCAGCCTGCTCCACTTCTATAAAAATAAAGATTATAAACATGAAAAAAAAGTTAAGATAAATATTTATGTTTTGTAGAAGTAGCCGGGCCGAAATTTTAACTTTTTTCCGGGCCGGGCCGGGCTCGGGCCAAACTTTTAATTTTTTATCGAGCCGGGCCGGGCCGGGCCAATATTATTTTTTCTACGGGCAGGGCCGATATTTTTCTCTATGAGTCGGGCCTGGAAATGTCGGCCCGTATAGACCTCTACCTCATTCATTAAAATCCATCCAGCCGTAGGAATGTTTCGAGGGTATAAAGAAATCCATATTCACAGATACGTGTGAAACACTTAACCCTTCTTTTCAGTCGGGTAAAAAACAAAAAAAAAAACATGGCATATGGTTTTCCCTTTCTTTAAGCGCGTCCCTTCCGTAATATTCAAAGGTCAAAGCAGGGGCGCCATTAGAGGGGGCTGGGGTTGCAATCCCCCCCCCCCCCCCCCAAGGAGTTTGACATCTCAGAAAATTTATCTGTCATCACAGGTCGGGCTAAAAAAAAATTCAAAAATTGCTCAAAAGCTAAAATAACTTGTCAGATTTTATAACAATAGAAACACATGCAATAAATAAATATTTTAGGCACATAAACAAATATTTATCAAAAATATTTTCTGAAGAATTTGCTATTCCAACATCCTCAAGGTGAGACATTTATCTTTATCATTAATGTGTATTTTGGCTAATTTTAAAAAGATATGTGAGAAAAAATCTCAGACGTATGTGCAAAATGATCGAATGGAACTCGCTCCCCTCAAGGGTAGAATTTCCGAGGTGCATTTTCCCCTTTAGCCTAAAATTTATAGGGGATATATATATATATATATTTAAAGAAACGGAGCTTCTTTAATTGAAGTTCTTAATTATTTGAATTTTTTATTTTGCATTATTAGTGCCGCATTATATTTACTGCAATTATTACAACGCTATCAATTTATTTGCTTTATTAAATCATATTATATACAGTTCTTAATAATCTCCTCACCCTGATAATAGAGTTCTGCGCGGATGGGATTGTACCCGACATAAGTCGGTAACACGAAACCAGACTCCAGCCTGACAAATTGCAACCCAAATCCAAAATATTAAAACTCGGACCGAAAGTGAAAGAAAATGAATCTGTATTTTATTATACTTATGGAAAATTTGTCTACAATTTTATCGCTTATGTACAAAAGTGAGCACATATGCACCCCATCATTAATATTCAGATATACAGTGCGTTCACGTATAACCTGACCGACCTTTATTTTCGCAACCGTTGGTCCTAGATGCATACTTCCAATTACAAAAGTGGTCAAAATTAGATGCAGAGTTAAGATAAAAAAAAGTTTGAGGCGAAAAAACAATTTAGCGAAGAATTACAGAATTTAAATTTTTTTACGGTCCCCCGGTCCTATAAGTTATATTTAATAAACTTTTCCTGTTACACGGACGTAACGCCAAAAAAGTTCCGTTATTCTACGATTAAAATTGACCGAGCAATAGCTGTTTATAGTTGGAGCATATTTTTTGCTACAAATTAGGGGTCATTCACAAATTTAGTAGAAATATAATTATCGTCAGATATATTAAAGAAATGGTTGAGAGTAAAATTAGCATTGCAATATAACTTTGAAATCTTTAATCATTCTGACATATTACTGTAAAATATACATCAATTTGTACTATATAAGAGGATAAAAATAACAGAAATTTTGTTAAATAAAAGAATGAAAAACAACAGCCTCAATTCTTTACAAAATATACATATTTTTAAATGCCGTTACATTACACTGTCTTTCAAATTTTGGGTTATGCCATGTTTTTTAGCTTTTGAAAATTGATTCTTATGTGTTTTTTAGCGTTAAATCCGAAAATGACCTTCATTTTAAACCATCACTTCAGGATTTTTTTCAAATCGCAAATTTCAAAGTTAAAAGCTCAGAGTTAAAATTGATCCCCCCTCCCCTCCCAATCTCATCGGACCCCTGAGATCTTTAGCTGTAAGAAACCCAGTATAAGCCAAAAATTAGATAAATTATTGAATTAAATAAAATTAAACTGAATAAAAAAGTCTTACATCTATTTTATAGTATCAGATTTTTCGCTATTTTTTAACCTTGAAATTTGCGATTTCCGAAATATCCTGACATGATGGTTAAAAGCGAAGGTAATTTTTTTATTCAGCATTAAAAAATACATAAAACGCAATTACAAAAGTTAAAAAACACAACCATCGCAGTTTTATGTTGTCTAATGTAAAACTCTTTCTTAAACTTGTTGACGGTAATCTATCCGATTTTTTCTTGTGTTATCCTCTAATATAAGTATGTATAATATGGTAAGCGTCGAAAATCATTAATGTTACATTGTCATCGGATTTAAGTCCGTACGTAAAATTTAACTTCGATCGGGCATTTGAAAGTGAGTTACAAATTTTAAACTGGAAAGATGATCGTTGCAAGTTAAATAAAACCTTATGAAAATAACATAATTTTTTAAAAAGAAATCTTAGCCCCAAATCCTTACAAAATAAAACATATGTTAAAATAAAATTATTTTAACTAATCTGAAACTTAAGTTAACTCAATCGTAATAGTTGTACGATTTCTTTCAAAGCGCAGATACCTTGAAATAAGTTTAAGTACTTTATATACGACCCCTGAAAGCATGGCTGAAATCATCTGTTTTGATATGCAGAAAAGTGCTGTAACTCATGAATTTCAAAGTTTCATAACTCGGTCAATTTTAATGTTAGACGAATGGGACTTTTTTTGTCTTACTTGTTAGTATCACAGTACATTTTTACTAAATATCACTTATAGGACCGGAGGACCGTATAAAAATTTAAATTTCGTAATTTTTTAATAAATGTTTTTATTGACCCAAATCGCTTTAAATATAGTTCTTTACCTTATTTAAACCATTGTTGTAACTGAAAGTATGCATCTAGGGCCAACGGTTTCGAAAATAAAGGTCGGTCCGTTTATACGTGGACACACTGTATATCTTTTTCATTTGAAAAATATTAAGTACTTCCTTTTGCTTCATCCCGAACTCGACCAAAAAGAGACAAAAGATAACCCTAAACTCTTAAAGTTAACTTTATACTCAGGTAAAAAAAAAAAAAAAAAAAAAAAAAAAAAAATAGCATAAACCTAAACTGACCCGCGGTTCGAGTTCGGGTAAAATCGGTTTACCCGACCCTACAGGACTTTAATTTTCAATCATCCCGAAACAGCCAAAAAAAATTTCATTGACCCGCAACTTAACCCGAAAGTTAATCCATCTGCTATATACAGGGTGCGCTGATGTAAATCAGCTTGATTTTAATCACTTTTTTTTTTTTTAATCATTGATTAAAATCACAAATTTACATTAAAAAAAATTATTAATAATGTTTAACTAATGTTTAAACTCTAAATCAAAAATCTTAAAAAGAGTACATGTTATTTAAACAAAACAAACAAAAATAAAGGTGTATGTTCGCAGTACCCTCTAAGAATATTCTTTCATTTTCAATCGCAATCCTCTGCAGCTTACTTTTCTTTGTGTATACTCACTGGATAGTTATGGGAATTTATTGAGTGGTGTGGTATCCCAGATTAAATACATAACAAAGAAGACTTTATATTCCTTTTTAGGACCACTGATCTGCAGGAGTTAGTTACAGATCTGTTTTTAAGCACACTTGAAGCAAAGAACTTGAATCAACTATTAAAAGCTCTTTGCTTGAAGTTACTTTTGCACAATTAACAGTAGATAGCAATAATTGGTAATTGTACAGGGCAAATTGAAAAAATTGACATAAAGATGGCAAGCAGGAAAAACGACCCCATTTACTCTGTTTTACAGAAATTGAGACAGTTTCAGGTAAAGCAGGAAAATTAGTTTTTCTCTACAAAGCATTAAATTTGCCTAAGCTAAAAATTTCATAATTACATTTTTCGATTTAAAGTAAATAAATAATATGTTACCTTGATACTTCGCCCATTTTTTTCTCTGAAAATGTCAGTATAAGGAATGTTTATTATAAAGGCGATTAATAGAGCTTAGATTTATAATATGGCCATTGGCCAACTATAAAATTTATATTTTTATTAACCATTTGGAAAAATGATTATTGTCCTCGTCAGGGTAGGAAATCAAAAGCATATCTGATGGATTTTATTGGTTTAATCATAGTTTTATTCGTTTTCTGATTGGTCTATACAGTAATCTGTATTTCCCTTTACTTTCAACAGAGATGGACAACAGAGTGTTGCCACTATGACAAAAAAGTAATAAAAACTACAAAAAAATTAATAACTCAGAAACAAATTTAGATACAGCTTTCAAACAAATTGCATTTAAAAGTACATTTTTTTCTCTACACGACGATGTAAAAAGTAATATTGTGGGATGTTTAAAAGTTTCAGAATGAAATTTCATTTAAAATGTGTCATCAGATTTCTTGAAAATCTGACGACGAAAAACCTTTTCCCGAACAGCCAATGAAATGCTTGGATAATACGCAAGTTTCAGGTAGATAATAACTAATGAAAATGAAAGAAAATGAATAACAATTTCTGTACGAGTTAATTTTAATTTGTAAGATTTTCACGTGCAAAAGAAAAATGGAATAAGCCAATTAAAAATAACAAAAAAGATAAATAGGACAAGAATGAATACATATAAATATTTCACACCAAATACGAGTCGCAGGCGATTTCTGTCGCTTGGAGTTTTTACGTGTAATAACACTATTAATGTTTAATTCATGGCGTACGTAATGTATGATCAACTCCGTGCGATTTTTTTTATGTCTTAAATTTTAGTCTTTGAAAAAATCATTTTCCAGATAGTCGTTGTAATTTGTTAAATTGCTTTTTTTTTTTTTTTTTTTTTTTATGCAATGTAGACACATGTGAAAAATTTAATTAGAATAATGTCTAAAAAATCACATAATAAAGAGAGGTAAACAAAAACTGAAGAGTAGCGTAGCTTTTCTCTTTTTCTCAGTATTTCAAATCCTTAACTTTTAAAATTTATTTGTTACAGGTTTCTTTTTAAAAATACACTTTTCATAACAAAAAGTTTTCCCGCTTTTTTAAGTATCTGACATCCATCTGTAACATTTTCGTGAAACTGGAATCCCCTTCTTTGTGTATCAAAGGTTTTTTAAATTTCTTTTCTTAAATTGAAATGATTAAATGTATAAATAATTTCATTTTCATACAATCTGCTGAAATACATTCATACATCCATCGCAACATCAACCTCTCCATTTGAATGTTGCACACGCACAAAAGTGAAAAAACTTCGTTATATAGAATATATTTTTAGTAATAGGGAGATTAATTTACATGTTAATGGTGTTCAAAGTCAAGGTTCAGCAGAAAATTTCGTTAAGTAGAAAACTTCGTTAAAGGGAAGCTCGACTGCACACATTTTTATTGGTATACATCCCAAGATTTATAGTTAAAAAAAAGTTACAGCTATTCATTTATTTTGACCCTTCTTAATTAATTTTTAATTAACCATTAAGATTGAAGATGAACATCCCAATCTTTTAAGGGGATTTACAATACAATTACAATATTCAAAGGGAAACTTAAATTTTATCTTTGATAGGTCGACACTGCTGGAGTTTCGAAAGAGTGTAAAATTAACAGATGCTACAGTACAAGAAAAAAAACCCTCACAAAAATCTGGCTAAACATCGGAAAGATAAACTGCCAGAATCGAAACTGATGCCTCTTAAAAAAAGAAAGTATTTTACCCAGGCTATTGAAGAAAATACATTTGCTTTGAAAAACTGAGCATTGTCTTACATTAAATATCCCGCGAGTCGAAATCATTATTTACGAAATTGAAGAATTGATCTCTAGGGCGGTTAAATAAATTTGAAAATACTATAAGCTTGAGTATCATTGTACGAAATATTTATGAAAGCCGGATGTGTGCTTAAAACTTATAGTGCTTACGAACTTATATTCGTATGCACATGCTTTATAATCGTCAATCTAGATAATATCATGGAAATACGGGTAGTGAATATAAAAAACATGAAAACATTTAAAATGCTTCATGACATTACTACATAGGTGTGATAAAAATATACAAATGTTTTTAAAAATTAAAAATACTAGATGTTAAAATGATAAAAAAGCTACTCCAAGCGCTTTCGGCTAACCTTAAGCCTTTGCCAAGGAGAAGAGAATTGACTGAGAAAACGCTCGACGCTCGATGTTCACTGCTACACATAGACCGGAAAGCTCAATCCTCCGGGAGACCAAACTCACAGGAGTGTTTGGTCTCCTGGAGGATTGAGCTTTCTCTACCTTCACCCTCCTTCAGTTTAATGGGTAAGACCACCTGCAGACACCCTGAAGAGTGCTTCCGGTCAATGTGTAGCAGTACACATCGAGCGTTTTCTCACTCAACTCTCTTCTCCTTGACAAAGGCTTAATTAAGGTCAGTCGAAAGCGCTTGGAGTAGCTTTTTTATCATTTTAACATCTAGTGTTTTAAATTTTTTTAAACATTTGTATATATTTTATCACACCTATGTAGTAATGTGTTTTAATGAAGCATTTTAAATGTTTTTATGTAATAAACAAAGGTGAATCTGGCGCTCAAGATTGGATTATTTTATTAAGTCATTTTATTAACGGGTAGTGAAGATAAACAAATCTACCTTCTTACACAGATACTTTACGGGTTTTCATTATAAAGCTTTAACTATTAATTTCGAACTGTTAAACAAGGTTACAATTTTCATTTTAAATCAACTAATTGTGAATTTGAATTATTATTAATGCAACCAACAGACAAAATACTTGGAGTTTTCATTTGAAATTGCATAGCAAATGAGTAAACTTTAAAGAAAATTTCATAACGTTATCTTAATATTTGATAGTATTACCGTTTTCCTATTTCAGAAAGAAAATATATTTAATTTTAAATATGTCAGGCATTATACAAAAATCAGCGGAGTGCGATTTTTTAGATTATTCTAAAAATATATTAAAATATGAATTCAAAAGAAGGTATATTTAATTTCAAGAAATATGGAAATCAGTATAATCTTACTTCACATCTGATGTTGAAAATGTTGATCGGAATTCATTACTGGATTTAATAAAATTTCAGTGCATTTCCATATTAGAGCGAAACTATATGGACATGAGGGTTCCAAATTTCTGTAATTATTCAACAATCAACCTATTTTTTAATGTATAATGGTCAATTAGGCATATTTTAAGGCATATGTTCAGTAGCGCACTTTTATACGACCTCTTTGCGTAGCTGCCAATCTTTTGTTATTTTTAAGTCAAATAAACATAATTTCAACCATAAAATGTTTTTAATTAATTAAATCAATTAAATAGTGGATAGATAAAAACGCATTTTATTAAATAAATTTTCTGGTTCAGAATTTGACTTTATTATTATTTTTTACTTTAAGAAAACATAGAGTAGGCAGTTGTGTCTTTTCTAGGTCAAGATTAACAAACCAGCGTGTATAACCAATTTTTAAAAGATATACAATTTAAAAAATTCAATAAATTTTATAAATTTCGTTGATAAAAAGCAATTTTTAGTTTTATTTCCAAAAATAAAATAAAATATACTGTTTAATAATAACTTTGGAACTTTGCGGGGATATTTCTTTAACATGGCTGTGTTTTGTAAAAACAAATTTTATTCTGCGCAATGGTAATAATATTATCTACTTTTTATGTGGCCCGCGGATTGTATATAATGCTTAATTTAGACCGCAGTAGTAAATGAGTTTGACATGCCTGTTCCACACCAATTGTATCACATAAATCACAATTTTAGAACGCTTTTTGCTTGTAGAATTTAGAACTCTTTTTCTTGAAAGAAAACTGTTATGGACGAGCATTTACGTTTCTAAAGAAAGAGCCATGCCAAATTTCAAGTTTCTTGCCCCACTAGTTCTAAACAAATTATAATTCAAAACTTTTTTTCTCATTTCAATTTTTTAAATTTCGAATTTTTCAGAAACCGTTTTTTTTTTTTTTTCAAGCATTTACATCTTAAATTAACCACCATGCCATCTTCCAACTATATCACATACATTGCAATTTTAGAATTTCGTTTGCTGCTACACCTTTTAAATTTTGAATTACAAAAAACTGTTCTGGGCGAGCATTTATGTCTATAAAGTAACAGTCATGCCAAATTTTAAGTTTCTAGACCTAAAAGTTCCAAATAAATCGTACTTTAGAAAGTTTTTAGAAAACATTTCTAACTCATTTCACTTTTGAATTTCGAACTTTTTAGAAACCATTCATAGAAAATATTTACGTCTTAAAAGTAACCATTACATCAATTTTCAAATTTCTAGCCGCAGTAATTTTACAGAAATCTCCATTTTAGAAAGTTTTTGTGTCCTGCCTCCCTTTTGGGTTTCAAGAGCCGACATAGAATATAGCCCATTTTGGTATATAAATAATAACCTATGGCCACAAAAATAGCCTGTGCAGGTTACCGACATAAAATATAGCCTATGTTGGAGCAGGGATGATCATCAGCATTTGCCACCATTATGTTTTAAATCGGTTTGGTAGTTCCAAAAATTACCCCTACAAACAAACACAAAAACGTTACCTTTTTAGATTCACCACAGACAAATTCAGGTTTATCTGTTGGGTGTTTGGGGAGCTAATGGAGGTGTCGATATCTAATAAACACTTGCTCTAATAACCAGATGCTTTTTATAACATTCCAAGTTTTCTCGTGCCTTTTCATTTGCGACACATCAACTTTGGCTAAATTTTGTGTTTACCATGACTTGTAAAAGGTGACTACTGACGTTTTTTCGCGATTTAAAGTTAGCGGAATAGTTTTAAAAATCTTTCACATGAAAATCGTCAAGAAAGTATTGCTCCACTACCCAATGCTTCCTGCAGTATGTGGTTGTACAAGACACGTTAAAGTTGCATATTTTATCTTATTTGGAGACTAAATAACTAAAAACAGTTTAAAAAATGAAAATTGCTTCGGTAGATCTGTGTGGGAATTGAAAAGTTAATAAAAAGAACTTTTAGTTTCGCTGGTGGGGAGTGTTCTCGTTTGACTCGGGGTACCCGCCTAATATCTGGTGCTTTATCAAATGCATGATAGGAAGAATATTTAAAATAAAAATAAAAATTTGTTATTTGAGACTCTCTTAGTTCGAATGCCACTTCATTGAAACAAATCACCTGAATTGTACAATTCAGTGACTGTTTATTTTGTGTGAATTAACTTTCTAGCAATCGCCAAAATACATTAAATCGCATTTGTCAATATAAAAGTACATTTAGTCGCTAATATAGTTCTCCATTACAAGTGACATTCCGACTTTTTGCATCTATATTCAATAAAGAGAAAGAAACACTCATTATTCAACACAATTTAAAGATCTCCTTAATAAGAGAAATATAGGAAAGTAATAAATTATTTTTATTGTTATTGGCATTTAAAATTTCTGCAATAGACACACGGATGGCATTGAAGCGGCATTCTTAAGCCTCATCACCACGTCAAGGTGGAGTCTCGTCGATGAGGCCCCCCCTCCCCCCTACAGCAGAGATGGACAATTGATTCTTTGAAACATTGTTAATATCTGATTGCTTCTTAACCACTTAACTGTCATATTTTTTTGACACCATAAACTAAAAACTGGGAGCCAACACCACTTTTTAAGTACAAAAATATTTTCCTTAAATAATCAACAAAAGTCTGCCATTTAATGAACCGAAGATTTCAGGTAAAATTAGTGGTGTGGAAAAGCTTTTAGTAACGAAGTAATCTAACTTTTCTTGCCCGAACTCTGTTCGAGCAAAATATTTAAGTGGTTAACAAAAAGGTCACTTCAAATTCAGGACAAATATTTTACAATATAACAACTATCCTTAAAATGTATCAAACACTGTTGTACAATTTAATGTTCCATTGATATAAAATACTCTCTGAACTTTACTAATATAGCCTAATCGTCTTTTTGCTTTTGTTCGTTAAACTATTTTTTATTTCTGCCACTAAAAAACGACTTTTTTTGTCAATGGCTGCTATGCAAATTCAAAAGTGCAATTAATTTAATAAAATTTAACTTCAGAGGACTGCCCGTACATAACAGTCAGTTTCGATCTCTGAGGCTAATGCAGTGTTGCCAGATTGTGGACTTTTTTGTTCCCAGATTGTACATTTTCACCGCTTTTCTGAAATAGAAATATTCGGCCTATTTAAAAATAGACTAAAAATTCTAAAAATAATGCGAGTTGTACTATTTTTGAAAAAGTGGTGACAGTCAAATAATCTGAATTAAAAAAGTCTCCAATCTGGCAACACTGGGCTAATGCCAAACGAACGTCTTTTTTCATGTTTTTTTTTTCTCTTTTACGCACATCCTTACACCTTCGCTACCATGTGTAGAGATGTGTGTAAAAGAGAAAAAAGCGTGCAAAAAGACGTTCGTCTGACATTAGCCTTAATCTTAACTAACTGTTAATTAGAGCTGAAACCGAAGTTGATCCTTAAAAACTCGTTTGAAATAATAAAAAGAAAGAAAATGTTGATGAATTGTCCAGCTCTGCTTTTTATACGCGCGCGGCGCTAAATATAGCTTTTTCATTTCCCCAATAAAACCCCAATTACTTTAATTTGTAAATAATGATTAAGAGAATCGATTTCTCACAAATACAAGTGAACTATGGGAAATCGACTTACCCCCCACCCCTTAAAAAAAAACTGCACTCGAGGAATGCCAAAAAGGAAGGAAGACAGATACTTTTAAAGCCCGATGACAGTGGGCTGTGATGGTAAAAATGCAGAAAGAGCCAGTGATGCAATAACCAGAGAGATGGTATAAAGCCCGATGGCAATGGGCTATGGTGGTGAAAATGCTGAAAGAGCCAGTGATGCCAGAAGAAAAGATCAATGTTGTTAAGCCCGATGGCAATGGGCTATAAGATGTTAACAGAGAATGGGAGAACCAGAGATAACGACCGGAAGATTGCGCTGTGCCTCGGAAACCTACACCTATCACATTCGTTCCTAACGTGGATTAAAGAGGAATGGGGAGCTTTATGTTATCGGATGCCTACCATAAGGAAATCGGAAATATTTATCTGAAGTTTTAGACTACCTAACCACTGCTGTTTTTTTATTTAGTTTAGTGTTTAACATTTTTTTGGTTTTTTATGTGTATTTTTGGTTTTTTTATTTGTGGTTTGTTTTGTTTTTATGTGTTTTGTTTTTATTTTTATGGAGTTTTTTATTTGTTTTCACTTTATTTTTATGTGTATTTTTGCTTTTTTTATTTGTGTTTTGTTTTTATTTTTATGGGATTTTTTATTTGTTTTCATTTTATTTTTATGTTTTTTATTTGTTTTGTTTCTCTATATTTTAATTAATAAGTGTTGTTTTTAATATTTGAGCATTATTAGTTTGTTCTATTTTTATGGATGGTAAATTTAGATTTAAACAGGCCAAATAAGAAATGTTGTATTTTAAAAACTACATACGTATAAAATATATAATTTACAGAAGTAGAAATTGCCGAATAAAATCATTTATGTTTGTAATATTTTATACACTGGATAGAAAATTTTAATATATACATAATGAAATGCCGCAGTAAATAATGAAATACATAAATAATACATCAATATAATAATAAAAATACATAATACATAAATATAATATTAAACAAATAAATATCAGATGTATAAAATAGCATGTGCTACGAAGGTGACTTTAAATGTAAGAAAAGTATTTTTACAAAAATACACTCAGATCCACCAACAGCATTTATATAAAACAATATTTGTATCATTAAATTTAAATAAAAAAGTATTAACTTGTCCTTTTCTTTGCAAATGATCAAATAAACATGCCTATAAGATAACGGTACTTTTCGATTATAGAGACACCAATTGACACCAAATGCAAATGCTGGTACAAATCTAACTAGTTATTGAGAAAGATAAGCCTATGGACGTATAAAATTGAAAAAAATAAAAAAAGAATTAGAGTTTTATTCAATGCAAAATCTGTACAAAAATTAAAAATAAATAAATAAAATATTTGAAATTCTCGAAAGAAAAATAAGGTTATAACATACTAAGTCGTACAGAGAAATAGGTACTTTCTTTTTTGTAGAGACCTTGGCGAGATAAAGAAAATGATTTTGGCGTCAGAAATCGGGCAATCTATTAACTGTTTCACATGCACAGTAATTTTTCAAAATTGAGATAATTTATTTAATATGTATACTCAGAAACAGTATATCTAATAAAAAAAAATAAGAAGAAACTTGTTTGATATATAGAAAATCAGGAACAAGTTATTTAAAACACACCTAAACAAACATAATACTCCATCATTTACTGTTTTTTTTTTCATAGCTTTTAAGTTATTTGGCAACACATCGAACCTTCTTATGCCCAAAATGCGCTAATACTATTTAAAAATCGTCAAGGCCCTCATAAAAAAGAAATACCGAGAAATAAGTTGATTACCACGCTTGACTATGTGCAAAAAATTTTCGCTTTACAAAATTTGGTAGAAGGTGAAAAATTACATCCCTATCACCGAAAAGTATCAACTTGGCTTTAATGAAACGAAAGTAATAATACGAGTGAATCACAAAGAAAAGTTATTATTCTATTACTTAAAAAAAATAAAAGAAGTTTAGAAGTCATTACTTTTGAATATATTTTAAACGAACAGCTTAATGGTTTTTAGAAAAACAATCTCACTATCTAAACTAACCAAGGACTAATTTAAACTATTACATTTGCATAATTGCATTAAAATATTTAAAAATAAGATTCAGTTTTCAGTAAGATGTAATGGTCTAAAATGCTGATCAGATAAAAGTTAACTGTTTGTGGACTGGTGCATATATCTTTTTCAAAAATTGTAAATATGAATAAAATATGATAATTTGAATACTTAATGCAAAAATGTCGCCGAATTAAACTATTAAAAATATATTGCTAGATACATTAAATTAAAAAAAAATTCCAGAAACGCGATTTCTTAAATTTTACTTTACATTTAATCGTCAGCTTCGTAACCGCAGCAGCAGAAAGTCAAAGCTCTCTGCCACCATTTTACCTTCTTTGATGGCATGGGGGGAGGAGGCAGATCTTCTTCCCAGGTTGCTTCTGGAACTGGAACGAGCCCCATGCCATCGTAAGCACTCCACGACACAGCTTTCCCTAAATAGAATTTTTCATTAGGGCACCAATCGTCAAGACTTACCCCCATACTTACTTCATCCCAATGACGGCGGGAGAAGAAGGAGCCGAAAGAGAGTGCCACTTCCATCTTCAGATACACTTCAACAATCTGTAAGGCAAGAGAGAAATTGAATTGAAATGATAGTCGAATTTGATGGTTTTTCATTATTGTATTTGGGGCGTGATCACACAAATATTGCTCTATAGAACATTATGACGTAACGAGCAGTGCGACCCTATCAAAAATTGCATGACACTTTTAACTGTTTAACCGTAAACTTTTCAATTTTAAATCATACGAGTCGAAAACCGAATTCGATGAATGAAAATGTTTAAAAGAAATCACTGACGAGCGCCTTGGCATTTTTAAAAAAAAGTTTACAACAATTTGGGTTTCAGAAAGTAAGACAAATAATGTAAACAGCTATGAGAACAAGCCTAATGAACTTTTATGCTTATTTTCATATGTTATCATTAATGATGTTGTTTTTTTCATGTACAATTTATTTCTGCTAGCATGTAAAAGTGGACAAATGGCTTGTTTATATGAAGGAAATAGTATAAATATTGAAAAAATTGCTTGTGTATACAAGACCTTGAATAAGGTTGCCAGCAAATAGGCATGAAAATTTCCTTTTCTCTCCTCGCCCATTATCTCTAGCTCGCCAAGGCCCGTATAACTGGAAAAGTATCGAACGACTTTCTGCATGCACTAACAAGCATGAAAAAGCAAAAATCATATTCTTTCAGAAACCAAACTTACCGAGTCATGATAATAAAATTGCGTTTTTTCGCCTTTAAGGGAAAAAAAACTGAAAACCCATAACATTAAAGGCATCATAACTCTAAGTTTTGATAGTACAAAAATGAAATTTTTAGGATTTTACTGGCTAGAGATAGGAGAAAGTTTTTTCTAAATATAACTTATGGGATCCAAGGTTCGTGTAAAAATTAAAAAAATGTAATAAAAAGTAAAAAACCTTTTCAACACTTTCCAACATAGTGGAAAAGAGTTGATGAATTTCGGTTTATCTGCCCGTGCTCAAACTCAAGTAAATAGAGAGATATTACCATTTAATTGATATATGCCATTGAAGTGTACCCTAGCATGTTCGATATTGAAAATGAAGTGTTTAGGATTTATAGTTCCTTTACAGGGATGCTCAAAAGAATACTGTTATAGTGCGGTCTACAGAGCTGTGCAAGGTGAGGTCACGAACAGGTTTTTGCTGCTGCTGTAGGACAGCTATTACTATCTGTGTGCCCTACAACTTTTTTCATTGTTCTCCGGTAAAAGTCACGTGATGTAAACTGCTCTATAGGGAAAATCATTTGCGGTGTATTTAATGATGTTACACCCTTTCAAACATATTTAAATTAATATATATCACTTAAGTGCTATACCAGAGGGTCACTAAACAGTATTGTGTGCATATCACAAATAGTTCATGTACAGGGTCACACAAAAACTTCCGTTACAACACTATGAGCATTCATTTCTGGAAGTGCATTTTTAGTTGTGGTATGCGTCTTGGAATTTATCTAATTTTTCCAATATTACTTGGTGTGTATGAATTCCACATATCGTATACAGGGCTGCACAGAAGAATTCGAATACATTTCCGCATACAGATGGAAATGGGTTAAGGAGAGTCTTTAACTATGTTATGCGTTTCAATTTTAGCTTACTAGAACAATTAGTATATATACAAATCTATAATCCTATACAGGGCTGCATAAAGAGTTCAATTATGTTTTCGATTATAGAGGTTAATTGCTATAAATGTGTTTTTTAAATGTGTAATGCGTTTTATTGTTAATTTAGACATCATCTTTCGGTACAAATGTCATATTCGCCCCATATTGGCGCGATTTTTTTCGGTTGCCAATTTGGCGAAAACATCAACAGCATAAACAACATAATCCGAGTTACCACATCAAGCAAAATAACGACACTTTGGCGCAAGTTAAATACCTGTTGCCTATATGATATTGGCGACAAAAAAAAAAAATCGCGCCAATATGGGGCGAATATGACATCTGTACCCATCTTTCACCTTATAAGGAAAGGGCAACTGACGTCACTGTTGGTCGAATAACTGTGGATCAGCAAGAAAAACCTGTCCATTCTTTATGACTCCTACCTGTACACATGAGCTAGGACAATTTGATGGGTCTACGTTTAACAGGTCTCTAATGTGATTGGCTTACGTCGCAAAGACTATTCCTGCAAGGATCGTTACGACAAAAATGTTGTTGGTAGATTGGTTGACGGAAGTGTTTGTTTGTAAACATGCCCTTTCCTTATAGACCGGGATGCGGCAGCACGGACAATCCCCTCATCGAGTTCACAGCTGAAATTCCATAATTAGTTAAAAATCGACTCGCATATTAAAACGCAATCGGTCTGCCTAGTCCTATCTTGATGGAAAACACCTAAAAACCCGATTTTAGCGGTTGACTCGTAGTTTTACCATTGTATTTTCCTGCACCCAGCCTTCCATGTTTTTATACCTTTGGATGCAGAAAAGCACAGTGATAAACGTACGAGTCAACCACTCAAATCGGGTTTTCAGGTGCTTTCCACTAAGATAGGACTTGACAGACCCGTTGCATTTTAATAGGCTAATCGAGTTCTGTCTAATCCTAGAAGTTCAGCAGTCACCTCGATGAAGTGACGGTCTGTGCAGCCGCGTCCCGGTCTATTAGACATCCTCTTTCACCTTATTAACATGTTGAGTGCCACGGTGACTGACACCGAAGCTGAAAAATTTGCAATGTTTTAAGTAATTTTTAAGAAAGTATAATCCTATAATAAATAAAAAGGAAGTAAAATTTAAATAAATTTTCAGTAATTACTTAAAGCAATATATATATGTTACATTATTAGATCTAATTCCGCGATTTCCTTATCTTATTCTAAATTACTACTTTATATTCACTAAATCCTTATCCTTAATTAATCTCTATCGTTAACTCTGTTTAATTCCCTTTAATTTGGTGTCTCACTTGTCTTAATCGCTTAAATATTACGCTTTTAGTATTCTTAAATTAAATGTTCCATTCCCGCGCTTTTTTCTTTCTAGAATATTCTTTTAGCTTCCATTTTTACTTTCCCGCGCATTTCTGATGTTATCCTTTTTTCCTCCAAATTCATCCGCTAGCTCTGTTCGCACTCTTTATATGACGTGACATTCTTAATTATTCATTGGTTGAGAGCGCGGCCTACGTCATATATGTATCCTTACACGTGAGGAACAAAAAGTTGATACTCGCTGAGTTTCAGCAGAATTTGTCGTATTTCCATTTTGATAACTTCCGCTGGTCGCCGTCTAGTATTTTCTGTTATCTATAATTGCTTACCCATGCTTAAATACTACGTAGCGATGGATTGATTTAAATTTGAATCGGTGGAAACTGCAACGCCGAAAGTTCTTTCAATAAAAGCCTCAGTTTAAATTATGCATTGTCTCGATTATTCCGGAGAAACCTACACTGGATTGTTATTCGAATCGAAATGTGTTATCTGGCCTTCCACTCGATGACTGCGACTACCTTCTAATATCCAGATTGATTATTCATCTACTATGACATCGAAGTTAATCCACACTTTCGAATCACCATATAACGTAAAATCGTTATAAATATTTTTAGTTTTATATCATATTTTAGACCGTCAGTCATCGGTGAATGACGCGTTCTAAACAGAAAGTGCAGTGTCAGTCATCAGTGACTGACGTGGCGCTTAACGTGTTAAACTTTGAAATTTCGTTAGTCTTCTGAATGTGTTGGAAAGTGTTCATAACGTGCTTGACGAAGGATTTTTCTATAACAACATGTATAATAATCACTTATAAACAGATTAAGTTAAATAATGCTATAAAAAGTGATAAAATATCGTTATTAAGATATAAAAATTATTATTATTATTATTTAAAAAAAATACTATTTTTCTATCATGAATGATTTTAAAAAGGTCGCCGTTTGTGCGATGAAACGTTCGTCAGTCTTAATAAAGATATTTTATCACTTTTTATAGCATTATTTAACTTAATCTGAAGGATTTTTCGTTCTTGATTTTGACGTAAATGGCTTTTCATAGGACGAAAAGCAACATAGGAAGTATTTTTGCAGCAGGAAATACACCGTACAAAAGATAAATATTTTTTAATCTAAGAGAATATAATATAATCACGAACGAAAATATATACAATAAAAATAACTTCTTCTGAGTTATCCGCGACACCGAAGACCTTTCTTTATCTTTAGAAACCGCAAAAATCCGCGTGGTTTCCAGATTCAAAGAAGCATTTAATAAAAGGGAAGTGTCTTTCGCTGCCTCTGATTTTCGGAAACGTTTCTGAACAGTGTTTAGGGTGTATTAGGGAATTTTCTTATCTCGGAATATAGGTTTTTCGGATACAATCCATCCTTACGGGAACAGTTTCATGTTCAACAAACCTGTTTTACAGATAAATAGGATACATTAACGGTATTAGCGTTAATATTAAAATTAATATTATTCTTTTACTCTTGGATGTTACAAATTCTGAAATGTGAGAAGGGTAATAATTAAATACCAACTTATTTCGTTAAAATTAAAGAACAATTTATTTACAGATTAATGACACGAAACAAAACATTATTTGCAATTGAGCCTTTCAGGGCATAAATGGATACAATTTGGATAAAACGTAAAAAGTGGATTTGCCATGAATGGATAAGTGTCATGAAAAAGGGTAAGCCTCAGTTTACATTATTGTACTCACGCCTATTTAATGGGATTCAAAATCCTATCATTGTAACATTATTAAAATGCACTTGAAATGATTTTTCGCATTGGCCGTCATGTAACGGAAACTTTTAACTGTCCCTGTCACTACTATACATCCGATTTTCATAAAATTTGAAATGACTCGAGACAATTTTGCAACAATTATCTATTTAAAATTTCAGACCATTCGGCTGTGTAGTTTTTGGTCTGTTATAGGCGGGCGGACGGACAGACAGACGGACCGAAAGACGACTGTAGGTGCTACGTATTTATGAAATTACGAACGTACCTAAAAACATTTTTCGGGATCGTGGGCAACTCAGAAGAGGTTATTCTATATTTTCGTTCTCAGTTCTGTTAATTTTAATTTTTTTTTTTTCGTAGATTAAAAAACATTTGTCTTATTTTTGCAGTGTATATCTCTAAAACTTACACGTTTAGGGATTAGCTTAAGATAGCGCAGGAAATAAAAATATATATATGTATTTAGACTATCTTTTTAAGATTTCTAAATTAATTTCCGAACGTAGAATCGTAAATTAACTAATATTAAACAATTAATTTATTAAAATGTATAGATATATTTAAATATTATACACTTCACTTTTTGTTTATTTTCTCCTTTTTAGCCTTTAAGGGGTCAGGTAACCTTTGATGCGTCCAAAAATCGATTTTTTTTTTTTTTAAATAGCTTATAATTAAATATGATTCTATCTTTAGGAACATTTAAAAGCAAACCCCATACAAAAATTCGCATTAGAAAAGAAGTTATGTCAAAACACTTTGAGCTTTTGCTATTTGATCAACGGGTGATTCAATCTTTAAAGCCAATTTTCTCAAAACACCGATTTTGATCATTGCGCGCACGATTTCTGAAAAACGGTTACTTAGAATTTCACGAAATTTTTGGTGGATGTATTAAACGTACAGAAGCACAAAATGACCTATCATTATGTTCCTTAAGTAAGAAGTTTGGAATTCACGACTACTTTTGTATAAAAAAAAACTCAATATTTTTAATTACTTAAAAAACAAAAAAAATCTCGCCATCTACAAGTTTTATGTTTTCATTGCAGGTCATTTTGAAAATACTTTATATCTGTACTCATTAAAAAAAAAAACTTGGCTTGTTTCAGCCATTCAAATGGGGAAAATCATGCGCGCAATGCATGCAAGAATAATTCTTTTGTAAAAATTGTGTTATCTTTAAAAAAAAAAAAAAAAAAAAAAAAACCTATTTATGTGTATACATTTTCTAACAACTTTAATTGATAAAATAAATCGTTCCTAACACGTGCTTTCAATTTTATAATTAAAAGTTAATTAGTTAAAGAATGACTGCAATTTTTACAGAGGTCATTTTTCCATGTACTTTATTGGTTCAAAAGGTACCTGACCCCTTAAAATGCTTCACAGCCATTTGTCCCATTTTGGCTAGCCTTTATGGGCGTGTCATTAAATCCATTGTTGTTTTAACTTGTATATAGTTGTCAAAGATTATTAAGCAAATAAAATCACAAGACGAAACGCACTATTTCACCTTGATTCAAACATAAAATATGTAACATGAACTTTTGAAAAGTCCAATGTTTTACTTAAAAGGCGATTAAAATAATAAAAGAGATGTTACAAGTTAAAAATATACATTTTATTTAAAAAATTCTTAGTACTTTCATTCTTTCCCAAGCCCTTCATCAGAGAGTATTATAATAACTAATCGCTGTTTATTTATACAAACACGTCACTTCATTTCGAAAATGAGAGAACCATTAAATTAAACTAGAACGAGAGAACTATTAAAGATGGAAGTAGTAAAATAAATGGAACTGCGGTTAATAATAATATATATTTTCTCTAATTAAGCTCAATCCAAGAAACTGCTACTTCTACTTTCAACTCTAATAATTATTGGCTCTCTCATTTTCAAAATGAAATGATGTATTTGTATAAATAAACAGCAATTAGTTATTATAATATTCTCTGATGAAGGGCTGGGGAAACCCCGAAAGTACTAAGAAGTTTTTAAATAAAATGTATATTTTTAACTTGTAACATCTCTTTCATTATTTTAGTCGCCTTTTAAGTAAAACAGCGAACTTTTCAAAAGTTCATATTACATATTTTATGAGTATTAAGCAATTAATAACCCATGGAGAGTTAGCGAAAAATGCCTTAAAACACTTTTACACTAGCGTCTAAATCGCGCCCCTCACAACGGCTCTTATCACAAATGCACCCTAGAAATTCCCTAAGCTGCCGAGAAAATCCCTATTTAAAGGGAAAATATGGTTTCTTGTTCAGTTGGTTTCCCCTATTCGATATTTTAAATGCATGCAACAAAGCAATCTTTTGTTATTATTGTTATTTTAGTAGTTATTATTATAGATTTGTGATTTTATAATAACAGTCGTTTTGATATAATTATGCCAACTATAATTTTTTTAGCCCCGGTACGGTGTGCTATTTCTTTCTCCCAGCTTTTTTTGTGTCCAAAAAATAACGTTAGCTTACAGACGCTAGCAATAAACAAAGTAGATGCATCATTGTACAATTAAATGCTCTATAGCATTTTTTAAAATTTCTAAACATCGCACATTTTCAGTTTTTATACCATCGTATTGAGAAAAAAAAAGTGCTTTTTAATGCAATTTGTTTGAAAACTGCATCTCTATTTGTTTTTGAAATATTAATTTTTTTGTAGTTTTTAGTGACATTTGTTTCATTTTGGCAACTTAAGTACGCCATTTCTGTAGAAAGTAAAGAAAAAATTGCTGAAAAATAGCAATTATATCTTTTTGTTGCCATTTTCTCATAAAATGAAAAAAAAATTAATTAAAAAAAATTAAATTGAAAAAAAAATTAATTAAAATACGTGCTACTTTGAGAAAAATATAAATGAAGGATTTATGATAAAACAGGGAGCTATTATAAACTATATTTAATTTAAATTTCTATATTAATGCAAATGACGTCATTTTACATAACATAAAAGTTTGTGCTTTAAGTCTTAAAACTGAAATACGTTTTGCAGTAGAGTCCCGATTATCAGAGTCACGCTTAACCGAGTTATTTTCTTCTGATGGACTGGTGGCTTCTATTATTATGAAACAGCCATTATAAATGAAGCGTTAGGTGAAGATGAAAGAGCTGCCGTAAAAAGTTAAAACTGTGATTTTCTGATCAGAAAGATAAAAAAAATGGCCATAATTTTTTTTAACGCTTCATTTATAATGGCTGTTTCATAATAATAGAAGCCACCAGTACACCAGAAGAAAATGAAGTAATGGAAATGCCGGGGCAACACTAAATTCTGAAAAAGCAGAATTCCTGTTCTCTTGTTCTTGTTTTTTGTTTTCTTTTTTTGTGATGAACGTATGAGCGCATAGCGTTCATGAAAACTAAAACAGATAGCTGGGTGCAGCAACCTCGTCGTGTAGCAGTCTCAACAACGCAGTAATTCGCGAGAGCTGCGATCACGAACGAACGAAATTCGTTAACGCTGCAACCAATAACGAGCGTATGAGCGCGTAGCGCTCATGAAAACCGAAAATAAAAACATCACTGGATGCAGCAACCTCGTCGTGTAGCAATCTCGAAAACGCACTAAATTCGCGAAAGCCGGAATCACAAATGGACGAAATTCGTTAACGCCGCAAGCAGTTACGAACGTATGAGCGTATAGCACTCATGAAAACCGAAAAGAAACATCACTGGGTGCAGCAGTCTCTAAAACGAAGTAATTCGCGAAAGCCACGATCACGAACGAACGAAATTTGTTAACGTCGTAATCAGTTACGAACGAATGAGCGCATAGCGTTCATGAAAACCGAAAAAAAAAAAACATCACTGGGTACAGCAACATCGTCGTGCAGCAGTCTCTAAAACGCAGTAATTCGCGAAAACCGCGATCGCGAACGAACGAAATTCGTTAACGTCGCAATCAATAACGAACGTATGAGCGCAACCGAAAAAAAAAAACACATCACTGGATGCAGCAACCTCGTCGTATAGCAGTCTCGAAAACGCACTAAATTCGCGAAAGCCGCAATCACAAACGAACGAAATTCGTTCACGCCCATATCACTCATAAAAAGAAAAAAAATCATGCAGCAGTCTCAAAGACGTACTAAATTCGCGAAGGCCGCGATCACAATCGAACGAAATTCGTGCACGTCGCAATCGCTAACGAACGTATAAGCGCAAATCAATTTCATTTAACATGTGCATGAATGATATTTGTAAGTATTTTTCTCATTTTTTATTTGTAAAAACTATTAAGTCTGAATATGTAACACTAAAATAAACTATAACGACATCGTATGAGACAGGGCGAAGTGCCAGGGAATTTCTCGGGTGCATTTGAGATAAGAGCCGTTGTGAGGGGCGCGATTTAGGCGCTACTGAACTACGCTAATTTGAATAACCAAATATCATTACGATATAAATATTGGGTACTACTTGATTATCCCGTCAACCAGTTTTACCAAATTATGCAAATGACATAGTTTTTATTTTAAATGACGAAAGAAAAAATAAATTAGTAAAACATTAGTAAAAATTAAAATAAAAAGCCGAATTAAAAATCACTTGATGAAGTAACAGACACGTGTAAAGTGTTTAATGCCAAGTGGCTCCATTTTGCGAACATCAGTTATTGGCATTTAAACTTATAGTTTGGCGATAGTTTTTGGGTCGACGGGATAATCAACTAATACCAAATATCAATACGATATAAATATTGTTGCGATTTTACAGTTCAAATTTGGTGATGAAAATTACTACAGCCCGCGGTACTTCCTTGTTATAGTAGCCCCCACAATTACCATTACGGGGCTTCGTGCGACATCCAGAAAATCCTTAGGTGTCTCCTGCTACTTAATATTGCAGTCTCCACTTTGTGCATGAATATTGTGTATTGCAAAACAGAGATTAAATATGAGAAGTTTAATGTTGAGTTATTTTCCCTTAATTTTCCATAATCGGAATCAGCCTCAACGATTGGCGGTAAATGAGGTTAATCGTTTATAATATAGCCAAAAGGGAATTTTATGCGTCCATCATGAGCAATGTCGGTGATAACGATGTTTAAATCGCACTTAGATTGATATACTGCCGATAAAAACACATTCTGTTGCGCAAAACAACAACACCAATTGAAATACGCCAACTGACGTTCAATCCGATTGCAGAAGATTAACCAAAGTATGAGCAATGTCTGCAAGAATGTATTACTAAAATGAATATATAGAAAAGTAGCAGTTTTAGTAATATAGCTATTTTTGTAAATTACAAAAAATTAAACTCCTGTGGTTGGTTGGTTGGTTGGTTGTATTTATGACGGCCAATTATCTGCACGAGGGATATGGGCCCAGGGGGGAGTGCCCTTCGTGGGGGTCTTTCTAAGGGAACCTAACCCGTATTAACGCTTGGAATTCCAAGGTTCGAAGAAAACCACGAAAACTCCGAACGATTAGGCCGACGGGCGCGATTGGGTTTGAACCCAGCACCTCCCGTCTACCAGCTTCGAGAGCAGGACCTCTCGGCCACTGGTGGGGCTTAAACTCCTGTGAAATGCATGAAACTCTGGAATGCAGATCTAGGAAGGAGAGTTAAAAAAATGTTTAAGACATTTTATAGAAACATTACCCCATTAGCCTCCATTACCTCCCTAAAAAATGAAACTGCAGAAAAAATATGCTAAGTCGACTGGATCCCGATTATGAAAAATTACCCAGTACTACTTAGTTATCCTGTCGACCAAAAATCTATAGCCAAACTATAAGATTAAATACCAATAATGGTTGATCGTAAATGTCACATTCACTTGACTTTAAGCAAGTTACACGTGTTAACGTCATCAAGTGATTTTTATTTCGACGTTTTATTTGTATTTTCATTAATGTTATACGAATTTATTTGCTCTTTCGTTATTTAAAATAAAAATTATGCCAGTTTGTATAATTTGGCGATTTATATAATTTGGCGAAATGGGCCGACTGGATAACTAAGTAGTACCAATTACCCTATAGTTAATAACATGTGCAAAAGTTTAATTCAGTGTCAGTCATTTTTTCCATTGTGTAATGAAATGTAAGTATTAAAAAAGAAAACACTCCAGTGTAAACAAATAAACATTTTATTCAAAATATAGTTTAAGTTATAGGTTAAAAATGAGGGACATTTATCATATTGCATTCACAACGATGCGTTCACCCCAGATAGCATTTTTAATTTTCAACAAATCTGTAGCAGTCTTGCTTTGAAAACCTGCAAAGTTGCAGCAAGCTCAGCATGACAACACTGAAAGTTCATAACAAGACTGCAGCAAGATAAGGCAAACGCCAAAGTCACCACACTTTGAACTTGCAGCTAACTTGTCGTGCAAGTTAAATTCATGCTGCATCAAATTTATTGCAAATTAACGGCAAACAAGTAATTAAAAAATACTGCAAAGTAGTAATCTTTCCACGCCCCACTATGTGTTTACAACTGTTACACTATAAGTTTAACCCCTTCGGAGGGGTCCATAGACCTCATCAGTTCTATTGATGCGAACAAACCGTCAGAAGGTGCATGCATCGTTTTCATCATCATAAACAAGTGAAGGTAATTTTTGTACTTTTCAATACGAGCCTTTTTTTTTTTTTTGGTATTTGATAAGTATAGCGTTTAGAAAAAGCGGTGCCAACAGAATAAAATTTCTGCAATTTCTGCTTATATGCTGATTGTCTATTCTCTCAACAGAGGGATTATTTGCTTTCATTACTCTCGTTAATTAAAGACAGGCTTGCCATCAGTTTCACATCAAACTACTCATGCAAGTAGGGAATGGTATACCTTGCGGGAAATTTCTGAATTCAAATTTGTCACGGAAAGATAATGTCAGAAAAAATCAAACTTGCTGCTAATGTTCTTGCTATCTGGGACAGAACCGATGGACATTTTAAAATTTGAAATAGACAACTTTTTACTTTGTATGGCACTAAACCGACAACGTAGTCCATATGATACCTTCATAAAAATTACAAATTATATATATATATTTTTTTTTAATTACACTCTCTAACAGTAAATAAAATTGGTACTTCTTAGTTAGCCCGTCGACCAAATTACCGTCGCCAAATTGTAAGATTAAATGCCAATAATGGTTTGTCATTAATTAATTAATTGTAATATTAAATGCCAATAATGGCCAATAAAACCATTAATTCGACGTTTTATTTCTATTTTTATTAATCTTTTACTAATTTATCTGTTCTTTCGTTATTTAAAATAAAAATTATGTCAAATTGTATAATTTGGCGAGTGGTTTGGCGATTTACAAAATTTGGCAAATTTGGTCGACGGGATAACTAAGAAGTACCATAAAATTATGTAAATGTGTTTCCGAAATACTTAATATAGAAATTATATTCACAGATACTTTCCTCATATAGGTGCTTTAGCATAAAACCGGGCGCAGGTGATAAAATACTAAGTATCTTTCGCATTTCCGTCAAATTATATTCAAAAATATAAACTTTTCACTCATTTATTTTAAAGTACATATGATACATACATTTAAATCACATGTTTTTCTCTCATTTCAGTTTAAATCCAAAAGTAAACAAATGTTAGAAATAATACTATAATAAACGGAAATATTTATTTCAGAATCAAAGTATTTTTCTAATTTATATACGATACGCGAAAAAAAAAAACTGCTATTGGCAAGATTTGCGTCCCGCTACGGCAAAATTTACCAAAAAAATTTCGCAAGGGCACAGATGTCATATTCGTCCCATATTGGCGCGATTTTTTTCTGACGCCAATGTCATATACGCAGCGGGTACTTAATTGGCGCCAAAGTGTCGTTATTTTGCTTGATGTGGTAACCCGGATTATGTTGTTTATGCTGTTGATGTTTTCGCCAAATTGGCAACCGAAAATAAATCGCGCCAATATGGGGCGAATATGACATCTGTGCTATATTATATTTACATACAGAAGCCATAACTCTTTTACTATCTGCAGACATAATTTGTACAATTAGAAGCTATTTTTTAACACATAACCTGCAATACAAAACCTTTAATACATTTTTAATGCATTAATAAACACAGTTGTTTATAGCACTGAGCAAAAATCTCACCCTTTTTAAAGCCCGAATTAGGCCAATGGCACTTTTAATTGGCGCGCTAAAGCCTATAAATATAGGAAGTATCCATTCGTATAACTTTTTATTATAAAATACGGCACTTCTTAGCTATCCGGTCGACCAAATTACTGACGCCAAATTGTAAGATTAAATGCCAATAATGGTTTGCCATTAATTAATTGTAAGATTAAATGCTAATAATGGCCAGTAAAACCATTAATTCGGCGTTTTATTTCTATTTTAATTAATGTTTTACTAATTTATTTATTCTTTCGTTATTTAAAATAAATTTATGTCAATTTATATAATTTGGTGAGTGGTTTGGCGATTTATATAATTTGGCGAAATTGGTCGACGGGATAACTAAGAAGTACCTAAAATATTATACATCCTAATCTTTACACATAATCTAAATAATTGAAGATGGTCGTGTCGACATCATCAATTATTGCACTGAGTATAGGCAATATTCATGAAGAAAGACTGTCACTCGACGCGTTCCATCGGATATCATAATCTAGAGTGGCTTTAAAAGAATAAAAAAGAAAACGTATTAACGTAACTAATTAACACCCATTAACTATTTAAACTCTTTTTTAAAGAATCCCTTCGAGTGTAATTCTTACACGAATAGCAAACTAAACTGAAATCGAAAAGCAAACGTATAGCAATATATAGGGTTTCGAATAGCCACACATTGTTTGGGGCTAAAATTCAGTAAGAAAAATAGTATGCACTCATTTTATAATCACTAAATTCGAATAGAAGTATAATAGTAATGAAGGCAAAAGAATCTTTTTCCATTTACCAAGCTGGTTTTAATATTGTTTGTGCATTACACATAATGCAACAAAATTAATAACAATTGTAATGCTATGCCTGCACATTTCAACTCATTATCCAATTAATTAAAAAAGAAATCAAATACACTAGCATTCTGTTTCAGTTTTAGCTTAATAAATACAAATAGTGAAATTTCGCTCAAATTTAAATCTTTTCCTATCCTAAATTTATTTTATTTCTCCAAAAAACTTATCAAACGAGAATTATTTGTTAATAATTCCTTGCGATTAAAAAAAAATGGCTATAGAAGCTAAAATTATTTACACACGGGATCGTAAAGCAAAAACCTGAAATGAAATCACAAATAAATATCTAAAAGAATTCAAAAAGACATCTTACGTCACTTGTGGGCTAACTTGGCGAGAACAGATAATGAAGTCCTTTGGCGACAAATGAGTATACTCTATAACAGCTAAAAATGACTAGCAAGTAAATTTAACTCCAAGTGACACCTAAGAAATTTTTTGGTGAAATGATGAGATTCGAATGGTTTCAGCCTATTTATAGGCGGCTTTGATCATGTGATTAGTTTGGGCGTTCCTGATAGGCTATTACTATCTTACTTCATCAAGCACTACCTTCTGATAGGTTATCTGTATTCCACGTCATAAAAAGAAAAGTCACGAGCTATCAAGCGGTTACGTCAAGTGATGCTATGACGTCATGCGATATCTGTCACTGTGAAAATTAGCAAGAAAATGGTCGCCAACAGAATAGAATGGCGACAAAATTCAAATTACAAAATGCGCCAAAATACGATAAGACCAAAAATACGTATCAAAAAGCATTTTCCCCTAGCAAATGAGATTTAGACATATTCTATTGCACAAAATTTAATTAAATAAAGCTATTTTACTTTATTTTTCAGACATATTCCTCCTATAATTTAAGTTATGAGATATGCATCATTTCGCTGCGAAAATTCAAGCTATATACAAATAAAACATCTGCATTTAGATAAAAATATGAATTTCCCACATAATTATTCAAAATTTAGCAAAAATTAAATAAATAGCACAATCCGTGTTATATCTTACTGCGATTTTAAATTATGCATGTACAGATAGTATAATGATTACGTTGAGACTCACTTAAAATGACTATCTAATCGTTTTTTTTTTCAATGCAAAACGTACGAATTTAATATTATTTCTTGTGTTTAAATGGTTAAAATTCAAATTGCAGTCTTCATTTATTCAGTTTTGCTGATAACTGTCAATTTCTTAGCTCGAAAAATAATTGAACTTGAACTACATTTTTCACATATTGTGATTACATATGTCGTTATTTTCTGACCTTTGCCGTAAAAATGTTGAGTAACTTCCAGGTTTTTCGCTCTATAAAGGGTTAACTTTTAAAATTTTCCGTTTAAGGTACTTTTAAAATTTTAAATATTTAAAATAACTGCGTAATCTTCTCAGAACCAATTTTTAACCGTTGCAAATCATGCGGGCAATCTTCGATCATAAAATGCTTAAAACTTCAAAAAATATTGATATGTTATATCCTAAAATGTATTTTTTTTAATATTTAATAACTGTTTTCATGAAATATCATGCTGGATATTTGTAAATAAACATTTAATCATTTCCAGATTCAGAAACATTTTAATATCTCTCGAGATTTATTTTTTAGCCGCCATGTTCGATTTCCGTTAAAGCGTGAAATTAAAAAAATATAATAATTTTCCTCACGAGATGCATTTTGATAGATATATCTAATTCATAATAAAAGTTTTTGGCAATAAAAATGCAGTAAAAAGTAAATAAACATTCTATCATGCGGCTATATTTTGGTAAATTCAGGCATGTATTTTCGATTTTATCTCTACTTCTTGCTTATAAGCTAATTTCGCTCTTATCATTTCAATAAAAATGCACCTAAACGAAGTTCTGACACTTAAAAGAACTTTTAAGCAATTAAAAAGCAAAATGTAATCAACAGAAGTTAGTTTAATAATACGTTTCAGACGTTTAGAGCTATTATGTAACCTATGGAATTTGAATTTCTTGTGGCCGCCATCTTGGATTTTATTGAATTTCTTGTAGCCGCCATCTTGGATTTTATTGAATTTATTAAGCCCGCATTATTTTCTTTGTTCAGGTAAATCAAATCAAATTAGCCAGTTTAAAATCTAACGTGAAAGAAATCCAGTTTTAATATATTGGTCACCATTTGGGATTTCCCGACACTTCGATAGCTTATTTCGAATTAATATAACATCGTCTATTTACAGATGCTAATAGAAATGAAATCTGCCATTGCTGTCGGGAAAAAGCAAACGATAATTCTTCTTTCAAAAGTCAGATGGATAGTTCATAATCGTTTGTGGAAACAAATTTAATTTGAAACGTGCAAAAATATGGTTTTCTTATTTCTTAATGCTTTTACTGTCTATGCATATGTACCGAGAATTTCGGATTTGGAATAGTATTCCTGACCACATTCAATAACCGATTTGTATAATTAGATATGGCAAAGTACATTTTGAGGCATCTAAGACTATATTAGTTAAGTCTAAGACTATATTTGTTTACCAATTAGAATAATTGTGTGAAAATTAATCTAATCTAAGACTATGTTAAATCAACATAACATCATCAAGTTGAATATGTTACCAGTTACGAGTAATAACATTTATCCATACCCTTAAAAATTTGTAACAAACTACCCAGCCTTTCGAATGTTTTTTATAGAAAACGGTTACATAACCTAAATTCATGTTTGTTCTGATCATAATGTGGTCAATAATATTGTCAGATACGTTCAGGGCCGTAGCTAGGGGGGTGCCAGGGTAGGCTGAGCCCCCCCCCCCCCTAAAAAATTTTAGCCCCTCTTGAGAAAGATTCCAAGGTCACCAAATGAAACTCTGTTCAAAAATTTAACTTAGTTTTGGGGCCCTTTCACAGTTTTGCACTCTTAGTTTTGGGGTCCTTTTACAGTTTTGCACAAAAACTAAATAGTAGTATTTGTATAAAAAGTGCAGTTTTTGACATATAATTTATTACTTATCAGCATTAGTTATATATACTAAAAATTTTCATTCTGTAGTGTTTTCTATTACTGGCATAAAACAAAGTTATTGTAATGAAGTAAATATGATGCTTGTGATAAATAATTTGTTTCGTATTTCAGTCATTCTAGTTTAATATATATATATATATTTAGGATCCTTGATTTATAAATGATACTAATGAAAAATGCCGATGGACAATTTAAATGCAAATATTTTTAGCAATCGAGTGGCTACAATAATAATTTTAAAATGCAAAATACATCCTTGATTTTGATAATGTTTTTATCATATAAAAACACAACTTTAGAATCTTTAAGTTTGGTTTGGTTTGGTTTGTGTTTATGACGGCCAATTATCAACACGTGGGATATAGGCCCTTGGGGGGGTGCCCTTCGTGGGGGTCTTTCTAAGGGAACCTAACCCGTATTTACGCATGGGAATCCACGGTTTCGAAGAAAACCACGAAAACTCCGAAACGGTTAGGCCGACGGGCGCGATTGGGTTCGAACCCAGCACCTCCCGTCTACCAGAGAGCAGAACCTCTCAGCCACTGGTGGGGCTAGAATCTTTAAGAGCAGGAAAAAATTGGGAGAAAAATTAAAGGTTGCAGATCTTTTGAAACAGGTGAACTGTAAGCTTTTTATTTACTTGTTGACATCATCACTTATTATTTCAACAGTATAATTATAAACTATATATACGAGTACACTGGAAATTTTCATTAAGTAGCCTTTCTTTTTCTTAGCATAAAATGAAGTTATTATAAACAGTTTAATAAGAAACATAGTGCCTACGATATGAATGTGCACTAATTTGTCTTTCTATATAATACTTTTATCATATATGTGTGCTTTCATGTGTCAAAGAGAGAGAAAAAATATGAGCCTCCCCTGCGTTTTCTTGAGAACCCTCTATTATTCACTTCTAGCTACAGCCCTGGATACGTTTCATAATATAGTTAATATACTCATGTAATCGTTAAAAATGGTCGAATCGCTGAACCGTTTACCGCAGATTTGTAGCAGTGTGTAGAGAGTGCGTTATAAAAATCAGATGCACAGTTGTTTAAAAAAAATTATCTATTGTTATATACATATAATATCAAGAAATTTTCGATATTAACAGCAACGAAATATGTTATTGCTGTTATGGAAAATATACTTCGTGGAAACCGACTAACTAATTATGGTACAGATGTCATATTCGCCCCATATTGGCGCGATTTTTTTCTGTCGCCAATATCATATAGGCAACGGGTACTTAACTTGCGCTAAAGGGCTTGATGTGGTAACCCGGATTATGTTGTTTATGCTGTTGATGTTTTCGCCAAATTGGCAACCGAAAAAAATCGCGCCAATATGGGGCGAATATGACATCTGTTCCCTAATTATTAAACCAGTTGGATGTGCCAGTTCCAAAATTATCTTCTATCTCATACATGTTAATACTTCAAAATTCGCTATCACAGTGCCAAAATTAAATAAATGTCAATCTATGCCCATCATGAGGATTCTAAAGACATGAAATTCTGTGCATTAGTTCTTGATTATATATGATTATTGCGGTATTGCTTAGTTATCCCGTCGACCAATTTCACCAAATTATATAAATCGCCAAACCACTCGCCAAATTATACAAATCGACGTAATTTTTATTTTAAATAACGAAAGAACAAATAAATTAGTATAACATTAATAAAAATACAAATAAAACGTCGAAACAAAAATCACTTGATGACGTAAATACGTGTAACTTGCTTAAAGTCAAGTGAATGTGACATTTACGATCAAACATTATTGGCATTTAATCTTATAGTTTGACGATAGATTTTTGGTCGACGGGATAACTAAGTAGTACCGGTTATTGCTAAAATCGTGTAAATCCTGTAAAATGCAGCCTAGCAGCACCACCTGTTGGGTGTTTTACACCAAAACCTAACTATGTCAACATCTTACTGAATCTGAAGTTTGATGAAAATCCGTGGATTCGTTTTTGAGATAAAGCTATTGCGAAAATCGTGCAAAATCCACCATAGCAGCGTCACCTATTGGGCGATTAATACCAAAACCTAATCAGAAACAACTTGTGTCAGCGTCTAACTGAATCTGAAGTTCGATGAAAATCCGTGCATTAGTTCTTGAGATACAGCTATTGCGGAAATAGTGAAAAATGCAACATAGCCGCTCCACCTGTTGGGCGATTTACACCAAAACATAATTAGCACCAATATTTATCAAGGTGCACCTAAATCTGAAGTTTGAAGAACATCCGTGCATTAGTTCTTGAGATAGAGCTATTGCGGAAATCGTGAAAAATGCAACATAGTAGCGCCACCTACTGGACGATTTACATATTAAAAATTAACCATTGTCAATTTATAATATAGATTAACTGAATATAATTTTTTATTAAAATCCGTGCATTAGTTCTTGCGATAAAACGCCCACAAAGTTTGTGTCGCATACAGACAGAATCACAGACTCGCAGACAGACATTTTGTAAAAACATGTTTTTCAGGATCTCCGATCCTTAAAACGTGCAAATCTGTCGGAAACCGGAAGTCGAAAATTTTCACGAATGCAATACTTTCTTCTTGTAAAGATAGAAGAAAGTAAAAATATATAATTTTCCTCTGAAAACCTCCCGTGTCTTTTCCTGTGTCTTTATACCTATTGCACACCTACCACCCTGGCAATCCTTCCCCTTCTTGTCGAGTTTGAGAAAGAATTTTCTTTGCGGTCTGATTAAAATCCATTCTTTAGTTGAATTATGAATACTTTTCCATTCTTTTAATTGGGGTTTTTAATTAATAACTCAATTAATTATTAGAAATTTAAAATTCTGAGTCTCGGGTGCATTAAGAGAGGACTTGGACTACACTCACACAAATTTTCCACCTTGTACGTGCTTTAAATTTTGCTAGCGATCGCGGGCACACAGACAGAGCGAAACTTTCTTTTATGCTTATGGGTTTTCACTGTTAACTTCACATAATAATCACATTTTGCACATCGATCTCTTCCTTTTTTACTTTCGTACTTTTAGTATCCTTTTTTAATTTCTTCTGTCTCTACAAGAAGAAAGTGTTGGATTCGTGAAAATTTTCGAATTTTGGTTTTCAACGGATTTACACGTTTTAGGGGTCAGAATTTCCGAAAAACATGTTTTTACAAACTGTCTGTTTGTGAGTCTGTGACTCTGTCTGTCTGTATGTGACACAAATTTTGTGGGCGCTCTATCTCAAGAACTAATGCATGAATTTAATAAAAATTTATAATCAGTTAGTCTTTAATATTAATTGGTGCTGATTAGTTTTTGGTGTAAATTGCCCAACAAGTGGCGCTGCCATGCTGCATTTTTCGCGATTTATGAAATAGCTCTATCTCAACTAATGTACAGATTTTCATCAAACTTCAGATTCAGTTAGTCATTGATGTTAATTGGTGCTGATTACGTTTTGGTGTAAATCTCCCAACAGGTGGCGCTGCTGTGCTGCATTTTTCCCGATTCCCGCAATAGCTCTATCTCAAGACCTAATGCACGAATTTTCATTTAACTTCAGATTTAGTTAGACGTGGACACAAGTTGTTGATGATTAGGTTTTGTTTTGAATCGCCCAATAGGTGGCGCTGCTATGCTGGAATTTTCACGATTTTCGCAATAGCTCTGTCTCAAAAAACTAATGCACGGATTTTCGCCAAACTTCAGATTCAGTTAGACGTTGACGTAAGTTGTTGCTGATTAGGTTTTGGTGTAAATCGCCCAATAGGTGGTGCTGATAGGCTGCCTTTTACATGATTTACACGATTTTAGCCACAGTGATATCTCAAGAACTATTGCACGCAATTTCGTATCTTTAGAATCACCATGATGGGCATACACTGCCATTTAATTCTGGCAGTGTGATAGCGTATTTTGAAGTACAGTCGGACCTCTATTTAACGAAGTAGCTAAATCCCGAAAAAAAGTTCGTTATATGGAAAATTCGTTAAATTGAGAGTCACTTTTTAAAATACTTTAAACTACATAAAACATAATTTAAATCCATAAACACTAAATATAATTTAAAAAAGTAATTAGTTACACTTTTTTTATAAATTATATCTATTTGTTTTATTTATTTTACCCATCAAAAAGAAAACTGCAAGGGAAATAAGAATGAAACAAAACATTGTCTGGAAATACATTGTATTTTCAGTTAAAAAATAATTTTACATTAAAATCACGATTTTTTATTATGGCTGATAAGCTGTCTGGAGGAATACCAGATTTTAAAACAGAATTCTTAGGACATGGGGCAGCTCCATTGAGGGTTAAAAGGGAATATTTAAAGTTTGGACTTCTCGGACGGAAAGCAAAGAATCACAGCAATTTTACTGCTCTCGGTAAGTTAGGTGCCTGATAAGACCTGTTCATGTTCATTGATCATCATAAAATTTGTTAAGAGAAAGAATAAGTTTGAAATGTCCAGTAATATTTTAAGAAATAGGGAGAAGAAAAAATTAGATCTCAAGGAAAAGTTCGTTTAATAGATAATGCACTTCGCTATTTGGAGGTTATTTTACGAAGAAATTTGCTAAATGTTCTTGGTTCCAAGTAAAAGTTCGCAAAATAGAGAAATTCGCAAAATAGAGCTTCGTTAAATAGAGGTCCGACTGTATTAACATGTATGAGATAGAAGAATGTTTTGGGATTGGTACATCCGATTAGTTTCCTGTTTGCGTTTTACTCTGTTACTCCCATCCCAGATCCCACAGACAGCATGAACATTAGCAGCAAGTTTGATTTTTTCTGACATTATCTTGCCGCAACAAATTTGAATTGAGAAATTCGCAGCAAATTTCCCGCAAGGTATATCATCCCCCACTTGCATGAGTAAATTGTTGTAAAACTGATGGCAAGACTGTCTTTAATTCACGAAAGTGACGAAAGCAAAAAATCGCTCTGTTGAGAGAATAGACAATCAGCACATACGAAGAAATTGCAGAAATTTTATTCGGTTGGCACCTCTTTTTCTAAACGCTATAATTATCAAATACCAAAAGAGGCTCGCATTGAATAGTACAATTATTACTTTAACTTGTTTATGGTGATGAAAACCATGTATGCACCTTCTGACGGTGTGTTCGCATCAATAGACCTGATCAGGTCTATGGACTCCTCCGAAGGGTTTAAATGTATAGTGTAACAGTTGTAAATCGATAGTGGGGCGTGAAAAGATTACTACTTTGCAGTAAGTTTGCAGTATTTTTGATTACTTGTTTGCCATTAATTTTCAATAAAAGTGATACAGCATGAATTTAACTTGCAGGAGAAGTTAGCTGCAAGTTCAAAGTGTGGCGACTTCGGCGTTTGCGTTACCTTGCTGCAGTCTTGTTATGAACTTTCAGTCTTGCCATGTTCAGCTTACTGCAACTTTGCAGGTTTTCAAAACAAGACTGCTGCAAATTTTCTGCAAATTAAAAATGCTATCTGGGATAGCATGAACATTAGCAGAAGTTTGATTTTCTTTTTATATTATTTTGCCGTGACAAATTTGAATTGTGAAATTCGCAGCAAATCTCCCGCAAGGTATACCATTACCCACTTGCATGAGTAGTTTGTTGTGAAACAGATGGCAAGACAGTCTTTAATTCACGAAAGTGACGAAAGCAAAAAATCCCTCTGTTGAGAGAATAGACAATCAGCAGAAATTGCAGAAATTTTATTCGGTTGGCACTGCTTTTTTTAAACGCTATACTTATTAAATACCAAAAAGGCTCGAATTGAAAATCACAAATATTACCCTAACTTATTTATGGTGGTAGAAACGATGCATGCACCTTAACGGTGCGTATGCATCAATAGACCTGATCAGTCAGGTCTATGAACCCCTTCGAAGGGGTTAAACATATAGTGCAACAGTTGTAAACAATTAATGTGGTATGGAAAGATTACTACTTTGCAGTAAGTTTGCACTATTTTTGATTACTTGTTTGCCGTTAATTTGCAATAAATGTGACAGAGCATGAATTTAACTTGCACGACAAGTTAGCTGCAAGTTCAAAGTGGGGTGACTTCGGCGTTTGCGTTATCTTGCTGCAGTCGTGTTATGAACTTTCAATCTTGTCATGCTGAGCTTGCTGCAACTTTGCAGGTTTTCAAAGCAAGACTTCTGCAAACTAAAAATGCTATGTGGGATAGGAATGCAATTTTTAATTTTTATTTATTTATTCATTTTTATATTAACTCCAAAAAATAAAATTTAATTGTTCATTTTATCACCATAGAAACAATGAGATTATATCGTCTGCTTTTATTTATAAGAATTTAAAACTTCTATTTTTTGTGTAATGGAAGATAACTGGCTTGAGTAAATTAAAAGCTTGATATTTTTAACCTGGATTATAGCTGATTTCTCTTTTTTTAGCTTGTCATAGCATTGCGTGATTTTGTGAATTTTATATCCGACATCTGTTCAACTATTTGATTAGTCTATATGATTTTGTTGTAAAAATTCAAGATTGAACCGTAACTTATTAATGGAAATCAAGATCAATCGGTTTGAAACAAAACCAGGCTATTATGTACGAAAAACTGGAGAATTCAGCGAATATTTTCACGGGGGACGAATGATTTCTATAATAACATGGTAAGATTTTTTAAAAAATAAAATATAAATCTGTTAATATTTTCTAATTAAAGTGCGAAACATATGTAATTAAATATAGATGAGCATGAATTAAGTTAAAATAATTTTTTCTTACTTTCTTCTTGATTTTTTTTTTTTTTTTTTTTTTTTTTTTTTTTTTTTTAAGGATTTTCCATAGAATAGATTTACAATTCCCTGCATACAGCAATAACCATACTATGAAAAAATATTGCTTAAAGCATAACCGCGTATTACTCTATCCAGGGCTGCCACAAGCGATTATTTTTCTATTCTATTCGCACCGCTATTAAAAAAAAAAAAAAGAGATTTTGAAGTATATTTCTCTTGCAAATGTTCTCGAACAATATGTCACTAATTTTTGTTTTAAGAAAGTTTTGTGAGGTAGAATAAAAAAGAAAAAAAGAGTAGCATGTGGCAGACCTGTATATCAGACATCTTATCTAGGGTTGGCGAACCTTTTTGCTTCCGTATGCCAAAATTTGTAGAAAATTATTTTACATTTCTATGACGTGCCAACTAAAAAACAAATTTAGCAGGAAGAAAATTAACGAATTAAAATTACTTATCATTTTTTATTAATATTTATAAAAATATGAGGAACCTACTTGTAGCTATTACAGTATAATAATTATAGAAACAAATCTATATCAGAATAAGAAATTAATGCGATTTCTGTTATTGAATCTTATTATCAGGCTAATTTTAACAGAATGCAGAACCAGAGTTATCTGACAAGTGCTTTCTATTTTAGTTCTTTAATATTCATTTGCGAAAATATTGACTTAAAAGCATAGATAGGCGGAAAAACTTAAAATGGCAAATGCCAGTTTCTTTAATCGGCTCTGAAATAAATTCCAAATTGCCATAATTTTACCATCGGCATTTTTAATAAGGCCTAATCTTTCCTTTTTGATAGTTTTCAAATATTATTTTAAATTCTGAGATCTATTGAATTAAATTGGAATTTAATATGCCGCAATTCAAATTTTCAATTTTTATTTAATCGAATTTAAACAAAATCAGCTCATCTAATTTCGTAAATTTTGTGTAATCTACTCACTGTATTTTCATTTAGAGTCACAAGCGACGCTGTGCCAAAATTATTATTTCGCGTGCCAAAAGTGGCACGCTTTCTATAGATTCGCCGTCCCTGTCTTATACTATATCAAACTATGATTTATTTTTATTTATTTATTTATTTATTTATTTATTTTTAAGTTTTCAACTAGCATCACAAAAAACACTTTCATATGAAAAATATCAATTATTCAAATAAAGTTTTGAAATTCATTAAAGGTGATATTTTCGTATTAGCCTCATATCAGCCGACGAAATTGTCAAACGTTTCACTATTTACAGTAACGTTTTTGATTCTGATTATTTTATGGTTTAAGCGCTTATTTCAACATATCTAAAAGTTTTTGTTCGTAAAGTTTATTTATTTATCCAGTGTTAATTTCGCTAGAAAATTATAGCCGAAAACAAATGTTGACGTATTTGCACTGGTGCAACCGGGCTTATCTTCCATAATCAGATTACACGCGATAAAGAAAAGTTTTGAAAAAAAAATTGCTTAAATATTTTAAAAATTATTTAAAAAAAATAGTAAATTGAGATAAAGTTTCCAGACAGACTGCGTTTGAAAGTGCATTTTTTTTTGTTCAACTTCGATGGTGTGGAAATGAAACTAACTGTACAATGATTAGACGTTAATAAATTTGTGAAATAGATAGGTTGGGTCGTTTACACCGTCGATATGACATCATGCAGCGTTACTCGCGGACATATTTTTGCTTTATAATTTAGATACCTTAAAGTGCTCTTCTTAAGTGATCAGGGGAAAAAAAAAAAATTAAAATGGGTATATTATGAATGAAACATTAATTTAAAAAATAAAGACGTGAATTTTATTTATTACTTTCTTCTATTCGTGAAAATTTTCGATTTCCGGTTTTCGACGGATTTACAGGTTTTAGGATCAGAGATTCCAAAAAACGTGTTTTTACAAAATGTCTGTCTGTATGTGACACAAATTGTTTGGGCACTCTATCTCAAGAACTAATGCACGGAATTTAATAAAAATTAATATTCAGTTAGTCCCCAATACAAATTGATGCTGATTAGGTTTTGGTGTAAATCGCTTAAGAGGTGGCGCTGCTATGCTGCATTTTTCACGATTTCCGTAATAGCTCTATCTCAAGAACTAATACACGGATTTTTACCAAACTTCAGATTCAGTTAGTCCTTGATATGAATTGGTGCTGATTACATTTTGGTGTAAATCGCCCAACAAGTGGCGCTGTTATGCTGAATTTTGCAGGATTTACAGATTCCTGCAATAACTCTATCTCAAGAACTAATCCACGCATTTTCATCAAACTTCAGATTCAGTTAGTCCTTGATATGAATTGGTGCTGATTAGGTGTTGATGGAAATCGTCCTACAGATGGCGCTGCTGTGCTGCCTTTTTCACGATTCCCGCAATAGTTCTATCTAAAGAACTAATGCACGAATTTTCATCTAACTTCAGATTTAGTTAGACGATGACACAAGTTGTTGCTAATTAGGTTTTGGTGTTAATCGCCCAATAGGTGACGCTGCTATGCTGGCATTTTCACGATTTCCGCAATAGCTCTATCTCAAAAACTAATACACGGATTTTCTCCAAACTTCAGATTCAGTCAGACGTTGACATAAGTTGTTGCTGATTAGGATTTGGTATAAATCACCCAATAGGTGACGCTGCTAGGCTGCATTTAACCGGATTTAGATGATCAGCGATAGTCACATCTCATGAACTAATGCATAGAATTTCATATCTTTGGAATCCACATGAGGGACATAAATTTATTTTGGGCAGTGTGATAGCGAATTTTGAAGTAATAACATTTATGAGATAGAAGAAAGTTTTGGGATTGGTATATCCGACTAGTTTTTATTCGATATCATAATCAAAACATTTAAAGCAATATATAATTAAAAATGCATTAAAGGATTAATCTCTTCAGGAATCTTCTGCGAACGTACTTTTTGGAAGGAGCTACTATGGCCATCACAATCATTCATTGAAAAATAAAAGAAATTTTTATTATTTTTTATCATACCTGAACGATATTATCACGTAAATCCTTCACATCTCAACGAACTTACTTTGTTTTATTTTAGTACTCATATCACAAATTTGGTTCACAAATTGTCAGTGTTGAGTTCAGGGGGTAGTCCCGGGGTGGATATTATCCCCGGAGTTTCAAAATGTTCCCTCGGGGAAGATGCGAAATTTTTATTAAGGGGGCTGGTCACTCAGCTTCCGAATTCTCCTCCGTAATGTTAAGTCTATGGACTTTTGATGCATTCGTCTGTTTAAAATATCTTCTCGTGAAATTCATAATTTTAACATCTTTTTTCTGTGTACTCTTCTTAAAGGATGTCTCTTTTTTTCTTAGTTCTCAAACTATTTCTAAAATCTATGCTGAATTTAATATTTTATGTGTTAAAAGCGGGCGAACTGTGAGTAAAATTTTAACACTTCCTATAAAATGAAGTCTATACTTTAGAAATAGTTTGAGAACTAAGAAAAAAAAAGAGACATATTTTCGGAAGTGTACACAAAAAATAGAAGTTAAAAATATTCACTTCCCGAGGAGATATTTTAAATATACCAATGCATCCAATGCCCATAGACTTTACATTAGTGAGGCGAAATCGGAAGCTGGGTGATCAGCCCTCTTAATGGTCTAGAAGTGTAGTTCCCTCGTCCGGAATTTCGCTGTACCCTCCTCCCGGAGATGCAGAAATCGTTCCCATAGAAAAATGTCTAAATTTAACGCTATAAGTACTATAAACTAAAGATTGCTTTACTATTATTTAATTTTATGAAAATAATGCATAAAGTTATGCTACAGTCTCACTGTAAAAAATATAAATGTTTTTAATACGCCTGCTATGAAATGACAAGCGTAATCGAAGTTTCCATTGCGATTCTAAAGTTAATAATTGTTTTCCTATAATTGTTCTCGGTGCAAAAATGAATGAAGACAGCAATGTACTTCAAAATTGTGAGGGGTGATGGGCTATACACTTAGACCGCTACCAGCCGATATTGAGCTGCGATATTAGCTAATGCGAGACAGTCGATATCGACAAATATTGGAAAACACTTAATCGTGTAATATTGGGCAGTCTGGTTTTGCCCGACATTGGCTAGTATCGCAAAATCGCTGTTTACGATATGGGTCGATATTGCTGTGCTGTTGAGTAGAATACTATGACTCTCAGTGGAAGATACTGGCGACGCCACTAGTATAAATTTGTATCTTAGAGGTATTTTATAGGATGCATAGTTGTATTTTTATTTGCATGACACTTTTTAACATTTTTCAACATAGTTGAAAAGTATATGAATTTGGTTTGTTTGTCCGTGCTCTAACTCCCATAAACATACTCGGAATGCCCGGTAACTGCTATATGTCATTGAGATTTACTATGGCATGATCGATATAGAAAATGAAGTGTGTTACATTTATAGATCGTTTACAGGTGCACTCAAAAGAATGCCATTACATTATGGTCTATGGGGGAAATCGCTTACGGTGTATTTTAATGATGTTATGCTATTTAACACATACTGAAATTGATATAAATCCCTTAGATGCACTGCAAGATTCTTACTATACACTGTTAAAAATTTGCAGCATTCTCTGCAGCCATTTGGCCGTTTTTATCGAAAACGGTTGCGCAACCGTAATTTAACACTATTCTGACCATATTATTGAAACATTTTATGGTCAGAATAGAGTTAAATTACGGTTATGAAACCGTTTTTTCAAAAAAACGGTCGAATGACTGGACAGTTTGCTGCAAATTTTTAACAGTGTAGAATAAGACTTGCATAGCATTTATGATTCATGAACAGAGGCACACAAAAGAGTTCGGTTACAGTACTGTCTATGAGTAATAATTGCTGAAAGTGAGTTTTCAATTGCAGCATGCGTTTTTAAATTTAACTAATTTTTATGCCTATTATTTGGTGTATCTACAGGGCGGTTCAGAACTATATGTCAAAAATGTAAAGGCAGGTAGAGGGGACCTAAATAAGCAGATTTCGTATAGAAATGTGGGTGCGGAAATGCAGCGTTGTGGCAGTAGAGGACGCTGTTGAGTTCGGTGGATGAAAGCGCTTCGCTGTCCTGAATCATCATTCTCTGCAGCGATTTCGAACAACATGCATCACTACACCATACGAAGTTTGCCGACATGCCTCTTATGTATGGGGCTGCACAAGAAAATGGCTCACACTCACTGCACGTCTAACAGAGCTCTCAAGCCTATTGAAGGACTATCCTCTACTGTGCCTAATACTGCTTCTTTCATAGCAAGAATTCTGCGATATCTTCCAGCGCCCGTATCACACCTTGAAGCATAAAAGGATCTACTCCCGCACAACCCCCCCATGAAAATGCTCAAATGTTCGGCGATCCAGCAGATTTCTATCTGGGAATCGTTCCATGTACATCCTCTGAGCAGCCGCTGCATTTGCTTGCGCAGCCAAATACATGAAATGCAGGTCAGCAAGCTCCGCATTCGTGTAACAACGCATGTTGCTCGAAATCTGTGCGGAGAATGACTATTCAAGCCAGCGAAGTGCTTTTATCCTCCAAACTCAACAGCGCCCTCTACTGTCTCAACGCTGCATTTCCGCACCCACATTCCTATACGAAATCTGCTTATTTAGGTCCCCTCTACCTGCCTTTACATTTTTGACATATAGTTCTGATCCGCCCTGTATAAATCATATACAAAGAATTCGAGTACAGTTTCACTTATTGATAAAAATTGCTGAATGGGGATGTTCACCTGTGTTATGCGTTTCCTAACGGAGCTAAATTTTAGCAGTCTATGCAGTATATATATATATATATATACAAATATATAGATCATATATCGAGCTGCACAAAAAAATTCGGATATTTTTCCGATTATATATGGTAAATGCTGAAATTGAGTTTTCAGTGTTATTATACATTAACTTTCATCCTATTAAAAGGCGAAGTTTTGCTAGAGTATTCTGAATGGTGTTAGAAAGTGTTTCATAATATATGAAACAAACTACTTGGCGAATGACTTTTCCTTCTTGTTTTTTAAGTGTTTTTAATAATGCTTTATTTGTACTTTTAATGTATTGTTTTTATTCTATTTAAGTTATGTATTGTTCTATTTTAATGAGGCTTGTAAAATTTGTGCGTTTCTCCTTGCAGCTTATTAAAGAAAGAGTTCGATTCTCTAAACTGGAACGATGTTGTCGAGATTTTCATCGAAGCTCGATCCCAGAATCACGAAGCATTAGTGAAGCATTGCATCTGCTATTTCCTCGACCAAATCGAAATCTCTAACGTTTGCAGTTTTCTGGAACTTTCGATGACATTTTTCATACAGAAACTCTACGAGAAATGTCTCGAGATTTGCACTGAGATCGGATTTCTACTTCTAGAATTAGATGATTTTTACTGCATCCGCTCAGAAGCGGTCGTCGCGATTACTTCTCAACCAAAATTGAATGTAGTGGGCGAAACCGAGCTGTTCTACGCCCTCTGGTTAAAGGCAACTCTTGACTGCTGCCGGAATGATTCGAAATTGACCACCCGGAACATCGGGAAGTTTTTCAAACATTATTGTCCTTGCATACACTTTGAAGGAATCGACGAACAAAAACTGAAAACCTACAACAATGATAACATCCTGGAGTATTTTGAATGGAAAAAGACATCCTCAAAAGCGCCTGCAGTTCCTGAAAGAAAATACAGGTATCCGTCGAAACTGGATCCAAAATTCTTCATCTGTTACGAATTGAAAATTGTCAAAGATTTTGTCCCACTTTATGAAAAGATTTACGAAACGAAATTTTCTGTTGAAAGCGATGCATATCTGCTGCAGGTCAAACTGTCATGCGTCATCACTGTTCCAGTTCACGAAATTAGCAAGATAGCCTTCTGCTTGAAAAATAATGAAAATGTCATGTTCGAAGTAAAAAACATTTTGAACAATGCTTTTAAAAACAGAAATCGTGAATCAGTTAGGTATTTTGCTGGAAATCGCATCGAAGAATTCGTGTACAATCCTCCAACTGTTATCAAGTTACGTCCTCACGTAACTTACACGCTTGCCATAGAAAAGTCGCCAAACGAACTTCTCTGGACTTCAGGAGACAGTGCAGGAAACCCATTCTTTAAGTTCCAGTCCGGAAATATCGCTTGTTTAACTGGGATGAAGTTACTTAAGATTTCATAATTATGTTTACTATCTTATTTTATGTGCTGAATATTTATAAACATTTACTCATTCTTATTTCTGTATAACTTTATTGTATAATTATAAACTTTTTAACCAAAAAAAGCCACACTTCAGTTATTTAATCTTATATTAAATTCAAAAATTTGCCACGGACATGATAGGTAATGATTTTAGGTTGCGATGGTGATGACGTCCTATTTAAGATAGAGTCCTGTTATTTCCATATTGCGGAATTTAATATATAGAATCATAATAAATTTTGTATTCATGTATTTTTGCATAACCTCTTTGTTCCCGAAGCTAAAATAATACTACAAATACTCATTTGAATCAGTAGTCCTCAAATTTATGTCTCCCGTTTCCTTAAGGCTGTTGGTCAATGAGATTTCAAAATTCCCTCGCTAATGTTAAAGCTATGGGTGCTTTTAAAATATTTTTTGAATATCTCCTCAGGAAATTAATATTTTTAACTTCATTTTTGTGTGTACTTAAGAGATGTCACCTTTTTAGGGTTTCCTTCATCTGACGAAACCCTATTCGTCTCACTCCTCTGTCTGTCTGTCCGTCTGTCACAGAGCCCGTTCTCAGAAACTATATATGTTGAAGACTTGAAATTTTGCATACTTATAGCTGAACACCTCACATCAAACGACAAATCATAAAATTTTGAAAAAGTCGTAATTAACGGACGTTATTAATTAAAAACCACCAATTACAAGATCGGAAAGGCATTCATAATTCAACAAAAGCATGGATTTTTTATCAAATTGAAAAAACGATCTCATCTTTTTATCTAAACCATAAGATTATTTCGAATTCTCCTTAGGGTTACAATAGAATCAGGTTTACCAGAGTGCAAATTAAGCAAAAAATGAAGTGGACATTTTAAAGCGAAATCGGATCTCAGAAAGTATTGGTCTTAGAAATTTGTAAAGGGTATAAGCAGACGCAGAAAAAAATATACTTTTTTTTGTATAAAGGTCACGTTTCTGCGATGTGTATAACATAAAATATCCACTAAAAATCGATCGATAAAAAATCAATTTTATTTAATTGGAAAGACCAGCAAAAGAGATTTCATTTCCGCGGGAAAGCAGATGTCAAATTCAGACATGACGGCGCTTGCGGTTTTCCGTAGTAGGATATTTTAATACGAAGTTTAAACTTTTAAAATATTAAATTTTTTTATTAAATTTTTTGGCTTTTCGATGCGAAATTGTTTAGCTGATTTCATACATACCCAGTTCAAACTCCTAGCTTAATTAAAAGCTGAGATATTAATTATTATTTAATTAATCGGTTTCATTTCTATCAAATGCATAGATTAAAATAGAGGCACGTGCTTTTTTAACCACGAAATAATTTAAATCAGGAAATCTAACAATTTGCGTGGGGTTTTTGAACAGCATTATGAGATAAGTATAATTTATTCATTATCAGAAAGTTTACAAGTATTCATACCACTATTTTCGAATAGTAATTTCAGGAAATATCTTAAATTATTGGTTAAGACCGCCACTCGATCTGTTTGAAACTTAGTTTATAACACATAAGAAAAAGTGTAAAAAAGAATGGAGCGAGATATTTCGAGGAGGGAAGGGGGGAGTTTGCTAGATTTTTTTTTTTAAATCTTAGCGTTTGTTACAGCAGCAAATGTTTTAAATTGTTGGTTAAGACCGCCACCATCCCGACCGAAAATTCACAAACACTCAACGACCCAGCGCTTTTGACGCCAAGCTCTGTAGCCAAGCGTTTTGGCGAGAAAACGAACTGCGCGCATGCGCGTATGCAGCATTCTGTTCTCGTCAGTTTCGTGGTAGTTGTTTATGTTTCGTCGAATGTTTTTATGTTATGGATACCCTTACAGAATTTAAGAAGGTTTTTTTCCCCCATATTAATTCAACGTATCCAAATAGTATTATTGATTTTTCCATTTTCATTCTACAGTTGTAGTAATATATATATATATATATATATACAGGGTGATTCATAAATATCGAAACAATAGGCTATTTCCTTAAATATTGCCCCTAGACCCATACTTCCAATTGCAAAGTTTCATAAAAAAGGGTGCAAAATTTAATGACATAAGTTGCAACTCCATGGGGGGTCTATTTGAAAAAATACGAAAATTGAACTTTTATACGGCCCCCGTAGTGTAAAAATTCCAATCAGGAAGACTTTCCTTATCCATTCCTGAATTAAACACAAAAAATTACATCTACATATCTGAAAAACTCGCAGAGTTATGGCCGTTTAAATAATTCATCAGGTTTTAAGGGATTACACACAAATTGAAATGCGTGCAATCCAAGAAACAATGTTACTTTAAGAGTTCTAGGAAACATGTAAAAAATATATTTGTTGAGTTAGAATTTTGATTTTTTTTTTCTTTTTTGTGATTGTTAACCATATAATTTTCAAAGAAAATCACATCCTAATATTTCTAATGAAGTTTTTAAAAAATTTAACTGATTAGTATTTTTTAAGCGGGTTTAATTTATAATCTTTATAACTCGAAACATTATTCATCGGATTTCAAATTTTTTTCGTTTAATTAAGGAGGAAAGTATAATTTTAGTTTTGTTGCAGAATTTTTTTAAATATTAATTTTTAAAATATTAAAAATATTTATTTAAAAAATTATGTAACTTATTTTTAAAAAAATCATATTTTCAAAAGTAAATTTTTTTTCAAATTTGCCGAAACAAAATTAACGTAAAATGATCAAAAAAGATATGTTCCAAGTTTGCACCTTTTTATTTACGATTCTTGACTTATAATAATTTAAGGACAAGAAACGGTAAAAAAAAAAAAAAAAAAAAAAAAAAAACATTATGCAGAAAAAAGCATTTAAAGTTTTAAACATTGTTTGGCTTCTAATAAAATGTTTAAATGCATTTTTAAAAAATGCACGTGAAAAAGTAACTTTTTTCTCTAGCTTAAATTTCCGATTCAGTTTAACTTTTCCAGTTTTTCAGTTTAACGTTCCGTTTCCACCTCCTTTTTGTACTATTTAAACGTCCATAAACAAATGTTAAATGTGTAATTTGAAACAATGCTTTTTCTAACATGCCGATTAAGAGTTTTTCATAACTTTAGCCCTCACTAATTCAGGCTTTTTATCGTCCCGGCGAGGCCGTTAAAAAAATCTGTATTCTGGGGCCGGGCCAGACCCGGGATTGGCGACTTTTTTCTGAAGACTCGGCCAGGCCGGACCTAACGTAATTTTTCATACCGAACCGGGTGTTGGTGCGATTTATGACGGCCAATTATCTACACGAGGGATATAGCCCCGAAGAGGGGGAGTGCCTTCCGTGGAGGTCTTTCTAAGGGAACCTAATTCGTATTTACGCAAGGATATCCAAGTTTCGCAGAAAACCACTGAAAACTCAGAAAGATTGGGCCGAAGGGCACGATTGGGTTCGAACCCAGCACCTCCCATCTACCAGCTTTGAAAGCAGAACCTCTCGGCCACTGGTTTATACCGAACTGGGACTGGCTTCCTTATTCCTAGGTCTCCCTTGGGCGAAATTTTCAGTCCCGGTCTCGAGACAACCCGTATTTAAATCATTACCTATGACTGACCTAAAGCGTGCAAAAATAACTAAAACTTGGCTCAGCCCAAAAACTTTTACAACAAATGCATATATTTTATAATGGCCATTATTTTACAATAAAACTTTAAAATTCATATTTTTAAAGGATAGTATATTTTAAGGCAAAAAAAAAATTAAAATACAGTAAAACAAGTAAAAAAAATCTGTCTATGACGGCATCCTTCCTTAAACGGAAAAATCTGTTGATCCATGGAAAATTAATATAAAAATACCTGTGAAAAATAGACTACATTTACAACTCCTAAGAAGGGAACTTGCCTATGACGCTTTTTTTTTTTCCTATTTGATTCCATATTAAAAGATTTTACTTTATAGCATTTTTCATTGTCTCCAACACATGTAATATGGATTAACGATATTAAAGGAGAAGTGAATCATTTACATATAAATAGAGATTCATTAATAAAACAAATAATCACAGCTTTTGGCGCTTCTTTACAAATAATAATTATAAACATGAAAAAAGAAAAGATGCAATAAGTATTTTTGGCCAGAACTCCTCCATACGAAACAACTTTTAACCATATCGATGTAAAAAATTATGTAGACATTGAGTTAGGCCGGGCCAGGCTGTGATTTGAACTTTTTTCCAGGCAGGGCCGAACTTTTTGTCCTATGGGTCGGTTCGGGACCGGACCTAGATATTTCGACCCGTGCAGACCTCTAGTGCAGACCACCAGCATACTTAGAAAACAGGTTTAACGTAAAATCTATACGCTGCCTATTTCATATCCAAAGGAGAGGCACTGTCTTATATCGACTTTTAATAATGTACAATTTGTGGATGGTCTCTATCTTGAATTCAAAATGAGTCAAAAACTCGTCGCTCAGAGACATGGATAAATGGTGTAAGTCACGAATTTTGGATTTTGATATCTCTGTGAATTTTGAAGATATCGAGATGAATTTTTTTGTGTTTAATTCAGGAATGGATAAGGAAAAATTTCCTAATTGGGAATTTTACTCTACGGGGGCCGATAAAAATTTAATTTTTGTACTTTCTCATATAGACACCCCCCCCCCCCCCTATGGAGTTGAAACTTATCTCATCAAAATTTGCACCTTTTTTATGAAACTTTGCAATTGGAAGTATGTGCCTAGGGGCAATATTTAAGGAGATAGCCTATTGTTTCGATATTTATGAATCATCCTGTATATGTATATATATATATATATATTGGTTATCCTTAAAAGAAACCACTGGTGAATTTTGATTTAGTTATTTGCATAGCCTGAGAATACAAATGTTGTTTACAAAATAGTTTCTAAATTTACAGAAAATCTTAGAAAATTAAATAAAATATTTTTTTTTCTTTTTATTTATTCACATTATTGCTGAGGTATTGAGAATTAAGACAGCTGCCAACCTTACTTTTTTTATTTTTTAGAATAAAAAAACATATACCATACATGGCACCAAAAATTTAATAAAATTGTTTAATGATATGGCTTTTTTATTATTTAATAATATATCCCTGCCCCCCCCCCTCCCCCTTCTCTCTTCATGTGGTACTTATTTGATTTAATTTCTTCAGAAAAAATTGTGTTATAAAGTGTGTTTGACATTTAAAAACTGGAAGGTTGGCAGATATGGATTAATAACTTTTAAGTCCATTCTCAAATTCACTGGAACTAATTTCTGACACATTTTGATATTCTCTTTTGTTCAGAAACACATGAAATTGACAGAAAATACTGTTAAAGTCTGCATTTTAAATGATTTTCTGGATGCGACAGCGTAGGAAATGAGAAAAACCTGTCATCCCATGACAAAAATCACTTGTAAATCAAGTAATTAACAAATGAAAAATGCTATTCGATTCTAAATTTTTATTTTTAAGATTTATTTATGAATCTATTTTTTATCGACTTTTTTCTGTTTTAAAGAATTTAATTACTATTTCTGATACCTTGCTTTAATAGGTAGCAAATAAATAGTAATTAGGCCTACCAGTTATATTTTTTAGGTTAAAAGCATGTCAGGAAGTTTTGTTTTTGTAGAGCGGGGAATTTAAGAAGAGCTTTAAGGCTGTTCTCAAATCCAAAAAGGCAACTTTATGACATAAGTTTTAATTTATTTTTGTTCGGAAATGCATTAAACTAGCAGGTGTCTAAAAATATAACTGTTGTTCAGAAACTATGTAATCGAACTGTTTTTTCGCAAACACGATAGATCTTTCAGAAAATAGTGTCAAAGTTGACGTTTTGAACCGAAGTTCGCGAAGAAAGCAGAAAAACCAGTCAGTGAAGTGAGAAAAACGTCTTTGTCACGTGATCAAAATCGCTTATGATTCAATAGGTAATTTATTTATAAAAAAATGAAAAGCACAGTTCGATACCAAATCGCTGCCATAGTCAGGCTTTCCAATTTTATATCTTTCCGTTAAAAAATGAATTTGTAAATGTGTCAAAACGTTTTGCCCTTGTTGAGCAGAGCAGTTGAGTAGCCTTAAGCTAAGTATAGACATTTTTCTTAATAAGATAATATAGACTTTTTCTAAATCTCAATGAATAACTGGTAGACAAAATTATTTTCTTCTGTCAGTGGGTTAAACAAATATTTTATAAATTCATTAAAGTATGAAAGTAATATTCTAAAAGTAGGGTCTACCCCCTCCTAACTGTTCTTAAAATGAAAAATCATTAATCTGATAGAAAAATGAAGGAGGGGGTGTGGATAGGAAAATTGAAAAATAGTGGGCCCACCTAAATGTTACAAAGTATAGCCGCTTGTAATTTTTTTATTGACTTTTTCTGTTTTAAAGAATTTAATAACTATTTCTGATACCTGTATTAGCAGGGCTCAATAAATCAAGGTCGTAGGAAAGAAGGAAGTCCTATTTTTTTATGAACCAAAAACTTTGAGGGGTGTGTGAGCATTTTTGGATATTTTTAAACTGTTATCAACGGTGTTAAACGTTATACAACGGACCCACGTATCTACGGAAATGGTGCGTGAAGGAGTTTTGTTCAGATACGCTTTTGTTAAGAATAGAGTGCGCTCCCTGGTGGTGGCATGAGGAACTAACACATCGCGATTTTGTTAAAATTAGGAAATATAACAAGGCGATCTGTTTGACACTTTAAGATAGTTCATAACACATAATAAAAAGCTTATAAAAGAATGGCGCGTGCAATTTCCTGTGAGGGGGGGGGGAGGGGCGCTGGATTTCTTTTTAAAAAATTAGCGTTTCTGACCGCTTTGGGTGCCGTTTTTTGAGGGAGTCTTGAGATATATGCTACTTATTTAATATAAAATTGTCAAAAGTTTAGTTACCACTATTTCCGAATAGTAATTTGTGCAAATATCTTAATTTCTTGCTTAATACCACCACTACCTCGAGAAACATATCTACTGATAGGTTGTTTAACGGAGTTACGTTCAGATACAGTTTTGTTAAAAATACAGTGCGTTCCCTTGTGGTGGAATGTGGAACTAACATAACGCGATTTCATTTAAAGTAGGAAATCTAACAAGGCGATCTGTTCGAAACTTTATGATAGTTAATAACACATAATATAAAGTTCATAAAAAACGGCACGAGAAATTTCAGATAAAAAAGATCATAAGTGTCGATACCACTATTTTCGAATAGTAATTTCAGCAAATATCTTAAATTGGCGTTTAAGACCCCCCCCCCCCCCCAGCGACTAATGTATCTACGGATAAGTTGTAGAAAAGAGTTTCGTTCAGATACAGTTTTGTTAAGAATAGAGAGCGCTCCCTGGTGGTGGAATGTGGAATTAATAGAACGCGATTTTATTTAAATTAGGAAATCTAACACGGCGATCTGTTTGAAACTTTAAGATAGTTTATAACACATAATAAAAAGTTTTCAAAAGAATGGCGCGAGAAATTTCGTGAGGGAGGGGGGGGCGCAAAAACATTTTTTTAAACCTTAGCGTTTTTTACTTTTTTATGTGCGGGTTTTAAGGATTTAATAATTATAAATTATATTAATTTGGCTTTATTAATTAAAGAATAAAGTGTTTTGAAAGGAATATTAAACGAAACCCTTTGTGCGACCTGTGATCACACTTACCCACTTGTTTATGATATTTAAGAACAGTCCGCAAAAAAAGAAAGTAAAAATATTAATCTTGCGAAGAGATATTTTAAAAGAACGAATGCATTACATGAACATAGGTTTAACATTAGCGAGTGAATTCGAAAACTCACTGAGTTCGGAAAACCACAGATAACTTTAAGACTATCGTTTTTTTGCGCGGTATAAAATTTTTACAAATAGTGCATATACAGATTTTAAACTTAATTTTCGACGCTGATTCCGAATGTGTAATTTTCTTAAATATCGATTAAGAGCTTTTTATTTTATAAGGAAAAAGAGATGTTTTACTAACGCACATTATTAAAATCTAAGAGTTTCTCCACTAAATATTATTATTTTACATCCGATGTTTTTGATCGATTTGAAAATTTCAGATATTTGATAGCACTTAAAAATTTTAAACAAGCAGGCGGAGGAATTTCAGGGGTAGGAAAGGAGGGCGCGCAAACGAACTTTTAAAATCGTAGCGTTTTCAACAATATATATAATTTTAGATGTGGGTTTTTGTCGAGGTCCTCTGATAAATATTATTTATTAAATATAAAAATTTTAAAGACGGGTGTGAGTGAATTATGGGTGTATTCTGGAGCCGGGAGTGGACCTCCCCCCACTCCACCCTGGAGGGTGCAATTTCCTAAGTTTTTGTCAACTTTTCATGTGATATATCATTGGAAAGCCCTGTGACTACGTTTTTATATTAATCTACTTCCGCCCCATCTTACCCCCCCCCCCCCCGAGGGCACTTTTCTAACTTTTGCCGACACCCTTCATGTGATGTATCATTGAACAGGTTGTAAAATAAATTGATAATTGATAAGGATAATTATAAATTTTTAATTTATATTTAACTAAAGGAAACATTGTTTAGAAAGCCATCTTAAACGAAACCATTTGTGCGATATCCGATCACACTTAGCCACTTGTTTTTTTTTTTTAATTTGACTAAATTTTTGAAGGGGGAGGGTTCAATTTTTTATACAAATTTTCAGCATTTCAAGAAATATTTGTATCATATTTCAGAAAAGGTTATTATTTTAAAATGTTGCCAATTGTAAAATCAGCTCAAAGAATAATATTTCCTTTAAATAAAAAATTTATTTTCACGTGACTATTAGAACCCCCCCCCCCCCCCAAAAAAAAAAAACCTTTCAAATTAGAATTAAGTGATTACGTGTTAAAAGCAGGAAAATATTGAAAATTGTATATTAAAAATTGTATTTGCACGTGAATATTAAAAAAAGAAAGAAAACTTTAAAATAATGAATTCATTAATATGTGTTAAAAGCAGTAAATGGGGAAAAATATGTTTTATTTAAAATGGCCAAATAATAACATTGCCAAACAGTGTAAATTTAAAAATATATTTACCCGAGAAAATTTTTGTCATATATGATATGATCTTTCTAACTATTGCTGTCAATTCTAAGACAGTGCAAATAATATAATTTCCTTTCTAAAAAAAAAAAAAAAATATTTTCTCTTGAATATTGAAGAGAGAAAGGAAACTATGGTGAAAATTACGTCAGATTTAAAACGATATATTTAAAATGCCTTATTTAAAACAATTTTCTTATAGACCGGGAGGCAAAAAATCTGCTGACTTTACTCATTTTATATTACCTGTTTTTCCAATGTTTAACTAATTTTATTTAATCAAACACGAAAACAGCCATTAGATGTCTTAACAGCAGCTGATTCGATCTTGAAATCACTCAGTAAAATGGAAATGAACGGAAACCCGTTTACAGGGAGATCGCCACTGGTTTTTAATTATAATTTAAATTTCAGTCATCTTTTTAAAGCCGATCAAATTAGAAAGCAGCGAATTTCTGGTTAGGGGGATGAGAAGAATGCCTGTGAGGTGGGAGATTCATAACAAAAGGCTTACGAAAGACGGTAGTCTGAAAGCCATTTTCACAACGAATAACAAGGACATCGAGGAAAGAAAAACAGTTATTCGTCTCAATTTCAGAGGTAAATTGAATGCAGGGATCAATGGAATTCATAATAGAGAGAATATGATTAATATCCGAATTTATTTCAACCAGGACATAAACATCATCAACATAACGAACATAGAACGGAAATTTTAAAATTTCAAAAAGTTTGACCTCAAAATAGTGCATATAAATATCGCATAAAATTGGACTAAGAGGATTATCCATAGCCAAACCATCAATCATGCGGAAGAAATTACCATTGAAAACAAAAGTATTTTGCGACAAGCAAGCGCGAGTGAGAAGATAAGTTTCTCGATTTCAAAATAAGAGAAATGGAATTCACAAAGCCTCTTCTTAAGGCAATCTAAAGCCCCCTCAACCGGAACGTTAGTAAATAATGATTTAACATCAAAAGAAACCATCATGTGACCCCGCGACTTAAAATTATAAAGTTTTTTAACAAAATCAAAAGAATTCTTAACAGTGAAATCGTTACTGCTCAAAAGGGGGGGGGGGGGGGAAGCAGAAACTAAATATTTGGCAAGCTTATAAGAAGCTGTACCGATACTAGAGACAATAGGTCTAAAAGGAATGTCAGACCTTAGGTAAAGCATAAAACCTGGCACAATGCGCAATAGATGGAATAAGATACTTCTTAAAGTTAGCAGGAATAATGGAAGAAGACTTGATGGCAGACTTAATAGGGTTAATTTCACTAGTGGAAGGGTCTTTGCGGATGTCCACATAAGGACCATCTTTAATTAATTTATGGGAATTTTCCAAATACGAAGATTTGTCGAGAAGAACAATCTGACCACTTTTGTCAGCCTTAGTAATGATTAAGTTTGGATCAGAACGCAAATTTTTCAGACATTGTTTAACTGGATTTTTAAGATTGGGCTTATCAACATTAGAATTGAAACCAACAGTATTGGCAATGAGATGCCTGATGGACTCTTTTTTATATTGGCCAGACTAAACGTGCTCTTAGATTTCGTTTAAAAGAGCATGAAGGTTATGTTAAAAATGAGCAGCTCAAACGTTCTTCTATTGCTCAACATTCTTGGTCTTCTCGACATAGGTTCGATTTTTCCTCAGCCACCATTATCCAAAAATGTTCTTCTAACCTTGATCTTGATTTTTGGGAAGCTTACCACATCATTAAAAATTCTCACTCTTTAGTCAATGACTTATCTAGTACTCCAGATTTTCCAAGTATTTGGAAAGCATTAATTTAATTTCCTCTTTTTGGTTTCTTTTTTCTCTCCTTCTCCGGTAGATGTCGCCACTTGTCCACTCAGTCGTCTCCACTACTTATCTCTCATTGGTTGTTTCTGGCGCTTTCGCTACTCGCATAGGGTATATAAGGATGCGCGTCTCTGTCTATCATTTTGCTCAGCCTTGCTTTTTCTAGCACGCTGTTCTTTTTTCCCTATCTTGCACTGAAGAAGAATCTCGCTGTAGATTCGAAACAACTGTTTGCTGCTTTTCACGCATTATTTCTGCATTTTAAACGTTGGTTTACTTCTTTTTAATATTTCTTCACAAAGGCTTTAATTGCTATTTTAATATATTTGTGAATAGTTTATAATCTATAAATATGTGGGTCAATAGCCTTTATAACTTCAGCCAATTTAAACTTTCCACGTTCCATAGTTTACGAGTAAAACGGCTGTGACAGACGCTTCTTAAGTACGGAACATTAAAATCTGTTGCTTTTAGTGTTTAAATGTTTGATTATTCAACTCTGACTAAACAACTCTGTACATAAAAAATACTGTAAATATTAATTAAATTTATACTAGAAATGTAACTAGTAAATCGGCAGATGAGGACCCTCAAACGTCGGTTTTGAAGTTTTATATCGAAATCATTTTTTTAAGGTCAATGTAGAATAAAAAATTTCATAATTTAATGATAATTATGAGAAAACAACTTTAGATTAAACATAAAAAAAAGTCCTCACCTGTGGAGCACAGAACAAACTCAACTTATTTTTTCTCCTCGGTTTTTCCTTCTTTTACTGTGTATGTGTGTCACTTACATAACTTGTTTTACATCCGGGAACAAACCATGTATACACCAACTTAAATTTATAGTATACTAGAAATTTATAGTATACTAGCTGACTCGTCCGGCGTTGCCCAGGCCCTTTATAATAACCTTAAATAAACTTCAATTTTTTGTGATTTTATATCGTTAATCCTATTTTGTATGAATTTATATTTTTAAATGAAAATTTCGCGAACAAGTATTGATATATAAGTGGGTAAAAGCGCTCATAAGAAGATATTCTCACATTCTCTTGTTTTTTCAAGTAGAGTCGTTTCATAATAATAAAGAAAAAAAAAATAGTTCTTGTCCGAACTCTTTGAAATTTTTATCGTTTATAAATCTAATGGTTTTGCAGCTTTTGTAAACATTTCGTGAACAAATATTGATATCTATTTATAAAAGAAACTTGGGGGCTCTGCCCCCTACGAGCTACGCTCGTCAACCCCCCGTTCAGACACCGCAGACTCTAACAGAACGCTAATTTGATCGGCTTTAAAAAGATTTCGGAAGATTGAATTATAATTTGAATCTGACAATTATAATCTGACGTAATTTTCACCAAACTTTTCTTTCTCTTTTTAATATTCACGTAAAAATACTTATGTTATAAATGAAATATTATGATCATCCTAAAATATCAAATAAATGTCTCGCGCAATTTTTAAATTTAAACTGTTTTGCAATATTATTTTTCGTTCATTTTACGTAATAAGTGTAATGTGACGTAAATTCTCCTATTTAAGACTTCTAACGCATGTTAATGAATTTATTATTTTACAATATTCTTTCTCTTTTAAAATTCAAGTGTAAATATAGTTTTTATGACGTAATTTTCAATGAGTTCCTGCTTTTTATATTTTCTGTTTATAATAGTCACGTGTAAAATAAATTTTTAATTTGAAGCAAACATTATTGTTTGCGCTGTTTATACAGTTGGCAACAGTTTAAATTAATACAATTTTCTAAAATATGTAAAAAATATCTCTCGAAATGCTGAAAATTTGAATTTAAAATAGAAATAAAACCTCAAAAAATGAGTCAAATTAAAAAACTAAATCCAGTCTGCACACCGGGAAATTCTTACGCATAAAATTATTAAATTCCTACAGTTTTCGCTCTTATAAAACTTTTTTAATGGAACGATTTTGTCCAACTTTGGCATTAAATATCTCTTAAAATAATTCTTCGATTTGAAAACTGTCTGCATCAGCGTGTTTATCAAACATTTTTCTATAATACTACCGATTTTCATATTTTTATATGCAACATTTTTTTTTAAATATTAACAAAGAAAGGCCATGTTTAAGCATTCAAATTGGATGCCGATCTGCCGGGAATATCTACGCAGATTTTCATTCGTCCATTTCCAAATCAAAACTTTTTTTTATATATAGAAGGATATGTTTTCTTCTCTTTTTTTTTGGGGGGGGGGGGGGGGGCGTTGTGTCCTTTAACATAAAAAAATCTTATTGTCCGAACTCTCTGAAATTTTAATCGGTGATAAATATAAATGTATCCAAGGCCTCTTTAAAATTCTGTGAAAATATGCATATTTAGTAGCAAAAACATGAGCCGAAGCCGTTCCGAAATATGCCGCTTTTTATCGTTTTCATCGAAAATTTCTCAAGTTTTATTATTTTTCTACTTGTCTCAACGTTTCGAAAGTTTTGTAAGTGATGTGAATCTGGTCCGATCTGTCGTGATGCTTTAAAACAGGGAGTTCGAAGTTTTTAAACCGACGTATCACTAAATAGAAGTTCATACTTCTACGTACCGCCAGGTGACAAACTCAAAGTTAATATAAAAAAACCTGTGTAAAACGAATATGTCTAAAACGAAATATTTTTCCAATCTTTTATGTTTCAGTTTGAGCAGATTTTGCTATATTTAATTGCCTGATTACATTATTAAATTGGTACTTTGATCGACTGCTCTTACATTAAAATTCAAATAAAAGGTAGTATCATCGTCAGATTTTAATAATATATACATTATCAAAAAATGGTGCTTTGGTAGAAAAAAAGCTACAATACTTAATGACATATCGGCGTCAATTTTTTTTTGTTATATGAATACTATTTTTATATCAATTGTAAAATACACTTAAGAAAATTTAATAAGTGAGTAACCGGCATAAGAAATTCACATACCTTCTAAAAATAAACTGCTTATTAATGCAAGATCGAAGCTCGTTGAAATAAGTAATATACAATATACACACATACAATATAGTAATAGAAGAAAACTTTTTCCTTTTTTTCAGGGGGATGAAAGGTCAATTCAACATCTATCGACGGATTTTTTTCCCATTTATCTAAAAATTCTAATCGAAATTACATTAAAATAAGAGAAAGCAAAACGCTGTCAAATCATTAATAACAGAGAGCAGACACCACTGAGCCGGTGAACTGTCAAATCAAAAACGAGGAGGGGTAGGGAGAGGATTGAGCTATATTTTGATTTCACATGTCGTATTTTTTATTTCATTTCACGTACCAGTATCGGACTTTCACGTACCAGTAAACAGAGCTTCACGCACCAGCACTGGTACGCGTACCATAGTTTGAGAACCCATGCTCTAAAAGATTGTGTCGAAATACGGTCGTTTAGTTATTTTTAGCGAAAAAAAAAATCGTCCCCGGTAGGCGCACAGTGACGTGCGGTATTTTTTGAGAGAGTTAAAATTCGTATTTTTGAAAACCGATTGAACCGCTGAAGACAAGAAGTTATCAGCTTTAAATGGTTAATTTTAGTGAATCGGTAGCTCTGAAATTGAGCCCTGGGGAAGCTTGGTGAAAGGGAGAAAAAAAAATGAACTGCGAAAACCACACTTTTTGATTTTTTTTTTTTCTTTCAAAGCGTTAACAAGCATGTTTTTTCGAACTGATTGAGACGTTTGAGATACAAAAGTATGACCTTTAAGAATATGTCGTCCGTTTTTCTGTATTTTAAACGGTACGGCCGATGGGTGTTAGAAAAAAATAGTAAATACACAATTAAATTAAAAAAATCAAAATACCCAACTAATTAATTATTTCTCATCAATGTGAAACTATTTTTATTTTCAGTTTCTACTATTAGATCACACTCTCGCTATATATATATCTTGTTCAAATTTTCAATCGTTAATAAAATACTTATTATTCATCCAATCAAGCTCAAATAATTTTTTAAAACTTGTAGTGGGTGACACTTGATGTTAAACCAGTTTTTTTTAAATATTAATTCATTAATTAAATTAAATTAATTAATTTTCAATAATCGAGAGAGTTCTCTTCTTGATCAAGGCATTTTAAGCGCCACTCAAGACGAAAGAAGAATGGGGGGAAAATATCTTATTGACCTTAGTACGAATTGACTTAAAGTATTTTTTTATATTACTTGTTTATATTACTTACCTATTTTTTTTTTTTTTCTTAAGTGAAAACTTTTTTAGGCGCGTTGAGCTTTTTTGGAGATGGGGAAAAACCACTGATTTCGAGACACTGTAACGTAACCGACATGCTAGCATTTTGACACTAGACACTAGCGCGCCAAGCGGTGAATGACAGGAACTTTTCCCTCTTCAGCTAAATCCGCAAAAGAAGTAGGAAGCTAAAACTCACTTTTTCTCCCGGCATATTGCTAAAACAAATTATTATTTTGTTTTTCGTCAGTTAAAATGAATTATATCGTATTCGTGACCTACCTATTTCGTGTAACTAAAAACCGATAACGCTGTATTTTATCGTGTTGATGGTCTGGTCCATGACCAACAGTATTGTCGGGAATTTCGATTACGGAACATAAAATACGGGGCACAGATGTCAGATACGCACTTGGGTACCTAATTGACAGCAAAATGGCTTTACTTTATTTTACAAGGTAACCCGGCTACTGTTTCTTATTTATTAATAAATTGTTCATTTACTTTTATTTTTTTAAATTGTACAATTGTTTTGTTCTATAGTTATTAATGAAATTACCGTTTATTTATTGTTGTTTACTTTTTAAAACAATAGAAAATAATTTAAAAATATATATTGTAACTGGTATTGGAAAACGGGCTTTCGCCAAATTGACGTTAAAAAATCGCGCCAAACCTGGTTCGTATATCACATCTCTGCCAAATTCTCGGTTTTTTGATTTTTCGACTTTTATTCAAATTTTCCGGATTTTTTAAATTTTCCCTTTCATTGTATCCCAAACACTACCTTCATACCAAATTTCAAGATTCTAGGGGTACAGGACGTACCTCTGAGTTTTGATGATTGGTGAATCAGTGTCGAAAAGGCGAAAGTTTAAGTTCATATATCTTCTGAAATAAAAAAGATAGAAACGTGAAATTTCAGCATTTAGTTCCATTTCCACATTACTTTAGATTTACGAAGTTTCAAGTTTCTGGGAATCACCAACACAAAGATATTGGGGGGTCAAAAGTACCCTGAGTTGCTTCCAGAAAAAGATGCTTACGGCTGTGCTTTCAAGACTTGGCAGGGGCACTGTTGTGTCCCCAGATGCTTTCATTAGTGCTGCTACACAAGTCAACGCATAAAACATTTCCTGAAGATTAAAAAAACACACACGTAATTGTTGAAGTTTTCACTTCTATTGGCACTCCCGGAGTGCCACTGTTTTTTTTTTTAATTATTATTTACTTGTATTGATGACTTTTAAGTTGTGTTTAATTGTAAGTTCCTATCTATAAGCACTGTTTTGATGAGGTTTATAGATGTCTATGATGGTTAGAGTTGCACTAAAGCTAGAGATCCTACATACACGACTTCCAGGTTGTATAATATTTTAACGGAGCTTCTGACTGTAAAATAGTCAATGAAACATCGTCTTCATTTTGAAAGACCTATCCAATGATATGCCACTCAATAGAATGCGTAAAAATATTTTTTCATCTCTACCGCCATTTTGTATTTTACGGCCGCCATTTTGAATTTATAAAAACAAAACCTAGCCTGTAACCATCGGACCGTTAAGACGAATTGATAGAGACCTCATTCTAGAGATCTGCACGAGCCGATTTTCATTCACGGCACTCGGACCGGGCCAAGCCCGGGCTCCACTCTGCTCGGGCCGGGCCGGGCCCGGGCCATACATTTTCTGAAGGCTCGGGCAGGGCCGGGCCTAACTTAATTTTTCTGTACAGAGCCGGGCCTGGTTTCATTCCTAGTCTTCACGGCCCAAAATTTTCAGTCCTAGTTTTGAGCCAGCCCGTATGAAAATCATTGTCTCAGCGTGGCCTGGTCCATTTAAAGGTCAGTTCAATTAAGCCTGGCCCAAAAGTTTTTGCAAAAAATGCATACATTTTTGAATCGCCATTATTCTACACTTAAACATTAAAATTATTATTTTTAAAGAATAATAGATTTCTACGCATATTAAAATATAACTAAATTAAAATACAGTAAAATGTGTGAAAAGGAACCTGCCTATGACGGATTTTTAAACTGAAAAACGTGTTGGTCCATGCAAAATTGATATACTAATAAGTAAGAAAAGTATATATAATACATTTACACTTGCTAAGAAGGGAACTTGTCTAACGCATTTTTTTTTCTTTTCTATGCAATTCCATCTTAGAAGATTTTACTGTATAGCATTTTTCCGATTTTTAACACTTCTATACATGGAATATGGATTAACAATATTAATGATAACTGAAACAGTTACATACAAGAAAGAGAGATTCATTAAAAAAATAAATATCGCAGCCTGCTGCACTTCTATAAAAATAAAGTTTGTTTGTTTGTGTTTATGAGGGCCAATTATCAACACGAGGGATATAGGCCCTAAGAGGGAGGAGTGCCCTTCGTGGGGTCTTTCTAAGGGAACCTAACCCGTATTAACGCTTGGAAATCCAAGGTTCGAAGAAAACCACGAAAACTCCGAACGATTAGGCCGACGGTGTGACGAAGTAAATTATATTGATGAGAGAGATATTAAATTTTGATGAGAGATGCCGTGAATAAGATAAATTGAGTGATCGTATAGCTAAGATGATAAGGTTGACTTGCAGTAAAAATAAAAGGAATAGTCTTACTTAAATGACAACAGTAGACACATTGAAGAGACAGCAGTTACAAAAATCTTCTTTATTCGTTGATTCATTTGAGAGGTGGAAGGCAATTAGGAGAAGTAGGTCACTGTGCACATTCGAAGAACGTTCCACGTAGAATTATTAAAACTTGGAAGTAATTCCCTGATAAAGATGAATACTGGTTAAAATCATTTTTTTAAAGGTCTTGATAATCAAAAGCCCGAAATCAAATCTGCGTTAAATTAAAGAAAAATCAGAGACCGAAGATAAACTTTTAGATATCGAGTTATAGCTATTGAAGAACATCGCTCTTTGAATTTAGGCGCAAGACCCGAAATTCAAACGACAAATCACGTTGTCAAAAATAATACATACTTTCGTAAATCTTAAAATCTGATCCGATCTTAAAATCTGTTAAAAAACTGGCTGCATTGATATATATACTGCATAAAAGGGGTTTACAAATCTACCTCCAGAAATGATTTAAATCTATTTGTTAAAATTAAATTTATGTATTAATTGTAGAACGAATGACAGCACGGAAAAACGAAACTACAGTCAAAAGGCAAGAGGAGAGAGAATGAAGCTCTAATTCGCCAAGCGAAGACACACCCCAATATGACGCGGTCGACGTCACTTGCAACACACCCTGGTTCTAAAAATAGAACACAGGAAGAGGGGGAAAAGCTGAAATCAAAACTGCGGTAAAAAGGAAATAAAAAAAAGCGATTTGAACGATGTTTTGCATTGAAAATAAATAGTTTAAAACATGAGATAATAATGCTGCATTACAATTTAAAAAATAAATAATAAATGTGATTGCTACATCACAGACGGGCGCGATTGGGTTCGAACCCAGCACTTCCCGTCTACCAGCTTCGAGAGCAGAACCTCTCGGCCACTGGTGGGGCCTATAAAAATAAAGATTATAAACATGAAAAAAAGTTAAGATAAATATTTATGTTTTGTAGAAGTAGCCGGGCCGAGATTTTAACTTTTTTCCGGGCCGAGCCGGGCTCAGGCCGAACTTTTAATTTTTTATCGAGCCGGGCCGGGCCAATATTATTTTTTCTACGGGCCGGGCCGATTTTTTTCTCTATGAGTCGGGCCGGGCCCGGGCCTGGAAATGTCGGCCCGTATAGACCTCTACCTCATTCATTAAAATCCATCCAGCCGTAGGAATGTTTCGAGGGTATAAAGAAATCCATATACACAGATACGCGTGAAACACTTAACCCTTCTTTTCAGTCGGGTAAAAAACAAAAAAAAACATGGCATATGGTTTTTCCTTTATTTAAGTGCGTCCCTTCCGTAATATTTAAAGGTCAAAGCAGGGGCGCCATTAGAGGGGGCTGGGGTTGCAATCCCCCCCCCCCCCCAAGGAGTTTGACATCTCAGAAAATTTATCTGTCATCACAGGTCGGACTAAAAAAAAATTCAAAAATTGCTCAAAAGCTAAAATAACTTGTCAGATTTTATTACAATAGAAACACATGCAATAAATAAATATTTTAGGCACATAAATAAATATTTATCAAAAATATTTTCTGAAGAATTTGCTATTCCAACATCCTCAAGGTGAGACATTTATCTTTATCATTAATGTGTATTTTGGCTAATTTTAAAAAGATATTTGAGAAAAAATCTCAGACGTATGTGCAAAATGATCGAATGGAACTCGCTCCCCTCAGGGGTAGAATTTCCGAGGTGCATTTTCCCCTTTAGCCTAAAATTTATAGGGGATATATATATATATATATATATATATATATATTTTTTTTTTTTTTTTTTTTTTTTTTTTTTTTTTAAGAAACGGAGCTTTTTTAATTAAAGTTCTTAATTATTTGAATTTTTTATTTTGCATTATTAGTGCCGCATTATATTTACTGCAATTATGACAACGCTATCAATTTATTTGCTTTATTAAATCATATTATATACAGTTCTTAATAATCTCCTCACCCTGATAATAGAGTTCTGCGCGGATGGGATTGTACCCGACATAAGTCGGTAACACGAAACCAGACTCCAGCCTGACAAACTGCAACGCAAATCCAAAATATTAAAACTCGGACCGAAAGTGAAAGAAAATGAATCTATATTTTATTATACTTATGGAAAATTTGTCTACAATTTTATCGCTTATGTACAAAAATGAGAACATATGCACCCCATCATTAATATTCAGATATACGGTGCGTTTACGTATAACCTGACCGAGCTTTATTTTCGCAACCATTGGTCCTAGATGCATACTTCCAATTACAAATGTGGTCAAAATTAGATGCAGAGTTAAGATAAAAAAAAGTTTGAGGCGAAAAAACAATTTAGCGAAGAATTACAGAATTTAAATTTTTATACGGTCCCCCGGTCCTATAAGTTATATTTAATAAACTTTTCCTGTTACACTGACAAGTAACGCCAAAAAAGTTCCGTTATTCTACGATTAAAATTGACCGAGCAATAGCTGTTTATAGTTGGAGCATATTTTTTGCTACAAATTAGGGGTCATTCACAAATTTAGTAGAAATATAATTATCGTCAGATATATTAAAGAAATGGTTGAGAGTAAAATTAGCATTGCAATATAACTTTGAAATCTTTAATCATTCTGACATATTACTGTAAAATATACATCAATTTGTACTATATAAGAGGATAAAAATAACAGAAATTTTGTTAAATAAAAGAATGAAAAACAACAGCCTCAATTCTTTACAAAATATACATATTTTTAAATGCCGTTACATTACACTGTCTTTCAAATTTTGGGTTATGCCATGTTTTTTAGCTTTTGAAAATTGATTCTTATGTATTTTGTAGCGTTAAATCCGAAAATGACCTTCATTTTAAACCATCACGTCAGGATTTTTTTCAAATCGCAAATTTCAAAGTTAAAAGCTCAGAGTTAAAATTGATCCCCCCTCCCCTCCCAATCTCATGGGACCCCTGAGCTCTTTAGCTGTAAGAAACCCAGTATAAGCCAAAAATTAAATAAATTATTGAATTAAATAAAATTAAACTGAATAAAAAAGTCTTACATCTATTTTATAGTATCAGATTTTTCGCTATTTTTTAACCTTGAAATTTGCGATTTCCGAAATATCCAGACATGATGGTTAAAAGCGAAGGTAATTTTTTTATTCAGCATTAAAAAATACATAAAACGCAATTACAAAAGTTAAAAGACACAACCATCGCAGTTTTATGTTGTCTAATCTAAAACTCTTTCTTAAACTTGTTGACGGTAATCTATCCGAATATTTTTGTGTTATCCTCTAATATAAGTATGTATAATATGGTAAGCGTCGAAAATCATTAATGTTACATTGTCATCGGATTTAAGTCCGTATGTAAAATTTAACTTCGATCGGGCATTTGAAAGTGAGTTACAAATTTTAAACTGGAAAGATGATCGTTGCAAGTTAAATAAAACCTTATGAAAATAACATAATTTTTTAAAAAAGAAATCTTAGCCCCAAATCCTTACAAAATAAAACATATGTTAAAATAAAATTATTTTAACTAATCTGAAACTTTAGTTAACTCAATCGTAATAGTTGTACGATTTCTTTCAAAGCGCAGATACCTTGAAATAAGTTTAAGTACTTTATATACGACCCCTGAAAGCATGGCTGAAATCATCTGTTTTGATATGCAAAAAAGTGGTGTAACTCATGAATTTCAAAGTTTCATAACTCGGTCAATTTTAATGTTAGATGAATGGGACTTTTTTTGTCTTACTTGTTAGTGTCACAGCACATTTTTACTAAATATCACTTATAGGACCGGGGGACCGTATAAAAATTTAAATTTCGTAATTTTTTAATAAATGTTTTTATTGACCCAAATCGCTTTAAATATAGTTCTTTACCTTATTTGAACCATTTTTGTAATTGGAAGTATGCATCTAGGGCTAACGGTTTCGAAAATAAAGGTCAGTCCATTTATACGTGGACACACTGTATATCTTTTTCATTTGAAAAATATTAAGGACTTCCTTTTGCTTCATCCCGAACTCGACCAAAAAGAGACAAAAGATAACCCTAAACTCTTAAAGTTAACTTTATACCCAGGTAAAAAAAGAAAAAAAAAATAATAATATAAACCTAAACTGACCTGCGGTTCGAGTTCGGGTAAAATCGGTTTAACCGACCCTACAGGACTTTAATTTTCAATCATCCCGAAACAGCCAAAAAAATTTCATTGACCCGCAACTTAACCCGAAAGTTAATCCATCTGCTATATACAGGGTGCGCTGATGTAAATCAGCTTGATTTTAATCACTTTTTTTTTTTTAATCATTGATTAAAATCACACATTTACATTAAAAAAAAATTATTAATAATGTTTAACTAATGTTTAAACTCTAAATCAAAAATCTTAAAAAGAATACATGTTATTTAAACAAAACAAACAAAAATAAAGGTGTATGTTCGCAATACCCTCTAAGAATATTCTTTCATTTTCAATCGCAATCCTCTGCTGCTTGCTTTTCTTTGTGTATACTCACTGGATAGTTATGGGCATTTATTGAGTAGTGTGGTATCCCAGATTAAATACATAACAAAGAAGACTTTATATTCCTTTTTAGGACCACTGATCTGCAGGAGTTAGTTACAGATCTGTTTTTAAGCACACTTGAAGCAAAGAACTTGAATCAACTATTAAAAGCTCTTTGCTTGAAGTTACTTTTGCACAATTAACAGTAGATAGCAATAATTGGTAATTGTACCAGGGCAAATTGAAAAATTTGACACAAAAATGGCAAGTAGGAAAAATGGCCCCATTTACTCTGTTTTACAGAAATTGAGACAGTTTCAGGTAAAGCAGGAAAATTAGTTTTTCTCTACAAAGCATTAAATTTGCCTAAGCTAAAAATTTCATAATTACATTTTTCGATTTAAAGTAAATAAATAATATGTTACCTTGATACTTCGCCCATTTTTTTCTCTGAAAATGTCAGTATATGGAATGTTTATTATAAAGGCGATTAATAGAGCTTAGATTTATAATATGGCCATTGGCCAACTATAAAATTTATATTTTTATTAACCATTTGGAAAAATGATTATTGTCCTCGTCAGGGTAGGAAATCAAAAGCATATCTGAAGGTTTTTATTGGTTTAATCATCATTTTATTCGTTTTCTGATTGGTCTATACAGTAATCTGTATTTCCCTTTACTTTCAACAGAGATGGACAAGAGAGTGTTGCCACTCTGACAAAAAAGTAATAAAAACTACAAAAAAAATTAATAACTCAGAAACAAATTGAGATACAGTTTTCAAACAAATTGCATTTAAAAGTACATTTTTTTCTCTATACGACGATATAAAAAGTAATATTGTGGGATGTTTAGAAGTTTAAGAAATAAATTTCATTTAAAATTGGCCGTCAGATTTCCAAGAAATCTGACGATGGAAAAGCCTTTTCCCGAACAGACAATGAAATGCTTGGATAATGCTAATGCGTAAGTTTCAGGTGGATAATACGTACGAGTCGCAGGCGATTTCTGTCGCTTGCAATTTTTACATGTAATAACACTATTAATGTTTAATTCATGGCGTACGTAATGTATGATCAACTCCGTGCTATTTTTTATGTCTTAAATTTTAGTCTTTGGAAAAATCGTTTTCCAAATGGTCGTTGTAATTTGTTAAATTGCATTTTTTTTCTTTTTCTTTTCTTTTTTTTTTTTTTTTGTTATTTTGATCTTGGTTTGTGAAAATATATATAAATCACATTGAACAAAGGATTCATTAGTATTTTTCTGGATCCTTATTCTATTTTTAATCTTGCATTTGTTTACTGGTGAATTACAATCATTTTATATATTGTACTAATAATACATATTTAAAATAATATGTGGGGTTATTTTGGTGAGTTGGTGCAATAAGTTATTGGATGGTACCTTTAATGGTGTTAACCCTCTCGCTGCGGAACTCGAGATTTCCTCGGCGATGTATTTTTCCGTCTTATTAACCCTCCTTGATTATTCCCACAAGTTACTTTTTTATTGTATATTTTGCCTTATTTAATCGGAGCATTTTTCCGAGTAAATTAGACAAAAAATTTTATTTTGAAAAACCGGTGACAAAAGAATAAAAATTCTTAAATACACAATTTTTGAAGCTATTTTGATAAAAACAATTACGCAGCGAGAGGGTTAATAGCTCTGAAGGTAGGTGATGTAATCATTACACTTAAGTATAAAAATTTATAGGCATAAAAAATTAAATATTATTTTCAAGCCTCTATCTTAATTGCACTTACAAAACTATTGAAAATGGCATGCCTTATGGTGGGGTATATAGGCCTGAAGGCATATAGCCTTCAAAGTTTAAAATAATACCGTTAGTTAATTTAAATTTTTTAAATCTGATTTAAATAAAGAAAATCCGATTTAAATCAAAATAATCCGATTCTTTTTCTTTTTTTTTTAGAAAAATCGTGATATTTTCATCCCTGGCTATATATAAATAATGCAAATGAGAATTTCGTTCCGGCAGCTTATAACTGCAGTTGTGTTGAATAGATTTTGATGGAACTTGGACTTTTAGTTAGATAATGTCTCAGGGAAAGTTTTAGTACATAATATATCGTTCTACGTTGCTAAGTTACAGTATTGTGGAAAGTTCTATAATCAGATAAACCGAATTATGAATGATTAGCATTTTAATAAAAGTTTTGCTGATTAGATTTCAATGGAACTTGCACTGTTAGCTACACAATTTTTGAGAAAAAGTTTTAGTATGTAACATAACGTTCTATGTTACTTGTTTATAGAATAAAGGGGGAAAGTTATATAATGAGGTGAATTCGGTTGTGAAAGATTAGGCTTTTTCAAAAGTTCTACTGGGCAAATGTTGATGAGACTTGCATTGTTAGATACTTTTTCAGGGATGGTTTTAGTATATTGCATATCATTCTCTTTTGTTTACCAAATCCTACTACCAAATCCTAACGATGAACTAAAGTATTTTATCCTTAACAGCCCAAATTTTGTATGACATATTAGGAAATATAACAGCGCAGTGGCATTCGTATTTTTTTTTCAGGAATGCGAAAAGACATAGCAGGTAAAGGTCCATATTGCTTTAAAACACGAGGTCAAATTCACCGATATATTTCGATATCAACGATATTCTATTTAAAATTTGTTCAGAGAAACTGAACAGCGTAGCGGGCGAAGCATGCTAGTATTTTAATACAATTATGAAAATGTATTCTGCAATTATATCTCTAATATTAATTTTATTTTTATGTAGAGATATGAAAAAAAAATATATATATATATATACATTGCATATACATTGAATAATTAAACATTTAATATGAATAGACAAAAATATATTGTAAAAGGTACCGGCAAGATACGGAATTGTTATAAATTTCGTAGTGCTCGGTCGGCTCCTGAAACTATGGTGGGGAGCGGATCGTCAAAAAGTTACTATGGGCCAAATGTATTTTAAAAAATGGATGTATTGGAGAGTAGAGATTATGGTTGTGATTATAGTGAGATTAGTGAGAAGAGGGGGAAAGGTCATGTATACAACTTTTATAGCATGCAGAGTTATATAGATGATAGTATAGTAATGAAGAAAAATTGTGAATCGTTTTATAAGTTACATGAGGAAAAGGGTGTTTACAGAGATACAGAGGTTATAAGATATAGGACAAGATATGTTTATAATACAAATTTATTGAATAAATATAAGAAAAACACAGATTGTATCGATATAGTAAAAAAGTATAAAACAAGATGGTTTTATAATAGGGGTATAAAATATGGACAAGATATTAATGGAATAAATTTAATAAAATGCAGTGAGAAAATATGTAGAGTATGCATTTGTGCCGATATAGATAATGGTGACAAAGCGATTGAAGAAAAATCTTTAAAATTTTGTAAGGTATATAACTGTCTGTATTGTTTAAAATGTAACGTGTGCAATCAAATGTATATAGGAGAGACCTCTACTCCTTTAAATAAGAGATTCAACAATCAAAAATCAGACATTAGAAATCTTAATTATAAAAAAGAGGATCAAGAAATAGAAATTTCACATTTTTCAGAACATGGCATAAATAGCATAAGGATTTCTATATTGTGTATTATACCTAATAAAATGGAAAGAAAGATTCTTGAAAAGGATATGATGATAAAGTTTGGTACGGTATATCCATATGGACTTAATGTTATGTTTAACCATAGTAATATAATTAAAAACTTTAAAACTAAAAATTTAGATGATACAATTTACGACAAAATTAAGCATGACTTTGGAAATGTGTTGATTAGAAATAGTAATCACTGTACTAAGATGAATCATTTGAAAAAATTAAATACTTGTACAGACATAGTAAATGCAATAATTAATTATAAAGGTGAGCGAAAAGTTAATGCTATTAAAGGATTGATTTTCAACATTAAAAAGAAATTAATTCCCGTAACTCTAAGAACTTTACAGTCTAGGGTAGAAAATGGGAATGCTGACTTAGGTTTGAATTTATTGAGGTATAGAATCAAGACACAAAAATTACAAATGTATTGTAACATTGATTATGGCCAAGTAAGTGCAGTAAATAAAATCTATTTTATAATGGATTATTTGGGTGATAGCCATAGGGGAGTAAATTACAATAAAATGTTGAACAAATACAATGAATTACTACCTGTCGGTAAACTAAAAATAGTTAAGGCTTTTAAATATGATAAGCCCTTGGGGAGAACTATTTTTAATTATAATGCTTTTGCTAAAGATCTTAAGAGAAGTATGGCAGGGAGTATCTGCCATTGCAATGATTCTGAATTTGTTAATTATATAGACAAGCATCATGGACATGTTATTACTGGAGATCTAAAGATAGTAAAGGATGAGGAGTTGAGGAGGTTAATGGAGTACGGTACAAAATATCGTGTGAAACGTACTGTAACTAAAAGTGTTGCAATTAAACGTTTTATAATAAACATAGATATATTTATAAATAAACTAATGTATAGATATAATTTGCCTTCCAGTATTTTTGACGAGTGGAAGTACTATATATTAAGAGATTTTAAACGAAAATTTTCCAGAGATCTTGACGGAGTTAATAGGGAGAAATACAACAAACTTATGCATTCAATTAAAGAAATTCAGGAAAATTTTATAATCACCTACGTGGATAAAGCAAATACAAGTTACGCTTTGATATGTAAGGTACTTTATGGTAAACTTTTGAGTGATTGCTACAATAATAAAAATAACTATTTACCTTTAAATTCGAAAGCTGCAGTAACAGAAAATAGGATTAAAGCCTTCTACAAAAAGTTAAGCTGAAACAAATGAGTCAAAGTTTCCCTTATCTCATATTAGTGCCTAAATTTCATAAAACCCCTATCAAATTCAAAAGTGTGACTTGTGGTTTTGGATCATATATTGGTGTTGCTAGCAAGGCATTGCTGGGGGTATTGGAAGGAGTGTTTGACGGAGTGATGGGGGGAGAGACGTCTTTTATTATCAAAAATAGCTATACACTATTAGATAATCTGAATAAATTTAAGAAATTTCCATATGATGTTACGCCACTTCAAGTAGACTGAGGGATCTTTCTGACGTGCAGATTATTTCCCCCCCCCCCCCTAAGAACAGTTACTGTTTCTTTTTCAGATTCTATTTTAGCACATGTTGCTGCGGCAGCTCCAGATGTCAGGAAGGACGCATGTAGGAAATTTCGCAAATAACACTTGCATTCAGACTGAATGTTCCCGACACTGTCCTCCGCTTCGAGATTAAAAAGGTAACGAAGCTGCGTGCAGTGGAAATGCAGAAAAAATAAATAGAACGCAGAAAGAATTCGATGACGGCTGTTGTGAAAAAGAACAGTAGAATCTTTTCGACGATATTAAATAAAAGATTTAATGAAGTATAAAAGTCTTAGGAAATATTCACCGACGTTATGTAAATAAAGCCAAAGATTGCTGCTTTTAAGCTAAATATTGATTGTGAAAAACGCTACTATCTGTATTTCTGTTTTGTTTTCGTCTTAATAAATGTCAGTGTTCGTCTTAGAAGTGAGTTATGATCTATAAATAGGAGTCTCATCCCACAAAGTGGTGTTCAGAAGCGACAGTTAACCCACCAATATTATTCATTTGTCAGAATTATCTATTTTTCAGATTCAAGCCGGATATTATTCTGACGGTGAGTCCATTGTTACATATTTTATTATGACGTCAGTTGACATACCTGAACTGGAACTTGCATTTAAAAATGAACGAACAAATAAAATTAAATTACTACATAAATTCCTATTTGATGCTGAAGGTGATCGATCTAATAAAAAGAGAATACGTGATTTTACTGGTTTCGGTTTTCAAACCGACAGCACCGAGTTCAAAAATAAAATAACTAAAGTTCAAACTGATTTTTCTTTAAATGATCTGATTACAGTGTGTAATTTACTTTGTATTTCTAATGAAGGATCTTTAAATGATCTTGCAACCTGATTAGTTACATATCTTTCAGACTTGAGCTTATTACAAACTAATATTATACAAAATGAAAGTGACACTGACTCGGAACCCGAATTGCCTTCAAATAATATGGCTTCAAGTAATAACATCGAATTATCAAATGTTGACAAAAACAAGCAACTTCCAGTTCAAAGTTTTGTGCCATCATCTATTAGTTTTACTGATGTTGAAAGTGTTGTACCTCCTTTTGAGGGAAGTTCTTTTCAAGATATAAAAGTTTGGCTCAGTAATTTCGACGATGTCATTAGTATGTTTAACTTATCTGACTTTCATAAATTCATATTTTCTAAAAGATCCTTACGGGGAAAAGCCCAGTTGTTAGTACAGACAGAATTTCATATCAATTCATATGATAAACTTAAACAACTCTTAGTTTCAGAATTCAGTACCACTTATAATTCTGCCGAGTTACATGATATATTAAATAAACGAAAAATGCAAGAAAATGAATCAATAGAAGAATATTTTCTTGTTATGAAACAATTATGCACGCGTGGTAACATCGAGGATTCCGCATTAGTGCAATATATCATAAATGGTATACCGGACCCTGTTTTTAGAAAATCAATATTATATGGATGCCAATCCATTGTAGAATTCAAACAAAAGCTCAAAATTTATGACAAAATTCGACATGACTTTGAGAACAGTAAATTTCGTAAAGTCAAACCTGAAATACCAGTGAAAGAGAAATCCTTTCGACCAAAATCTGATCTTTTTTGCTTTAATTGTGGTTTGTCAAATCATAAAAGTAGCCAATGCAGACATAAAGACAAAGGCCCTCGTTATTTCAATTGCTCGAATTTTGGCCATAAATCGGCTCAATGTGATCAACCAAGGAGGCCTAGAGTTAAGTTTAAACCCTCCAATGTTTCCACAGTTATGTCGAACACTTTCATGACCAAACAAGTCATTATTTCGTCTGTACACGTTACATCATTGGTAGATACAGGCAGTGAAAGAAGTTTGCTAAAGGAAAGTATTTTCCGCAAACTCCCTACAATCCCGAACCTTGAACATTCAACCATCACATTAACTGAATTAGGAAATACTGTAATCAAACCCCTGGGTTTTTTTTCCTACGGACATTATGATAGATGATTTTAATTATACAACTAATGTTTATGTAGTCCCAGATTATTTCATATCTTTTTTACTTATTATTGGTACAGATGTTATACAACAAAGTATTTTAACAATTTATTCTGGAAATAATATTTTGATGCAAAAAATCGAGAAAAATGACAATACGTCCAATAATTTTTTGATTAATGTTGATCATGTGTTAGACGATCTTAATCTTGATTTATCTCATATTACCGATGAAACAATACGTTCAAAAATTTCAGAACTTATTCAAAATTATTCTCCCAGAAAAATAAAGACAACTGATGTTAAATTATCAATTCATCTGGAAAACAAAACACCTGTTACTTGTCCTCCCAGACGCTTGGCGCCAATAGAGAAAAACTTCGTCGAAAAGCAAATTTCTGAGTGGCTCGAAAAGGGAATTATTCGTTAAAGCACTAGTAATTTTTCATCACCTATTGTCCTAGTAAAAAAGAAAGATGGCTCATATAGATTGTGTGTTGACTATAGGAAGTTAAATTCTAAAACATATAAACAACGCTTTCCCCTCCCAGTAACTGATGACATTATTGATCAGTTGCATTCTGCAAAAGTACTTACTACTCTTGACCTTAAAAATGCGTTTTTTTCATGTCGAAGTAGAAGAAAATAGTAGAAAATATACTTCTTTCGTAACACATTCTGGTCAATTTGAATTCTTATATATTAGGGGTGCACAACCTTTTTGAGAGAAGGGCCACTTACAAAAATATTTGGGTTGTCGAGGGCCACATCAGTAACAAAGACAGAATTCTATATCGGGGAGGTTTGGGGGGGGGGGCTAATAACTCTTTATTTTTGATAAATAATGATTTTTGTATATAAAAAAATAAACAAATAGAAATAATTCATTGTATGCAGGGTTTCTTCACATCTGTATGAACAACCATACAACTCTTTAGGAAGACTAACTATTCCTTCTTGATAAATGGAAAATTTTGACAAAACTCACGATTTTTTTTCCACGAGCGATTGATAAATTTCGCGATATTTTTGCGACCAATTGACAAAAATTGTAATTTTTTCCATCAATTGAAGAAAATCGTGATTTTATTTTTACCGCGACAGAGTGACAAAATTCGCGATTTTTTTTCTCGCGATAAATTGAAGAAACTCGCGATTTTCCCGCAGCCAATCAACGAAACGTGAGATTTTTCTGCGCTTGATTGGCGAAATTCGCGCTTTTTCCGCCCCCGATCATGAAAATTCTTCATTTTTAACTGACTGGCGAAATTTATGATTTTTTCCCGTGGAAAATTGACGAAATTCGCGATTTCTTCTCGCGATAAACTGACGAAACTCGCGATTTTTCCGCAGCGGATAAACGAAATTTCAATTTTTCCGCACCTCATCGACAAAATTCGTGATTTCTCCGCACTCGATCAACGTAATTCGAGATTTTTCCTTGCTCGCTCAGTGAACTTTGCAATTTTCCGCGCCCGATCAACGAAATTTGCAATTTTCCAGCACCTCATTGAAATAATTCGCGATTTTGGGGGGGGGGGGGCGATGAACGAAATTTGATATTTTCCCGCACCGAATTAACAAAATTTGCGATTTTTCCGCGCCTGATTAACGGAATTCGAGATTCTTAATCGACTCTGACGAAATTTTTAATTTTTCTCGCTGCAAATTGACGAAATTCGAGATTTTTTTTTCTTGATAAACTGACGAAACTCACTATTTTTCTTCAGGTGATCAACGAAATATGAGATTTTTTCGCACATGATCGACAAAATTCGCGATTTTTCCGAACCCGATCAACAAAATTCGTGATTCTTAACTGACTGACGAAATTTGTAATTTTTTCACGCGATAAACTAACGAAACTCGCAAATTTTCCGCAGTCGATCAACGAAATTTAGGAATTTTTCAACACCTCATCAATAAAATTCGCGATTTTTCTGAGCCCGTTTAACAAAATTTGAGCTTTTTATGCGCCGAATCCACAAAAATTCGTGATTTTTCCGCATTCGATCAACGAAATTCGCGATTTTTTCCGCGGCAAATTGACGAAATTAGCGATTTTTCTCCCGATAAACGGACAAAACTTGCGATTTTTTCCGAACCTGATCAACGAAATTTTCAATTTTTTCCAGCGAAAAATCCGAAATTCCGGATTTTTTCCTGCGACATATCGACAAAAATTGCGATTATCTTCCCCAGTTATAAATTAACGGAGTTCGCGGGCCACAGGTTGTGCATCCCTATTATATATGAATTATGGCCTTAGCGATGCACCCTTAGTTTATCAAAGATATATTTATAACGTTTTCGAGGCCTCATTAATGAAAAAGTACTTATTGTCTATGTGGATGACTTCATAATACCCGCTGAAAACGAAGTCGAAGGACTCCAGAAATTACAACGCGTCCTTACAACTGCATCCGAATATGCTTTAGAATTGAATCTTAAAAAATGCCACTCTTTACAGAGAGAAATTGATTTTTTGGGTTACCACATTAAAAATGGTCAACTGCATCCATCTCCCTTAAAAACTAAAGCTGTCCTCAATTTCCCAGGACCTAAAAGTATAAAAGATGTACATTCATTTGTCGGACTAACTTCACATTTTCGTAAATTCATTCAAGATTACTCTTTAATAGCTAAGCCTTTAACATATCTCCTTAGAAAGGACACTAAATTTCACTTTAGCGACCAGCAACGAAATGCATTTAATCAGCTGAAACACATCCTTTCTTCAGGTGCCATGTTAAGCATTTATAACGCTAGTAATGAAACAGAAGTTCACTGTGATGTATCTATTGACGGTTACGGAGCAGTCCTCCTTCAAAAGTCTTCTATTGATAATCAATTTCACTCTGTCTAATTTATGAGAACAAAAAAACCACAGATGCCGAACGTAAATATTCGAGTTATGAATTTAAAAGTTTTAGCTGTCATAGAAGCCCTTAAAAAATTTCGCGTTTACATTCTAAGCATTCCTTTCAAGATAGTCACAGATTGCAACGCATTTGCCCTTACTATGAATAAAAAAGATCTTTGCACCAAGATTGCTCGATTGGCTTTAATGTTAGCTGACTATAACTATACAATCAAACACAGGCAAGGTACACGCATGCGCCATGTCGACGCTTTAAGTAGAAATCCAATATGTATGATCATTCAAGATAGTTTTACTCCCAAAATCATACAATCACTAAACACTGACGAACATATACAGGCCATCAAAGAAATTTTGAAAACAAAGCCATATGAGAACTATTGCCTTAAAAATAACGTTCTCTATAAAAATCATAAAGGTATCGATCTGGTAGTTGTGCCGGATGAAATGAAGCTAAATGTCATTAAACACGTTCATGACAAAGGACATTTTGGCCGTAAACGTTGTGAAGAACTCCTTAATGAAGAATTTCTCATCCCTAATATGTCAAATAAAATTGATAAAATTATAGCAAATTGTATAACATGCCTTTTGTATAATTGCAAACGTGGAAAACAAGAAGGTGAATTACATCCCTTACCTAAAGAAGAGACTCCTCTCCAAACCTACCACATTGATCATTTAGGCCCTCTTGAAACAACTATCAAAACTACGACAACAAAGTTATACTTTTGGCAATTCTTCCACCATCATTAGCGATAAAGGTCCTACCTTCACAATTAAAGAATTTGCTGATTATTGTCAAGATGAAAATATAAAGCACGAGACAGTTACAACTGGCCTTCCCCGTGCCACTGGTCAAGTAGAGCGACTTAATTCCACCATAATTTCTGTAATCTCTAAAATGTCTAAAGACGAACCGACCAAATGGTTCAAACATGTTTCTAAAGTTCAACAAGTCATTAATTCAACTTACCAACGAAGCATTAAGAAAACACCGTTTGAAATATTATTTGGTACAAAAATGAAACAGAAAGAAGATGTACAAATTATTGACCTCTTAAACAGTGCAGTAGAAGAACAGTTCATAAAAGACAGAGAAGATCTCCGTAAAGAAGCCAAGAAGTATATTCTGGATATTCAACAAAAAAATCGCTAGCACTATAATTTACAACGTAAGAAACCCCGGAAGTACAACCTTGGTGACCTCGTAGCAATTAAAAGAACCCAGCAAGAACCAGGTTTAAAGTTGAAATCTAAATTCTTAGGTCCGTATAAAGTAACCAAAGTGAAGTCTAACGACACCTACGACATAGCGAAAATCTCATCAACCGAAGGACCGATAAATACTAGCTCATGTGCTGAATACATGAAACCTTGGCCTGACAAAAACTGAAACTTAAAAAAAAAACATTTTTTTTTAATCTTTCCTTCTTGTGTGTTGTGAAAATTTTATAAGAAATTTCCATATGATGTTACGCCACTTCAAGTAGACTGAGGGATCTTTCTGACGTGCAGATTATTCCCCCCCCCCCCTAAGAACAGTTACTGTTTCTTTTTCAGATTCTATTTTAGCACATGTTGCTGCGGCAGCTCCAGATGTCAGGAAGGACGCATGTAGGAAATTTCGTCAAATAACACTTGCATTCAGACTGAATGTTCCCAACACTGTCTTCCGCTTCGAGATTAAAAAGGTAACGAAGCTGCGTGAAGTGGAAATGCAGAAAAAATAAATAGAACGCAGAAAGAATTCGACGACGGCTGTTGTGAAAAAGAACAGTAGAATCTTTTCGACGATATTAAATAAAAGATTTAATGAAGTATAAAAATCTTAGGAAATATTCAACGACGTTATGTAAATAAAGCCAAAGATTGGAGCTTTTAAGCTAAGTATTGATTGTAAAAAGAGCTACTATCAGTATTTCTGTTTTGTCTTCGTCTTAATAAATGTCAGTGTTCGTCTTAGAAGTGAGTTATGATCTGTAAATAGGAGTCTCGTCCCACATATATGTATATTCATATATGTCCAAGTATATAGTTTTTTTCATCTAAAAATATTCAGAATTTCTTTGAAAAATCGGATCAATACGAACCAGACTCAATGAAGTTAAAACCCAGCCCGAGCCCAAAACAAGAAACTCTTTGATTACAGGACAGAATTGGGGACTACTTTTAGAATATTCAATCGTACCACAATAAAAAAAAAATTCTTTGAGGTACATTTATCTTGAAAATATTTTAATATAAGTGTATGGCAGAGATTAGTTTTCAAAAAGTTGCAGATTACAAAATAGTCCACAGGGATGTACAGTAAACTCTCTGTAAGGCGCGCTCTGTGTAAGACGGAAATCTGTCTAACTCGGAAAGATTTTCAACTCCCTGCGAATCCATAGACATACAGTAAAATTTGTCTAAGGCGGAATATTGTCTACGACGGAAAATTTCCTCGGTCCCGATCGACTCCGCCTTAGACAGAGTTTACTGATATGTCCCGACCGTAATCAAATGGTCAAAGTCAATCTGACCCGAAACGAAACAAAGGAACGTCAACGTCAACTCGCCTCAATATATGCCGCGGATCGGGTCGTGAAGATTTTGGGAAAAATCGGGTTGTCCGACCCAATGCAAGCTCTAACTGAGACCAAGGGCTTTTCAGATTTCTGAACTGTGTAGAATTTAGTTCATAGTCTGAAGAGGAAGGTACAAAATGATTGAGGAATTTTTTTTTTACTGGCATAAAATCTTGGTGACAATTTTTTATCCCTATATCGATTACAAAATTTGCAAATTTCGTGAATTGTTTGGTCATGTTTGCTTGCTGATTAACTCGTGACCAATTTAACTTTACGATTTTTTTTTTTTTCGCGAACATTTGACAAAATTTGCGATTTTTTTCCGTGATCGTTTCACGGAATTTACAATTTTTTTTCCATGACCATTTGTCAAAATTCACAATATTTTTTTGCGATCGATTAACGAAATTCGCTATTTCTTTCCGAGATATTTTGACGGAATTCGCGATTCCATTCTGCGGTCGTTTGTTTTTTCACGCAGCCGACTGACAAATTTTGCGACTGCTTTGCGCGATCGTTTAACGAAATTCTGGAATTTTTAGCGCGATTCTTTGTTTAAATTCATGATTTTTTCCCGAAACCTTTTGAAGAATTTTTCGTTTTTTTCCGCGATATATATCCGAAATTCGCATTTTTTTTGGCGGGGCTGATGGACAAATTTGATTTTTTTATGCGACCGAATGTTGAAATCTGCGATTTTTTCCCCCCTCAACTGATTGATAACAATCGCTGTTTGTTTCCACGATCTTTGCAATATTTTCCCACGGTCCTTTTAGAAAACTATATTTTTTCCGCGGCTAATTTGCCAAATTAACTATTTTTTCCAAGTCCAATTGGCAAAATCCGCAAATTGATTTTGCGTAGTTTCACAAATAATAAAAAAAATAAATAAATAAAAATACCGGAGTCTTCCAGGAAAATCAAAAATTATTCCTAGAAGAATCCCATGCTTGTGAAAGAGTGCAAAATCCTGCATGCTATTTCAAACCCCTCCCTTCACAATAAACTTTGCCCTCCCACCCCCTCCAAGAACCCCTTTAAATGGTTCCCCACCCTGCAGTAAAAACTGCAACGAAGATGAATATAATTGTATGATGTTTTTTTCATAGAAACTTATTTTTTTGTTTTTTTCGTTTGCGAAAGTATTCTTTTTGACAGGTTTCATTTTCGCAATTTTTACAGTAAATACTAGCTATGCTCTTTAGAGGTGCACTTGAGAAATGATGTTTTAACAACCGTTGAGGATACTTGTAAAAATGTAAACTGTCTATAACGGAACCCTGTCTTAAACGGAATTATTTCTTGATTAGGATCTTAAAATTATACCTGCTAATATGAAAACCTGCTTAAAACGGAATATTTCATCCGTTCTCGTTCGGAGGGGGGAGGTAACCCCCCCCCCCTCCCCCCCCAAGAAAGTTCAGAAATTCTGAAATGGCGCCACTGGGTCAAAGGTAATTTCTAAGGTAAAGAATTCTTGGAAAATGATGTATGTTATTTTAATTTAAATAATGTGCATTCGTGATAGATTGTAAATAACACATTAAATTTAATCTTTCAAAAGAAGACGAAAGAAAAAAAAAGAATCCTTCTTGAAATAAGTTTTTTGCAAACGCAATCCTAAATTAATTTTATGCCGTCGAAATGGGTGTTATATTTGTTGCAACCAAATTACGCTAAGGTTGTAAACAGGCATTCTCAGGCTTTCCCGAGTTTCCTGAAGTTGTGGCTCGCAAAATTTTTTCCACACCTTTTCCTAACTTTGCTACTGATTTTCGCATAGAGATAATCTCTATGGATTTTCGAGATGCTGCTTCAAACCATGGGGTCGAGAACAAATATTTTAATATTTTGAAATCGATTTATCGTCGCTTTTTCATTTTCATCATTTACTACACATGCGCAGACTTACGTACCAAGTGGCTGTTTAGAGCCTCGGTATGCAATGTTTGTTTATGTTTAGCATGTTTTACGATCGGTGAATAGAAAATGAATTTCAATCACGCATTATACCGTATAACTCATAAATATCCCAGATTATCACTTTTAAGAACCTCTAATAAACTTTTAGAATTTAAATCATCGTTATCTTCCCTTAAGAATTCTAGCGGCCGCATTTTGAAGTTTCAGGTTTGAACTGTTTATTTGTATTTCTGTTTGAAACTGCTTATCATTTTAATTTAAAACTTCAGGTGACAGGGTTCTCAATCTTAATTTTTCAAATAGCAGTCAATTGTTAGCAAGCTGGCTCCTGAAATCTAGCAACCAATGAAATAAAGAACACCAATAAACAAAAAGTTACTTAATTTTTGAATTAAATATATTACCCTAAATGTTTAATGAGGAATCTCAAGCCACTGAATTAAGTTATGGCATAGATGTCATATATGCACCACATAGCGCGATTTTTTTCTGACGCAAATTTGGCGAAAACTTCGTTCTTGAATATCAGTTACATATAAATTTTTAAAAGGGAATAACAAATAAAAAAAGGGTACTTCTTAGTTATCCCGTCGACAAAATTACTGTCGCCAAATTGTAACATTAATTGCCAATAATGGGTGCCATTAATTAATTGTAAGATTAAAGGCCAATAAAACCATTAATTCGACGTTTTATTTGTATTTTTATTGATGTTTTGCTAATTTATTTGTTCTTTCGTTATTTAAAATAAAAAATTTTGTCAATGTGTATAATTTGGCGATAAACATGGCGATTTATATAATTTGGCGAAATTGGTCGACGAGATAACTAAGAAGTACCAAAAAAAGTTTAATTAATAACAGTAGAACAAAACAATTTATATAATTTTAAAGGAACAGATGTCTTTGTGGTCAGCAATTTGGCTTAGATGTTTTATAATCCCGCATCCGCCATCTTGGATTTTTTTCTTGCATAAAAACTCCTTTTTTGCCAATGGTTAAATATTGTTGATAGATTAATATAATATTAAAAAAATTGGAATATAATAATTATAACTATTCAGGGGTCGATCGAGACAAAATTTGGGGCCTATTTAGGGCACCTTCACAAAAATAAATTTAATAAAATGGGCCCCTTCACAAAAATAAACTTAATAAAACAGGCCTCTTCACAAAATTCCTTTTAATAAAATAGACCATCTACGTAACATTCTTTTTCATAAAAACTGTTTTAAAATGTGTAATTTGTGAATAAAACCACGTCACGAAAAACAAAAACTTTAGCAAAGGGATTTAAAGAATGTTTTTGTTCATAAATTCTTGATTCGAATTTTAGTAACTGGATTTCAATTTACGTTACAAAATGTTATTTTTCACAAAAATATAATAAAATTCACAAAAATAACTTACTAATTGGGCCCCAATAATAAAAATCTGCATTGACCCCTGCTATTAATTAAAAAACAATTTTTAATTCACGCCAAGAAAAAAAAAAAAAATCCAAGATGGCAGATGCGGGATTATAATTCATCTGTTCCAAATCGCGCCAATGTGGTGCATATATGACATCTGGGCCTTTGTTAACCTTGTATATTTTTCAATGTGTAGTGTTTCATAGTCGTTTCTTCTAATGATATATATGCCTAGAATCCATCAAGGATCGCCAAAATGTTCGATATTGATTATCAGGAGTCAAAGAGGCATTCGCGGTAAAAAAAAAAAAAATTAAAAATTGTATATATTACAATAAAAAGACAAAGAGGCCATCCATTAATTGTGTCACATTTAAAGAAGAGGGGAGGGGGGAGAAGATTTGCATAAGATGTGACACAGTGAGGGTCGGAGGTTAATATATTGTGACAGCACATCTGAAATATGAAACAGATAGGTAGGCATTGTAACTAGCAATATAAAAAAGTTCCTTTAAAACACAGTAAAACCTGAAGTTCACATTTCTTTGTGAAAATAGTTTATTTTATCATTACTGATATGCCACCGATTGTGTGTATGAAACAAGTAGGTCTATTTATTAAAAGTTTTTAAAGAATGTAATCACTTTTAGCTTATTACATTTATGTTAATGGGGTTGTCATTATGGCTTTCACGTAAAGTTGATATTAATTTGTTATACAGTAGACTCCCTCAAATCCACATGGCTTGGGACCAGAGGATGTGCAGATTTTAAAATTTTGCCATTGCTTTAAAATTTTTAAATAGTCGATTTAAATGTAATAATGCAATCAAAATTATAATGAATGCTTGCAATATATTAAAATAAGTAAATAAAATAATAAGCTAAAATGATACAAAGTAAGATTAATTTAAAAAATGATTAAATTATTAAAAGTAAACGTCAAGTAAATAATTAATAATGTATAATTAAATATGCATAATAAAGATGAGATACATTTTCCTTGAATTATTCAATGAAACTTTCCTCATAAAAGTACCCTAGTAATTCACATAAAAATCATAAAGTAAGGAAGTTTTATTTCAGGTTTAGCCAGTTTTAATAACCAAAAAAGCTAGATTGATACATAAATATATTTGGTAAAAAGATTGCGATTGCCAGTAATATCAACAATATCTTGATTATTTTCAGAAATAAATTTATACTCCTTCATAAAAAATCATGAGTTCAGTCATATTATTGAGAATAACATATATTAAAATACATACGGAATGATATAAAACTAAAAAATTCTGTAATTTTGCCCGTACATTTGAACTGAAAGTATCATTGCTTACATCTGCGATGATGTGCGGATTATAGGCATTTGCAGATTTGAGTAAGTATACTGTTACTGTATACATTTGTAAAGGATTGAAAAATAATGATTACATTGTTGTTTTAATTAAAACAAGTATTATCGAGTCGAAAAAGGAGTGGAAAAGATTAGATGTCTAATTCAATTGCATGTCTGTTAAATTTATGTTTTATGTACAGTAGACCACCTCAAATCCGCACATCATCACAGATGTAAACAATGAAACTTTCAATTCAGATGTAAGGGCAAAATTACAGAATTTTTTAGTTTTATATCATTCTGTATGTATTTTAGTACGTAATTTTCGATAATATGACTGAACTCATGGTTTTTCATGAAGAAAGTATAAATTTATTTCTGAAAAAAAAAAAAAAAATCAAGATATTGGTAAAACCACTGGTAATCACAATCCTTTTGCCAAATATATTTATTATGTATTAATCAAGCTTTTTGGTTATTAAGATTGGCTAAATATGAAATTAAACTTCCTTACTTTATGATTTTGATGTGAATGAACAGGGTTCCTTTATCAGAAAAGTTCCATTGAATAATTCAAGGAAAATGTATCTCATCTTTATTATGTATATTTAATTATACATTATTATTTACTTGACCTTTTAATAATTTAATCATTTTTTAAATTAACTTACTTTTTATCATTTAGTTTGTTACTTTACTTAATTATTTTAACATTTTACAATATTGTAAGCATTTATTATAATTTTGATTGCATTATTACATTCAAATGACTGTTTAAAAAATGTAAACAAAGAAGTGACCAGAAATCCACAAAATTCTAAAATCCGCACAACTTCTGGTCCCAAGCTGTGCAGATTTGAGGGAGTCTACTGTATACAGTATAACTTCTTTAATCCGGAATCGTCGCGATTACGGCGATTCCGTAATATAGAAAATTACAGATTACAGAAATTTTGAAACAAGATTGGATTAAGATAAATAATAATACAATACCTCTCATTAATATGGCAATACAAAAATGCTAGGGACCTGATAATTGAAAACATTGAGAAAAATCAATTCAAAATACTCAAAAGTACAGATATATTTTTAAAATAATGTAAATTTTATGCAGTGTCGCCATCAGGCATCATTGTATAAGAAACAGTAACCATACAATTTTTTTTATTACGATTTCTGATTTATAAATACTCATTAAATAATACAGATAACAAGAATAACAGAGATATCATGAAAAAAATTGTAACTATCAAAAAAAAAAAAAAAAAAAAAAAATAGAAAGAGAGAAATTCAAATAAGACTTATAATAAAAATAACTTTATAATTACACTAACATATTTAAAATAACGATATATATTTCTAATGTTATAAGAAATTAAATATATGGCACTTTAAAATATCAAAGTAAGTCTCAAGTTACATAATTAAAAGAAATAATAAAAATAAAATCCTATTTTGTAATATTTAGACACCATCTTTGTATCTTTGGAGGAAAAAAAATAGTAAAATTAACATTAATTCAGAATTTCTTACAACTTAATATTAAAAAATGACATCTGTATTTTAATTACATATGTAATTAAGAAAGTTCTCACAATTTTAAAATTTAATTTAAAAAAAAAAACAGTAGTAAATTAGGTAGTTTTTCATTTTTCTTAAATTTATTCATGTATATGCTATGGTGCCATCTATGATCTTTAATTGAAAATAAAAACGGATAAGCAAGCCTTAATGTCCGGATTACAGATGTTTCCGGATTAGAGATGTTCGGATTAAAGATGTTATACTGTATTATTTTATTTATTGCTGAAGTTTTAATTTGTTATGGAATACTAGCCGGAAACAAACTATTTATAACTATTTATATTGCTAAACTATATATGCTAAACTATTTATATTGTTGTAAGTGTAAACAGATTAATCTTTTGTAATTGGGTTGCACATGTTTGAGATCGATTAAAAAAAAATCATTGCTTGAAAGTTATTCTTAAATCTGAAAAAATAAGTAAATTTAGATACAGTTTTCAAACAAACCATAATCAACACATAAACCACAGATTTTCCTTTAACACCTACAGATATTTTTCAGAGGAATGTGAATATATTAATTAGTTAATTTTCATAGCTAATTCAATGCATTATTACAGATTACTATATTTTTTATATATCTTAAAAAAGTAATAATAATTTTGTTAATAGGATAGTTTTTTTTAGAAGGGTAGTATTTAAGTTAAAAAAATAAGGATAAAAATTAATTTGCATATTTATTTTCAACTCTAGGAATAAGAAATTCAATGCAATGTATACAAATAAAATAAAGTATTATTCTTTAATTATGGAGCACCTGACTTATATTTTCTATGTATGGGCTGGATTTCCATTTTATATGCACCCCACCCAATGGTCCAATGTAATCTATGATCTATCAACCTCTATTGTGCATTCCAAGTTCTTCAGAGATAGTATAGAATTATAATAAGAAAACATGCTGTCATCAAGAAATTTTTAATTTTATATTTATATAGCTCATCACTTTGTTTCTTTTTTAAAAACAAACAAAAAACTCATTCCTATATATAATGATTGTAACTACTAGAACACTATAGAATTTTTTTTTTTTTTTTTATCATTATAGATGGCCTACCTCTGGCGAACCCAGTTTCACATTATTATGCTCTAGGAACACACTATTCTTTTTTGGGGGTGGGATTCTTTTTTTTTTCCTGTCCCAACTAATATTATAGGTCAATTCCATTGTAACAGACTAACAGTCGTAGAAGAAAAAATGGCCTTACCTTATTTTTAAAATAATAATTATGTAATTCTAAGATAACTACAATTAGGATATGATATTAGAAGATAAATTCATATTGTTATTATGAATAAATTATTTAATGTAAATAATTATGATTAAAAAATGGTACAGTAGACTCCCTCGAATCCACAACCCTAAAATCCGCAACTCTCTAAAATCCGCACATAATTTACAGATGTAAACAATGAAACTTTCAGTTCAGATGTAGGGACAAAATTTGACTTTTTTAGTTTTATACCAATTCTATATATTTTTTAATTTGTATTTTTTGTTAATATTACTGAATTTGTGCTTTTTTATGAAGGAAGAATAAATTTATTTCTGAAAAAAATCAAGATATTGGTCATCACTGGTAATCACAATCTTTTTGCGAAACGTATTTATACATTAATCAAGCTTTTTTTATTATTAAGTCTGGGTAAACCTGAAATAAAGCTTTCTTATTTTATGATTTTTGATTTGAATTAGTAGTGTACCTTTATGATGAAAGTTTCATTGAATAATTCAGGAAAAATGTATCTCATCTTTATAATGAATATTTAATTATACATTATTGATTATTTACTTGACCTTTGCTTTTAATATTTTAATCATTTAAAAAGAAATATCTAATTTTTTATTATTTTAGTTTATTACTTAATTATTTTAATATTTTATTTTGTTGTAAGCATTCATTATAATTCCGATTGCATTATTAATTACATTCAAATTAGTGTTTAAAAAATGTAAACAAAGCAATGACCAGAAATCTGCAAAATTCTAAAATCCGCACAACCCCTGGTCTCAAGCTGTGCAGATTTGAGGGAGTCTACTGTATTGGTATTGTAACAGACAAACAGGAATTACCATGCTTTTCAGATATCATAATGTTTATCTATATTACTTATAAAATAACATACAATTTATTATAACAAAACTATTTTCAGTCAGAGGGACTTCAGAAACATACGTCTTTCACAAAATTTGACTGTTGCTGCTATATAGTTATGAAACATATGTAATCTTACCTGTAACAGACCAACATCATATGTGTAACAGACAAACAAACAAAAAGAAGCTATACTGATTATAAATGATTCTATTGATTTTGACCAGGGTTCGTAAATATCATGATATTTTCGAAAATATCCGATATTTTCAAAATAGTCAACTTACTGCTGACAATAAATATTTTGAAGCATAATATAAGTTAGAAACTAAAATATAATGCAGCTAACATGAAAACTTAAGCATTATCCTAAATATGCATTTCTCTTTTCCTTTTTTTTTTTTTTTTTTTTTTCACTTGGAACAAAATTAAAGATCAACTAATTGAAAACAGATACAATTTACTTTAAATACACTTAGAAAAAAAAAAAATAAACTGTAGTATTTAATATCAAGAAATCAGAACTTTATTGTGCAAAATTTTAAATACAAAACTATTTTCTTTTATCGAAGAATTTTAACATAAATGTAAGCTTGTCTTGTTTTTTATTCTCTAACATGTTGTACAGTTTAGACTCAAGTAAATCAAAATCAGAAAAGATTTCTTTCTAATGAAGCTGTATATAACTGTTTATATGTAATTAGACAGTTTATCTTTCAATAGCTGTTGTGAACTAATAATTGTGTGTCTCACATAATTATTAGTTCTACACCCAGAAGCAGAATTTTCTGTTTCAGTCTGCAGCAAACTAAAATTTATCTGCGACCTAACAATGCTAGACTAAGCTTACTATGATAAGAAATAACAGAAGCAACCCATAAAATAAGCAAAATTTCCATTTATAAAGAAAATATAATAAAAGAATGCAACAAATAACATGAATCTAGCTAATCCTAAAGTAAATTTCAGCTAATTTTTAAGTCCAGCACTTCTTTTTAAGCTGGTAGATTGATCTTCAAGGTTTAAAATAATCTGCAGCACCTGCTGCCGTGCTGCACTGTTTCTGCTACTGGGGTTCTACATTTAAAAATAAAAGCTTCAAACATAAAGACTGGAAAATATATTTTTCTTCTTTGGGTAAAAAAGTCACTGCCAGACACAAGTTCTTTATCTACAGAATGAGATCAACAAATAAGATTTAAAAATTTCCTTTACATTTGTTTTGACTTAAAATATCAAAATTATCTTGCATAATGATATTTTGAAAATAAATATCAAATATATACAAAATATGAAACATCTTGATATTTTGAAAATAAATATAAAGTATTTGAAAATATCAAACATCTTGATATTTTAATAATAAATATCGGATGTATATCATGATATATATCAATGAACCCTGATTTTGACTATTCAAAATTTTATGAAATGCATTGCAAATATTCAAAACAATATTCATATGCAAATATTCATATAGGTTTAATACTATTGGCAAAAAAATATATATATTACCTATTTGATGTAAAAAATAAAATATATTAAAAGTGTTGCCCTATAACTGAATTCTGACCATTTTTGCCCTGTTATTACTTTTCGTCTACTAAAAGTAAAATTTGCACTAGTGCAAGTGCAAGTTCAATTTTTTTTTTGTATTTAAATCCAATTTTTAAAACACAATAGCTGTGCTATATGTGTAATTCTTGTAAATTCTGCATTTGAAATTTGCCATCTTTTCAAAATAAAAAATAATGGTCCCAAAATTTCATTTACGACCCTGGGCCTGTGCCCTTGTTGTATAATGCTTAAATCCGACCCTGACTACATATTTTTAAAACTGTATTGTCGAGTAAATGTTCAATTTCTAAAAAAAAAAAGAAAAAAAAGTTTCTCCCTCGTTCCTAGTACAACCAATAAAAGTCGGGTGTACTGTTAGATGTGAAATAACATTAGAGAAGTTACTTGAGGCGACAGTGTGGTGGTGTGAATTTAAATTTTGTAAAATTAGAAGACTTCTTTTAAACAACTGTAGCAACATGTTTTAATCAAAACAGTTGATATTCAAAACAAGGTGAAATATCACAGGAATATGCCGATTGTAACAATTGTCTGATGTATTCATATTAACTTGTTAATAATAATAGTAAAATTATACAAATATTTTTACAAATCTTTATTTTGCTCCTTCTAATTTTCCTCCCTTGTGATTAATGTACCTGTAGCAGTTTTCTTCAAATGCTCCGCGGTAACTACGCTCCTGTAAACTTTAAAGAAACACTTGTTAAATCTTTAAAGAAATAAAGTTGTCATATCTATATTGAAACTTGTTTGAGTGAAAAAGGTTGAAGTAAAGGTTGGTTTAAAGTTTAAAAGTTCAATAATTTCAGATCTCATGAATTAATCAATATTATTAATTATATATATATAATTAATCAATAATTAATCTTTATCTTCCATTCCACACCTCACTGAGAGTTGTAGATTCTTTTAAAAAGCTGTCATAAATTGCCAGAAATTTTTCTGTTTCTGCAGTGATGCCGCTGTACTTGAAAAAACCTGGGTCCCCGGGACGCAGGATTTCCAAATATCTGGGTCCCTTTTTTACAAAAGCGGGTCCCCATTAGTAATTATTTATATTTTAAAGGAATAAATGAAACTTGTTTATTTGGAAAAGATAAATGAAATGCATTAATTATTGTTTTAATAATAATTAAATAATGAATTAAAACCAGTATTATTTGCACTCAAATAAGATACTTTTAAAAAATATTAAGAGAAATTTTCTTTACTTTTAAAATTAAAAATGTAAGATACAATTTTAATTGTAAAATAATGTTTATTTGAGAGTAGAAGATACCAAGTTCCACTAACAAGTATAATGTTCGCATTTCTTTTAAAAAGGGACAAGCTATTTTTTCGCGATCCGTTGACGAAAATCGGCTTTTTTACGCTATTTTTGGACGACATTCGCTATTTTTGGGGGATCCATTGACGAAATACGCTATTTCTTCGCGATCCTTTGACGAAAATCGGCTTTTTTCCGCGATATTTTAATGAAATTTGCGGTTTTTTCGCGATCTTTTGACAAAATTCGGCTTTTTTCTTCGATTTTTTGACGAAATTCGCTATCTTTTAACGAAATACACTAATTTGTCGTGACCCTTTTACGAAAATCGCGTTTTTTCGCAATATTTTGATGAAATTCGGGCTTACTTCCGCGATATTTTGATGAAATTCGCGCTTATTTCCGCGATTTTTTTGACGAAATTCGCTTTTTTTCGCGATCTTTTGACGAAATACGCTATTTTTTCGCGACCCTTTTACGAAAATTGCTGTTTCTGCGCGATATTTTGATCAGATTTGTGCTTTTTTCGCGATCCTTTGACAAAATTCGGCTTTTTTCCGCGATTTTTTGACGAAATTCGCTATTTTTTCGCAATTTTTTAACGAAATACGCTAATTTGTCGCGGCCCTTTTACGAAAATTGCGTTTCTTCGCAATATTTTGGTGAAATTTATGCTTATTTCCGCGATACTTTGATGAAATTTGCGCTTATTTCCGCGATTTTTTGTCGAAATTCGCTTTTTTTTCGCGATTCTTTGACGAAATACGGTATTTTTTTCGCGGCCCTTTTACGAAAATCGCTGTTTTTGCGCGATATTTTGATGAGATTTATGCTTTTTTCGCGATTCTTTGACGAAAATCGACTTTTTTCCGCGATTTTTTGACGAAATTACGCGTCCCACGGGACGCGTAAGGGCTATTTTTTTGCGTCCCGACCCCGATTTTTCGCGTAATTTACGCGCTATAGTGCGTCCGCGGCAACCCTGTTCTGAATTAGAGAGTATCGTACTTCCTAGGGGTTTTGGTACTTTAATTCATGCTCAAGAAAGTGGGATTTGTTACCAAATATTGTAAACAACTATGAAAGCAGAACTGATGAACTATTCTTATTCTGCTTGTTTATGTATGAATAAAAAAAATGAGTGAAGTATTATACGAAAGGTTTTTGAACAGGCTTTTGACATAGTACACTCAATTTCGTTGAAGAAGTTGTTTGATTATAAAAATTGCAGTTAATTATAAATTAATCAAAAATGTATTGGAAAATAAACTCAAAGATTGCAGTTGCAGTGTGAAATCCTCCCATGTGTCTACTGGTATAAATTGTATGGATATTAAAAAAAATGTTTGCGCATATGAAACAATAAATAGGTTGCCAAAAAATATAGGGGAGACCGGGGTACAATGGACCACTTTTGTAAATTTTGACTGTTTACTCTGAAAGTATTGATTTTTTTTTATGTGTCAAATGCATGCATGTTACCTATATATTAAAGTTTATATTACATCCACTTAAAAATATTATGTATACTTTATTTTATATATATTTTTAAATAGCAAGTGACAAAATGGACTATTATACCCCAAGGCCGAGGTACAATGGTCCACAGCATGGGGCTCTATGGACCACATGTAATTTTGAAAAAAAAAATAAGTGTAGTACATTTTTTAATAAGAAGAAAGATAGAATCTATCATAATTTGTTTATTTATGTCTTAACTTCATAGATATAATGTAAGATTAACGAATATTAAAGTTAGCAACTGATATGCCTAAAGATATTTGTGTCGCTGAAAGTCTGCTGCTTTCTTGTAAAACATTAGGATCTGCAAGAATCATTACAATATCGTTCATTTATATGAGATTCTTCAACAATATCGGGGAAAATAAATACATTTTGTTTGATTTTCGGTACATGAATATCACAAAAACAGAATCGTCATAATTTTTTTCTATAACTAAACCAACAAAATGAATCACTGTCTTTTTTGTCAAAAATTTAACCAAAATGTAATTGCCAATTTTTATTTCACTAAAATTAACATCATTCTGTGAAATTTCATCATCACTGCATTCTGTATCACTATAAATAGAGATATACTCAGAATCACCCAAACTTTCTGATGATACATATTTTTCTTTGAAATATGTTGCCGATATTCAGTGTTATAGTTTTTTGTAACAGAAGCCAACATTTTTTCTAAATTCTTTTTAGCTCAAACTAAAGAAACATTTTTTTTTTCAATTTTTTATCATCTTTCTTTTTTGCTTCTTCTTCGATAATCTTTTTCACTGGTGTATCAGTTAGAATTTTTGATGCACCTTTCTTTTGTTTATTTGTTGTTTTGCGCAAACAAGCTTTTGGTAAAGGACAGAATTCAAAAGGTGATATTTTTAGCTGATCATTTTCAACCATTGGGTGTGATATGCTTGGTTGTTGATTGTCTGTGCTTAGTTGTTGATCAGCTGTTCTTGGTAGGTCTGCATCTGGTAGAGGTTGATCAGTCACATATGCTGATTGAAATTCTGCATCACCAAAGACATATTCATCCACCAACTGCCAAGGAAATGTTTTAAATCATCATTGGTTTACATGAATTACACAACATCCAAGACTAGCAAGCTCTGTTATAATATGATTTGAAAGGGCCAAACAAAGTCCGATCAAGCGGCTGCATTTTATGGCTTGTGCGAGGATGGAAAGCGAGAATATTAATGCCATGTTCTTTGGCAAGATCAAGCACAGGAATGGATATGTGACTCTCGTGGTTATCTAATAAGAGTAATGCAAGTTTTTCTTTAACAAATTTAGCATATTTTATGAAATTTTTCATATATGAAAGAAAGTTCTCAGAATTCATCCAACCAAATGGATTTGCTGAAACTTCAGGAGCTCCGTGCAGCATGTGATCTTTAAAATGACCTCTCGGAAATATAAAAAAAGGTGGAATTGCATTTCCCAATGCACTTATCCCCCTACAAATTGTCACCAGTTGTCCTCGTTCGCTGATGTTACACTTCCAATCTGCTTAACTCCTTTTTCGGCTAATTTTTTTTTTTTACTGTGATGAATCATTGTACTATTTCATTTAAATCTAATTTAATATGGATGATTGTTTATAAAAATGCAAGAAATTCGAATTAACTGAATGTTTATAAAAAGCAAATAAGGTTAAAAAAAAAACCTCAAATGAATAAAATCTTTTGTTTATTAATTTTTGGTATTCAATTTGGGTTAATTTTGAGATTTAAAAGCATATATTATATAGATAATATTTCAAAATGTATTACACAACATGAATCATTAGGTAATTTACACACTAAAAATAAAATAATTTATTAATTCTTAATTTCACATATAATATTTAACTTTTAAAAACATGGGATACAGAACTGGGTACAATGGACCATGGTCTATCGTATCCCGGTTTCTGATGGTCCATTGTAGCCCATATGGTAGTTTGACAAAAAAAAAATGATTTAAAAAAAAAAGAAATTTTATATTCAATTATTTTAATTACAATAAATATAATAACATATTGTCTTATCTTTTTATTGTGCTGAGCAATGTCTTCCAAATTATAAATCTTTAATGAAAAAAAGAAGATATGCTTCACTGAAAATATTTACTTCTTCCTGTCTCAGATCAACTAGCAAGTATAAAATGGTTAAAATGTCAGCTATGCACGTGGTTTTAAACTTCTCTTGACCATTGCAGGGCTGCCATCTATGTATCAAAATATGAAGCATTCAAAAACAGAAGTAATATCAAAAATAGGGGTGGACCATTGTACCCCGGTCTCCCCTATGTTAAAAATTTCTTTCTCTTGCCAAGGTATTTTCTCCATCTTACCAAGGCTGCTATAACAGGAAAGTATATCAAAAGTATTATGGACTTTTTCATTTTCAATTTGTGGGCAACTTTTTCATTCTTTTTAATACATATACATGTTATACACTATTTCTGTGGTGTATCACCACTAAATACTTGTAAATTAAACTCTTCCAATCTTTTAACTCTTCTAAATTGGCTGCTTTTCCATTTTTCATACACTTAATAATTTGTTCCTCAAAACTTATTTTCAAATGTATATTTATTTTGTCTTTCGTGAATTTTATACTAGTAATTTTATCAGTTTCTGCCTGTACTGATTTCTAGGCTAAATAGAATATTAAAATTATAGTTCTCTATAAGAAAAGGGCATGTTTACAAACACTTCCATCAACCAATCTACCACTACATTTTTGTTGTCGTTGTAGCAATCATTGCAGAAATCATCTTGACGATGTAGGCCAATCATATCATAGACCTGTTAAACATAGAACTATCAAATTGCCCGAATTTGAGTGTACAGAAAGAGTCATAAAAAAAGGACAGATGTTTCTTGCTGATCCCCAGTAATTCAACCCACTGACGTCAGTTGCCATTTCCGTATATAGTATGTGTTTCTGTTATTCTGTTAAGACAGTTTTTTAAAGATTGGTTTTAAAACTGAAATTTGTAGCATTCGTACCTCCGATTCTGTAGTCTCATAAAGTGTTCCTCTTGAACTTTTTCTCCTTTAATTAAATCATTGTTGCTTATCTAATAAGCATATTACAGATTTTCTCCAAGTTTTAAAAAGGGGCAGAGTGCTGCTTGTGAAAAAAGGCCCTTTTTTAAAATTTCTTGTTGAGATTGGTTTTGGATTTTTAAGGGCACTTTTTTTATTCTCGATGGCAGGTTTTGGATTTTTAAGGGCACTTTTTTTATTCTTGATGGCAGGTTTTGGATTTTTAAGGGCACTTTTTAGATTCTGAAGGGTACTCTTTTCAGGACAACAAATGAGTCATTTTTTGTTACACAAGTTCTTCGCAAATTATTTTATACAAAAAGGAATAAGAGCACTTCTTTTTACAAAGGAGCAAGGGGGTGCTAATTTTTTGGATGAGGAGCAAGGAGTGCGCAGAACCCTGCTGAAACTCTGAATATTTAAGTCTTTTTTTATGAGCAAATAAAAAACACTTTTTTAGAACTATAAAAAAAAAAAAAATATTTCTAGAATTTTAAACATATATAAAAATTTTCTCTATGTGTTATTTGTTGTTGATTATTGTTGTTCTTTATTTCAGGAAGAAGTTCTCTCCAAACACTACAGTTATTTAAAGAGAAGGAATTTACTTTGTTTCTATTCATCTGCAGTGAATGAAGAACAAATTAAGACAAAAAATCCAGTAATATCTGTACCATCAGTGAAGTTAGATGATTTGAATTTTGAACCTCCTGTAACTCATTCTGATCTATGTAATTCCCTTCAAATATGTGATTCGGTAAGATTTCGAAATGACAAGTTCTTTGAGAAATTTTCATACATATGACCAATATGTTACAATTTTGATGTATGTTTATATATTTTTTAAGGAAAAATTTTAAGAGCCTATGCTAGTAATACAAAGACACTCACAAGCTACTGTTAAACCAGTGGCAGTGTTCTTTTTCGATGTCTAAGCAGGCACTTTCATACTTTTTTGATTTTGGTAGCAGTTTTTTTTTTCTGAGGGCACTTTAATTTTCAGAACCAATTTTAAAATTGAGAGTGTCCTCAGAAAAAAAACTGCAATCAAAATCCAAAAAGGATGAAAGTACCTAATCGATATTGTATGAAATATAACCATAGATATTGTACGAACAAAAAGAAGAAACAAAAATCATTTATAAATATTAAAATACAAATGTGAAATTATAAAAGGATGCTGCCATTGGCTTAACATTAGTTTGAGAATGTCTTTATGTTACTAGCTCTTTGAAGTTTCTGCTTGCCAAAACTTTTCAATTTTTAGATGCAAATGCTATGTAACATGCTGTGAAAGGAAATTTGATATTTTTTTTCTGTCATTTATATGTATGATAATAATATCCCAACTGTTAGCTATACTGCTTACGTTCCATGAAATTGTATATTAACGAACAAAGTTATACAGTTTTATTTTACTTAAACTTGCAGAAGTTTTTCTAAATTCTATGTAATAGGCGAGTAAATATTCCTGCTTACGTTTCCTTACTGTTGCAAGTTTATTTTACAATTTGATTCAAATGAAATTTGAAATCATTTTTTCTAAATTTTACATTGTACTTTTTGACAAAGATTAAGCTTTATCTTTCTAAAAACTGATTGATTGTCTGTATTAGAGATGCAATGATTATTCGGCCATAGCCGAATAATCGGCCTATCTGCCGAATATTCGGCTTCGGCTGAATATCAAGTCCATTATTCGGCCTTGGCAAATAATACTGTGAGATATGTTTTTATATTTACACAATAAAACTTTTTAATTTGACAATTTATTTTCATCATGCACAATGAAAATTTTATTTGAAATTAACACATTTTCTCCCCCTTAACTTTCATACCCTGAATGGGATTTATTTATTCATTTTTATATAAGACAATAATTTATCAATCATGTTAAAATTTTTATGCTGTATCAACAAGTACGAAAAGTATCTGTAATAAGCTAACATAATCTATTAAATTTAAAGTTAATCTATTCAAAATTTTCCTAATTGAGCAATACAAGAAAATTCTATTTTTTTTAAAGCCTAATGGGAAATTTAATATTTATCCATTGTTACATTAAAAAATCTTTCTTTCAATGATACCTTTAATTAGACCTATAAAGAACATAAATATTGAAGTCATATATGCTGCAATAATTTTTTCTTTTTTGAGTAAAATGCGGTTAAAAGTAAGTATAATTTAAGTAATTTTTTTAAATGTGTTACTAATTCTTATTAAATAATAAAAGAATTGCAAGGAATAAATTTTTTTAATTGGTATGTATGTTTTACGTCACTACTTTTATTTTCTTTCATATGAAACTTGAAATTTATGTTGTCTAGTACTTTTAAAATTTTTTGATTACGTAAACTCTATCTAAGGCGGAGTCGATCGGGACCGAGGAAATTTTCCGTAGTAAACAATATTCCACCTTAGACAAATTTTACTCTATGTCTATGGATTCGCAGGGACTTGAAAATCTTTCCGAGTGAGACAGATTTCCATCTTACACAGAGTTTGTTGTATTTTAAATGTAACAGCAACAACATATATAATATCAATTATAACAATACCAGACCTGCCAACTGCTACGAAAAAATCGTAGTTGCTACGATTTGGACCTATAAACTACGATGCTACGAAAATCGGTCTTAAACTACAATTTTTTTAAAAAAAACACAAACGCATTTTTTGTTTATAGTTGCGATTTTTATCCCGTGCAGCATATTTTTCAGGAGTGATTCTGTTCTGAAATTTCCAAAATTTCAAAGTATTCATTTCCAAAAGTTTTAAAAAATTGGTCTTTAGTCCGAAAATTCAGACATTATTTAAAAAACGCTCACGGGGAAAAAAAAAATCTAGGCTTCAAAACAAACTTCTTAACATAAAACCCTCCTTATGTATATTAACCACGAGTTTATCGGGTTTCTGTAAATATTTATACAGGAATTCCTTTCTTTAGAAACAGGGGTGCCATTTTAAGAATTTCTCGAGGGGGGGGGGGGGTCTTTGAGGGGTAAGGTTTGAAATAATGCACAAAATAGCATGATTTGCATGCGGAAAAGAAAAGTCCTGCATCATGAAAACTGCTGTGTAGTATTTCCCCCTGCAAATTCTTCCACACACCTATGAATCTTCTGCGAATATATGTTGAAATTTCTTGGAAGTCCACGAATTTCTTTTCATTTATGGAATTTTCCCAAATTAATTCGTGAATCAACCGCAGAAAAAATTGAGAATTTCTTCAAACGATCGTGTAAAAATATTGGATATTTCGTCAAAGATCTCAGAATCAAATACTGATTATATTCAATAGGTCGCTGAATTGCGCTTATTTTGTGCGAGATTGCGCAAAAAATTACGAATTTCGATAAACTATCGAGGGGAAAATATTGCAAATTTCGTCAAAACGTCGTGTAAATGAGTAGTGAGTTTTGTTAATTGGTCGCGAAAAGATATCGAAATTTTTGCAGATCGGTTGCGATGCGATAAACTATCGCGAATTTCGACAAATGACCATGTAAAAAAAGTCAATTTCGTCAATTGGTCGCAGAAGAAAATAAATTTCGTCAAAGGATCGTGGTAAAAACGTGAATTTTGTCAAAATATCGCAGAAAGAAAACTGAATTTCGTCAAAAGATCAGTAAAAAAAATGCAAAATTCATCGAAAGATCACAGAAAGAAAACACTAATTTTGTCAAAGGATCGTGGTAAAAAACGGAAACTTCGTCAAAAGATCGCGGTAAAAAAATGCGAATTTCAACAAAGAATCGTGATAGAAAAATGTGAATTACGATTGTGCGGGAAAAATTGTGAATATCATAGCCAAAAAAAAAAAAAAAAAGTCTTTTGTTAATTGTGAGCTTCATAAAGTCTACACTTGTTTCTTTCCACCATTTTAGAGGATATTCCTTTCTATCAGTAATTTTTCTTATGATATTAAGATTTCTTATTTTTTATTTTCTTTCATCTGAAAGTTGAAATTTATGTTTTCTAGTACTTGTATAAAATTGCCATTATTTTAAAATGTAACAACAACATACATAATATCTACTAAACTATAACTATAGACAGTAACTGATGAGGAACTTTTGCTAAGATTTTTGCTAAGCCAACATAGTGAAAAAGATTCCATGCTGGGACACTAACCCAGGCCATCAGTATAGCACCTGACATTCTCCCTTGACTGGTATCGTTCCATGTGGTTTAGTCGGTAGAATGTCAGTGCACTATACTGATGGCCTGCGTTCGTGTCCCGGCATGGAAACATTTTCACTATGTTGGCCTTTGCACCTTTTAAGCAATTAATTTGAAATTTGATTTTCATTTGAAAAAAAGTACAATTATATGTTTTTTACATCTTGAATTTATTTTAAAATCTGATTTAAATCAATGATTAAAAAAAAACATTTTTCTCATCATATCTATTGGCCTTTTCACATTGTTACAAATATAGGTTCTACTTGGTTATCCCAAGTCAAAAATCTATCGCCAAACTATACGATTAAATGCCAATAATGGTTGATTGTAAATGTCAATCTCACATTTACTTGACTTAAGCAAGTTACATGTGTTTACGTAATCAAGTGATTTTTATGACGTTTTATTTGTTATTTTTAAAATTGTTATACTAATTTATTTGTTCTTTCGTTTATTAAAATAAAAATTATGTCAATTTGTATAATTTGGCAAAATTGGCCGACGGGATAACTAAGTAGTACCCAAATTTAATATATATATATATATATAGGCATTTAATATTATTCTGTTTTCACTTTTCTTCTATTATTATGGTCAAGTAGTCATTTGGGTACAAGGGGAAAAAATGTTCAGCTTTTAGTTTTTTTCTCACAGAAAACAACTGCTTTGCTTATATATGTGAATTCTGTACCCTTGATAAAGTAATTCAATATATAAGCCTTTCATTTATTTTTATCGGTATCCATATTTTTCTTTTTTTCTTCCATTTTAATACTCATAAGATAGATAGTACAAGGGACTATACTTTTTACATAACATCTGGTATATATATTTTTTCATTTCTGTTATTCAAATTCTGCTGTTTTTTACTATGTTTTTGGAATGTATGTTAAGTGTGCTGGGGGGGGGGGGGGAACTTAATTTGTTAATGTCATTTTATTCATAATTTCACAGCTTTTGTTGGTGGTCGGTAATGTTAATTTAATGGTTATATATATATATATATTTCTTTTTATATTGCTTTCATTATTATTATTATTGTTTCAGATTGAAGAACAAATGGCGTCTCTTTCATCAACACTGTCACTAACTCCAGATGATATCGAGAATAGAATTTATTTTATGAAAGAGATTGAATCTCTTTTAAAACCCTTTTTTGGTGATATAAAAATGCAGCTATTTGGATCTACTCTGAATGGGTTTGGTTTCAAAGGATGTGATCTTGATATGTCATTCGAAACCATCACCAATGTAAAAGAAAAGGTAAATTTTATCGCTGGATGATTCAGTTTTCCTTACATTTGTGATTTCTTTTTCTGTAAGTTTTTTTCTTTCTTAAATTGCTTTTTGAAGGACTAGGAAAGTTTAAAAATCAAACCATATGTGAAAGATTCATAAAAAAAACATTTTAAACCTTTGGGCATTATGCAATATTATAGCATACTTAATGCTTCATAGAAAAAATGGGTATGCTAAGTATCAATGTGTAAAATAATATTTAAATACCTTATTTGTTATTCTAAAGTAAAATAGTTAATAATCTAGGAGGAGACAATGAGTGATTACAAACAACCCTATCTGAAACATATTTGGATTATGAGCAGAACAGTAAAATTTTTGTTACAGACATTTATTTTTTAATTACAAGATAAATTATGCAAAACATTACCATTGAATTTATTAGATTAGATACTTTCAACCTTTCATGTTTGAGAGCCACATTTATAAATTCTTAAAATTTCACAGGCCATCTATAATTCAAATAAAAAGCGTAAGTAAGAAATGCGTTTCAAGGCCAAGTTGTATATAGACACTGCAAACATCAGAATTCTCACTTTTTAGGGTTCCGTGCTTAAAAAGTAAAAATGGAGCCATTATAAGATCACTCCTGTGTCTGTCTGTCACAGCCACTTTACTCGTAAACTATGGAATGTGGAAAGTTCAAATTGGGGGAAGTAATAAAGACTATTGACCCAAATATTTTCCGATTATTAAACATTGACAAATATATTAAGGAAAAATGTATAGGGGCTAAACTTGAAAAAAAAATCTTTTCTTTGTATATCATGTGGAGTATCAGGTAAAAGGTTTCGTATGGCTGAACTCAAAAATACATTTCTTTTAATTTTAGGTATTATATTTTCAAAAATATGTCCCCCCCCCCCCCTCTAATTCCGAATCTACAGAAACTAAAATTATGAAAAAATTAGGGTTAGTAGACGTTAATGTAAACCTTACAGGAAAATTATAGCAATTACCCTAGGTAACATAGTTTTTGAGAAAAGCGCATTTATCCGTTACACATAAATTTCGATTTGCAGGCATTCAGCAAAGGTGTTGAGGAGCACTGGCGGTACTTATCGCTGCAGAAGTATAAAAGCATTGTTGATACTGATTTTCGAAAAAAATCGTCGATAATTAGCCGAGATATTAACCCTTAAATATGGTGACGGTTTGGACATACATAATGACAGGTGCGGTGTAGCCAATCTTCCATCGACTTTTAAAGTCCAGATAACAACTTTTAATGATATATTTGTGTAATGAAATACCGAGTAGTAGTATAAATGCAATAAACGTCAAATTTTTAAAAACACACTAATTTATTGGTTTCTGTACCTTTTTAAACATATCAAAAATTAATGAAAAACTTTGAATTAGTCTATCTACAAAACCTTTTTATGTATAAACATGAAATTTTGAATCTTGATTAAAAAGATTGTGTTTTGTAATATGCTACCACTAGAAATTTATTAGCCTTTTACAGAATTTGTGCATTGTTGAAACTCAAAATAGTTGTTTTTTTACTCAATGAGTCATTACGCGCATATCTTGAGAAAGTATGTCTGGATTGTCATGAAATTTGGTAAAGGAACTAAACAATTATGTGTGTTTAAAATGAACACTTTTAAGTATTTACAATGGTAATATTTTTAGTTATGACTATTTTTATTCTTTAAAAATGTAAAATTTTGATTTTTTTTTTTATATATAGTTAATGGAATAATTTTCGCGTAAGAGTAGGTCATTTTAAACACACATATTTGTTTAGTATCTTTACAAAATTTCCTGACATTCCATACATACTTTCTTAAGATATCATGTGCGCAATGACTTATGGAGTAAAAAAAAAGATCTAATTTGATTTCATCAATACACAAATTCTGTAAAAGTCTTATAAATTTCTATTGGTAGCATATTACAAAGCACAATCTGTTAATCAACAGTCAAAATTTCTTGTTTATACATAAAAAGGTTTTGAAGATACACTAATTAAAATTTTGAATTTTTTCGTTAATTTTCATCGCGTTTAAAAGGTACAAGACCCCTTAACTAGAATTAATTGCATAAATACTATTGGATTTGCAACCAGTTTGCATTGAGTGGATCTCTCTATACGCCTTCCGTGTCTTTAAAAGTTAAGTAAAAACCTCTCTGAAAGTTCGCAGCACAAACCAAGGGGGCCTTGCAACTTTGCGACCTTCTTTTGAAGCGCACTTAGCACAATGCCAAGTTTAAACTTTGAACAAGTATTTTGTTTTAGCTACACTGTAAAAATAAAATACTACGCTGAATTATTTTTATAAAATGCCAAATGAAGCACTACTGATATGCACTACTTTTATTGTCAGTAGCGAATTAAGTTCATCATAAACAGATTCGGATAAGATTAAAAAAAAGAGTTATACAGAATGGCAATATTTGGTATTATTTAGTATTCATATCTCTTTGAACTTTTATGGTAAACCCATTCGCACTTTTCTATTATATACATCTATACCCAACCCTACGTTGTATAGTTTTTTCAAATTCTTTTTATTCTTTTAGCAATGATTTTTTTTAATAATACAGTCAATAATTCATACATTTATTGTACGGAACCCTCTGAGCGAGAGTAATACTCGCACTTGGCCGTTTATTTATTTATTCATTAAAAAAACATTTTACAGTAAACTCTGTCTAAGGCGGAATCGGTCGGGACTGAGAAAATTTTCCGTGGTAGACAATATTCCGGCTTATGCAAAAAATACTCTCCCATCTCACCCCCACAAAAAAATCCCTCGTCGATGACGTACTTCCCAGACTCGAAAATCGGTTGAAAACTGAAATTCTGAAAGATCCTTTGTCTTTATAAATAAACTAGCAAACCCCGCGGCTTTGCTCGCGTAATAGTTTAAATATGCCAAGTGATATTTATATGTCTAATTTTTATTAAAAGGTACTAACTAAATTTTTACTTATTACTTTTAAGAATAATTCAAAAATTACTATTTAAAACACAGTTTGATTAAACATCATTATTACACTGCATTAGGCAGAAATGAGACTTGAATTAATAAAACTAAATATATGATAATTTAGAAAATATTTTGAAACCTTTATGCTCATTTAATACGCTCATTTCAGTATTCATTTGAAGTTTTGAATTTTTTAGAAACCATCTTCTTACATCTTAAAATTAACTATCATGTCAAATTCCAAGTCTTACCATCACTCTCAACAGAAAGGGCTATGTTGAATTAGGAACTATCACCATTAATTTGCTAACATTAATTTTGAAATCGGTTTGTTATTTTTAATATTCCACAGAAACATAATTTAGAAAGCTTTTAAAGGCCTTTTATAGAACGTTTGTTGTTCCTGTAAACACCAGGTGGTAGAATCATCGGCCTGTGTAGGATCAGACACTGTTACCATTGATTTGCAACTATTACTTTTATAATCTGTTTATATTCCCTGTAATTGCATATATATCGTAATTTAGGACTTTTTTAGAATGCTTTTCAGACCTCCCCTTCGCTTCACCCCTTTTTAATTCGAATTTATTTTCGACAGCCCTTCGAGGGCATTTATATTTTATAAGTAACTACCATGCCATATTTAAAGTTTCTAGCCTTTTCAGTATCACAGAATCGCAATTTAGAAAGTTTTTAGCTGCTGCAACCCTCTGGTGGTAGTGTCACAGATATAAAATATAGCTTATGTTTGAGCAGGTTCTAACACCAACAATTTGTCATCATTATTTTATTAATCGGTTTAGTATTTGATAAGATGGTATAAAAATTGTAATTTTTAATGCTTTTCGCTTACTTCATCTTTTTAAATTTGGAATTTTCTTTCGACAGTTCATAGAAAGCAGTTGCATCTTGTAAGTAAATACCATGCCATACTTCAAAGTGTTAGACCACTCAGTTGTGCAAAAAACGCAAATTAGGACATGTTTTGCTTTTGCAACCCTCAGATAGTAGTGACAGCAACATAAAATATAACCTATGTTATAGCAGGGACTATCACCATTGATTTGCAACCATTACTTTTGAAATAGCTTTGGTATTTCCTGAGATTGAGTATAAATCGCAATTTAGAACGTTTTTAGAACGCTTTTCGCGCATCTTCACCCCTTTTTAAATTTCTAATTTTTTAGAAACTGTTCTTAAAGATCATTTATATGTAATAAATATGTACCTTGCCTAATTTTAAGTTGCTAGCCCGTACCGATCACAAAAATCGAAATTTAGAACGCTTTTTTGTTCCTGCAACGTCTAGGTGATAGTGATACCGACGTAAAATAGCGTCTATGTTAGAGCAGAATCTGTCAGCCTCAATTTCTTACCATTTCTTTTGAAATCAGTTTGATTCTTCCTGAGATATCACTGACAAATCGGCATTTAGAACGCTTTTCGCGCATTTTGCTCCTGCATCTCCTCTGGGGTAGTGGAAACAGATATAAAATATAGCCTAACTTGGAGCGAGATCTGTCAGCATAATTTTTACACCATTATATTTGAAATCGGTTCAGTACTTTCTAAGATTGCATAGAAATCGCAATTTAGAACGTTTTTTACAATGCTTTTTGCGCATTTTGACTCCCTTTTAAATTTCGATTTTTTCAGGAAATGCCCTTAGAGATCAGTGACATCTTATAACTAACTATCATTCCAAATTTCACGATTCTAGACCCTTCCGTAACGCAAAAACCGCAATTTAGAACGTTTTTCCCCTGCACCCCCTTTGGGGTAGTGTCACCGACATAAAACATAGCCTATGTTGGAGCAAGGGTTGTCACCATCATTTGAACACCATTATTTTTAAAATCGGTTTGGTATTTCCTGAGATTGTGTAGAAACCACCATTTAGAACGTTTTTTAGAACGCTTTTCGCGCATTTTCACGCCTTTTAAATTTCGAATCGATTAAGAACTGTTCTTAGAAATTCTTTATACCTAATAAGTAGCTAATATTTCAAATTTCATATTTCTAGGCCCTTCAGTAACACATAAATCGCGTTTTTAGAACGTTTTTTGATCCTGCACCCCCTTTGGGGTAGTGGCACCGACATAAAACATAGCCTATCTTGGAGCAAGCGTTGTCACCATCATTTTGACACCAATATTTTTTTTAATCGGTTTTGTATTTCCTGAGATTATGTAGAAACTACCATTTAGAACGCTTTTTGTGCATTTTTACCCCTTTTAAATTTCGAATTGTTTAAGAACTGTTCTTAGACATCATTTATATCTTATAAGTAACTAATATTCCAAATTTCATATTTCTAGGCCCTTCCGTAACGCAAAAATCGCGTTTTTAGAACGTTTTTTGCTCCTGCATCCCCTTTGGGGTAGTGGCACCGACATAAAATGTAGCCTATGTTCTAAGTTGGACTGACACCATCATTTTGATACCATTACTTTTGGAATCGGTTTGGTAGGTCCAGAGCTTACCTCCTCCAAATAAACAATTTTTACCTCTTTATAATATGAGTATAGATAGATGAGAAATGCTATTCAATTTCTTAGTACTGCTATAATATATGCAAATTGGAAGTTTACACACAAAAAAAAACAATAAATTTAGAGAATGAGACAGAACGCTATCATTTTAAATTTGAGTACAACCTTAAAGTATAATATATATTGTACTTTAGAAAATATATATTTTGATGAATGTGCATTCTACTAGAAATAATAACTTTTAAATGCAATTTTGTATAGGAAAAAATGGCACAAGCAAGAATTCCTTAAAAATTAAACAGTTTCTTTTGTTTCAAATAAACTTTTTTGAAGTGTTACAGAATTTAACTAACATGCTCGACATTGAATATTTGACTTATCAGTTTTAAAGTTTGATAAACAAACTGCCTTTCAATATTAAATTATCCTCTTTTCCGCCTTATGCAAAATTTTGGTTTCGGTGGGACCTTAAAATCCTTTCCATTTCTGCGTTAGACATATTCTGCCTTATGCAGCATGAATTAATGGAATATTCTATGGGTTCGTCAGACTTGAAAAATTTTCCGCGGTAGACAGATTTCTGCCTTGCACAGAGTCCGCTTTAGACATAATTTACTGTGTTTATTTATATTTGAATGCATATTTAATTTTAACATGATTAAATATTGCATGCAACTATCATTTCTTGCAATTTGATTTAGTAAATTGCATGCAAAGTGATTTAGTGATTAAAGTAGCCATACACAAGGTTGTAATCTAATGGTTAGCACTCAAGAAAGTTAAAGATGCTAGCACTACTGCATTTACTGCTGTAATGATACATGAGAAAGTGCATATTAATGCCATTGAAAGCTGTTAGCATGGTATTGTTGGCCTTAAAAAGCTCCAGCTTTTTACGGCATGAAAGGAGCAAATTCCTTTTGTCAGCAGGCATTTCTTTTAAAATGTAGTTATTTAGTGTCTTAGCTATCTCTGATTTTATACCTTTTATTGACTATATTCTTCTCTTATAAATATATCTATAATATATTATATATCTTCTTTATCATTATATCTGGATGAGAAACTCCATCCAGATTGCTCAATTCACAGTTATCATAATCTCTTTATGCTTTAAAGAAATTTTTATTTTGCATTTAAAAAAATATCTTCATTCATATTAATGTCATGTTATTACTTTATCTCCAATTTTTTTTTTTTTTTTTTTTTTTTTTAACGCGTTATGCGTTAAACTCCATCCAAGCCCAGTGTGGCCAGTGCATTACTTTTTTTTCTACTTAAATTGCTTGATTGTCACTACATTTTTGAAATACTAATATTTTCCTTATTTTCAATTTATTTAATTTATCATTAAATAAGAAAAATATTTTTTGTTCTAAAACCTGGTAGCAATCTGAATAAAAAAAATATTGTTGGCTGACGACACTGCTTTTGCTGGTATTTGAAGTGATGGAGAGAAAAATTGCCTGTACTGAGTGGATTGTCTCTGTTTCTTGATAATTTGTTATCTAAAGATGAAAGTTGCCATCAGGGGCGTAGCTACAGATATTTTTTCGGGGGGGAGAGTTCGAAAATTTCCCAACTTGAAACAAATTCCTCCAACATTCAACTAAAGTGATATGCACAAAGTGTGTAATAATGATAATGAAGCTTATGCATAAAAAATTCCTTTCCAAAGAAAAATTTTGAAACTAGAAACATAAAAATTCTAATTATTGGTTTGTTTAATAAAAAAACAAACACCCGTTTTACTTTCTTCTGTCTTTACAAGACGAAAGTATTGAATTCGTAAAAAAAAATCTACAACTGGTTTTCGGCGGTTTGATACGTTTTAGAAGGTCCTGAACATGATTTGACTGATTTTAGAAAATGTCTGTCTGTGTGAATGTGACACAAATTTTGTGGGTGCTCTATCTCAAGAACTAATTCGCAGAATTTTATAAAACTTTACATTCAGTTATACCTTGATAAAAATTAATGCTTATTAGTTTTTGGTGTAAATTACCCAAAAGGTGGCGCTGCTATGCTGTATTTTTCACGATTTACATGATTTTAGCGATAGTTATATCTCAAAAACTGTTGCGCAGAATTTGATCAAATTTCATATTCTATTAAACCTTGACATAATTTAGTGCTTATTAGATTTTTGTATATATCTGTGGCACTGCTGTATTGCATTTTTCACGATTTTCGCGTTAGCTATATCTGAAAAACTAATGCACGGAAATTTAGTCAAACTTCATATTCGGTTACACTTCCTTATTGGGCTTGGGTGTATACTGTCCAAAGGTATCACTTTTGAGCTCTTTGGGTTTGGAATTTTGGTTGCAGACATCTAAGAGCATGGGTGTCGAAATTCAATGATTTGTTTGAAAAATGCGATGCTTCTATCTGCTTTTTAAAGGCACACAATTAAACGAATTATAAATTAAATGCACACAATTAAACCTTTAGAATTCATTATTATGGGCATAGAATTGTTATTTAATTTTAACATTGTGATTGCAAATTTTGAAGTATTAACATGTATGGGATAGAATAAGGTTTTGGGATTGGCACATCCAAATAATTTTCATTTAACATCAATTCTTTTGGTCTTCAAAGAAGCTAACTCTGATGAAGCTAACCTAACATCGTCCAGTTTAATAAAATCCACTATTTCACTTTCACATTTTAAAAGCATTAGGCTGTCAAGTCTGTCAGGCATCATTGCAATATATATTTATTAATTTTTTATTTGACTAAAGATTCTTTCATTAGATGCAATGCCATAAAGATAAGCTGCTGTGAATGTTAAGGTACGAGTATATAGTTTGACAGTGTGACCCAAATAGTCTTTGGATTTCATGGCATGAAAAAAGGTTTGTTAAGTGAGTTGGGATTTGGTTTATTTCTATTTGACTCTGCAAGTCATGTACATCCGGTTTCTCATATCCAGGGGGAAACATTATTAACTTTTCTCAGTTAGTGATATTCAAATTTGCCTTGCACAATTGAAATTTAAATATGGAATGTATTGGAGAATATAGGGAACATTGTCATTTAAGCCCATTACTAAATTGCCGAAATTTTCTTGTATTTCTTATAACTCTTCCCTGTAAAACTTATGTCTATCAATGTCCATTGCTATGCTATTATTTTTATCTATTCCATTTGGTGAAACCGTTTCCCCACGGTGCTTTCAGAAGTCAGCTTATTCAATCACATCCTAATATTCATAATTGTTTATGAACTTGTCTATAAGGAAATCTTTATTTCTTCAAAATTTTATTCAAGTGCAACCTATCAGTGTTTATGTCAACCTGTATGTCGATTTTTTTCTTCAGTTGATGGGCTGCTTTCATGGTCATATTTCTGTTCCAAATTCAAATCATCCACTTTTTTACCTTTTCATCCTCGAATGGATTTTTAGATCCTCCAAAATCTTGCATGAAAACTCTTTTCCTATTATAAAGGGTTCTTTCGTGCTATGATTTATAGTCATTTTTTAGAACAGCTTTAAACACACAACACTAGACTTTTGGTTTAAAATTTACTAAACACCTATAAATATAAATGAACAGGACATATATATATTTCCGCACACAAATAAAGGTAAAATGTGGCAAATGTATCTAAACTAACGACTTCTTATATTCACATTTGCTCATATAATGCTTTTGTCATGACAGCGAAGGGTTAACTAATTTTCGGAGCAAAAAAAATCACAAGAATGAGTAAAATATTGTCCAAAAATCACAAAATTAGTGCAATTTGTGAAAACTCATCAAATCTTCTTGCCCAGCTGTGTTTCAAGTAGGTGACTACATTCCTTTCTGTTGTGCTACAAGTGATCTCCAATTTTCAAAAGAAGCTGCAATCCCTTTGGATTAAAATAGCTGGATTCTCTTTTGGGAGGGTGAAAATTTTGAGAAAGGAACAAAGTTTTGAAGGAAATAACGGAACTGGATAGTCAGCTATTGGTGGATAGGAGTAGAGAAATTTAGGTCTGGTAGATGTATAATATTTTTGTAGAACTGAAAAATACAATGATAGATTGAGTGTGGCTGATTTCTTTTTGTATTTCTTTTGATAATTTAACTTGCTTACTGTTACAATACTCAGTCAGAAACATAATAACCAAAACAATAAAAATTTCATAATGTCTCAAAAATCCCGAATTTCCCAACTCTAAGCTCAAATTTCCCAACTTCACAAATATTGGGGGGGGAGGCTCCCCCCCCATACCCCCCCATGGCGACGCCCCTGGTTGCCATAGCTACTAGAGATGAGTTCGGGCTCACTTTTCAGAGCCCGGGCCCGCCGAGCCTAAAACATTTTTTTATCATTAGAGCCTCTGAGCCTGAAACATTTTTTTGTCATTAGAGCCCGAGCCCGATACCGAAAATGTAAACCATAAAAAAGTTTAATAAAAATCGCATAAAAGTTGTTCTAAATGCAATATCTCATTTTTTTAATAACTTCGTACAGCACAATAACTGTTAATCCCTAGCACATTATTAATTTTATGACATTTATATTTAATTTCATCAAAAGATAAGTCCCTAAAAAGATTCTCATATTTTTCCTCGCAACAAGCAAATCTGATGGAAATATTAACGAAGTGCATTTTAGAAATAAATGAATGAATGAAATTTGCAGAAATTACGATTTATATGACGAAGAATCAAACAACATTTTTCTATTTCCTATAAATTGTGTACATCTTTTGCAATTCTCGTGTTCTTGAAAATCAGCTTAAATGAAAAGTTCAAAAAGGTTGTCTGAAACATCCAATGCTTTTTATTGGAAAAGAGAAAACACTGATCGATTGTAACGCTCATTGACTAATAACAGAAGAGATTACTTTCTTCACCTAGATTGTCAAATAATAAAATAAAATAAAATAAAATAAACGATCCAATTTTAAAATATCCTACTATTTGTCTTGGCACCTTAGCATGAATGATATAAATTTGCAAATATTGCAATTTCTTTTAAAATAGCTCTGATGTTGTAACATTAATCAATATACCCAATTTAAAACCAAAATTCTCTCTTTTACAAATACATTTAACTGAAACTTCCTTCCCATTAAAAACATTCTCATTACATGTTAATGTTAGTTTTATCTCTTATACAGCTAATAAATATTCCTTTTAATGTTTACCAAATTATCCACTGTTAGATAAACAATGCAAAAAAAAAAAAAAAAAAAAAAAAAAAAACTCTCACCCTCATTAACAAACAGTAAAGTTAAATGCTTTTATTTCAGTTCACCAATAAATAAAAATATTTTTTTGATCATTTGTTTTTCTTTTGTAAGGATGAGAGGTGATAACAGACAGATGCCTCATTTATTTATTGAAACCACAGGAAACTGAAAGATTAATGATTATTATGAAAGGAGTAATTAAATTACTTTTACAAGAATAAAAGCTTTTTAACAGAGATAAAAATAAGGAATACTGAATTTATTTTAGAAACATAAATAAATTTTAGATATTAACACACCTTAAAAAGCATTAACAAGAATAATATAGGGAACACAAGAAATTTTGATGATTTTATATTAATATATTACTTCTTATATTTTTTAAAAAGTTTTTTTCCATATGGGATTAAATAGAATTTTCAAGTAAAAGAATTGAGCCCGAGCCTGAAGGCTGGTATGAAAATCGAGCCCGTGTCGGGCCTGGGCTGAGCCCATCTCATCTCTAACTAAATTTTACACTTTTTTTTTAAATAAACATTTTGAACCAAACATTTTACTTAATAAGTGAAATCAAATAAATGCCACATAGAAACAAGAAATATTTTATTAAATAAATTTTTGGTTCAAAACAAATTTCTTTAACGTTGTTCTCAAATCCAAAAGGGCAACTTTCTGACATAAGTTTTAATTTATTTTTGTTTGGAAATGCATGAAACTAACTGGTGTTGTTGTTCAGAAACTGTGTAATTGAGCTGTTTTTTCCATTTTTTTTGCAAACTCAATAGATCTTTCAGAAAATAGTGTCAAAGTGGGCGTTTTGAACCGAATTTCCAGGCGAAGGAAGAAAGAGGACTCAAGAACAGGCAAAACTAGTTGGATGTGCCAATCCCAAAACTTTCTTCTATCTTATACATCTTAATATTTCAAAAACTAGTTACACATGTTAATACTTCAATATTATTAGTTCATTACTATACCAATTTTGATTTTGATCTTAAATTTCTGCTTCAGTCAATTAAATGAACTAAAAACGAGTTAATCTATATCATGATATTTGTTAAAATTAATAGTTTTTCCTTATTCTGTTGTTATCAGATGTTTGTGAATAGCCGGCTTAGCAGGAAGTGAGTTCCCGCCTTTGCACGAGCCGCCGATGGACAATAGAACTACGAAAAATCAAGAAAAGTATACAAAAATCGCTATCACAGAGCCAAATTACCGCGCGATATTTCCAAATTCAAGGAGGACCTGTTGGCCAAAGCCAAAAACATGCACAAAAAATTTGGTTCAATTGTATGCATAATTTTATACACTTTTTGATTGTACAATAAAGAAAATGGTACAGACATCGTAATTATAGTGCCCCCTTCCAGCAGAATTTTTCCAAATTCAGGGAGGACCTTCATGCCATGACCAAAAAGAAACACAAAAAATTTGGCTCAATTCTCTGCATAACTTCATACACTTTTCGATGGTACAATATTCAAATTGGCACAAAAATCGATATTACAGCGCCCCCAACCGGCAATTTTTTTCCAAATTAAGAAAGGATCTGCTTGCCAAGAACTTAAAATAAAAATTTGGTTCAATTCTATGCAAAACTTCATACACTTTTCGATGTTACAATATGCAAAATCGCTATTACAGGGCCCCCTAGCGGCCCATTTTTTCCAAATTCAGGGAGGTGCTGCTTGTCATAGCCATAAACTTAAAATAAAAATTTGGTTCAATTCTATGCATAACTTCATACACTTTTGGATGGTACAATATTCAAAATCGCACAAAAATTGCTGTTACAGCGCCCCCTACCGACGAATGTTTTCCAAATTCAGGGAGGATCTGCTTGCCAAAGACAAAAACTTAAAATAAAAATTTGGTTCAATTCTATGCATAACTTCATATACTTTTGGATGGTACAATATCAAAAATCGCTATTACAGCGCCCCCTACCGGCGAATTTTTTTCCAAATTCAGGGAGGACCTGCTTGCCATAGCCAAAAACTTAAAATAAAAATTTGGTTCAATTCTATGCATAACTTCATACACTTTTGGATAATACAATAGTCAAAATCGCACAAAAATCGCTGTTACAGCGCCCCTACCGGCGAATTTTTTCCAAATTCAGGGAGAACCTACCTGCCATATCCAAAAACTTACAATAAAAAGTTGGTTCAATTCTATGCATAACTTCATATACTTTTGGATGGTACAATATTCAAAATCACACAAAAATCGCTATTACAGCGCCCCCTACTGGCGAATTTTTTCAGAATTCTGGGAGTACCTACCTGCCATATCCAAAAACTTACAATAAAAATTTGGTTCAATTCTATGCATAACTTCATATAGTTTTGGATGGTACAATATTCAAAATCGCTATTACAGCGCCCCCTACCGGCGAATTTTTTCAGAATTCTGGGAGGACCTACCTGCCATATCCAAAAACTTAAAATAAAAATTTGGTTCAATTCTATGCATAACTTCATATACTTTTGGATGGTACAATATTCAAAATCGCACAAAAATCGCTGTTACAGCGCCCCCTACCTGCGATTTTTTTCCAAATTCAGGGAGGACCTACCTGCCATATCATCCAAAAACTTAAAATAAAAATTTGGTTCAATTCTATGCATAACTTCATATACTTTTGAATGGTACAGTGAAACTTGGATAATTCGAACTTGTTTAATTCGAAATTCTGGCTAATTCAAATTTTTTGCTTGGTCCCAAGAACTCTGTATTAAAATAATGTTTAAAAAATGTGGATATTTCGAATTTTAGTTTGGATAATTCGAATTTTTCGTAGGATTGCCTTTCGAATTTTGCGGTAAATATTAATCCTGAGACTTTTTTCAGCTAAGGTTCAAAATAGTAAAACAGTTTATTTTAATTGTCTTTCTATTTGGCAAAATTCCAAGACTTAGCCGCATCCTTTCGTCTGGGGAATCTATTTCACTGCACATTGAAAGGATCGCAGCTTAGGTGTTGCAATCGCAGATTTTCGCCAACCCTTCCCCTCCCCCCCTTTTTTTTCTTCAGAAGCGCAGCTACATTTCTTTCTATCTTAGAGTCACGTGCACTTTCATGTGAATGAATGATTTAACGCGGTTGTAAGTTTTTGTGTGTGTGCTTTAAGTATTGTTTTTATGTTCTTTTACTATGGCGTTGTCAAAAGCTAAAACTCCTTATAAGTCATTAACATTAGCTCAAAAGGTAGCGATGATTAATGAAGTGGAAAAAGGCTTTAAAAAGAAATCGGAAATTGCCAAGGAATTTGGAATTCCACACAACACATTATCGACATATTTGAAGAACAAAGATAAAATTTTGAATAGCGAAAATGGCACTGGAAAAAATAGGAAAAGAATGAGAGGACCTGATAACCCAGTTGTGGACGGTTGTGTTCTTAAATGGTTTAAACAAGCGCGAGATAAGAACATTCCAATTAGTGGCCCTATTATGAGAGCCAAAGTTGAACAGTTTGCCACTGCATTAGACATTCAAAATTTCAAAGCCAGCACAGGTTGGCTGAATGGTTTCAAAGATAGAAACGATATTTCTTTCAAAGCAGTGTGTGGTGAAAGTGGTGCAGTAGATATTCAAGCAGCTGATGAGTGGAAAAAACATTTAAGAGAAATTATTCAGAATAAGGAACCAAAAAATATTTTTAACGTCGACGAGACTGGACTTTTTTTTAAGTGTACTCCAAATAAAACTCTTACTTTCAAAGGAGAAACATGCAGTGGTGGAAAACTAAGTAAAGAGCGAGTAACGTTGCTTGTTGGAGCAAATATGGACGGGTCCGAAAAGTTGCCACTATTAATGATTGGCAAATCGGCTAATCCACGTTGCTTTAAAAATGTTAAGTCTAAGCCTGTCTCCTACGATTCAAATACAAAGGCATGGATGACATCCGAAATTTTTCAAAAATGGCTTTTAAATATAAACAAGAAATTTGAAAACAAAAACGACAGAATGTCCTTTTTATTGACAATTGTTTGGCTCACAACAGCATTCCCAAAATGAAAAATGTGGAAGTCATTTTTTTGCCGGCCAACATGACATCTGTGGTTCAGCCAATGGACCAAGGAATCATCAAAAACCTTAAACATTTCTATAGGCATCTGTTGGTTGAAAGCATCCTCATCGGAGATTTTGACATTAAGAATCTCAACGTTCTTCATGCTTCAAGAATGTGTAGGCAGGCATGGGACAAGGTCAGTGAGATAACGATTATGAAATGCTTTCATAAGGCGGGATTTGTAAAGAAAGAAACAGAAGGAGTAAATGTAGTGGAAAACTTTGACGAAATTGATCCTGAACTTACTGTCGATAATTGGGAAGATGTAAAATCGGATCCATCAATCTTGTATGAAGACTACGTCAACGTGGACCAAAATGTGGCTGTGTGTGGCGAGGTAACTGATGTTGACATTGTTGCTCAACTGGCGGAAAACAACCAAGCTGAGGACGGACTATCTGAAGATGAACAGGACAAGGAAATACAAGAGAAGCCCTTACCTAGTTGCTTAGAAGCTATTATGCATATACAAGAACTTCGACGCTTTTTTGAAGGTCAGTCCAATGTAAAAGATTCTATTTTTGTGTCAATTGATAAGTTGGAATCATATGCTATGACTCAAAGATTGCATTCGAAAAAGCAATCAAAAATATCTGATTTTATTCTTAAAAGTAATGAATAATTAAGCTAAATGTTTGATTTAATGAAAAAAAATGTAGCAGTATCCTTAGATAAAGTTTATGTGTTAAATATTTCATTGTGGAGTTAATCTTTTTTTATTTATCTCTTCTTTTTGAGCGAATATATTTAATTCGAATATTTGAATATTTCGAACTTTTCTTTTGGTCCCTTGAACTTCGAATTATCCAAGTTCGACTGTACAATATTCAAAATCGCTGTACAGCGCCCCCTACCGGCGAATTTTTTCCAAATTCAGGGAGGATCTGCTTGCCATAGCCAAAAACTTAAAATAAAAATTTGGTTCAATTCTATGCATAACTTCATACATTTTTTGATGGTACAATGGCGACAGACAGATGGACACACGGACAGACAGACATTTTCTATAAACATGTTTTTTGGGATCTCTGACCCCTAAAACATGTAAATCCGTCGAAAACCGGAAGTCGAAAAAAATTTCGATTACAATACTTTCTTCTATTGAAGATAGAAGAAAGTAAAAAATGTGTTTGTCATGTGATCAAAATTGCTTATAACTCAATAGGTAATTGATTGATCAAAAAATGGAAAAAACAGTTCAATTCCAAATTGCTTCCATGGCCAGGCTTTCCAATTTTATATCCTTCCATTAAAAAATGAATTTGTAAATGTGTCAAAACGTTTTGCTCTTGTTGAACAGATCAGTTAAAAACAGCCTTAATGAAAAAAAAAAAAAAAAAAAAAAAAAAAAAAAGGTAAAAGCAGGCATCTTTGGATTTGCAACATAAAAGCATTTCAGAAATCTTTCAATGATGCTGTAAAATTTTCATTCTTAAAATTCGAAAAAACTCGGTGGGACACAGCTAGAAGCCTTCTATAAATTATCCTATCCTAGATTAGGTGATCGTTGTCTTGAAGCTTTTATGTAGATCAGTTTTTCTCAAGTGTATTAGATTAGTGGCAAACTTTGAATTTAGAAAAATTTCAGGGCCACATCCTGATTTTTAAATTTAAACTTACTGTACAAAATCAGCCTAACCAAATATTCAGATGTATGGCCAAATAAGGAAATACAAAATACATACCAAATGTTCGGTTACAAATAAGGAAAATACAGAATACATACCGAGTATTTGGTGCATCCCTAATTTCAATGCAGAGTTTACTGTTATCAGTGTAAAATTATTGCCTTAGATCTACAGCACCCTCACTACATAACTTCAGTTTCATGACATGGTGGTTAAGAAATACTGTTATAGAAAATATTTGCTCTTTCTATTACTTTTTCTTTTATTTATGTATGTACAGTGTATTATTAATTTATTTGTTAGCCTATGTTGTAGTTGAATACTGAGAGAATTATTAAAATAAAAACATTGAACAACACTATTAATCTCCTCATGGAAAATAAAAAGCATAAAACATGTTTTCCTTTTCCTTAGCTTCATAATTTAAAATTTTATTTAAAAATACATCTACAATGTATTAATTTTCTTTTAATACAGGTAATAATAGTAAAAAAAATAAAAAAGCAAACTAATAAATGTCCCCAGGTTTATTTTATCTTATTAAATCTGTTTATTGTAAAACTTATGTATGTATGCAACTGACTTTATATTTTTATGCATTTATTTTTCAGATTGATTATTTAGAACAACCTGATATTCCGTTAGTCAGTGAGGTATTAAATGGGAAAATTTCACCAGCTGAAATTGCTTTATTGCCTCCTAAAGAACAACTCCTATTCATTCATACCGTGTTATTAGAATTTTACAGAGAATCAGAAGATCCACCCATTTTTATCAAAGCTCACATTCCTCTAGTCCGATTTTATCATGACAAGTATGATTTGAAATGCGATTTAACTTGTAGAAATAGGTAAATGCATTTTCCTATTTTCAGTATTTGTCTCAATAAGTCATTTTATTTTGTAGAAAATTTACATTTTAAACTTTCAGTTGACCCTTATAACTCCTTTGTGATAAGTGTTATAGACATGTGCCGTGTAAGATTAATAAAATCCTTAATTTTTACTCCTACTATTTCTAAATAGTAAGCTTTGCTTTGCCTTTTTTAATCACATAATTTTTTTCAATTAAGTCATCCAAAAATTTGGAAATAGTGGTTCTCAAAAATTAAAAATTATATCAAAGATGCTGAATAATAAATTTTGTTATTTTGCAAATTTATTAACTTTTAAACATTGCACAACTTCACTTGTTACACTGTTGAACTGGGAATAAAATGTACGTTCAAAGGCAATTTGTTTTAAAACTGTATCTCAATTTACTGATATTTCATTGGTTACAAAACAATTTTCAAACGGGTTTTTTTTTTTTTTTTTTGACAATCTCTTATTGCATGCAGCTTATTTGTGGAAGTTTACATGTTTGTATTTAAAATAAAATAAATAGTTCAGTGTTTTTTTAGGCTAATATTCTATAATGAAATTAAAATTTTATCAATAAATAAATAAAAGAATAATATAAACAAAACACAAATTTAATAAATATGCAATTGGAATATGCCCTTAAACACTAAAATATTCATAATAAAAAAAAAGCTTCATTAAATAGCAAAATCTTTTGTGATTTCTTGGCTATTAACTGCTGGCATGCAGCTAATACGAAAGTACTGTTTTTAATAGATTTTTAAACTTTATTTGAATACATAATTGCTACTTTTCATATGAAAATGCTTTTTGCTGTTGTTAGTGGGCAATCTAAAAATATATATTAAATGTAAAAAATCTATTAGTTTGTAATTTAAAAATTTGAAATTATGTTGCATACACTGAGAAATAGGTCTGTAATCCTGGAAGCCAGGTTGTATCCTCTGGTTTACTTAAAAGTGTAATTAACATAGATTTTTTTATATTTTCAGAACATGAAGAATAAAAAGAGATATTTAAAGTAATGATATAATTAGGCCAATATAACAGAAAGATACATATCTTCTACATTTCAAATCTACTTGACATTTAATACTTTTTTTTGCTTTAAAGATATAAACTAAAGCAATAAAGTAGTGCATTGTTATATTATGCTTGATGAGAGACAAGAAAAAAGCACGATAGATCCATACAACCAGTGATGCGGAGTTGGTGGAAAAAATGGACAACTCCGACTCTGGGATGGCTAATATACTAGTGTTGCCTGTAGGTTGGGTTCCTTTTATTCAGATTGTTTAATTGCTACCACTTGTTTTGAAATAGTAATAGTCGCTTTATTAAATTTGTCATTAAAGAAAATGTTATATATTTTAAAAGTGTTAGTAATCTAAAAAAAAAAAAAAAAAAATTGGCAACACTGCAACTTACTGACTCATTGCTATTTGATCTTGAAGCATGTGATGTGTAGATAGGCGGATATTTTTTTTTTTCATTTCATTTCTTTAGATGAATCATAGGCGTAAACTGTCACAGTCAAGACTAGGACCTGATAACTGCAGGGGCAAACTTCTAAAGATATTTTAGTATAGCAAATTAAAAATTTTTTTAAACTCAGAATTTTTGTTTTTTAAACAGGGCAAAAATACTCTTACAAAATATCAGTGGGCCTTTGCCCCAATATTAATCGGTTCTGGTCAAGACTGAACATATTTTGAATAGAGACCCATCCCCAGATACTCTATGCACACTCATTCAAAAACACTATATACAATAAATTTTATATGCTGTGAGATTTAATTATGTCAAAATGTGTAAAAGTAATATGCATATGTAACTAAAATACTGATATTAATGTAAATTGTAATCAAAAAGTTAAGTTAAAAGGTATTAGATGGGCACAATTGTTGAAAACTAAAAAATCTCCAAAATTTCCTTTAAACGACACACAAAGATCTTACACAATTGTCAAATGTAAACAACACATATTATGCTTATATGTTATTTTAAGACAATAACAAAATATGTTAATTAAATTATTTAAATTTTAAATAAATAATATATATTGAAAGAGTAAATATTTGTAATAATTAATACAGTCAAACCTGTCTATCTCAAATCTCTCGGGAGCCAAAAAAAAAAAAAAAAAAAAAAAATTCGAGATATACAGGTTTTATATAAACAGACTAAGAAAATTTCTTTACTCTAAATACAAAAGACTGAAGGTTTGAAATAGTATGTTTTATTTACATACCTTAAGAAAAGTAATCCATTAGGAGTTTTTGATGCAAAATTTTTTTAGATTGGACAATTTTTTGCAGTTTTACAACAGCAGAGAAGCAATCCTGATCAATATTGTCCTGGGATTCAAGAAAAATTGTTAATGTTTCAACGACTTTTTCTACTTCTTTTGATGCAACAACTCTTTCTATATTGATGTTGTCCTTATTATCCTCTTCATCATTAGAAATCCCTCGAACGTTTTCTAAAATGTCAGAATCAGTTAATAATGTTCCGCTTGTTACCAGTGATTCATCTACGTTTACAAAATCTTTAAATGAACTGTCAGTATTTAGTTCATCTCTCATAATCAACCATTCCTTGGAGTTTTTATCAATTTTCTCGACCGGTTGTTCTTCTGTTTCTTTTAGTTGCTGTTCTCCAACAGTGCATGGTTGCTCAAATCCAGCCTTTTTAGAACAATTCTTTATAGTTTTTCCCATGACACATCTCCAAGCATAGACTATCATCCTTATAGCATCCAAAACAGTTACGCTTGGAAGTTTTTCAACATCTTCAATTGCATTGATGAGTTTTCGAACAAGTTCTTTTTTATATTCAACTTTAAAACTTCGAATAATCCCTTGATCTAACGGTTGAAGTTTTGAAGTTGTATTCGGGGGTAGAAATTTTACTGTAACGTTCTTTGTTGAAGGAAGATTCTTATGAGAGCTGCAGTTATCGATGAAGAGCAGAATTTTTCTGTTTTTCAAGCCCACCAATTTATCGACTTTCTTTAACCACTCGCCAAAAATCTCGCTGGTCATCCAAGATTTTCCATTTGATTTATCGAGAATCAGAAATGATTTTACTTTTGCAAAACATCTTGGTTATGCTGAATGACCAATCATTACTGGTGGCAGTTTTTCACTGCCATTTTGGTCAGCAGCTAGAAGTACAGTTACTCTCACTTTACTCTGCTTGCCTCCTTTGCATTCATCTCCTTTAAAAATTGCTGTTTTGTTTGGGAAACATTGGAAAAAAAGCCTGGTTTCATCAGCATTAAAAATATCAGCTGGATCATATCCTTACAAGAAAGATGGGAGTGTTTTAAGGCAATCTTTGGTAATACTTGTTAGCACAGACGCGGTTTCTCCACAAAGTTTTCTGAATGCAATGCCATGTCTCATTTTGAAGCTTTCAAGCCAGTCATTACTAGCTTTGAAATCACTAAGTCCCAGTTCTTTTGCAAAATCTTCAGCTTTTTTTTTTTTTTTAAAGCATTATCCCACTGATAGAAACTCCTCCACAGTATTGCTCAAACCATTTTTTACACATATTTGTCCACATCAGGAAAAGAGCATGCACAATTGTTTTCATGGTTTTAATGCTGTTCTCAAAGTTCTTTTCGATGAAATCTTTATTCTTTATGATGGTGGAATTCCAAATTTAACAGCGACCATACTTTTCATCACATCTTTTCACCCCCATCGTAGAATCTGTCTTAATTCCCGCATAGTCCCTGAGCAACCCCTGCAGTGGGGAGAGTGGCGTATGTCCCCTAGGAATTTCACGGAAATGAGGACTAGCAAGTTACAAACGTTTATTGTTGCTATGGTGGGATTGTTTGTTACTCATAAAAAAGATCGGATCTTGATTTGAAAAGTGGTGTTTCTTCGGAAAATTCGAGATAGGCAGGTTTGGAGAAAAAATAATTTGAGATAAGTTTGGAAAATACGTTGATTTTTGAATGAAAATGCAGGTAAATTTGAAAATTTCGACATAGACAGGTTTTCGAGATAGGCAGGTTTCGAGATAGACAGGTTTGACTGTATATACTATACCATTGTGAAATTCATTACTTCTATTACTTTTTTTACAAAAGAAAATTGCATCTGATACGTCCTCGGAATAATTAAGTTATAGCTCAGCCAGGACCGATTATGTAAAGAAAATGTAAGCTTGATCACGGCACAGCCTGAGTCTGCTGGAAAAAATTCAACTCCGGCTCAGACTGGAAGTAACTGCCCTGCCCTATGCCAATCTCAGAGTTGGACATATTATATTTCTGTTTTGATGTTGTTGCATGAACTGATGTTAATCTAACACATTTATACTTATTCTCACCCCAGTCATATCCATTGAAAATTGTTCCTATTTTATCGACACAATTTGATTCTTTTAAATTTGTTATATCGGGCCAGTCAGTCCGCTTAATTTTTTTTTCAGTTATTATTATTGTTCCGGCCTATTAACAAAAATTGTATTTATTCTGCCGGCTTGACCCATTCTTCGTTCCTTGCCTTCCTTTTGTGGGGCTTGGACTCTTGTAGACCTCTCTGCCTCGGGTTCCACCCCCCCCCCCCTCCCAAAAAAAGAGGGAATGGATTAAACACTAAATGTAAAATATCTATTGGAGTTTTCACTTACAAACGGTTTTCATCTACTCTGTACACAGAGCAGTATATTGGGCATCTTTAACCTAGGTAGCATGGTATAGTCCAAAAAAAAAAAAAAAAAAAAATCCAGTTTATAAATTTAAAATTACGTAATTTGTTTAATTTCACTTCAAAATCTCTAACAAAAAAACTGGAGTCGGAGTCGGAATGTTTTTTAGCAACTCCGAGACTCCGACTGTTTTACTCAAAAAAAAAAAAAAAAAAAGCCTTACTCCAACTCCACAGCCCTGAATGCAACTGGGGACATTAAAAAAATGAAGAAAGATGATAATCTACAAGTAAATATTTTATACTTGTGTTCAAAATATTTATATATATGCATATTATGATTTTCTCAAGGAACAATAAGTAGAATTTAATTTGTGCTGTTTGCAAGTGCATTTCGTTTATAAGGGTAATTAATATGAAAGTGTTTATTGCTTTTCTCCTTCACAAGAGAGATAGAAAAGTGTGTCATATCTGAGTGTGCAATATAATGAGAGCCTACTGTATATAAGTAATAAAAGTAATAGTAAAAAATAAATAAAACCACAACCCTTAATGTTATAACATTTCTATAGATGTGTGTGAAATTAAAATTATTATTGTTATTTTTATATATTAACTTACATATTCACTGCTGATTCTACATTAATGTGTGATACCTATACATATTTCATATAAGTAGAGGCACATATAGCAGCCAATGTATAAAACAGTATATTAACATATAAATAATAATTATATTGTGTAGGCGGAATTAGTGATAGTAAACATAACAATCTAGTGAAAATGAAGCAATAAATCAAATAAAAAACAATAAACAATTCTTTTAAATTTTCTGCTGCATAAACTTATTATTCACTGGTCTAAATTCTGTCTTATTTAAAGATAACGATTCACAGCATGTGTTTGCTTGCTGCTAGTGTATTTCTTCAAATAAAATATGCAGACAAATTAATAAACTTTATAGATTGACTCTTAGAAATCCTCATTATGTTTCAGTTTAAATTTGATTAAGAAACTTAAATAAATTATTTTTAGGCTTAGAAAATTTAAAACTTTGCATAAATCAATATTAAAAATTCTAGCTCACCATTCATGATGCCATGATAACTACTAGACAATTAAAAGTTATGACAAGATAAGACACAATAAACATAGCTTAAAGTCTTCAGGATGAGCAGTTTAAATGACGGTCAGATGAGCTCTTTTCTTAATTGTTTCGTACCCTGGGTTACATTGTGCTTTTTTTTCTCGTGACATGCACAATATGATATAAACCTACTTATTTACAAAACTGTTTTTTCCATTTAATTGCATCATTAATATATTAAGATAATTTATCCGTGAGGAACTGTCACTTCTCATGATAAATTTCCACTGATAACTGAAATCTTAAAAAAAAATAAATATTCATTATTATGATACATATTTTAAAGTTTTTCTAAATTGTTGTTATTACAGGGTTGCTTTTGCTAATACTAAGTTGCTGTATTTATTTGGAAAAATGGATGGTCGTGTTAAACCTTTGATGATGACAATCCGTTACTGGGCCAAGCATGTTGAACTCATAGGAAAGGGTCTGATGTTTAATACTTACACAATATCCCTTTTAGTCATCCACTTTCTGCAGACCAGAAATCCACCAATACTGCCTACTGCCAAATACATTTTATCACTGTCAGGTTAGTATTTTAAAATTGCAAATTATAATTTGAATTTTTTATTACTATAATACTTTATCTATCCTTCTCACATACAGAAATAGCATTAAACAAAAATCTTTAAACGTCTTTAATTATATATTTTGTTATTGAACTTCTTTTAATATTTCTTTGTCATTAAACTTTTAAACAGTGTCCCAGTGTTCTACTTAAATGCACACTTACATTAATGAAAAATTAAAAACATATTTTGTTGTTTGACTACTATTTATAAATAAAGAAAGATCAAGTATACCACCTGGTTTATAGTAGCACCCTCTACTAATGAATTCATGTAATAATTTGTCAAGAAGCCATTTCCACACCAGAAATCAAGGAAACTTTAATGTTTTTCATTCTTTCAACAAAGAATTTAGTTCAACAAATACAAAGGATTTAGTTCAAATAAAATTTTTGGATAAGTTTCTAATTTAATTATTCAGGGGTAGATCCAGGTAAAATTTGGGGCCTATTTAGAGCCACTTCACAAATTTTCTCCTTATAAAAAAGGCCCCTTCATAAATTTTTTAAAAATAAAACAGACCATTTCACAAAATTTCATTCGATAAAAGCATACTCTTCTTTAATTAGCCTCCAGTATGCTATTTCTTTCTCCCACCTATTAATGTGTCGTCTCCAAAAAATAACGTTGCATTGTATAACCCAGCCGTAAAACAAGCAGATGTATCATTGTACGGAATAATCTGTACTGTGATTTTTTAACCTTCTAAGCATCGCACATTTTAAAATTTTATACCATTGTATTGGGAAAAAAAAGTACTTTTTAATGCAATTTGTTTGAAAACTGCATCTCCATTTATTTTTGAGATATTAATTTTTTTCATAGTTTTTAGCACTATTTGTTTAATTTTGGCAACTCAAGTACTCCATTTCTGTAGAAAGTAAAAGGAAAATAGTTGAAAAATAGCAATTATATCTTTGTTGCCATTTTCTCTTAAAAACTGAAAAAAAAAATGTAATTAAAATATGTGCTATTTTGAAAAAATATAAATGAATGATTTGTGATAAGACATCGAGCTAGTATAAACTAAATTTAAGTATCTATATTAATATTGCAAACAAATGAAGGCATATGAAGCATGAGATAGCCGATTTTTTTTTTTCTTCAGTTTCTTGAATGACAAAATCTTTTTTTTTTTGGATTTGTATATTTTTCAGCAATAGTGGCGTCCTATGCGTACTTTACTTTAGGTGTTGTTTAATACTGGATCGCAAATGAGGAATTCTTCAGCGGATGCAGATGATGTCATTTTATATAAAATAAAATTGCGTGTTTTAAGTCTCAAATCTGAACTAAAGTAGAGTCTCGCTTAACCGAGTTATTTTCTTCTGATGGACTGATGGCTTCCATTACTATGAAACACTTATATATACAGTTATATTATTTATTTGTTTTTTAAATTCTGGCCATTTTCTTCCCCCATTCTGACCAGAAAATCAGAGTTCTAACTTTTTACGACTGCTCTTTCATCTTCACCTAACACTTCATTTATAATGGCTGTTTCATAATAATGGAGCCATCAGTCCATCAGAAGAAAATGGTCCATTTCCAAATTTTCGATTGAAAAAAACTATTTAATAATTTTTTTTTTTCATCAGGGGCAACACTAAATTCTGAAAAATCAGAATTCCTGTTCTCTAGTTATTTAATTTTGTTAGGTTTTAATGTGTGTTAATTTTCAAATAAACAAATTCACCAGAAAGAAAAACTCTTGCAGAAGCACTTTAATAAGAAGCTGTTATTAACTGTTGTTATTATGTAACTGGACTTCATCTTTCATTACAATATGTTATTTTTCACAAAATATAATAAATTTTGCAAAAAGAACTTATACTTTTCTGAAAATGACTTTCCCAAGAAAAAACCCCCGCATTGACACCCTGTTATTAAAAAATGCATAGAATTGACTTCCATTAATTCTCCATTTTAAAAACTTTCCAACGTATTTGAAAAGTGTTTATGAATTCAGTTTGTCTGTCTGCCATCTGTCTATGCTCTAACTCTTGTAAATATACTCAGATTGTCATGCAATTGATATATGTTAATGAGATTTACTGTGGCATGTTTGGTATTGAAAATGAAGTATGTAGCGTTTATAGTTCATGTACAAGGACATTCAAAAGAAATTTGTTACATTATGGTCTATGGAGAAAAATCTTTGCAATGTATTTTAATGGTGTTAAACTATTTCATACCCATTTAAAATGATATACAGTCAAGGATCTATAATCCGCACACCCATAATCCGCAATTTTCTATAATTCGCATTGCTTAAAGAATGTAAACAATTAAACAACTTTACAAATTCTTTATCCAAAAAATGATTTTTTAAAAGTAATATTTGAAAATTTTAAATATAAAAGTGAATATAATCAATTTTTTTAATACAAGAATTTGAAAAATACATTTTTTGAGATAGCATATTAAATGAATTATTATATTTCACATTTTTCTTTTCATGTTACACTGAATATGGAATTAAAATAGTGTCCAGAAAAATTAATTGTTATATTTCATATTTTTCTTTTTATGTTATACTGAATATGGTATTAAAATAGTGTCCAGAAATAAGAAAATGAGATATAATACATAATACTCCATAATCCGCAATATTCCATAATCTGCACAACCTTTGGTCCCAACTTGTGCGGATTAAAGAACTTTGCCTGTATATCACTGAGGTGCAGTATCAGAGGCATACCATAGAATATGGTGACATTGGCATTCATCTTTCATTTATATGGACACTCAAAAGAATTTGATTACAGTACTGTCTAAGAACAGTAATTGCTGGAATTGCATTTTAAATTAAACTAATATTTTGCCGATTGTATGGTGTATATAAATTCTACAGATGATATTCAAAACAGCGTAAAAGGTCTTGAATGCATGTTATTTATTGACGGAAATTGCTGAAAGGGAATTTACAGCTGTGCTATATGAGTTTCCTAACTGAACTATATTTTAAAATACTATGTAGTGCGACAAATTTATAGATCATATACAAAGCTGCAAAAAGAATTTGGATATTTTTCAGACTATTGATGATAATTCCTGAAACTGTGTTTTCACCTGTGTTATGCGTTTTTCAAATTGTTTACTTAGACCTCATCTTTCACATTATTAAATAGTGAAGTTTTGTTAAAGTTTTCTTGGTACTTTTCGGTTAACCGGGCGCCAGTGTTATATATACATATATATATGTACATATACACATACATATATATACATATATATATGCATATATTGTATATACACACACACACACATATATATGCATATATATATGTATATATACATACATGTATCTGTACATATATATGTATATATAACACTGGCGCCCGGCTAACCAAAAAGTACCGTTTTCTTGAAGTATTGGAAAGTGTTTCATAAACTGTGCCTGATACAGTATTTTTTGTTCTTGTTTATTTTTTTACTTACATAAATTATTGAGATTCATTGTTCAATACTTATTTTATCATTGTGATGTACATGTTACAGTTTTCAGATATAATGTTATCTCTAAAAAAACTAAACTCTGTGGCTATACAATCCAAGAAGGATCTGGGCCGACAGTGCCCATCTCTGTTTACTTGACCCTGGGCCCCGAGGTGCTGTGCAGCATGCGTCCCGGCCAGGTGGTCAACCTAACGCGAGACCCTCGGTGTTTAGTTCCCAAGCAAGCTTGGTACTCATTTTATCGACCCCAAAGGGATGAAAGGCTGAGTGAACCTTGCCCAGTCGGGAGTCGAACTCTCGACCTGCGGTGCGGCAGACAGGCGTGCTGACCACTACACCGCTGGGCTTCATAATGTTATCTCAAATGGTTTAAATTAATGGTTGCCATTTTTGATAACATATTTTAATTTTTTTCTTATTTCTCTCTTTAAATAGTGCACATCACATGCTGTAGGATGACAATTTTCAAAGAAGAAACTTATTTTAAATCTATATCTGAAACATAATCAAATTTCGTAACAATTTGACCTTATGTAATCGATGATAATTTTTTCTAATTGTTTTTATGTCCCTGCAAGAATTTGATACAATAACTATTTTTTTAAATATAAAATAATATTGCATGCTGTAACAACACATACAAATTTTGTGTAGACTGGTTTATTTTTATGAAAAATTAGTACCCAGGCAGACAAGCATGGCAGCAAACATACCAAAACAAACCTGATGAATTTTTATGCTTGTTTATATACACACATGTATATATTTTTATATAACCATTTTACTTTTATGTGTATTATCATTGTTTTTTTATGTACAATTTACTTCTATTTCTATATAAAAATAGATAAACGGTTTCTTTATATTAAAAAAGTTGTATAAATATTGAAAAAATTGCTTGTGTATGTAAAAAAAAAACAGTGAATAGATTGCTAGAAAATATGTTGCCAAATTTAGTTTTCTCGCCAAGGCCATTTTCTCTATTTCTCCAAAAGTCCCTATACTGGAAAAGTATCCAAAATTCTTTTTTACATGGAATGTCCATATCAAATGATCAATGAATTAAAATTTAGTCAGAATTCATATCTTTATATTAAATAAATTGTATAAATATTGAAAAAATTGCTTCTGTATATAAAAAAGAACAGTGAATAGGTTGCCAGAAAATATGTTGCCAAATTTCGTTTTCTCAAAAAGGCCATTTTCTCTATTTCGCCAAAGTCCCTATACTGCCCGCAAGGCTTACTATAATACCGGTTTCTGAAGCTCTGAGGAGAAAATTTATCACTTCACTTTTTTCGTCAGTGCGGTGAAGAGAAAAAACACTATCTGCGCAAATCGACTCTAGGAAGGAAATTCAAATATACCTACCAATATCACCACCACCAAGGAAATTCAAATACACCACCAATATCCTACAGAACATGTCATAATGACAACATCCAAAATCTATGTACTTGTTAAAAAATTGATAAGTGAACATGAAGAACAATTCTTATATTACAGTGGCAAACAACACTACTTACAAAAATTTCTAAATTGCATCTTAAAAAAACAGGAACTGTATTTCATAAATGAAACATGTCCACAATGTAATTGTCCTCTTGAAATTATAACTATGTGCGTTGTTAAAATTTTTGTCAACATATCTATAAATAATTATGTGAAACACACAAAGGAAAAAACTGTAATGACAAAGAATACCACTGCTAAAATGCATAATACAATAGAAAAGAAAGATAGAGAAAAATAAAAAAAATTAAAAAGTAAATTTTACTTTAATTTACATTGTTGCTATAAATACAATTAATTATTTATTTATTAAAAGTATGTGAAAAGGGATGCGGTAAAGTAAATTAACCCGTTCAGGACCAGCACCTTTTACATGACTTTTATTCGGTTGTCACCACTTTTTGCCGAATAATTAAATTTAGTTTAACTATTATTTTAACACAATCAAACAGACTGGTAAAGTTATCATACGAATTGAATATTTCCAACTGAGGGAAAAATGCCCAGGCTGGGAATCGAACCCAGATCCTTGGCTTACAAGGCCAATGCTTTTCCATTTAAGCTAACTGGGCCAACAACCAGCCAGCACATTTCGCTCAGACAACCTTATTGGTAGGAACATCTGGTCTGTCATGTAGACAGCTCAACAGAATAAACCACAGGTTAAGGACCTCCATATAAACGATGGATACGTAGATGAACTATTATTTTAACACAATCAAACAGACTGGTAAAATTATCATACGAATTGAATATTTCCAACTGAGCGAAAAATGCCCAGGCTGGGAATCGAACCCAGATCCTTGGCTTACAAGGCCAATGCTTTTCCATTTAAGCTAACTGGGCCCTTAAATGGAAAAGCATTGACCTTGTAAGCCAAGGATCTGGGTTCGATTCCCAGGCTGGGCATTTTTCGCTCAGTTGGAAATATTCAATTCGTATGATAAATTTAGTTTATCAATCAAGAAAATGTTTTAATTAAATAAGGAAAATTTTCTTTTTCTTTTTTAGTGTTATCAAAAACAAGTGCTGTAAGCATCTTTTGAAGATGCATACATGCACCCTTGGTCCCGAAGGGGTTAAATACAGTATGACTTCAAAAATCCGGCATCAAAACCATCTTTTTCCTTCCTTTTTCTATTACACTTTCAAGTTACAGGAGAAGAAAAATAGCAATTCTTTATTAATTAAAAATTTCAAGATTGAAAGTAAAAATGCAAAAAAAGAATATTTGACTTTTTTTTTCATTTGCCAGAGGCGATTATTTTCTGAGCAAATTTTCTGGAAGCTGCACCGTTGGTTAGTAACATGAACAACTTTGGCAAATGCATGGCACAATTATGGCCGGAACGAATTTTCGGAAACGGCGGCATCAATGATGAGGCAGAATTTTCAGGCTTTCAACATTTCCCATGAAAAGGCCACAATTTATGACCTGATTGAAGACACAAAATCTGAGAATGCATTAAGTGTTGAAAAAAATGGATATAGATGACTGCATAAATAGTGACAAAGATGCATCAACAACGAACAATTTAACAGACAGCTGATGCTGATGCTTTGCTGAGTAGAACCGCCGATAATGCTTGTAGCAGCTCAGAGGACGAGGATGAACAACCGGCAGAAGAAAAGGTGTCACTAGTAAAATGCATAAATTTGACTGGAGATTTAATGTATGCTTTAGAGAACCAAGACTGTATTTCTGAAATAGCCATTCTTTAGTTGTAAAAAAAAAAAAAAAAAAAAAAAAAAAAAAAAACTTGTTAAAGAACGACCAAAAAATTGAAGCAAACAAATTTGTCATCGATGTTTCTCAAATTACAACTGAAGATATAATTTCACTCTTTATTAGAATTTTTTTTCTCTAACATAGAAAATATCAATTAAAGTATTTTTTTTTTATATATTTAATTTTCTCTTTTTCTTACATGATTATCACTTAATAATGAATTAAATTATGGCTAAAGGCACCATTAAGAATATAGTACTACTTTTGATATTCCTTCAAAAATCCGGAATTTTCAAAATACCGGCATAGTGTCAGTTCCGATGATGCCGGAGTTTTGAAGTTATACTGTATTTTTTTTTCTCTTTGGTATAATTATTTCTTTACATAACTAAAAAAACAATTTCATGTAATCTTTTCTAGAATTTATATAGAATAAATTGAATAACTATGTTGAATTAATTCTTTTGAATATTGATTATATTGAAGAATATATTTATTTTTGCTGATTGTTTCATTACGAATTGTATTAAATATTTGCTAATTTAAATTCATTACTAAGATCTTTGGAATTGAACATGAAAATATTTTTCTTTTTTTAAATTCCTAGTGTATCAGAATATTTTGAATATTGATTATTGAGGAAATTATTTATTTTTGGTTATTATTTCATTATAAAATGTATTACAAATAGTTGCTGATTTAAATTCATTATTAGGATCTTTGGAATAAGAAATGCCAATTATTATTATTATTATTATTATTTAATCTGAGTTTATCAGAATATTTTGAATATTTATTATTGGGAAAATTATTTATTTTTGTTGATTATTTCGTTATAAAATGTATTAAATATTTGCTGATTTAAATTCATTACTAAGATCTTTGGAATTAGAAATATCAGTCATTATTATTTTTTTTTTTTAACTGATATCAGAAAATTTTGAATCTTGATTATTGAGGAAATTATTAATTTTTGTTGATTATTTCATTATAAAATGTATTGAATATGTTTTATTAGAACAAATTAATTACTAAGATATTTTTTTTAAACATCAATGATTTTTTAAATGGAATGCATTACTATAATTTTTTATTAGTGTTTTCTTGAATATTACATTATAAAATTTTATTGAATATTTTCGGATTTATCTCAAATAAAATTATTTTTGCTTTTTAAGGGAGTAGTATTTTATTCATCAAAAATAAACAATCAGTTTTCTTCTTTGAGTATTTTACTCGCATTCAAACTGAAATTCTTATTTACAAAATTTTTCTTCAAAGTCATTGAAAATATTTCTAAGAGTGACTTTGGAATAAATAAATTCAGATTATTTAACTGCATTTCATTTTTTTGTGTTACAATCATAGTTTGTTATTATTGTGTAATGTTTTTAAATATGCATTCGCTCGGAAGCAAACATCGATGTAAATAGTGACGTCACAGACAGCTTCAGAAGCCAGTATTATAGTTGCCGTGTACTTTCCCTATACTATATGTCCAAAATTCTTTTTTACATGGAATATCCCATATCAAATGATGAATGAATTAAAATTTAGTCAGAATTCATTGAATATGTTATGAAAAAATAAAAATTTAAAAGTGTCTTGATATTCATATGAAATTTTATATAGATTTGATATTGATGAATGTCATTTTAACTATTCTAATTGTATCATGTATAGACAGTCTCGAAATTGAAGACATGAGTGATACAAGTTTCTTGCAAATTAGAAGTCATGTTCCACCATCTGAAAATAAACAGACATTAAGTAAGTGGTTATCATTAGACATCAAGATTTTTGGGGGGATTAGGGGAGGGATAAAAAAGTTTTATAATTTATTTTTTCTTTGTTTGTTGAATTATTAAAAGCTTAATTTATTTAACCACTTTACATTCTGATTTTTATGACTAAACAGGTTATTTTGATTACTAAAGAAAGTCTTTCGCTAGTTAATTTTATGATTCTTTGTTAAAAAAAAAAAAAAAAGTTGCATGTTTGATGACAAAGACTGGTAAGTGATTTATCAGGTTTATTATCTTTCTATGTACACATTTACATTCCCGTGTGGAAAATTTTACTGTAGGACTAACTTGTCTGAGATTAGTCTACCTGCTTTTCTGGAATACTAGCATCAATTTCTATCAGTTATAGAAAAGAATAAAACAGATAAAAGATTTTTTATCAATTTTTTATATACAAAATCTAACTATATATCTGTCTAAATTTATATATTTTTTAAAGTAATCTTATAAAGTAGTTAGTAAAAAAAGAAAAAAGCAGAGGATGGAATAATAATACATTAACTTTTATCATAATTGTTCTCAGAAAATTTTATTTTATTATTTTTTTTTATAGTAAAAGTCCTGACTAAAAATAAACTCAACTTTTTATAATTTTAATTTTAATGAATAATGTATTTTTAAAAGGTGTGAAATTCATTTCGACTGATTGAATTTCATAATTATCTAACAAAACTTTTCATATGTACTAAAACTTGAAAATACAAACATAGAAATTTTTGGGATTCAAAATGTGAAACAGGTATAATCATTATGAAATATAAAATTTGTAAATAAGTTTGGTATGTTTAAAACTATTAGTCCATACTTTTGAATCCTGTTAATTTTTTTTATAATTTTTTATTATTATAGCCAAATGCAATTTTCACAGCTCTTTACATACTTAATCTATTTTTCAGTTTATTGTGAAATTGCAGAAGATTTGAAGAAAAAAAATCGTTGATTGACCCATGTGTAAAAGTTAAAATTATTTATCAGTTTCTCAAGTTTTTACTATTAAAAATTTGTTTTTCTCATGTTGTTACCATGATACTATTTTTTACTAATAAAACAACTCTTAATGCTAAAAGTCAATTATGAGGCAGCATAATTCATTGTATTTTTCATTAGTACTTAATACTAAGTGTTACAATAAAAACTAAATTGTACAACACACACATACAACCTCTGTCAGTTGCAAACAATACGTAATAAACTAATATTTAATTATAATTATACATTAAAAGCCCAATAGCAAAAACAGTACAGCATAATAGCGGATGCTGCAGATTATTATAAATCTTGCAGATACAGCTTAAAAGAAATACTGAGCTTAAAAATATTACAAAAATTTACTTTTTAGTGTCTGGATTATTGTTCTGATTCTACCTTGTTATTCCATTTTCTTTGTAAAAGCAAATTTTCCTGATTGTATGTGTTATTATTATGGGGTGAGACTCTATACATGAATCACAACTCACTTTTAGGATGAGCACTGACATTTATTGAGACGAACATACAAACAAAATACAGATAAAAAAACACTCTTCTCATTCTTTAATTAGCTTAAAAACTATAATTCAGGCTTCATTTATAAACGTCGTAATATTTCCAGCATTTCTACACGTCGTTTAAACCTTCCGTTTTGTAGCGTCGAAAGTATTTTGATTCTTTTACAAAATCAACATCGTCGAACTTTTTCTCGTTCCATTACTTCCACTCCGTTTCTACTTCACACAGCTTCGTTGGTTTATGCTCCCTTTTTAATCTCGAAGCAGAAGCACGAAGTTGGAGACATTCGGTCTAATGCAGGTGTTCCTACGAAATTCCCACATTATTATTTCTTATGACAGTAAACTTGGTCTGTTATTATTGGGAATCACAGATAAATTTTGGTTTCTTGCAGATTTATAAAGAAAATTTTGCTACTTGGGTTAAAAGTATTTATAAAAATGCTACTACTCCTCAGTTTTTTATCACTAAAACTTAATTTTCTCATATCTTGGTTAAGAAATAGTTTTCACTAGTAAAAGTTCAGCCCAGCATGCTGAATAGAATCATTCAGATCTTATCTATGTGAACATATCACATATATGTGTACTTATGTAATGCTTATCTGGTTTATCTAAAACTTTCAGTGTTTATTATTTGCATGAATTATAAGTTTTTTAAAGTGATAATATATTCTATGGAAAATACTTATTGAATGTTGAAAAATAAAATATTGATTAAATTAAAGATTGGGATATTTTTATGTTAGATCGGGCGGCATCTGCACAAACCATTACCTCATTGCTTCAAGATTGAAATTCCAGGATTAGGTGGAACTCGATTAGCATATTAAAATGAAACTGTTCTGCTTAGTTATATTTTGGTGGAAACCACTTGCAGACTCAATTTTAGTGGTAAATCGATAGATTCCCATTGAGTTTTCTAAATTCCTGCATCCTTTTATACATTTCATGCTCCACTAAAAAATAAATTTTCATAATATGCTATCAGATGCAGGAATTTCATTAGAAAACACAATTGTAACTTTGCAATCTACAACTAAAATTGGGTCTGCAGGTAGTTTTCAGTTTCCACCAAGATATGACTTAGCAGACCAGTTCTATTTGAATATGATAATCAAGCTCTATTGAATACTGGAATTTCAGGCATGAACTTGATGAGGTGATGATTTGTGCAGCTGTCCCCACACTATGTTTTGCTCAGAACTTTTTCATAGTTAGCAACAACTCTGAGGGAAGGCTAGTCTAATAAGAATTTTAGAAAACTTTTTGTGTAAATGAGTCACTTGTTAATAAGGATTAAATGATTAATAATAAATACCATTGAATCTTTACCACAAATGTATTTATTTTCCTATGATAGGAGTAGAAACTGAAACATTAAAAGCTGATTGCTTTGAGACTACAGAATTTAAATATTTTTTTTTCTGAAAATCAAGCTGTAGACATTGTATGAATGAGTAGTTCATGGTAATAGCACAAGTTTCCCCCCTCTCTCTCTCTCTCCTTTTTTTTTTTTTTTCCCTTTTGCTAGTGAATGTTGTCGAGTTGTTGAATATGGAAAGTACAAAAAGTGTTGCAAAGGCATTAAAAATAAAAGCACTTTAAAAAAAAAATTCATTTCACCAAACAGCATTTGATGGAGATAGATTCAGATATCAGTTTAGTAGAAGTATGCAAGAGTGCAAAGTTTAGAAAATCAATTTTTGCATTACCAGCAGATGTATTGAGAGATAAAAAATAAACTCTCTGCAATTAAAAATTGATAATTTTTGTTAATTAAGTTAAACTGCAATTTTGAAGTACTCAAACTGTATTATCAAATAATTTAAAGTCAAATTATGTAAGTTTTTAATAATTCATGCAGTAACTAAGTTAATACAATTAACCTGAAAAATTGCATTAATTCAGAATTAAACTTGAAATCAACTTTTTAATGTTGTTAATTGTCACTTATTAAATTATAAATACATTTATGTTAATGGAAGTTCACATTAGGTTGATAAATTTTTTACAAATCAAGCTGAATATGTGCTTAAAAATAATGTTATAGTACAGTAGAGCGCCGATTATCCGAACTCCAATTAACCGAACTTCCAATTATCCTAACAGCCTATTTCTCTCAAAAAAAATTGTAACTGTACTTTCAATTATCCAGACACCCTATTTTTTTCTGAAGCCCGGTGGTGTAGTGGTCAGGGCATCTTACTGCCGCACCGCAGGCTGAGAGTTCGACTCCCGACTGGGCAAGGTTCACTCAGCCTTTCATCCCTTTGGGGTCGATAAAATGAGTACCAGGCTTGCTTGGGAACTAAACACCGAGGGTCTCACGTTAGGCTGACCACCTGGCCGGGACGCATGCTGTATAGCACCTTGGGGCCCAGGGTCAAGAAAATAGAGATGGGCACTTTTGGCCCTGATCCTTCTTGGATTGTATAGCCACAAAGTTTAGTTTTTTCATTTTTCGGGTAAAGTTCTTTCCACCTAATGTTACATCTGTAATCCAATCTCTGGATGAAAGTGCGATAGGGACATTCAAATGACTTTATAGAAAGCAAACGTTAAGAATGCTTCTTTTATCAGAAGAAACAGAAGAGCCTGATTTCCAAGATACCATAAAAATTGGTTTGAAAGATTGTTGAATAATGGTTGTCAATTCCTAGGATCTAGAAAAATCCTCAATATTAAAAAAAAAATGGAATAAAATTTTAAATAAAGAAAAAACTGATAGTAGATCAGAATAAGAGATGGATTGAATCCTGAGCTATGAAGAAAATGAAATTAACAAGTGGTTAAATAGTGACGTACATGAACCTAGATATCAGATTTTAAATGATGATGAGATTGTGGATGAGATTCAAGAGGAAACAGAAACTGAAGAAAAAGAAAATGAATGGTCTGAAAATGACCCAGGTCCATCAGATAACAAAACCTTTAAATGTTTGGAAACAGCTATGAAATGGCTCGAACGGCAGAAGAACGCTGATTCTATTCAACTAATGTATTTAAGAAGAATTCCGAGATATGGCAGCATTAAAAATGTCTTATTTGAAGCAAGCATCAATTGAAATTTTTTTTGCTTAAATTATAATCTCTAAAGTTCAGAAAATGATAAAAAGAGAAGAAAAAAATTTAAATGATAAAAAGGTAAAAAAAAAAAAAAAATTGTAAAGACAAAAAAATATATAAAAATAAATAAATAAAAAACAATTTTTAAATATGACAGCAACAACTAATGCTGGCAGTCCTAAGCCTGGATAAAAGGTGAAGGTTTTAGTATAGTCAGGAATATCCCTTAGATTGTCTGTCCATTTAGCCAAATTTTTGCTTATCCGAACTAGGGTTGGTCCAGACTTGTTCGGATAATCGGCGCTCTACTGTTCTTCATTATATTGTTTATTTATGTACAGTGGAACTCCAGTTATACATTTTGCTCGTGACCGGACAACAAAACATAGAACTTGGTAAAACGTACAACTCAACTAATGGTCCACCGGAACCATTTTTTAAAAAATATATCATGAAAATTTACCTTTTATATCGAAAACTGAAGTTTTGTATGTATTACTGCACCCATGACATAAATTCGCGGAAATTTAACAGAGTAAAAAACAAAGGTACATAAAAAAATACACATGAAGTCATTTTATCATAAAAGCTTTATTAAAAATATTTTTTACACATGTAGAGTACTCAAAAGAAATCACCGGAATCGCCTGGCATGTAAATTCATTTATAAAAAGACATTTCAGCAGTTTCCTAAATTTTATTGAAATAACCCCTAATCTTGTATTGTTTCTTTTCTCCAGTAACGACACTAAACTGTAAACTTTGCATTTCTGTTAAAAATGCAGCTTTATAGTTATTGCTGGTACTCCTGACGAACCACTTTACTATGTCAAAAGCTCTCAGATCAGCTCCGCATCGAACAATCATTCTGAGTGGGATCATCACAATCAGACACATCGTCAGTTGGCAAAGGCGGAAGGCAAGGTGTAGCAAAAATTCTGAAATCATTTTCAGCAAAACGTAAAAGTGACACAAAATTTAATCCAGAAACGTAAAAACCCAACGTATAACTGAGAAAAACATATGACTCAAAAACGTACAACTCAGCTAATTTTTAATGGCAAACGACTGGGACCGCTGAGTTGAAACGTATAACTGAGGGAAACATACAAGTCAGGTAATGTATAAGTGGAGTTCCACTGTATATTGTTTTTTTAAGAAAGTTGGCTCTGATTTATATTATTGTAGTTCTTACTGAGGAATCCATGTTTTGATTTGTGTGATAATATCGCCGGATTAAATAACCACTTTAATTGAGGGAAGCCTGAACAGTAAAACCTGTGAAAACGGAACCTATCTATTAAAATATCTTGCCTTAAATAGAAAATTTTCTTAGTCCCAGAGAAAGGAAACCATAGAAGTATACTTGTTAAGACAGAAACCTATTTAAAAGAATTTTTTTTCCTTCAGGCTCTAGTGATTTTATCTTCATAAGTTTTACTCTAATGCATGCATACAGACACACATGTAAATTTATAAGCCTTTGACAGAAGTCTAAAAGTAATTGATGTTGGAAGAAATCTTTTAATTACTAAATTAAATTTATTAAGGAAGTTGTACTATTTATATTTTACATATTTTTAACTGTCTAAAATTTATTTGATTTGAATTATGTAGTATATTATTCATGAATGTAATCATCCCATCATCATTTAGATTTTAAATATAATAATAATGCATTTAATATTGAGTGAGCGTTTTAAAATTTATATCTTTTGATTTTTGCTGTTTAATATACAGTGGAGCACTGATTAACCGGATCGATCAAGGATCTTATGTTTTTTCCTGTCTTTTCCAAAATGTTTGTAGTTCTTTAGGCACGGTAGGGTAAATTCGGCAGGATGTCACGAAAGTTAACTGTTAAATAACCATATTCTAATCATGAAATAATAAAATCATCAACAAATGCAAAAAGAGCAATGCATAAAATCAACTGTTTGTAGAACCTACGAAGTTTCAGTTCTAATGCGCAAAAGTCTGATGCTTCAGATTCTCTGAAGGGTGTCGAAAAATTGCTTCTTTTGTCCCTTGGTGTCTTCAGAAAGAGGGGTCACCCCCTCTTTCCCCTGCTCGCGTTTGTTCACACAGTGTACGGCATACATGTAATAATTTCAATGTGTACTTCTATGTACAACTTTATACTAATTTTGTAGAAAATAAAAAAATGTTGAAAAAATATAACTTCTAAACACATCATTTGTAATATGCTAAAATGTGCTGCAATTGCCAGTCCTAAGCCTGAAAAAAAAACGTGAAGGGAAGTAACCTAAAAACATTCCCATAGTCGTTCTTTAAAGTTGTCCAATTATTTGGATTTTTTATTAAATGCATCGGCCTTGGTCCCTACTGGTCCGGATTCTGGTAGCAGAAAGTTCGAGATGGGAGACGGGCGGCTTCTTTTCTCTTTTGCAGATTCTTTTTCATTGAACCTTTATTTTGCTTCATATTATGTTTAGCTCTTTATTACTTAATACAAAAAGTTCAGATTATTAGGGGTAGGTGAGGCACCTTGGAACGTTTTTCAGTAAATAATTTTTCTAAATTTTATTAATATTTATTCTTATTTTAGAACTAATTAGACATAAAGTATAAACATTTCTGCATCAAATAAACCTCATAATAATCTAATATCTCACATAGGAAAAGAGTGAAAACAAAACAAAAAAGCCTTTAAAATGTCCCAACCTGCCCCACATGGTGAGGCAGATTGGGACACTAGTTTTAATCAAAAATACATGTAAAATTTTATATTTAATTGATGAACAAAGCTTTATTTATAAAGCTTTAGTTGAGCATGAAATAATTTAAGCATTGAAGCACTTTAATAATTTGAATTGTAACATGTTTTCATTAATAGATCTTGTACTTGATGTGAAAAAAATGGTGTTCATCAAATTCTAATAAAACACATCTTTGACCTATTTTGTTTTCAGGAGTGCCAAGTTTTAAAAGAATATTTGTTTGATACACAAATAAGCTATCATGTTTATCAGGATTCAGAAAAAAAAAAAAAAAAATGACAACTCTAGATCTTGTTTTCTCAAAATGGATATCTCATACTCGCTGCTGTCCTCAACATTCTGAACACAGATACAACAATGCTTTGTTTTCCTGCAAACTTTGCCAATGTACACTATCCCACAGTTGGTTTGCCTTTATCCTTTAAGTTTCTGGACTTATTTTAAGTAAGTTTGCAATCTGTAGGAAAATCAGCACCACATGAGCAGCTGAATTCATCACTACTGCCATTACACAAATCATTTATATTTGTTTTCCTGCCAGGGGTAATTTTTACCAATTTTGCTAGCGCAACTGTCTCATCCTCCCTGCTTGATGAAAATTCTAATTGGTTGTGTACTTTTTTTCCTTCAGTAAGCTGCATTTGGTCTTTACAGCATTTTGGGACATGTCCCAATGTGCCCCGAAACTGAGTGTCCCAACCTGCCCCACCTTGCACATTAAGTAACAAAAACTTTAAAACAGTTAAGCTTAGCATTGCAGTCTACTTTTTACCCTTAAAATAACAATAAATCAATGTTTTTTCATAACAACATGCCCCCACTTGTATTATTTCATTTCTTTAATAAAAAAATTATTTTTCAAAACTCACAAATGTTACTCAACCTCATTCAAAATAAAAATAATGGTATTATTTGTTGCCAGCAAACACCAGTGATTCCAAAACACATGGAAGAGTAGATTGTAGTACCATATATTGGCACTTATATGTGCTAATTTTTAACTGCAAAATTAAGCCTCAAAATTGAGATGTCCCAACATGCCCCACCTTCCCCTATTAATAAAAATTTATAAAATGCCTAAAAACGCTAAAGGTAAGTGATTGTTTGATTAATTAACGCTTCAATTGTAAAAATATTTTACCTGCAGATTATTTTTTGCCTGACGTATCTGTCGCAGACACTTGGAGAATTTTCTGCTACTGGGGATCTGGATAATCGGCACTCTACTGTACTTAAGCTCTAGCTCACCATTATTTAAAAATATTTTTATATATTTATAAATTATGTAATCTTTATTCCTATATATTAATATATTCTTTTTATTATTGGCTGTAGGTGAACTTCTACTAGATTTCTTTGTTTATTATTTATATTTTGATTTTACTCGAGTGATATGTCCTTTAATTGGTGGTTCAATTCCCCGTGACGAATTTTTCTCAGATCCATCTAATAAAAAGTTTCGAGTAAGTTACATTTTTTTTTCTCAAATTACAGCATATACCTTCAGTAAATAAATAAATTCAAAATTGCTGTTATAATTTCAAAATCTTTGTAATTTTATAATTATATTATTTAAATGTATGGTGTATTTGCTAATTTGTATATTTTAATTTCTATGTTTTCACTGAAAACATTTTCAAGTAAAATAAATATTGTGTTTTCATTCATGAACATGAAGTAATAGTACAAATTAAACTAAATGTTATGACCAATAAGCAAAGAAGCTATAGTTTTTGTAATTATGCAAGTATATTACACAAAGAAACAGGGGACTAAGACTATAGTTAATTGCATGCAAAATGCTTCAAAAACATGTTAAAATATTGTCTAAAAATTATGTATTTTCTATAGTTCTAAGGTGAAAAATAAAATCTTTAACTTATATTTCTACAGAATCATAAAAAACAGATACTAGTAATCAGTGCTGCTAAAACACCAAATTTAAAAATTGAAAAACAGGCTGTTTTGGTTTAAATGACTTTTTACTAATAATCATCATGACTGTCTTTTTTAGCAGTATATATAGAATTGAATATAATTAAATTAAATGAAACCACATATTAAAAATAAATCAACGTTATTTTACAGTTTGTGAATAATGAATATAATTTTTCTTGTTTATAAATAGTACATATTATTCTGTTTTATAAAATACAATAATTTAAATATTAATGCATTAAAACACCTTTGTAAACAGTGCTGGATGTATTTATTACATAAAGACCAAGAAAAAAATAAATTAATGGATAATTTTTTATGTTAAAAATCATCTTATTTCATCAAAACATACGTTAAATTTCTTTTAATTATTTATTTACTGTTAAGAAATAGAAATTCAGCCAACTAGTGGAAAAAAACTTTGTTTGTTTGTGTAATTCCATTATATTTGTCAATTTAAATTATTCAGGCTCAAATGATGAGTAGATGCCTTTGAGCAAAATTTGCTGTATGTTTCTAAATTTATTAAATTATGATGATTTAAACTATAACTGAATTTTAAATTATGATGATTATTAACTTATCGCATCACGCTGCATTAATCTGCATGCTAATACTTTTTTTAAGTAATAATTTGTGTTTTATTTGTAACAGAACTTCTTGTTTAAATAAATTGACGATTACTATTCAGAAATGCTAGTGGAAGTTTGCCCTGGTCATAAACTAGGCTGTGTCTCTCTCAAACTTACCAGTATGCCTGCCAGGCAATATGATAAATAATTATTAAATTATAGTGATTAAGTTAAATGATTATAAAATGTTGCTAATTTTATTTTTGTGTTTCCTAGGCGTGTGATGAATAGTGATTTGTTCAAATACTGAATATTTGGTGGCTGAATATAAACTTTTTTTCCCAAAAAAGAAAATAACTTTCTATTTTATATGATGTTTTATTACTTAAAATTTGTAATAGCTTGATGTATTTCTCGCAATATTTCAAACACCTTGAGGCTAATAATAAAACAACTTTTACTACATCAAAAAAAGCATAACTTTATCTACATGAAAGTAATTTTTATCTATAAATTATTAATCATTACCACTGTACTTTTAAAATGTATTTTAAAATTCAGAAAATTTATTTTAGTACAAAAAATTAAGAAATTGCATTTTGTCCTTTTATTCAAATTGATTTTTTTATAAATCAAGATGGTAAGTTATTTCCATTAAAATATAAAAATGTATTTCACTTTTACTATTCAATGATACTTTTATCCTTTTTTGCATTCAAAATGTATGATAACACTTTTTCTCTCTCATAATTCATAGTGAGATATCATAGTGTAAATTTTATTGTGAAGAGTTTTTGTCCTTTGTGAAATTTGTAAACGTTAATGAATATTCAAGTGTTTTAGAATTGAACAGTGTTATTCATTTTTCTATAAGAGTATTTTCATCTTGAGTTGTAATCTATCATTCTGTAATGTAGATCTAAAGTCAGTTTAAATATTCAATTTGAATACCATTTTCTAAAAGATCCTTAACTTTTACAGGAAATAGAGAAATGCTGAATTTTTAGTATCCAAATAAATATACATTTTGTACTATTAAGAACAAAAATGACTTCATGAATGTGTCAGAAAGTAGAAAGTTTAGATTAATTAAAAAAAAAAAAAAAAATTATCCTGGAATTGTTCGGGATAATTTTTGGATATTATTGTTAATAATAATTGCCGGATTGTACCTATCTAGCAATATTTGGCGAGATATCTCACAATATTCAACTGCAGATATTTTTCCGAAGCATTCGGCCAACTACTCTTCAGTATTTACCTAACAGAATATTCGGCTTAAGGTTGAATAGACTGAATACTGAATAGTGGCTGAATATTCACCACATTCCTAATGTCTCTCCACAATTCATATGAGGTTATTTCTCTTATATTTGTTAAAAAAATAAATACTTTTGAAAAGATGACTTTTTTGCTTTGAATTTCATTATTGGGAGCATGAATGAATTTTTGCTTTATCAAATTTAAGGCTTTATTTTTCTCCTGCTGCTTGGGAAGCACCGTACTGGGGTATGGGATAGGTGCTAGATACTACAGATGAATTAGGCTTTTTTTTTGGCTTGCAAGCCCAATATTAAAAGTACTCAGTAGAAAATTATTAATAACATTTTAAAATCATTTCAATGTTAATTTTCTCATTTAAAAATCTTTTCTTACATAGAAATAAATATTAATCCTAAATGATCCCTCATGATAACTTGTGATTTTCATGTCTCTGGAAATCTTTTTAAAATAGAATTTTTTTTATTTGTACCTAACACTGGCAGGAACTACAAAAGTCACAATTCTTATTCTTTTAAAAATATTATTGTATAACTATGGCAGTAACACATGAGTTCTGTTTTCCAGTAATTCTAGAACAGAACTTCAAACAGAAAGTGAGGATAGACAAGGGAACTTCTTTAGCTCCAGGGCAGTACTTCTTTTTGTTACTAACACTGACTTTGGAAAGACTTTGCAGAATCAGATAAAATATTTTTTCTTATATCTAATCAATATGAGTTTAAACTGATCTTTAAAGGATTGTAAAACATCTTAAAAAACTTATACATACAGTCAAACCCGGTTAAGATGCTCACGTTTAATATGCAGACTTTTTCCGAATACTTGAACATCACCCATAAGGCTAATGTAAAAATATCACGTATAATATGCAAACGGTTATTACGCGATAAATTTTTGGTCCTTTGAGGAAAAAAATCATGCTTAAGACGCGAATTCACTGATCAAGATGCGAATTCCTTCTCTCTTCTTGAGTGTTGCCAATTTAGTGAAAATTTTTTATGCAGATAAAAAACACTTTCCAAATAGTATTATTTACTTTATTAAATAACTTATTAATTAAGGCAAAAATTACTAACTGGAAATAGTGGTAGATATTTGAATAAAACAAAAACCTGATAAATTAGCAAAACTGTAATCCTTCTTTGATCCCGCATTCTAACATTCTTTGCCTAGCGCTTCGTGTATATTTTTACTATAGTAGAGAAATATAGATGAATTCAGGTTTCTCAGATGCATCATAAAAATTATTATGATTAGAGATGATCATACCTGTTGTTAGTGAGGTTGTAAGTGTATGTTATATCAGTACTATGTTTTATAATGCATGTTATAGGCAACAAAATATGTAACTCGTAAAGATTAAACAACGACTTTTGTCCACTCCCTTGAAACGCATCTTAACCAAGTTCGACTGTACTTGTTTCTCAAATAGCAAGTTTTTCTGTCTTTTATTTGGGAATAAATAAAATTTTTAGTTTGAGCCTGATCATGTATGAGGATATTTATAAATTTTAATAATTATTGGAATAAAATTTGTTAATGAAATAGAATTGCTTATATGATGTATTTATTGTCCTTATTCTATTTTGATTAGATGAATTCCATCTGTGTTCAAGATCCAATGCTACCATCTCATAATGTTGCTGAGCTAGTCGATTATAAGCATTGTAAAAAGCTTTTCTCGGAACTGATGATTGGATGTAGGTTGTTTCAGAGTAATTCATTTTTGCATCCTTCTTCAAATAAATGGGGAATTTTAGCTTTGCTTGACAAACCAACTGAATTTCTTAATTGCATTAATTTGATGAAAAACATAACTTTTGAAGTGCCTGTAATAACAAAACAACTTACTAAAGACTGTGCAAAAGAAAATCCAAAACTGTCTACTGCTGAAACATTATTATTTATAATGAGGCATGTTTTGTTGTTTGAATGCAAACCCCTTAAGATGCTTGAATTAATAAAACGACTTGAAAACCACGATAAAGAAATTAATAAATTAAAAAAACTAGTCGAAACAAAAAATGAACATAGTTCCGATTTTATTGATCTCCTTCAACAAAAGTATAAAAGAAGACCAAAAACTTCCTATCTTCAGAACTTACAAAAATTTGATGATGCACTGATGCTTGAAGAGTTTCAAAACTTCAATTCAAAAAACAAACTATTATTATGTGCTGAATGTAAAGTATCAAAAAATACTTGGCTAGGTAGAGATAACGTTTCATTAGAATCTTTACCTGAAACTGCTTTAAATAATTTGATTGAGAGAGAACATTTTATATCTGTTCACTCTGCTAGACAGAATGAATTAAATATCAGTGATAAAAAAGAAAAAATAAAGCCAGTTATGTTCTTCTTTGAATGCTATGAATCATCCGATTTACCGGAATCATCTCTGCTACTTAATTTTAGAACTTTTCAGAAAACCAATTTTAACCCTATTGTTGGAATATTTTTAATTGACTATTTACCTAAGTTGATTGAAAGTGTGAATGAAGACTGCTGATATAGTTTCCAATGATTGCTTGTACATTTATGTAATAAAAATATTATTTAATCAAAATGTGAAATGTTGTATTTTGTCATTATTTATACATACCCCACACTGCAACTGAGTATTACAGACATTTTGTTCATATCAGTTTCAAATTAATATCATAGATGGCAGCACTAAAATTTAAATTGGATTCTGTCCGATGCTTCGAATAGAATAATAATACCAATTTCAACACATAGTGGAGCTTAATGTTCGCTATTTGCGATTTTGTAAACTCATCATTTTGGTATTTTTTACTTTAGTTAAAAAATTTTTTTTTTTAATTTAAACGTATTAAGAGGATATTTATTTATTATGTAATTATTTTCTATTTGTATTATTTTAATTGCATTTATCACGGTATTTCAAAATAGATTAACTGTATACATTAGGTTTTAAAATCTGTGTTAACTTAACTGTAAAAATAACCTTAAACTTATCATGATTTTGTTTACCATGTGCTGATGTGTATTTGAATAAAATAACTGAGATTTTATTAGGTATTTTGTGTAATATTACTATTTTTCCTTTCTATATATTAATTATTTAAAAGGTTGTATTGCTTTTTCCATTTCATAGCATTTAATTTTATTTTGTTTTCAGTTTGAAACTATTCTTTTGGTTATATTGGTCGTTAGAGTACTGGAGAAAATTTTTTTTCAGCTTTTAGCTTTTTTTCTCACAGAAAACGACTGATTTTGCTTATATAATTGAATTCTGTACTCTTGAAAACGCAATTCAATATGTAAGCTTTTCAATTATTTTTATCGAAATCCACATTCTTCTTTTTTTCCTTATTATTAATTCTTGTTATATAGTACAAGGGACTTTATTTTATATATAGTAGCTTGTTTATTATGTTTTTGGTAACCATTCAGAGAGTTTGGGGACACTGTATTGTTGTAAATTCATTCATACTATCACAATTATTGTTGGTGGTCAGTAATGTTTAATTAATGGTTATATATATATATAGATTTAGTATTTTAGTTTTTAAACTACTTCTTATTACCTATTCAATCCAATAAAAAAGTTATGATTAATACAGTAGAGCCCCGCTAATCCGAACTAATTGGGACCGGTGCCCGTTCAGATTACAAAAAATTCGGATTATCTAAAATTCCAGTAAAAAACAGAAAAGAAAAAGATGTGTGCTAAAATATTGCAAGTTATAAGCTCTCAGTAACATAATAAACATCCTCTAATCCGGCATGCTGGATAATCTGGTACAGATTTCGAAAAAAAATAGTATTCATTGTTTCATCAATCCTGATATTTATAATAATCCAATTAAATATGAGGATGAGGAATTATGTAACAACCCATTACAGACCGTTCAAAATTGCGAATCTATGAATAGCTCAGTCACCACGTTCACAAGAAGGAAACATTTCTGTAGATAATTAGCAAAATTGTTGAACGTAAAAAAAAGAAAAAAAAATTGCCATTTGAATCAAATACTTTTTGCATTTTAAAAGAGAATTTTATAGTGACTGGCAAACAAACTAATATTCAAGATTTTTTTAACATGGCTTCTACGAGTAGGAACGAGTGCACATTTTCATTTTATTTTCGTGTACATATATTGTACTTTTACATTATTGAGTATTTTTTAAAATTCTATTCAAGCTGTTTAAAGTATAAAAAACATGTTAAAAAAATCATTTTTATCCAAACATCATTATTACATCATTACATCCATTATTACATCATTATCCAAAAATGTTCTTCTAACCTTGATCTTGATTTTTGGGAAGCTTAACCACATCATTAAAAATTCTCACTCTTTAGTCAATGACTTATCTAGTACTCCTGATTTTCCAAGTATTTGGAAAGCATTAATTTAATTTCCCCCTTTTTTGGTTTCTTTTTCTCTCCTTCTCCGGTAGATGTCGCTACTTGTCCACCTGGTTGTTTCCATTGTTTCTCTCTCATTGGTTGTTTTTGGTGTCTTCGCTACCCGCATGGGGTATGTAAGCCAACATGTCTCTGTCTATGATTTTGCTCAGCCTTGCTTTTTCTAGCACACTGTTCCTTTTTCCCTATCTTACACTGAAGAAGAATCTCGCTAGTAGATTCAAAACAGCTGTTTGCTGCTTTTCATGTATTGTTTGTGCATTTTAAACGTTGGTTTTTCTGCTTTTTAATATTGTTGCACAAAGGCTTTATTTGCTATTTTTATATATTATAAAAAACATGCTCTACTGCCATTTTATGTTTAATTCTAACTTCTACATGTTTTTCCCGACATCATCAACTGTAATCCTAAAAATTTTGTAATTTAATCTTCTCAGTTAATTTGTTCATGTGGAATTTTCGAAAATAAAATCGGTTTGGATTAACCGGAATTTCGGATTAGCGGGGTTATACTGTACATATATTTTCATTTAAAAAATACCACTCTAAATTATTTACAATAAATTTTTATAGCATAACATGTACTAAAGTTTTAGATATAATTTATGAGTTTTTGACTAATATAATTTATCAGTTTTTGACTAATATTAATTAATTTGTAGATTGTAAAAGTTTTTTCTTTCCTTTTTAAAAAAAATATTTTCAGCTATATCCCTTATCTTGTTTCTACTTTTTGCTTGGTTAATAAAGAAACAGCAATCTCTTATTTTCCCTATATCTGTATCCCTATTTCAGATATATTCAATATTTCAGATTTAATCTTTTATGATGTTTGCATTCATGTTTTGTATCAATCCTATATCTAGGGCTGTATATTAATTTGTAGAACAAATAAATAAACTGTCGTATAATTCAAGAAATATGTTTTTTAGTCTTCCATAACTCAAAAATGAAATATATTTTATCTTTTAATGTAACGTTTTTTTTTTCTTTTTTTAAACTATTCTTTCTATAATTCTCCCCTGTTTAATATAATTTTTATATGAGTGGATTTTATATGATTTGAAGATTGGTCTTTTATTGCTCTACCATGGATAATAAGAGGCATCTTTATTTCTGTAACATTGGGGAAAAAAAGAAAAAAAAACTTCAACTACAAAAATTGACTTTAAAATTTTGAAAAACTTTTTTTCCATTAAAGGAACAAAGAAATGTTTCTTATTTATTACATTTCCTTCCCTTACAATATTTGTGTATCTGTTTTCATAGTTATTAGCATATTTATAAGAGATTAAAACTTAAAATAATTCCATTAATTTTCAAAAGATTCTTTTCATATTTCTTAAATTGTTATTCCTCCTTATGTAATTTAACTAATTTGTTGGCTTTATTAGTCAATGATTGAATATAGAGAAAGGCTTGACTAATCAAAAGATTGATGGAAAAATAAAAATGAAAATCCGAAATTAAAAATAAAATCTAATTTTCTTCCTATAGTACAAAATTAGATTTGAAAATTGTTTGTCTAACTGCCAACCACTTATTAAACTTGCTTGTTATTTTCAGGCAGTACAGGCTGTTAATCTACACAGCTAGGAGTTCACTTCTATAATAATGCATCATCAGATTCCCCAGTTGATCACTCTTTTTACATGCTTTCTTTTAACTTACAATTATGTTTGTGTGTGGCAGTCCAATCTTGTGTATGTTTGATTTCCTGTGGAGAAATCAGCTTCAACAATGAGTATTTGTTGAAAAGTACTAATGGCAGGGTTACCACAATAGCACCAAATTTTAGCCTACTTAGCGAAATATTGCCAAATTTGGCAACAAAAATAAATTGCCATATATGAAGCCAACTTGACGATAGCTGGCTAATTTCCCCATTTAAAGCCATTAATCTTCCATAATTTAGCTCATTGCAATTTAATTTAAACTTTGTGCATTTAAGGGTTTTTTTTTTTTTCCCCCCGAGACTTTTTTACTTTTTTTAGCGCACTTTAGAAATATATATTTTGAAATTTTTATGAATTTTAATGAAAGCATGTTTTTCAAAAATTTTTTTTAATTTGCTAGTTTTACTACATTTGAGGTTTGTTTTTCCCTAGCATGTACATAAGCTCACCAAACAGAAGTGAAGTGGGAAAAATGAGATAAGGGAGTAACGTCTTCGATTTTAATGCCAACCAGGGAGGGTGAGAAGGATGATTGTTGTCCTTCAACTGCCTATGCTATCTGAAACAAGTATAGCTAAGGGCTTAAGCAATTAAAAATTCATTTACATCGAGACTTTCACATTTTTTAAAAAATAAAAGTTTTGTTTAAAATTGTACTTAACATTCTGCTATTGATATAAAAGTTTAATTTACAGAATTTTCAAATGATCTGCGTATTTATGCTCATCCTTATAATATTATAAATGCGAAAGTGCATCTGAAAGTTTGAATGAAGTCAATGCAAAACGGATGAATTAATGACTTTGTATTTTTGCATATTGATAGATTATAGCTCAGAAATGAAAATAGGCTATGTTTAATTTATTTTATTCAAATATTTTTCTTAACAGTTAAATATTTCATTATTTTTCATACAGAATCAATTGACAATTTTCCTATAAAATTTAGCCATCTTTCTTTTATCATTGCCAAAAAATGAAAACCCAGAATAATGCCTCCTCAATAATTTTCAATTGAAAGATTTTCACATGAAAAAAGAAATAAAAAATAAGAAAATTATGAATGTAACGTCATATTGGAAATAAAATGGAAATTTTGAAGTACAGTCGAGTCTATATATAACGAAGTCCATTGTTCCAGTAAAAAATTCGTTATATAGAGAATGAGTAAAAATTCCTATTTAATGTGTAAATTTTGAACAAAAATTATTTTTGAGGTGTTTAATTAAGAATTTCAAATGTTTAACTATAAATATTAACCTAATATTGTATTCCTAATTATTTAAACAGTTTCAAAAAAGAGAAAAGACATTTATTTGAAAGCATAATAAAAATCATATAAGGAAAACTTACATTAATTTTAGACGAAGAAATCTGTAATTTTTCGCTGCTTTGATTTCAAAATTGTTACACTCTCGAAAAAAATTTTGTACTTTAGCAAGGAATGAAAAATTGTATCGGGAACATCTTCCGTTGCACATAAAGAACAAGGAAATTCAAGGTAGAAAAGTAAGATAAAAAAACTCAGCACTGAACGATAAATGAGGAACCAGTGATGGAAAATTGATTTCATGCAATTTGGAAGCTTTTTTAAAACTGAATAAATAAAAAATATTTTATTAAAAAATTCGTTATATGGAGATAGATATTTCGCTATATGGAGACTGTTTTTAATGAGATCATGGGAAAAGGAGGCCGTTCCTACTAAAAATTCGTTATATAGAGAAATTCGATGTATGGAGTTTCTTTATAGAGAGACTCGACTGTATTTCTAGTAATGCAATGTGTATGAATTTTGAGTAAGTACAGAAAGGAGACGAATATGGAATCATATGGAAAATATCAACACTTGACAGTTTATTGTCTGCACAAGGTTAACAATGATTTAATTTTTAATTTAAAATTGATATAAGTTTAAAAAATGGTTAAAAGGAAAATTAATGATAAATGTCAATGATATGCACCACAAAATTATCCATATCGGAAATGACATCATGACTAGTGGAAAATAGTTATTTTTATCCTTTAAAATTATAAAATTTTATTATTAAAATTATAAAACTATTTGAAAAAAAAAAAAAAAGTTAATTCTGATAGCCGTTCATTAAAAACATATGAATAAAAATCTTTAAAAAAAAAGTTGCATTTTCATTTGTAAAGGTTAATAAAATTGCATTGCAGGAAAATAATTTTTTCTAGACCAGTATTGAAATTAAGGCTCAGGAGCTCAAAGTACATTGGAGACATGTGAGTAAATCCTAGTTTGGCAACTGGATTTTAAATCCACATTTCTTTTAGCTTAAAACTCTACAAATATTTTGTCATTTTAAAAAATAGCTTTTAAAAATATTTTTGTTATAATGGATTTTTGTAAAGTTATAGGATGCAAGGAATACATTTTCAAATTTCACACTAATACCTAACCACCTAACTACCACCTAATATATATTGTTATAGTAAAATTCTCCCAGCATTGTTGCAACAAAAATATTTTTAAAAAGCTATTTTTAAAAATGACAAAATATTTTTCGAATTTTAAGCTAAAAGAAATGTGGAATTAAAATCTGGTTGCCAAACTACGAATTACTTACGTGTCTCCAATGTACTTCGAGCTCCCGAGCCTTAATTTCAATACTGGTCTAGAAAAAATTATTTTCTTGCAATGCAATCGTATTAAAATTTTACAAATGAAAATGCAACTTTCGTTTTATGAAGAATGATTCGCTGAATTCCATGCCTTTACTTGGCTCTCCCTTTTACATCGGTTGCAATTTCTTAATACAAAATTTCATTTATTTTATGACTGAGTTATGTCGAGGCCTCTACAAATAAGAAATTTTGTATTGTCTCCTATAAAATATGATAAAGAGTTTGTTAATTGTATAAGTTTTTATTTATCGGTAGTGAAATATTTTGCTTAATTAATGCATTTATCTTCCTGTTAATGTTACATGAACGAAGTCACAGGTAACAGCGAGTGTACAACAAATTAATGAACTTTTACATTGTAGAGACTAGGACTAGTTAGGTAACTGCTGCACATTTCTTTCCTTTTTCTACATGAAAATGACTTCATTCATAGTTTAATTCTGTATCTGTATTTTTTCCTAATCATTCTTAAAATTACAACGTTTTCAAGATCAGTCATAAATTTATCTTGTTAAAAATAAGTTATAAGAAGTTAGAGCGTATTTTATTTAGTTTATATAAATACTTTATCTTTTCATATTTGGCTCATTTTTTTTTTTTTTTAAATAAACTTACAAAAATTTTATGTAGAATTGCCGATTTAAATAGTTTAAACCAATTTTTTAACTTAAAAATTTCTGTCAACAAACAATTCATTAGATTTATATCTTTTTCTTAAAAATAATTTAAATTAAAAAAATTACTTTTAGTCATATTTAAACACTTTGTAAAAGAATAATACTTTTTGCATCTCTTTTTCACCTGTTTAGTACAGAGGAGAATTTCGTTTGTCTTCAGGATTTACAATAATATATATATATATATAAAAAAATGTACTTTTACCTGAAATCATATTTTTAAAACTTTCTTTCAAACTGCAAATAATTGTATGAAGTCTCAACTTTATGTTTCATAGAATAAATTTCTATGAAACATAAAGTTGAGACTTCATACCAAAGCGTTATAAGTAAGCGAACAAACTTAATGCGGGAATCAGGCGTAAATTAACACCGTTGCGCCACCTTGTGGACGGAGTGATAATTCACATACGCGGGCTTTCAGCGTGTGGCTTATTTTCTAAATCTTTAGTCACTCATGGAAATTAACTTTGTTTGCCACATTTATTGCAACATAATGGCGTAGCGAGAGGAGCATCTAGATTCACTTGACACCACGAAATTTTCTTCGCTTTGTCAAATCCATTTCATTTATTAATCAAGGTGAAAAAAACTTTACAATTTTAGTGGTGTCAGTAAGAAAACAGTTAGGTATTTACCTGTAGTTCACACTCCATCCGCTACGTGGCGCGTGACCTTGATTGATGTGACCTCTCTTTTAATCTTGCGGTTACTTCTCCCATTTAAGATAGGACGCTTACTTATATCGCTTTGCTTCATACTATTATTTATGGTATTTATAGATAGTATTTGATACAGTAAAACCTACTAATAAGGGAACCACTTTTGGTGAAGTTCGTACCTAGCATTGAGACATAGTGCATTTTAAAGCCCTATAGACTAAAGTTAGAGAACTTATAAAATTTGCCTGCAAAAAGCATATTTATTTGGTTTTACAGCAGCATAACTTTCTGAAAATGCAATTTTTGAGACTTATTGGACTATTAACATATAATTTTTTCTGAAAAAAGTACTTTAAAATACAAATTACACTGTTAAAAATCTGCAGCTTTTATAGAATCTCTCTACTCTGACCAATGAAAATGCCCCATAATATAGTCAAGTAATCTTTTACTATAAAAGTGGTGGAGTGACTATACAGCAAAAGCTACAGATTTTTAACAGTGTAGATAGGAATATAGAAATTGAAAAATGTTTTAAAATTCCTCCAAGAACCTATGGATTTTATTTTGAAAAAATATAATTTCCTTTAGCAACTTTGTTCTTCTGAATCTCATAGAAGTTCATGGACGACGACCACATCGCTCGGGCACGAAGGAGAGTGGGTCATATGAAATGGGTTTTATTTTAAACATACAGTTACAGTGAACTTGGGAGCTAAATACTCAGATCACGGATTTGTCTACTTATTTTTATGCTTTGTTGCTCCTGGCTATATGCTTGGTGGTTGAATGGCTAGAGCATTGTACTTGACACTAGGTAACATAGGTTCAAATCCATCCATAATCCTTTAGCAACTAGCAAGATGGAATCCATATGTTCCATCTTGCTTTTGTTTCAGACTTTTCCTGTTATATCATTAAAATATTCTATTTCAGGTTTATTTTTTTTAAACCTTAATTAAAAATGTTTTATTGGTTAAATTGGTTCAGTTTTTTTTTTTTCAACTTATTTATCTAAAAATGTTTTATCAGTTGCTTTATAATTTTCGTGATAAATGGAATATGTTAATTTTTATTTTTTGAATAAAATATTCAATTTCAGATTTTTTTTCGTCTACCTTTTGATTTAAAAATGTTATCTGCTACTTTATATTTCCAATGATAATAAATAAAATATTTTTAATAAAAGTTAATTTTTATATTAATAACAATTAGATTTATTTATATTAATAAAATACTTATTTAAATACTATAAAATGAACTATCTCCCGATCAAAATTTTACATTGCAGTGCCTCTCAGTATTTAAATATGTTTTAATGTTTTTGATAATATTGTGCTGAAATAAATTTTTTAAAGCAAAGTATATTTAAAGATGTAAAAGTCAATGCGAAAAAGATTTTTTTTTTCTTTTGAGAGAGAGATAAAAAAAAAAGTAGTTTGTCATCTAGTTTTATATTGAATGAAATATTATTAGAATGTATATATTTCTTTTAAAAGACTGAATTCTATAGTTTAATCCCTTATGTTGTGACGGTACATTTGCTTATACTAATATGATATTGAGTGTCATAATTATTTGTTCCTCGTTTTTTTATGATGTATTTTGTTCTTTTGTCCATAAACTTTTAAAATATGCAGTCATAAGAAAGATAAAAAAATTTAGATCTCCGATCGAGCTGTTCAAGCAAATCAATCAACCTACCAAAACAAGGGAAAACAAACAAAAAAAGCCCAAACACGTGATCATCTCAACCGCAGATTTTTTGTGAGTCAATGAGCGAAGACCCGACAAAAAATTTGCTGTTGATCAGGCTTATATGAGATCATGTGATATTTTTCATGAATACTTTGAATTTTGTCTGAGTGAATACAGACATTTATTCCTATAACGAGAGTCATTGTTTGAAAAGATAAGATTTAGTCATTGGTTCCACCTGTTTTGATCCATAAAATTACAAAATAATTAAATTATTTCGAAATTCCTTGCTTCTATAAGACCTACTCCATGAAGGATATCTCCCTGCGCCCGAGAGCTCCAATCGACATACCGTGAACAACTTCATAGTCATCTGCTGTGTGCGAATAGTTATTTGGATTCATAGAGCCATATTTGGCAACTTAACTTGGTTTTGGGCTTAAAATTAACAATTAAAATTTATTACTTTAAAATGTATAAAAAATATATAAGAATCTCATACAGTAAAATCTGGTTAAGCGGAATCGCTAGAAGCTAAAACAAAGTTTCATTTTGGAGAGGTTTACGTCTTAGCACCTTAGAAGGTATAATAGTGTCCTATCCCTTCCATAGAGGCTATGATTTTTTTTTACTTTTCAAACAGGATTGCGTTATAGGCAGCAGTGATGCTGCTAGATCTTTAAAATCCTGGGTCCCAGGGACCCAAACACTTCCAAAGAACTGGGTCCTTTTTTACAATAGTGGATCCTTTTTAAAATATGACAGATTCTATATATTTAATTCAAAATATGCCACTTTTATGATCTTTCAAGAGGAAAATTACGCATCTTGAAGGAACCATCACAATTATTTTTATGCATCCCTTCTCTAATTTTTTGCTTAAGTGATGCATTATAGCACATCCCCAGCATCATTGAGCAGGTTCCATTTTTACAAGATTTATGGACTAAAGTACAGTAAAAGCTGCAAAAACAGAATTGCTGGGGACAAGAAACATATTCCGTTTTATACAGGTTTCCATCTGAGCAGATAGATTTGCATGGTACTCCTTTTCGTGGGACCATAAAAATTATAGACAGCTCCCCCATCCACCTACACACGCACACGTGCATTTTTTTGCATTAGCAAGGTTGCTACAGGCTACTATTTTTATATTCAATTCGCACCACTGTTTTAAAAATACAAATTTTGTAGTATATTTCTGTTGCAGATGTTGACAAAAAAGATTTTTGTTTTCGAAAAGTGGTGCGAGATAGAATTAAATAGTAGTCGACTGTGGCAGCTTTGCATTAGGTATCACTTGATACAGACTAATGAATAGTATAGTATTAAAAGAATTTGTGCATCATGAAAAATGGAGACTTTTGGTCTCAGCCAGTGGTCCTGAAAATTGTGATGTCTCACATAAATCAGGACACTTGTCAACACCAAACCCAAACCCCCTTATGTTTATAATTCAAAGTACTCCCCTCCCCCATAAATAAATGCTATGCTTCAGAATCAAATGATTGCACTGTTTTGATACTTTTATTTATATACATGGAAAATAACTAAATTTCTAAAATGCATTTATATACAATAAACAACATATATACAATGCTTCAAAAACATTTAAAATAATCAACATAATCAAATATAAACAATTGTAAAGCTCCATAGACAAATATATAGCGAACATTGCAATCTGATAATAAAAATCATTCATAAATTATATATATTTAAGAATTTATTATTTTACATAAATTGTGTGTCATTTTTATGCACGTATTTATCGTAAAATACAATCAACCAAGAAAAATTTTTTCAATTTTTTTTTTTTTTTTTTTTGTTTTTGGTATGTGTGTAAGATGCTAAATAATATCTCATTGAAATTGTTGTAATTATTGCATTGTGTATTGTTACATCAGTTAAAAATAATATGCATAAAATTCTTATTGAAAAGTAAACTAAATTTACAGTTTCAATTATAAGAGCCAAAATTCTCAAAATGATCTGTAATCTAAAATTAGTGTATGAGAATATGAATTAATGACTCATAAATAAACTTAGCACCTAAAAATCAATATGAAAGGAGGAGGTTAGATAAGAATTGATTTTTAGCTCTCCCGATAGGGTACTTTTTCTAAGATGTTTTGATTGTTTTAATATAATTTAAGATTTATTCTAGAAGATCCGAGATTGTCTCTGTGATTAATTTTTGTTGGAAGCTTGTTAAAATGTGCTGTACAAGAACAAATATCCGTCTAATAAAAAAGTCATTGATATAATTGAAATACAGGGTGTTTGAAAATTCCTGGGCACATTTTAAAATTCAATATAGAATCAAGTAATTGTCGTACAGGAGTGCGGTTTGAACTAAAATGCTTCTCAGGATGAAATGTTTTCTTCAAGTGAATGAAAATAATTAGTTACAAATTTCGATCATAGATGGCATCACGTGTTTGTACGTTTTCTTTCAAACATGCGTTTTTTCTACTTTTCAGATCTATTTTGACGCTGTGATACATAAATGATGGCTCCCAGCCAAAATTAATCTGAAAATCAGAAAAAGCGCATATTTGAAAACAAACATACGGGCAAGTGACGCGATCTATGATTGATATTTGGAACTAATTATTTTTATTCACTTGAAGAAAACATTTCATCCTGAGAAGAATTTTAGTTCAAGCCGCACTCCTGTATGACAATTACTTGATTTTATATTGAATTTTAAAATGTGTCCAGGAATTTTCGGACAAACCTGTACATTAAAATTTGCTAAATGAACCTTTATTTCTGATATTCTATAACACATTTAAACAGTTTTCAAACAAAAATCAAAGCGGCTATAAATATCAATCCTAAATTATATTAAAAACAAAACTCAGAAAAAAGAATTTAACTGAATTTATTTAATTTAATGGGGGCTGGAAACAAAGGCTTATCTATCCACCTCCTTTATGAAAACAATAACACTGTACAAATCACACATTCAGAGCAAGCATTAAAAATTATCTGCTAAAAATTTGTAAAGCTGAATATAATTAAAATTTTTTAAATCTTATTAAGCAGAATTTAAATTAGCTTATGAAGGACAGATTTTTTGAAAGCTGCTATCATTTTTCTTTGCTGATGATGATTTAAGCTTTACAGACAATTGAACGAGAGTTTCATAAAATGTGCTCCCAAAAATTTGGGTAATAAATTATTCTGTTATCAGAAATAAACATTCAATATTCTTTTTTTTTACTAGGAACTTCCACATCACTTGTCGTATATCTTGATCTCACTAAAATTGACTATCATTTCTTTGAAATGTTCAAAAATTAATCATACTATAGACAATACCTAGTAAAAGCTATATTATTTTGTTAGTGATAAAATGGTTATTTTCATAACACGAATAAATTAAAAGTATTTACTAGTTAATAAAATTGAAACTTTGTAAAATTAAAATGTAATGCACATTATTGAAAGTAGCTTTAAGCTATTTCTGAAGCACATTTGTTTATTAATATATATATTTAGAGTTAAAATTTTTAAGTAGATCTTTTGTTATTAAAACTTGTAAAAGAGTTTGTTTTGAAAAACAGTACATCACCATATTCCTATTTAGTGTAGCCAAGGAATCTTTAGAATCAGTAATGTCTGATTTATATCCCTTTTATAAACAAATTGTTCAATAGACTTTTTCATAAAGTCTTTAAAAGGGAAATTGTTTTTTTTTAATAGAACGTCAGTACACTAATTTATCTTCCTCTTCTTTCTTTGGAGTGGCATTAGAATCTTCAGATTCGCTGATGAGTTCTTCATATTCAGTTTCAATTTTTGCTTTTATTTGAGGTTTAGCAATGCCCCATGCTTGTGGTCTTAAATCTCCAAATATGATGAAGATAAATGTTGAAACTAACACCACTGCTATAGATGTATAAAACACTTGCCGCCACTGTTCAATTGAATTCTGAAGAGAGAAAAACAACCCAGTATAAATATTCAAAGTAAATTTTATGCATTTATTCAGTATTATCAATTATCCTGTCTCACATTTTATCACTCTTTTTTTTTTTGGTAACTAAAGACATAACCTTGAGCTATTTGCATTTTGTATTACTTTTTTCAGTTTTTATGAAATAATTATGCCACTATGAACAGTGCACAACAATTAATATTATATTATTTAACAATAATTAGTTGTAATTTATAATATTATAAAAGAATAAAATAGATAAAATACAATAAACTTTATCTTACAAACAGAATTTTTTTTTCTTCCCAATTACAGGCGAATTGGAGTACCAATTTTATTTTATCGGTGTATAAATCCTTAATATCAACATATGTAAAAGGTAAAAATGGTACCTTCGTTCACTCTGTGTGTAACAAAGAGATAAGGTGTGGAAGAAAAAATATCAAAACATATTTAAGAAATCTTTTAAAATATGAGTAATCAAGTACCAATTTTATGTTACTGTTTTATAAATCCTTATATCCTTAATATTAGTCCAGTCAAATTAGGCAGATTTTGGGACATAATTACGAAAGTTTTGAAACTTGGTAATATTGTTTGGGAGAGTCTACTAATGAACATACTAAAAGTCCTGATGGATGGGGGGTGAGCGCGAGGGGAGGAAGGAAAAATAAGGTACATTTTTTCGGTTTTATGTTAATATCTCGTAATCTATAAGTTCTATTGAAAAACTGCTAATACAAAAAATAAAGACAATTGAATTCTCTACAAAAAAATATAAACATTTTTCTCTACAGGCTATAGTTAACGAGATAATCGCATTCGAAAATGAAGAAGTTTACCAAAGTCGCACCAGTACCAGAGAGCGGGTGAATGGCACTTACATTGCACCTACTTAATCTAAGCTTCCTTAAGGCTGTTCTTAACTGCTCTGCTCAACAAGTGCAAGACGTTTTGACACATTTACAAATTCATTTTTTAACGGAAAGGTATAAAATTGGAAAGCCTGGTCATGGAAGCGATTTGGAATTGAACTGTTTTTTCCATTTTTTGATCAATCAATTACCTATTGAGTTATAAGCAATTTTGATCATGTGATAAACACGTTTTTCTCCCGCTCTTGAGTGCTCTTTCTTTCTTTGCGCGGAAATTCGGTTCAAAACACCCACTTTGACACTATTTTCTGAAAGATCTATTGAGTTTGCAAAATAAATGGAAAAAACAGCTCAATTACATAGTTTCTGAACAACAACACCAGCTAGTTTCATGCCTTTTCGAACAAAAATAAATTAAAACTTATGTCAGAAAGTTGCCCTTTTGGATTTGAGAACACCCTTAAATGAACGTTAATAAATGTTGTGGTGAGGAGAATGGAACTCTGAACAATAACTTCAAAAAATTACATTTTTTGTCAACATAAAATATACAAAAATGAAAAATGCATAAAATACAATGATAAGAATAAACAATATACTCAAGTCTGTGATCATTTTGATTAACCCAGATTCAATGGGAAATTTCAAAAGATGTTGATTTATGTTCCATTTCCATTAGGACATCCTCCTCAACAGGTGGTGGACTGTTTGAGCAGTGGTGTAGTCGTAAAAAAAACAGAGGGTATACGTTCTAAGCAGACCCTAGTACATATATACTATAGCTTTTTTGAGAAACAGGGGTATACGGTGTTACCTAGAAGAATCCAGAGGGTATACGGCGTATACCCCCGTATACCCTCCACTACATCCCTGTGTTTGAGCTGTCTCCATGGCAGTAGTGGCTAGCGTCAGTGCATGTGATTCCTGTTTTTCTACATCCACATTTTTGCCCACAACCAGTTGCACACTGGATGAGGTTTAGTACTGCCTCAGGGGCAACAGGATCGGTGGTTGTGATAGGCACTAATGTATGAACGAGCTTACGTTTCCAACCCCAAATCTCCGGAGACACTTCCTTTCCCTGCCACAGCTGTATCTGTAAGCATATATTTTTATCTGAAGAGGTTAAGGCTGTGAGAAGAACAAGTATATCCACATCTTGTACAGCAACAGCAACGTTGCCACTTTCACTCAGTGCATCAATAGCAATCTCAACAGTCAGAGCATAATTAGGACTTTGCTGCATGAGACTCCTTTGTCATTTAAATTAGAGTATAGAATGGGAATCAACATTGTATTATTCTTATTTGAGAGAAACTGATTTTGGGGAACACTGATGACAACATGTTCTTCATAATGTATGACAGCTGACCTTTTCACTGAGCACCTTCTACTTTATTCAGCTACATTGGTACTGTTTACAAGGTCAGTGTATTCATCGAAAACAATTCTGCGTCCCTTTCCACAATGGTGTTTCTTAACGTACTTTATTCAAGTGCTGCAAATATCCTGTATTGTTGATCCCTTCTTCCACACCACCTCATGTAATAGGAAGCCACCATCCACAACTATTGTTTATTGTTGGTCTATTATCTCATATGATTGTTCAAATATTTGGCACAAAGCACTTTTCTTTGCCATGCACATTCCGCAATCATTGAAAAGAGAGAGAGGATAAGGAGCCAATTCATATTGTAGGTAATTTGCTAAATCATCATTACTACGTTTGCACAAGGAAATCCGTTGGAATATAACTAGAGAATCCACAGTTTTAGTAGTATCATGAAATTTTATTGAATTGTTGAGTGATTGTGCTATACCTTTCCGAGTTAGTTTCACATCTGAGTAATATTTGCTAGACACCTGAATCCTCTTTTTACTCCCGATTTCCAAAGTTTTGAAGCAGGTGATAATTTCATGTCCAATAACCTCAGAAAATATTGATATATATATATCTATCTGAGGAAAAGGCGGGTGATTTTCAAACCAAGTTGAAAGTTTGGAGATATCTTCAGCATCTCTATTCATCCGAGCTTCACGAAAATCCTTATGTTGTTTGCCAGAAGAAAGAGTTAAACCACAGAATTCTTCCAGAGTGGTACAAATATGAAAGGTAGCTGTGACGCACAGAACCCACTTACTCAAAACGCTGTCACTTATCCTCGTCCATGTGTGAGCCCTCCAGAGCATTTCATAGATAGCATTAGGGTATGCTCAATGGTTATGTCAGGCCAAACTTCTGTCCAAAACTTGTCGCTGCGTCTAATCGTGAAATAGCTCTGTCGAACCAAATTGTCGTATTCCTCTTTACTCATGACGGATTGAAGGCTCAACTGTCTATAATCTATGTAAAAAAGTATGCTAAACAAAAGTTACAGAAGGAAATTAAATTGGTGTTAAGCAACGTTTTTAAAAATGACTTCAAACCCGATTACGGAACATATAATCTACATAACATACTCTATAGCTAATGAAAATGTCATTTGTTGAAGTTATTGTTCAGGCTTCCATTCACTTAACCATTTGACCACCTGAAATTTAAGTTAAGTAGATGCAATGTAAGTTCCATTGACCCGCTCTCTGGCACTGGTGTGACTTTAGGCAAACTTCTTCATTTTCGAATGCAATTATCTCGTTGAGAAAAATATTTATAACCTTTTTTGTAGATAATTTAATTGTCTTTATTTTTTGCACTAGCAATTTTTCAATAGGACTTATAGATTACGAGATATTAACAAAAAACCGAAAAAAGGTACATTCTTTTGCCTCCCCCCCCCCTCGCGCTCACCCCCCATTCATCAGGACTTTTAGTATATTTATTAGTAGAGCCTTTCAAACAATATTACCAAGTTTCAAAACTTTCGTAATTATGTCCAGAAAAAACCTAATTTGACTGGACTATATAAACATATTCCACCTTTCTTCAAAAGTGTCACAACTCAGAATTGGGGTTTTTTTTGAGTTATGGCTGCCATTCTACTTGGTTTTTACGCCCCTACCAATCACCTAAATTACCAGATAGTGCATTGAAAATCCAGCCACCAGGTAGTAGTTGTGTTTGAAGATGGCTACTGACTCTTCCCAGCCCAGAAACACTTTTTCCCATTTTCTGAAAAACAGTTTTTTGAGAAGGGACGGTGAACGTTAAAAAATGTTTTTAATTTTCATCATAGAAATATAAAATTTTGTGAATATACACATTTCATCATAAGTATATAAAACACCTTAAAAGAAATTTCCAATCTTATTATAATTTTAAGATAAAAAAAAAAAAAAAATTAAATTGCTCCGGGCGTCATAATTTTTTAGATATGTCCTTGCTTTTGCATTTTAATTACTTAAGACTATCACAAACAAATCTAAGCATCGAATTTTCAATATCGTGTATAGTTAATTTTTTAGAATTTTTTTTCTGAATTCCATATTGATTTTCATCAAAATTTTGCTTTTTAATACGTTAAAATTCAAATTTAATTATCTTAATAAGTCGAATTTCAAAATGAATGCTTAATTTCTTTGTAAGCAATATCAGGATTCTTCCTTTATCAATTTCATGAATTTTCATCAAAAGTTATGGCGCCTGGAGCATTTCAAAAATCTAAAAACGTTGAAAGTCAGTTTTGAGAAAAACAGATTTAAAGTACATTAAAGGGCCGAGAAATTGAATACAAAATTCAAATGCTTGTAACTTTGTGAAAAATAGTTGCATCTGCATGCGATTTTTCGTAAATGACTCGGAACAAACTGGAAAATAATAATATGCACAAAGATAATTTTCGCTTTTTGGGTCCATTTCTGCTCAAATAAAGGTCCACTGCCCCCTTAGGCATGGTTTCAAGTGCTGCGCATTTTGTGCATATCTGCGCAGAAATAGCGTTTTTCCTTAAATTTGTGCCAAAACGTACTTAGTACCAAAATTAAATTGATTTCGTCGATCCGAGAAACAAAGAAAAATTTCATTTTTAACTTTTTCCAGACCGCTAATTTCATTAAAAAATGAAAAAACCGCGGTCAAAAGATCGCGAAAAATACGTGAATTTTGTCAAAAAATCGCGAAAAACATGCGAATTTTACGAAAAGATCGCGAAAAACACGCCATGTTCAACAAAGTATCGAGAAAAACACGCCATGTTCGTCAAAGGATCGCGAAAAAAATGTGAATTTTGTCAATAAATCGCTAATTTTTTCGAAAAACAAACAAAACGCGGTCGAAAGATCGCGAAAAACGCGAATTTCGTTAAAAGATGAAAAAAAAAAAACACGAATGTCATCAAAAGATTGCGAAAAAACGAAGTTCCCGAAAGATCTCGATAGATACACGAATTCCGCCAAAAGATCGCAAAAAAAAACGTGAATTTTGTCAAATTATCGCTCGTTTTGTGAAAAAACGAACAAAACGTGGTCAAAAGATAGAAAAAAAACCCTGTAAATTTCTTCAAAACATCGCAGAAAAGCGCAAATTTTGTCAGAGGATCACGAAAAAACGCAAATTTCGCCAAAAGATCCCAAAAAGTATGCGAATTTCATTGGAAAAAATGCTAATTTTATCAAAATATCGCAAAAATGCCCGAATTTTGTCAGAAGATCGCGAAAAAACCCACATTTCGCCAAAAGATCCCAAAAGTATGCTAATTTAGTTGAAAAAAAAAATTCAGATTTTGTCAAAAGATTGCAAAAATACGCGAATTTCGGTAAAAGATCGCGAAAAGCACTCGAATTTCGGTAACAGATAGCAAAAAATACTCAAGTTTTGGTAGAAGATCGTGAAATCGCGCGAATTTTGATAAAAGATCGCGAAAAACACTCAAATTTCGGTAAAAGATCGTGAAATCACGCGAATTTCGTCAAAAGATCTTAAAAGACACGCTAATTTCATGAAATGGTCGCAGAGATTTTGTGTTTATTTTTGCTGAAGTGGGTCCCTAAAGGTTCCTTTTAATACAAAATATATGGTCTTTTTTGGTCCCTTTTTTGAAAAAAGTGGTCCCCTTTCACCATTTTTTAGTACAAAAGTTGAGTAGAAGTCCTGTATGTTGTATTCATGTGCTTTTCTGCGATTAGTTACAATTACTGCAATTATATAATATTTTTTAAAGCCAAATAAACAGATTTGTTTTCTTCCTGCTGCTAATTTTTTATCATTGCAATCTGTACCCAAATGTCGTTTAGAATGTCCAGAGTTAGCAAAATGTGTGGAAATTTTTTTATCTGAGTAATTATTCTTTCAAATGTCAAAATATTTTCAAGATAGCAATCATTTAATTTTTAGGAGTTTATTAGCATTAGAATTTCAATCTGCTCCAAAAACAGTTTTTATTGCTCCAAAATTAGATTTTTGCTGCTACAAAAATGGATTTTACTGCTCCAAAATCAGATTTTTGCTGTTCCAAAAAATGGATTTTATTGCTCCAAAATAAGATTTTTGCCGCTCCAAAAATGGATTATACTGCTCCAAAATCAGATTTTTGCTACTCTAAAGCTGCTCCAAAATGGCTTTAGTGCACTTTCATCCCTGCCTTAAGGCACTTTTGAAGCAAGGGTATGTGAAGAGCAAAATGGTACTTTTGCTCACCGTGTGTCTAATAAATAGATAAAATGTAAAAATAGCCAAGTTTGGCCACTAAAAAAGTTTTAAAAATTGCAACAAACTATAATATTTAATAGATATAATAGACAATAAAAAGAAATATTATAATAAAATTTCTTAAACGAAACTTTTGCGTTAACCATTCAAAAGAGTCACTTTCATAGTAGTATAGACCCCAGTTAATGTTAATATCTGTGTGTCAACCGTAATACATATGCCAGTTACCATAAAAAAGAGCAATATCATTTTGGTAAGAAGAATATCCATATCAAGTATTAACAAAAAGGCAATGTACATGAGCCTTTATTGCTATTTTCTAGGTTATCTATGTTTTCTAGGAAAACATACTCATAAAAATAACATTTTTTGCTTCGAATCCAAATTTATCAGATGGTCATCAATTGATTCAAAATAAATTAGTACCTCATCTATAAACTCGCTGATATTTATTAATGTTTATAATAAATTAATTTTAAAATTAATTTTAGCCTCTCTTCATACTTAATTTTTAAGTAAATAAAATGCCTGTCTTTTCTTACAAAAAAGTCAATTCAATGTTACAATTTAAGAAAAATTCCCCGAAAAAATATGAATTTTTTAACATAAGTCCATTTATAGAAACTTCAAATATGAGAATCCAAAATTACAGCTCATTTCTACCTAATAGCTCTTGAGTTATGCTTAAAAAACTACCCACATAGAACGATTAAAAATAACGATGCTAACATTGCAACGAATAAAAATTAATTTAACATTAAGAGTTCCAAATTTTAAGCCTACATAATTTCTAAACTACTTGACAGAATGACTTCGCGTTTTCAATCCGAAAGTAAAATTTACCGTGGAATCCAAGTATAATGTCAAAATTAGGTGTTTATATTGAAAATTTTAAAGTTTGTTACAATTTCTATATGTAGAAGACCTCTTAAGCAAAAATTTAACTGCCGATAGGAAAAGAAGTAGGCGCTCGTCAGGTTTTTTGCTGCTTTCTGAAATATCTATTGTGTTTACAATCAAACGGAAAAAGTCTTTCGATTTTATAGTTTCTGAATAACAAAACCTGACAGTTTCATGCGTTTCCGAACAAAAATGAATTAAAACTTATGTCATAAATTTGCCCCTTTGGATTTGAGAAGTCTTAATTTTGAATGAACTATAGGCGGGTCACGAAAAAAAAAAAAAATTAAAAACTTTAAAATGGATCGCAAAACAGTAAAGTTCGGGAAGCGCTGTAGTGAATCTAAAAAAAAAAAAATGATTTACCTCGTAATTGGTCATAATTCCTACCAAGGCAGGTATAATGAAGAATGGAAAGACTCCAACAATATTTATAATACCACTCACAGTCCCTAGTAAGAGAAAAATGTGACATTTAGGACAACAGTGTTGATTTTTAAAGCATAAAATACTTATATAAAATATTAGATGAAATCTAAAACAAATAATATCCATGTATTTATTTTAATTGCTAAAAGGGGTAAAACTGGAAAAAAAAGCAGTTAAAATAGTTTTATTATAGACTGCTTACACGTTTCTGCTCAAACTCCAGCCATTTTCAAAACAAATAAATAAGAATATTCTAAAATTGCACGATCTATGATGTAATGATATAAAAACGTTAATCGTTCAATTTTTCACACAAATAAAATTATTTGTTTTTTGTTAATGTTTTTCTTAATGATTATACAGTAGACTCCCTCAAATCTGCAACCCTAAAATCCACAAACGCCTAAAAATCCGCACATCATTGCAGATGTAAACAATGAAACTTTCAGTTCAGATATAGGGGCAAAATTAGATTTTTTTTTTTTTTTAGTTTTATATCATTCCGTATGTATTTTAATATGTAATTCTTGACAATATGACTGAACTTGTGGTTTTTTTTTTTATGAAGGAAGTATACATTTATTTCTTAAAAGATAGTTCTGATATCACTAGTAATCACAATCTTTTTAACAAATATATTTATGCATTCACAAAGCTTTTTTGGGTTATTAAGACTGGCTAAACCTGAAATAAAACTTCGTTACTTTATGATTTTTATGTGAATTAATAGGCTACCTTTATGAGGAAAGTTTCATTGAATAATTCAAGGAAAATGTATCTGATATTTATTATGCATATTTAATTATACATTATTAATTATTTACTTGACCTTTACTTTTAATAATTTAATAATTTTTAAAATTATTCTACTTTTTATCATTTTAGTTTATTACTTTACTTAATTATTTTTACATTTTACTATATTGTAAGCATTCATTATAACTTTGATTGCATTCAAATTAAAAAAAAATGTAAACAAAGCAATGAACAGAAATCTGCATAAATTCTAGAATCCGCACAACATCTGGTCCGAAGCTGTGCAGATTTGAGGGAGTCTACTGTACATTATAAACATACATAATAAACATAATCATTAAGAAAAACATTATAAAAAAATAATGAAAAAATAAAAATTAATTAAAAAACTTTTTTTGTGAAAAATTGAATGATGGCGTTTTTATATCAGTACATCATAGATCGTGCGATTTTAGAATAGTAATCTTATTTGTTTTGAAAGTGGCTCGGGTTAGAGCCGAAACATGTTAACAGTTTATAATGAACTATTTTAATAGTTTTTAAGTTTTCCTTTTACACCTTTTAGCAATTAAAAGAATTACATTTATTACAAGGAGTTAATTTGTTATACATTTAAATAATATCTAGATGGACCAAGATTACAATTTAGAATATGAAAATTAAATAAAAGTACAGTACTTTTATTTAGACTCAGATCATGTCTTTTTGAAATAATAAAAATAAGTTAGATTATTTTTAATGAAAATGAGGTACGTTTCTTTTACATATACTTTTTTTGTGTTAAAAATTAAAATTACAGTAAACCCTGTCTAAAGTGGAAGTGTTCGGCACTGAGAAAATTTTCTGTTGTAGACGGTATTTCGCCTAAGACAAAGTTTACTCTATGTTGGTGGATTTACGGGGATTTGAAAATCTTTCTGCTTTAGACATATTTTCAGTTTATACAAAATCCGCCTTATACAGAATTCACTGTGTATATATGTTTAAATCTTGTTTGATAAGTAAATAGAGTTTTCTCGTTTATCTAATTATTTCAATTAAGAATAATTATTTCGCAGTGGTTCACCTTACATTTTACTGTATTTCAGTTTCCCAAATATTTTCATAAGTGATTTAACCCTTTATATTCTGACGGTACTTTAAGTACCATTAAAGAAAATGTAATGTAAAATTTATTTATTTCAAATGAAAAAAAGAAAATTCAAATTAATTGCTTAAAAGGCGCAAAGGCCAACATAGTGATAGCCGGGACTCGAACCCGCACCATCAGTATAGCGCACTGACATTCTACCGACTAAACCACATGGAACGATACCCAGCCTGGAAAATTTCTCACTATTACATGTTGGCAAGGCTACAAACGCAGCACAAGATGGAATATTTATCGTGAGCCACCGACATGGAGCAAACACGAAACTTAATTAAATCCGGCATCGATTGAAACTATATTAATACAGTAGAAGATCTTTATAACGCAAACCTAAAAACGCAAGATTGTGCGTTATTGTTAGAAAATGCTCTTTTGTTTTCAAGAACATCCACCAGATGGCAGCATTAATCATTTTTTTATTTGATCTACTGTGACAGACACTCAGTTCAGTGAGTGTTACTTCTTCCCTTATAGCAGTTGGCAGCAAAATGCTGCTTGATTAAAAAAATCCAATAATATTCCAAAGGAATATAATATGATAAAAAAACTGCAACAAGCCATAGTTCAAAGTATTTCTTTGTGTTTGTAAATAGTCTTATACATCTGTTTTGTTTTATTGTGAAATGTGATCCGTATTTTGACCAGCATATATATTATTCTAGTGTATTCAATCTTCTAATAAATGTTTTTTGTTCATCCAAAGAAGAGTATATTTCCATTGAAACACATCAAAACATAAAGGTAAAACTTTTAACTTTTTTTTATTGTTTACCTATTGAGGAATTTCGTATTCATGCCTTCCATATGGAATAACATTCTAACAGTCGATTATGAGACTGAAGTTATCTCAATTTTAACTTCAATATAACTTGTAATATAAAAGAAGAAAATGTAATATAATTAAATTCAAAGAAGTAATTATTTTCCGAATATTGTATTTGTCACAAGTGAATGATACAAAAGAAAATTCAAAGAATTGTTCTTATTTTGAAACCAAAAGTATTGTGTATTGATAAGAAAAGAAATTATTTTGATTTTTATTTTGCCAGTTTCTTATTGAAATTTTATTATATAAGTTGTAAATGTAAATTTATGTTTTAAACAAACAATTGAACATCTAAGAACAGTTTTTCTGAAATCAAAAGTAACTTCAAAAATTGTTCTCAAGAATTTTATTTTGTTCTTATTTCATCATTAGCATTATATTTGAGTTTATAATTGTTGTTTTGATGTATTAATAAGAGAAAAAGTTTTATTTTCTGTGAAATAAGCAAATATTATATCATAATGTCTAGTATTAAAGAATCTCATTATGTTGATAAATTAACTGATGACAACTATTCAGTTTGGAAGTTTAAAACAGAGCAATTGTTAATCAAAGAAGGTCTGTATGATGTTGTATTTGAACCTAAAAAGGAAAATGATGATAATTGGGTAAAAAATGATAGAAATGCTAGGGCATTAATTTGTTTAAATATCTCAGATTCACAAATTGTTCATGTCAGACATGCTAAAAGTGCTAAAGAAACATATGATCAATTGAAATCTGTTCATGAAAGAGTACATTTAACTAATAAACTTTATCTTCTTAGGAAGCTGTATTCCATTAAATATAATGAAAGTATTAAAATGCAGGATCATATTAATTCTGTCTTAGAATTAGCAGAAAAATTAAGAAGTATAGGTGAAGTAGTACAAGATGATAATTTAATAGCTATTTTGCTCTGTTCCTTACCAAATTCTTATAGTACCTTTATAACTGCTATTGAAAGTAAATATGAAACAGATTTATCATTAAAATATGTTCAAAACAAATTAATTGATGAGTATCTTAGAAGAGTTGAAACTAAACAAATTTCAACAAAATTTGAATATATTGCTTTAAAGGGTAATAGGGATAAACCAAAGCATTTGAATAAGCAAAAATTTTGTTCTTATTGCAAAAAGAATAATCACAACCGTGAAGATTGTTTTCACTTAAAGGATAATAATACTAACAAAACAAAACCAAATTTCACCCAAGATAGATCACATCAACAGTTTAAAAAACCAAACAATTTCTCTGCCTCTACTGCTAGTCAAAATGAAAATCTATTAGATTCTCAAAACTATCATGAATTAATGGAAGAATCAAATTCTTCGAGTTTTGTTATGAAATCTCAACAAAATGGAAATAAAAACAAAAATTTGTCTTTTGTTATTGATTCAGGTGCATCTGTTCATTTAGCTAATTCCTTGGAACTGTTCTCAGAATTAAGAAGTTCGAATAAAGATACAATTACAATTGCTAATGGAACTAAATTAACTGCAAAGGGAAAGGGTAAATGTACTTTTAATATTGAAACACTTAATGGTCAAACAAATAGAGTTACATTGGATCATGTGCTTTATGTTCCCGAGTTGGATAGTAATTTATTATCTGTCCAGTCTTGTACTGAGAAAGGTTTTGTTGTAACATTTAAAGATGATATATGTTTAATTAAAAAGGGCAACATCTTAGTTGCAGAGGCAAAAGCTGATGAGGGGTTATACAGATTAAAAATAATACCTACAAATGAAAAGGTATATAGTGCTTCAGAAATATTACTCGTTTGTTCTAATGTTAACTGCATTCTAAAATGGCACCAAAGGCTGGGCCATAGAAATTTGGAATCCATCAAGAAAATTCAAAAGGATGATTTAGCTTTAGGTATTACTGTGAATAATTGTTCTCATAATACTGAATGTTCAAGTTGCATAAAAGCTAAGCTAACAGAAAAATCATTGCCAAAAGAAACAACACAGAAGTAAAAAACCACTTGATTTGATATACAGCGACGTATGCGGTCCTGCAGAAACAAAAAGTATGGGATCAAAAAGATATTTCGTTACATTTATTGATGATTACTCTCGTTATACACAAGTATATTTTATTTCTTCTAAAGATGAAGTATTTGATAAATTAAAAGAGTATGTTGCATCAACAACAAACAAATTTAGATTGAAGATTAAATTCTTGCGTAGTGATAATGGAACAGAATATTGCAACGAATCTGTCAAAGACTACCTTAAAAACTTAGGAATAAATCATGAAACAACGACGCCATATTCACCATCCCAAAATGGAGTCTCAGAAAGAAAGAATCGCTCGCTTATTGAAATGAGTAAAGCCATGCTTATAAATGCTAAATTGCCAAAAACATTCTGGGCAGAAGCCACAGCTACAGCAGCCTACTTACAAAATAGATTACCCACAAAATCAACTGAAAAGACACCATATGAACTGTGGAATGGGCATAAGCCAAATTTGAGTCACCTTAAAGTATTTGGATGCAAAGCATATGTGTATGTTCATAAACAGAAGAGACAAAAATTTGACGAAAAGGCCACTGAAGGAGTCTTTGTTGGTTACGATTTAAGAAGCAAAGGATACCGAATTTATATAGGCAGTAGAAAAATAGTGATAAGCAGAACAGTGAAGTTTTTTGAAAATATTAACTGTGAAAATGTCTTTAAAGAAAATCCTGAAGAGCGAATCTCAGATTTAATGCATTTCAATTTTTCAGAAGAAAATCTGGAAAATGATAGTCAAGCTATCAAAATAGAAAATACTGCAGAAGAAATAAATACGAATGAAAAATCAGTAGATAGCCCAACAACTGAAGAAAGTGAAGATAATTTCCAGAGAAGAATATCTAACAGAGAGACTAAAGGAATTCCACCAGAAAGATATTCTTATAAAACTGAAGACAGTTGTTCCAAAAATCAAGATCCTGAAACTTTTAAAGATGTTTTACGATTACCAGTAAAAGATCAACAGAAATGGTTTCAAGCTATGAAGGAAGAATTTAACTCTTTAAAGGAAAATGAAGTGTTTGAGCTTGTTACTTTACCCAAAGGCAAGCACGTCATTGGCTGTAAATGGGTTTATAAAACAAAACGTGATGAAAATGGAGAAGCAATAAAATGCAAAGCACGATTAGTTGCCAAAGGTTTCGCTCAAAAATTAGGCACTGATTATGATGAAACCTTCTCTCCTGTCGTCAAGCATACAACTATTAGAGCTTTTCTGACCTGGGCAGCTTATCATAAAGCCAGGGTATTCCAAGTAGATGTTAAAACAGCCTTTCTACATGGTAAACTAGATAATGAAGAATTATACATGCATCAACCAGAAGGCTTTCACGATGAAGAAAATAAAGACAAAGTCTATAAATTAAAAAAGGCTATATATGGTCTTAAACAAGCCGCCAAGTGCTGGAATGAAGAAATAGAGAATACTCTAAAGGCATATGGATTTAAACAAAGTGAAGCTGATCCATGTTTGTTCATAAAAGAAAAATCAAAGAAGACAATTCATCTCATACTGTATGTAGATGATATGCTGATGAGCTCAGAAGATGAAAATGAAGTTAATGAAGTAATAAATTACTTAAAGAAATCTTATCCCATAACATCACTAGGAGAAGCAAAATACTTCTTAGGTATAGAAATTTACAGAAAAGAAGATGGAAGTTATTTACTTTCACAAAAAAGTAAAATAACTCAATTAGTTAAGGATTTTCAGCTTGAAGAAGCCAAACCAACTTATACCCCAATGGAAACTAACTATTATAGTTTAGATAAAGAAGAAAATCTTTTATCATCAAATGATAATTATAGACAAGCTATAGGAAGTCTTTTATATATTTCCTCATGCACAAGACCTGATATTACCGCTCCTACACACATACTAAGTCGAAGATGCAATAATCCAAGACAAAAGGACTGGAATGCTGTTAAGAGGGTAATAAGATACTTAAAAACAACGAAAGACCTTGATCTCCACATTTCTTCAAAAGAATATCCTAATATAGTTGCATACTCGGATGCAGACTGGGGACAAGATGCTACAGACAGAAAATCCACCTCAGGAAATGTAATCTTCTTAGACAATAGCTGCATTTCTTGGTTCTCACGAAAACAATCATGTGTGACATTATCGTCAGCAGAAGCTGAATATGTGGCACTGTCACAAGGAACTCAAGAGGTGCTATGGATCTTAAAATTATGTAAAGATCTCAATTTACAACAACATTTTCCTATTAGAATTTTTGAGGATAACCAATCTACAATTAAATTGGTTGAAAGTGAAAAATTTAAATCCCGCACTAAGCACATTGATACAAAGTATCATTACATACGAGATTTAAAAACTAAAAATGTTATAGATGTCAAATATCTATCAACAAATGAAATGATAGCAGATATAATGACGAAGCCACTGCCAAAGGCCAAATTTGAACTTTGTAGAAACCTTATCCACCTGGTGTCAGATTCTATCACAAAACGGGAGAGATGTTAGAAAATGCTCTTTTGTTTTCAAGAACATCCACCAGATGGCAGCATCAATCATTTTTTTATTTGATCTACTGTGACAGACACTCAGTTCAGTGAGTGTTACTTCTTCCCTTATAGCAGTTGGCAGCAAAATGCTGCTTGATTAAAAAAATCCAATAATATTCCAAAGGAATATAATATGATAAAAAAACTGCAACAAGCCATAGTTCAAAGTATTTCTTTGTGTTTGTAAATAGTCTTATACATCTGTTTTGTTTTATTGTGAAATGTGATCCGTATTTTGACCAGCATATATATTATTCTAGTGTATTCAATCTTCTAATAAATGTTTTTTGTTCATCCAAAGAAGAGTATATTTCCATTGAAACACATCAAAACATAAAGATAAAACTTTTAACTTTTTTTTATTGTTTACCTATTGAGGAATTTCGTATTCATGCCTTCCATATGGAATAACATTCTAACAGTTATATAGAATTTTGCGTTATATGGATCACATTTTACACATCATTAAAATTATCTCATAAATATGTCAAACATATTAAAATACATTATAGAGTATCTTTATATTGCATTCCTTATCAACAGGACTTATCCAGATTATAAATTTTTGTATTATATAGATCATTTCATTAAACATACTTTATAAACATGGTCCAAATATATCTGGACCCAAATCGTTCATTATATTACTACTCATTTTCAAAAATGTTTATTGTAATAGAAATTTTTTTCATTAGAAAGTTCTAAATTAAGGAGATAAAGTTGAACTAATCTATTACATTTAGTTTTCTACAGAATAGCAATTTTTTACAATGTGGGAATTCAGGTGCTTCTTCACTGCAAAATTCACTGTTTATGTCTGAGAAGTTGTGTGTTATATGGAGAATTGCGTTATAAAGATCTTCTACTGTACTTGGATTACCCCCCCCCCCCCCCTGGAAAAAATTTCCAAGTATTAATAAAATTTATTTAATTCGTCTACTAATAAAAGTAGATTGCGCTTTTCATACAAAATAATTTGCTCAGTCTATTTAGAAAGAACAGTGAAACAGTCGAAGCTAAATATTTTTTTAATGTGGTTATTTTCTCAACTATTGACCTAGGTGTAGCTTTTATCCTATTAAAAAATGTTACGCAAAAAATTTGCAACTACAAAACACTGTCCTGTTCCTAACAGGATCACAATACCTTTATTCACACTGTTCTTATAAGAATTGTGAGATTTCCATAAGAGTATATATTTTTTAATTAATCTCATTATTCTTGTAAATATTTTGCAAAAACAGCTCTAACTACCGATTTATTAAATCAGGTTTAATGAAAAAATATTATCTAAAAATCATATTATTATTATATATGTTATTCTGGATATCTTAGACATTAACACAAATAATTATTCAGGTGAAGTAATTTTTATGTTCAAAATTCAGGATATAAAAGGAGTAATTAATTACCTGATAGACACGGAGCAATATCGATGCAAGCCATGCAAACTCCAAATGTGACGAATTCTCCTAGGACTCCACCCAGTATGAACAGTAATGTTGTTGCAGAAACATCACGCCCTACTAGCGTAATCCCATAAAAAGCTGCACATGAGACAAGACTATCTGTAATATCAAAAGTTTAATAAATTAATAAGAACTTTGAATTAAGTAAAAGAGTGTGTAGATATAGGAGGTGCGTAGATAATGTTCATTTTCAGCCCCCTAACAAGGACAAAATTTAATATAATTTAAGATCTGTATTTACTGCATGTATGATTGATTTTTGTTTAAATTCTTCGCTCCCTGGACCCCAAATGGGAATCTCCGTTTTATCCCATTTTATTAATTATACTCGAACATAATTACAATTTCGATATCAGAATGATATGTTTCGAAGTCTAAGATCCGAACTAATGCAAATAAAATTAAAATCTTGCTCTGAAATCAAATGAGAGAAGAAATAATTCAGTAATAATTAAAAATACTCAGTAGCGAAGAGGTTAAAGGTTGTTTAACCCCTTGCATACATTTGATGATTGAGGATCGTCATGCATTTGGACACTGGTGTGTATTTTTATATTCTATTCATACCACTATTTAAAGAAAATTTTTTTTTGTAATATATTTTCTCTTACGCATGCTGTCAAAACGCATATGAAAGATTTTTGTTTTGAGAAAGTGGTGCAAGATGGAATAAAAAACTAATGAAAAAAAAAAGTCGGTGGAAGCCTTGAAGCAAATGAACCCAAGGTGTTAAATGCATTATTATAAGATCAGAAACATGTTTAACTGGAAAATTTTAATGTATTTCAATTATATCAATTTGTTTGTTTTTCGACAGGAAGCGCTCATAACACCACCGTAGTTTTCCCTGTTAATATATATAACAAAAAGTAAAAGCGATCGTATTTTTTTTTTTTTTTTAATCTTAATATGTGTAACAAAAAATAAAACATATAAGAATAAAAAGAAAAACTACATAAAAAGAAAAACTACGATGGTGCTATGACTATGAGTGCTTCATGTGTATACATAAAAAAAATCAAATTGATGTAACTGAAATACATTAAAATTTGCTAATAAGTGTATGTTTTTTTTTTTTTTTAAATCGTTTACACACATTTAAACAATCTTAAAAAAATCAGAAGCAGTAAATATAAATTCTAAATTGCATTAAAACGACCAAGTTTAAAAAAAAAATCGTAATTGGGCGCAAAATAGGAGCTTTATCTATCCACCACCTTTGTCAAGTTATCAGTGAATGTAATAAAATAAGTTATAACACACATGAAATAAACTAGTGCATTTAATTACTTTATACTAGCTGACCCGCCTGGTGTTTTCCGGGCCCGTGATAATAACCTTAAATAAACCTCAAATTTGTATGATTTTATATATTTAACCGGATTTTGTATGAATTTATGTTTTTTAAACGAAAAAATAAAATTCTTACCACAACAATTACTTTTCTATTGCAAGATTTCCATCACGTGAAAAAATTAAATAAATGGTTTGACGAATAAAAAAAAAGGGGGGAATATTACATCATAACTTTTCCACTGGAAGATTTCCGCGTGAAAAATTAAAATAAAATAGTTTGACGAATTAAAAACAAAAGTTAATCTTACGTCATAATTTTTCTGTTTTATGATTTCCATGTGAAAAATTATAATTATTTAAATAATCTGATGAATAAAAAAAAAAGGAATATTACTCATATTGGAAATATAAAGGACGTGGTGCTTATATAACGTCATATAAGTGGGAAAAAATGTATTGAAGCATGATAAAAACTCGATTATGGAAATACTGGCATATTTTAACATTATTGCTCCAATGATGAATGGAAATAAATTTATTTATAGTTGTATTATTTTGCGTCTGTTATATAAATTTATACATTTTTATATTGGGTTTTCATTTGATCCATGTGTTGTACAACATTTCGAATATTTTTTTTTTATGTTGTATATTAAATTTTGAAATTGGTTTTTCAAAACAAACAGTCTTAAAATTCCCGGCTACGCCGGGTTCTTTAGCTAGTTATGTATATTTATGTATGTATTAATTATTTTTTTTTAAATTGACATTTTTATTCTCGGTCGAAAATAGGAAGATTACCGAAATTCTGTTTCGATCTTAAAAACCTGTTTCGGTCGATCCTTATTAATAAGTTAGTCTTACTTATTAAAGTGGCACCCTTTCTGACGAAACCGACGCTGACAATTTTTCTCTTGAGTAAGATGTCCACTGGATAACTAGCAATGCACGTTGCAAAAGCTCTTAAAAGATGAGGAAGACAAGATAACATTCCATTCTGAAAAAGAAAATAGAAATAAATAAAATGCAATAAAAATATTCTAAATCAAAGAATATTATAATTCTAAAATATGCAATGACAGTAATTACCGGGTGTCCTAAAAAGGACTGACTGATTTTAAAATTCAATAACTTGAAAACGGTGACAGATATTTAAAAAATTCTTGCAGGAGGGTTATGCATAGGGTCAAAAGTTTTTTTTTTTTAGAGTGATTTCCGATTTTAGTTCGAATTACAAACAATAGATGGCGCTGTAAGCAATAGGCGCTAAATACAGGCTCGATTTTTTGGCCTTTCTCTTCTTCCATGCGGAAAAAGGAGGTTAAAATGTATTGAGTGGGTCCCGAAGTACCAAAAATCGAGCCTGAATTTAGCGTCTATTGATCGCTGCGCCATCTATTGTTTGTAATTCGAACTAAAATCGAAAATCACTGTAAAAAAAACTTTTGACCCTATGCATAACCCTCCTGCAAGAATTTTTTAAATATCTGTCACCGTTTGCAAGTTATTGAATTTTAAAATCAGTCAGTCGTTTTTAGGACACCCAGTACATTTATTAAAGAAAATATTGCTAATTTTATTGACTAATTTCAATAAACTAAAGGAATATATTCAAAGAAAAATTTCTTTATGTAGTGCTTTTCAGTTGAGAAATAATTTATTTTGATTCATGTATTTGTAATAAATATAAAACCCATCTAAATTTTAAATCATCTGATATTTAAAAACCGTAAATATTTCTACCCCAAAAAATTAAATTATGATCATAAAATTATTTTCATATTTTATGAGAAAAAAAAATCTGTCTTTTAAAAATTAAATAAATTTAGTTCTAGAAACTGGACGTAAGAATTTATGAAAAACTTAATTTTTCGTTATTCTGTTTTGAATAGTTTTTCTAATTGCGAAATCATCAGTAAACTAGTCGGATGTAACCAATCCCAAAACTTTCTTCTATCTCATACATGTTAATACTTCAAAATTCGCTATCACACTGCCAAAATTAAATGACAATCTATGCATCTCATCAGGATTCTAAAGATATGAAATTCCGTGCATTAGTTCTTGGGATATGACTATCGCTGAAATGGTCTAAATCCAGCAAAATGCTGCCTAGCAGCGCCACCTATTGGTGATTTATACCAAATCCTAATCAGCAACAATTTATGTCAACGTCTGACTGAATCTGAAGTTTGGAGAAAATCCGTGCATTAGTTTTTGAGATAGAGCTATAGCAAAAATCGTGAAAATTCCTGCATAGCAGCGCCACCTATTGGGTGATTAATACCAAAACCTAATTAACAACAACTTGTGTCAACATACAACTAAATCTGAAGTTAGATGAAAATTCGCCCATTAGTTCTATAGATAGAGCTATTGAGGCAATCGTGAAAAAGGCAGCACAGAAGCGCCACCTGTTGGGCGATTTACACCAACACATAATCAGTAGCAAGTCATATCAAGGACTAACTGAATCTGAAATTTGATGAAAATCCGTGCGTTAGTTCTTAAGATAGAGCTATTGGGGAAATCGTTTAAATCCTGCAAAATTCATCATAACAGCGCCACCTGTTGGGCGATTTACACCAAAACGTAATCAGCATCAATTCATATAAAGGACTAACTAAATCTGAAGTTTGATAAAAATCCGTGCATTAGTTCGTGAGATAGAGCTATTGCGAAAATCGTGAAAAATGCAGCACAGAAGCGCCACCTGTTGGGCGATTTACACCAACACATAATCAGTAGCAAGTCATATCATGGACTAACTGAATCTGAAGTTTTATGAAAATCCGTGCGTTAGTTCTTAAGATAGGGCTATTGGGGGAATCGTGTAAATCCTGCAAAATTCATCATAACAGCGCCACCTGTTGGGCGATTTAGACCAAAACATAATCAGCATCAATTCATATAAAGGACTAACTAAATCTGAAGTTTGATCAAAATCCGTGCATTAGTTCGTGAGATGGAGCTATTGCGAAAATCGTAAAAAATGCAGCATAGCAGCGCCACCTGTTGAGCGATTTACACCAAAAACTAATCAGCATCAATTTGTATTAGGAACTCACTGAATATAAATTTTTATTAAATTCCGTGCATTAGTTCTTGAGATAGAGCGCCCACAAAATTTGTGTCACATACACACAGACAGACTCACAGAGTCACAGACAGACATTTTGTAAAAACATGTTTTTTGGAATCTCTGACCCCTAAAACGTGTAAATCTGTCGAAAACCGGAATTCGAAAATTTTCATGAATCCAATACTTTCTTCTTGTAAAGATAGAAGAAAGTAAAAATAAACCTAAGAAATTATCCCAACTTTTTACAACATAAGAAATTGAATTAAGGAACAAGCACCTACAAGCGCCAGATTTCGAAAGAAAAAAAATTTCAGCCTTTTTTTTTTATATATATACATATGTACAGACTGAACGAAGATTTCTTATGTTTTTCTATTTTTACTTTCTTCTATCTTCAATAGAAGAAAGTATTGTAATCGAAATTTTTTTCGACTTCCGGTTTTCGACGGATTTGCATGTTTTAGGGGTCAGAGATTCCAAAAAACATGTTTATAGAAAATGTCTGTCTGTCTGTGTGTCCGTCTGTCCGTCCGTCCGTCTGTCCGTCTGTCTGTCGCCATTGTACCATCAAAAAGTGTATGAAGTTATGTATAGAATTGAACCAAAATTTTATTATAAGTTTTTGGCTATGGCAAGCAGGTCCTCCCGGAATTTCGAAAAAATTCGCCGGTAGGGGGCGCTGATATAACAATTTTTGTGCGATTTTGAATATTGTACCATCCAAAAGTGTATGGAGTTATGCATAGAATTGAACCAAATTTTTAGTTTAAGTTTTTGGATATGACAGGCAGGTCCTCCCTGAATTTGGAAAAAATTCGCCGGTAGGGGGCGCTGTAAATGCGTTTTTTGTGCGATTTTGAATATTGTACCATCGAAAAGTGTATGAAGTTATGCATAGAATTGAACCAAATTTTTAGTTTAAGTTTTTGGCTATGGCAAGCAGGTCCTCCCTGAATTTAGAAAAAAATCGCCGGTAGGGGGCGCTGTAATAGCGATTTTTGTGCGATTTTGAATATTGTACCGTCCAAAAGTGTATGAAGTTATGCATAGAATTAAACCAAATTTTTATTTTAAGTTTTTGGATATGGCAAGCAGGTCCTCCACGAATTTGCAAAAAATTCGCCGTTAGGGGGCGCTGTAATAGCGATTTTTGTGCGATTTTGAATATTGCACCATCGAAAAGTGTATGAAGTTATGCATAGAATTGAACCAAAAAAAATTTTAAGTTCTTGGCTATGGCAAGGAGGTCCTCCCTTAATTTGTAAAAAAATCGCTCGTAGAGGGCGCTGTAATAGCGATTTTTGTACAATTTTTATGCCATTTTGAATATTGTACCGCCGAAAAGTGTATGAAGTTATGCATAGAATTGAACCAAATTTTATATGTTTATTTTTGGTCATGTCACGAAGGTCCTCCCTGAATTTGGAAAAATTCTGCCGGAAGGGGGCACTATAATTGCGATGTCTGTACCATTTTCATTATTGTACCATCGAAAAGTGTATGAAGTTATCCATATAATTGAACCAAATTTTTTGTGCATGTTTCTGGCTATGGCAGACAAGTCCTCCCTGAACTTGAAAAAATTCCGAAAGAAGGGGGCGCTATAATTCCGATCTCTGTGCCATTTTCATTATTGTACCATCGAACAGCGTATAAAATTATGCATACAATTGAACCAAAATGTTTGTGCTTGTTTTTGGCTTTGGCCAACAGGTTCTCCTTGAATTTGGAAATATTGCGCGGTAAAGGGGCTCCGTGCTAGCGATTTTTGTATACTTTTCTTGATTTTTCGTAGTTCTATTGTGCATCGGCGGCTCATGCAGCGGCGGGAACTCGCTTCCTGCTATGCCGGCTATTCGCAAACAGCTGATAACGACAGAATAAGGAAAAATTAATAATTTTAACAAATATCATGATATAGATTAACTCGTTTTTAGTCCGTTTAATTGACTTGAGCAGAAATTTAAGATGAAAATCAAAGTTGGTATAGTATTGAACTAATAATATTGAAGTATTAACATGTGTAACCAGGTTTTGAAATATTAAGATGTATAAGATAGAAGAAAGTTTTGGGATCGGCACATCCAACTAGTTTAATCATAGAAAACAGTCGTTTTTTTAAAGTCGGAAATTGTATATTAAACGTAGCAAATGAGATGCGTTTGTACTATAACTAGTTTTATAAATATTCAGATCTTGGTGCAATAATTGCTGCCCTCTTATGTAAAAATTCATGAATACAAAATTTATTACGATTACACATGTTAACACCATTTGTACTACAATTTTGTGTATACCTATTTCGACCAAAATGTGTCTTTTGACACTTTTGCGTTTGAAGGCAAATAATTTCGAACTTCAATTTCAAATTATCAATTAAATATAGATAATTTGAGCAACATAGATAATTAAACATTGTAATATTAATAACTTAAACTTTCAGTCTCATGTATAAATATTTAATATTTGTAAATACAGCATTGCAATAAAATTCTTTCCTTATTCAGTACCACAGTTTTTACAAATCTTCTCTTACTAAACACTTTCCACGCATATACGTTACGTTTCACACTGTAAGCAGGTTCTCTTTGCTCTATGTATTACACAAGTAATACTTTATTTGGCATTTTTTTGCTTACTTAAACTAGTACGTTGTGGCCATCACAAAACTTTCTTCTATATAAACCACGTCAATTAAATCATTTAAATAGTAAAAGAAATTATATCAATTTATTCATATAAAAGTATACCTGAATTTAAAGTTTGATGGAAATTCGTGCATTAGTTATTGAGATAGAGCTGTAGGGGAAATTCTAAAAAATGCAGCATAGCAGCGCCATCTGTTGAGCGATTTGCACCAAAACACAAACAGCACTAATTCATATTAAGGTATACCGGAATCTGAAGTTTGATGAAAATCCGTGTATTAGTTCTGGAGCTAGAGCTACTGTGGAAATCACAAAAAATGCAGCACAGCAGCGCCACCTGTTGAGCGATTTATACCAAAAGGAACAAAACATCAATTCATGTCAAGGACTAACTGAATCTGAAGTTTGATAAAAATCCGTGCATTAGTTCTGGACATTGAGCTATTGTGGAAATCGAGAAAAATGCTGCATAGCAGCGCCACCTGTTGAGCGATTTACAGTAAAACATAAACAGCAGTAATTCATATCCAGGTATACCTGAATCTGAAGTTTGTTGAAAACCCAAGCATTAGTTCTTGAGATAGAGCTACTGCGGAAATCACAAAAAATGCAGCATAGCAGCGCCACCTGTTGAGCGATTTACACCACAAGGTGCAAAACGTCAACTCATGTCAAGCACTAACAGAATCTGAAGTTTGATGAAAATCCGTGCATTATTTCTTGAGATAGAGCTATTACGAAAATCGTGTAAATGCTGCAAAATGCAGCATAGCAGCGCCATCTGTTGGGCGATTTGCACCAAAACGTTACCAGCACTAATTCATATCAAGGATTAATTGAATCTGAAGTTTTATGAAAATCCGTGCATTAGTTCTTGAGATAGAGCTAGTGCAGAAATCGCGAAAAATGCAGCATAGCAGCGCCACCTGTTGGGCGATTTACACCAAAAATTAATCAGCACCAATTTATATTAGGGACTACTTGAATATAACTTTTTATTAAATTTCGTGCATTAGTTCTTGAGGTAGAGCGCCCACAAAATTTGTGTCACATACACACAGACAGACAGACAGACTCACAGAGTCACAGACAGACATTTTGTAAAAACATGTTTTTTGGAATCTCTGACCTCTAAAACGTGTAAATCCGTCGAAAACCGGAAGTCGAAAATTTTTACGAATCCAATACTTTCTCCTTGTAAAGATAGAAGAAAGTAAAAAGATGATCTAGTTGAAATTAATGAGCGTTCTAGACATTTTTTTATATTCCGCTGCAAATTCTTCTCCTAACTGGGATAAAAAATCTTTACGTGAAATATTTTCATTTGTCGTTTTCTTTGAAAACACATGCATAGGACATTTACACTTCACACTATACTTTCTCGCCATTTGGTCAGTCATACAGACCCCAAATTTTGTGCTATTATAAAATTTCTGGAATTTTTCGGTTTTTTTTTTTTTTTTTGCACTGTTACAGATTTACATCTTGAACTTAGCAAAAGTACTTTTTGTTCAGTTTGCTTTTATAGATTGTTAGAGTGCAGTTATTCAATACGCAAAACTGTATTGTAAGGCGTTCCATTTTATCGTTTTGTGTTTTTGTAGTTCTCCCTTATTTTGACTGATAGTTCCAACTAATGAAACCTTTTTTTTTTTTTTAAACCTTTTGTCTTGGAAGAACTTGTAAAAAAATTGCCGGTGGTAACGGTTCTGGCGCTGTCAGTAAATGGTTCAACCAGCTTCAAAACGACGGACTCCCCCAATGAAATTGATGTCAGTCTCATTGAATCTTTCCCTAAGTACGGAAAGCCATTCTCAACATTACTTGCTTTTCAAATCAGATGCCAACCAGAATTTTATGCCAAATTTATCTGGCTTATTCGGCATGTATTGGGTGAACCTACATCTAGCTTTCGTTGGGAAAAGCTGTTCATCCACTGTGATATTTGCGGAGTGCTTATAACAGTTATTCGATACTCTTGACAGCAAAACAAATTTATCCTTCTCCTAATTTTGGCTCCAATCGTTTTTATTATCAAAATGCAAAAATCGTAGCATTTCCATGAAGCAAATTCGGCTTATGACATTCGGAAAAAATGAAGGACCCCATTTTTTATTCCATAAAAAACTTTTTCTGTTTATATGCACCGCATACATATAAAATACATATAAATGCCTCTAACTTATCTCCATTCTTTTTTAAGAACTCTTTGTGCTTACATTTCCGTACATTTTATAATGTATTATATAATATTATTGTCAAATGATAAATAAAATACGGTGCTTACTTTTCCCTTCATAATGTTTCGTTTTGCGTGTCCAGTGTGACCAAATACTTGTTTGAAAATGGTAGGAAGAGATGGTCTGCCAGGAAAGGAACTTGTTTCGATCTTTTTCCAAACTGTTCCTTCTATAGCTATTTCAATATTTTGTCGTTCGTTGCTTTTTTCAGTATCGTCTTCATAATTCGTCAACAATATCATTCTCTTTTGTCCCCTACTTGCATTCAAATTATCTTCTTCATTAGTGCTTGATGAGTAATTTCCATAAATGCTATCGAATTCGTGGCCACTTTCGGAAGAATCATTCAACTCATCTTCACTTTCAGATTGTGAGCTTTCATCAGTTTCAGAGCATTCTTCACTTATGTTATTTATTTTTTTACAATAAATAACTCCTTTCTTGTAATTCGGGACATCCTTAGAATTAGAAAATTAAAAAGTAACTAAGGTTAGCTTATTTACGCTTTCTCGTGTAAAAAACAATAAAAAATTACAATAATTACCAGTATTGAAAACAGTTTTACTACTTACATACCTGCAACGCTTAATTTCAACAATGTGTTTTTCAAACTTTTCACGAATTCAAAAAAATAATTCATGTGTATTGAACTCACTACCAGAGTTGGAGAACAAAACACGTTATTCAACTCTTTTTAGAACTAATCACTGCAATGATCTACACTGGAATATAACATGGCGGAAAACAAGCGAATATCAAAGTTATGCAGCAACTCCTATATTTTCCGTTACAACTGAAATAGAGATTCTCTAATCTGATTAAATGATATGATGCTGTAAAATGGTGTTGATATTTGTATGTAAAATGGTTAAAAATTAGACGCTGTTATAAAATCCTCAAGGTATCAAAAGGCACCTCATGGTAGAAATAGGTATACCATATGCACATTTTTAGATCCAGTATGAGCTGGATGAAAATGATATCGCTGAATTAATTTAACAATTATTGCACGAAAAGTCAAAAAATTAATTGTGGAAAAATGATTAAGTTAAAATTCGAAAGGTGTCTTTTGCCATCTCTCGGTAGAAATAGCGTTAAATTCAGCAATACGGAAATAGGACTACATCTTAAATATGACGTATTCACCATGACAACCTAAAATCATTATCTATCATGGGATATCATTGAATTAATTATGTATGGTCGGATTTAATAGAATAAAAAATATTAATAAAAGTTCTTTTTTTCAAAGTTTTGATTCGACTTTTATAAAATTTGAAATGACAAAATTTTGCAACGATTATATTATATATATATATATATTAGTAAATCATTAACATATTTTTTCTTATAATGTTATTAATTTATTAAAATATTTTGAATTATCACTTATATATCTCTAGAAAGTATATGTTTTAAAGCATCATACAATAATAGTTATAAATATTTAATTAATTACATATATTACTTTTTATTCCAAAAAAATTTAATAATAAATTCAACAGATGGCATCAGTATCAGTAATTCCTTGAACAAAGTGGAATTCATTATTTTCGAAAATATCATGATATTTACGAACTCTGTATGATACTCAATTAATCGTTATGAATTTTGCATCTGCATAGAAAAAGGAATGTTGACATTAGAAATAATATGTATGATGATACTTAACCTAAAAATATAATGAAAACTCAGTATGCAATGTCGCATGTGGCCAAAAAATCCTATCGAATGATACCCCATTCATCGGTGTACGTGCATATTAGTTGAAAAAAAAAGGATGTTGACAGTACAATATATATGATAATAAAAGAAAAAAATCAGTTTTTCATAAATACCTTCGTATATCCTACAAAAATAATATATCAACTTTAACTGTTGTATTTAAAAATAAAAATAAAGCAAAAAATAATTGATTAATAATAACAAGTTGGAAACTGCACGTCAAACGTGGCAAATAAGGTACGTTATTACTATAACTAGTTTTATAAATATTTTTTGCACCGCATATTGTACTGAATGTATATTTTAGTGCACTTCATTAGCGCCTATCTATTTCATTCTGTTCGAAAGGTTGCAACATCATTAAAATGCACCTGAAATATTTTTTCCCCATTGGCCATAATGTAACAGACCTTTTGACTGTCCTTGTAATTAAACTATATATCCGATTTTCTTAAAATTTGAAATGACTCGACAAAATTTTGCAACAATTATATACTGTAAAAGCACTTATTTTCGCGAGGCTTTAATTTTCGCGATTTTCGCGAGCAAGTCGCAATCGCGAAAATTTAAGCCTCGCGAAATATTTCTTTTTTTTTTTTTCGTCTCTAATAAGAAATCAGAAATTTTTCACTTATCCAAAATTTAATAATTACAATTACTTAAATAAGAAATAAGCATAAAAATTACTTGAATACTTACAACTATTTCTTGAATATTATAAAAACTACTTCTTGAATAAAAACAATAATACAATTAATAGAACGAACTTTTCGGACAAAAGGAAGTTTCTTTAAAGGCCTTATGCAAAAGGGTAGTTTCGGGATTAGGTAGTTTCTAGTAGATTTAGGTAGTAGCTATTTAGGTAGTTTCGGGATTTTTCAACTTTCGGTTCTGTTCATGTAAAATTCGCGAAATTTTCAGCTCGCGAAATCACCGATATCTTCATTTTCGCGAAAATTACGGCTCGCGAAAATAAGCGCTTTTACAGTATTTAAAATTTCAGACCATTCAGTTGGGTAGTTTTTGCTCTGTTATATGCGGACGGATGAACAGACAGACGATACCGAACGACGACTATAGGCGCTACGTGTTTATATAATTACGAACGCACCTAATAAAATAGCCCACCATTTTTTTTTCTATCGCATGTTTTTATATAACCTCTTAAAATGTTTACTCAATCTCAACTGAATTTCTTTCGAGCTTTTACTTTTCTGAAAATTTGAGTGCTTCCACTGATTTTATTTTTGCGAGGTGCCATAAATTAGATTAAAACTTTTAAGCTATTTTATAATTAAGAATATAATTGGAGCAATACAATATAGTTAAAAAAAAAGTTATTAGTACCAGAACATATTAACTTGTAGCAGACTAGTTTCGGTAGCATTCAGCGCACCGTTAAAAGTGCAAGGAATAGAATGAAAGAACGCATTACATCCCATTCTCTTTCATATGTTTGAACAAAATTCCACAATCCTTTATACTGATGACGCTACCTGGAAAGCTACCGAAACTACTCTTCTACAACTTAAGTTCTGGTGTTATTAAGGTTGTTTTTCTATCAATATTTTAAGCAATTTATTTTTGGCTGAATAGTAATAGATTGCTTTTGAGCAACCCGGGTAAAATAAAATGTAAGCCAGCTTAAATAATTTCCACAGAATATGAAATCAGTTTAAAAAAATGCATAGCTAAGGAAAGTTTATTTTGAACGCGATTCTTAAGAAAGAAAACAATGCGTGTGTACATGTTAAAAACCACTGTACGATTAATAATACTTAATTTTATGTCAAATTTTACCCAGCTTTCTATTTATTCTTTTGAAAGATGTTTCCCTAGTTTACAGTTCAACAAACCATATCGGTGAAAGTGAAAATAACATTGGAATTATACAAGTTTTATTCTCAGAAATATCTTCAAAATGTCACAAACTGTACAATATAAACTTAAAAAGTTTTCAGTTTACTTGAAAGGTGGAAGATAATAGTACTATAGATGTTACAAGTTTAAAATGTTCATTTTATTTAAATTTCCTAGTACTTTCTGTCAGCAATTCCCGCAGCCATCGTCGGGAAATATTTTCCTTAATCCCTGACGATGGGTGTGGGATTGCAAACCGAAAGTACTAGGAAATTTAAATAAAATGTATATTTTAAACTTGTAATATCTGTATTATTATTATTATTATTATTATTATTATTATTATTATTATCTGTCATTTTTTAAGTAAACAGAAAAGTTTTTAAAATTTATATTGTATAGTTTACGATTGAATCAAGGCGGAATATTGCATTTCGTTTTACGTTTTGATTTGATTTTCAAATGTATTACTATTTGTGTTATTGCTGCAATATTCCATTTCTTTGTAGGTTAATTTACAAATATAATAAACTTTTAAAGCAATATGCATGTTAGAATATTTGTTTCTGAATCATGGCTACACAAACACATTTACTCAAAAGAATGCTTTACAGAACTTTAAAACATTCATTACTTTTACAATTGGAAGCCCGAGTACAGTCCCCATGTACAAAGCATGGACTGTCGAGAAAAATCCAAGGAGCCAAAACTGTCCGAAAAATCCAATGGCTAAGGCCCACAATGGAACGGATAAAGCCATATCCTTCCATGGTATCTTGAGAATCTAGATGGAGAAAATTAAGTACACATCAATTGCGGGTTATCTATAAACATGAGAAACTATGAAAAATCGATGAATGGCTATTTCTACTAAAAACTAATTAATATTATAGACTAAGAAAACATATAAAAACCGCTGTGATACGATGACTATAGGACATGTAAAATCCTGTGTAAAGAAAATCGAATCGGAATAGACTTGGAATGAAATTGTGTCAAGGCTTACAAAGGAAATCACTTCATTTGGGTTAATTTTGTTTTTAAAAGTACACACAAGCACACGTACAGAGGTGTGAAAATTATTAGAATAATTGTGAAATTTACAATAAAATATTGTTATATTAAAGAAATAATACACTATTTAAAAAATATTGATACATGTAATATTTAGTGTGTTCCTTGTTTTTTTTATTAAAGATTCAATACGTCTTGTCATACTTTGTATGACATTTTGGCAATTAATTTGTATTTCGTTGTCATGGTACCAAATTTGGATGAGTTTTTCTATTAGACCATTCTTGTTTGGGATGTTGCATTTCTTTAATTTTTTCTTTACAATGGCCCAAAGATTCTCAATGGGGTTCATATCTGGACTATTTCCAGGCCATGGAAGTGTTTTCTTATGCAACATCACAAACAAGAATGGTCTGATAGAAAGACTCATCCAAATTCGGCACCATGACAATGAAATGCAAATTAATTGACAAAGGTCATACAAAGTATACCAAGACGTACCGAATCTTTAATAAAAAACAAGGGGATGCACACTAAATATTAATTGTATCAATATTTTTTAAATAATATATTATTTCTTTAATATAACAAGATTTTATTGTAAATTTCACAATTATTCTAATAATTTTTTCACCTCTGTATATACTATAAAACCCAATTCTAATCTATTGCTTTTGTGCGTGTCTTACCCCCCCCACCCCTCTCCTTCCCATTTAGAATTTTAGATGAGGCCATTTAAGAAGCCCTGAAATACTAGTAAACGGCCAAAGGCTATTTCGATTTTGGCCTTTTTTTTTTTTTTTTTTTTTTTTTACGTAACCTGAATATAACATTTTCTTTATTTTGTAAGTGTTATAATTTTTGTTTCGAATAATTAATATAATTAATATAATAACGTTAATAAATGTAAATTATACTTTTAACACTTTATCACAGCTGCAAACATGAGACATAGGGAATCTAGGTCATGTCTATATGCATGTAGGATGATAATTAGCATTTGTTGATGAACATAATTGATGGTCTAAAGAGTTATCTTAAAACGTAGTCGACACATAAATATTTGAAACCAACAACGATAAAATAAATAAAAAATATTCAATATTTAGCATAAAATATGTTCATAAAAAAATGCATATTTAGAACAAAAATGATATAACAAGATGATATAAAAGATTGTGGTCACTTCTCGATTGTAGAGATTATCCTTTTTGACATATTTAATGTTGGTGATATAAGCTGGTGTGATGAATAAGATCGAAAGAACTCCTTAAAGATCATTATAAAAATAAAGAAATGTGCAAGGCCTTTCGAAAGAATTTTGTCTTTCTTCTTCAGACGCAAAGAACATTTACTACCACTTTTAAAGCAGGGGCAAGACAAAGAAAATGGAAAGGAAAGGGATAAGTTGAAGAAATAACCAATAGGAAAGCAGAAGGTATCAGCCAATTACACGAAAGCGTTCCCAATCAGAAGAACACACAATATAAGGAGAATTATGAAGCATGTTGAATAAAAACAGAGTCAAAAAATAAAAATAAATCGCACTAATATGCAAAAAATATAAATGAAAAAAAGGGGGAATAATTAAACGAAAAAAAATTACAGAATTAAAAACAGGTATGATGATAATAATAATAATAATAGTAAAAATATAAAATAAATGGAAATACAATAGTGAAAAAAATGAATAATACATGCAAACGTAAAAATTATATAAAAATAAGTATAAAAAAGTAATAGTAACTAATTAAATATATATATATATATATATATATATATATATATATATATATATATATATATATATATATATATATTATATGGTAGGACTGAATAAGTTTTTCCAAGCTACAGAGAGCATGGTAGAATGAGATTTTTCATTAACATTTGCAATGAAGATAAATAGCAAAAATTTTGAGAAAGTCCAATTCTGAGGTGTTATTGGCATTATAGATAATTTTTGCATTTTGAAAATTAAAACTATGACCGGAATTCCAAGAGTGCTTGGCAATAGAAAATTTAGAACTTTCTTGGTTATGGACATAACGGAAACGTTCTTTTAAGCGGATTCGAGATTTCTTTTAGTTTGACCAATATAAGATAAATGACAACTATTACAAGGAACATTATAGATTCACCATTTACGAAGATGAGGAACGGAAGACTTAGTAGAGAGGAATTTGAACTCAATGACAGGTTTAAAGATAACATTAAAGTTGAAACATAAAGGAGGATAAAAAAGACAACAATCAAATTATTATGTTTGGTTTTGACAGATTTAGAAAGAATATATATACTAGAGGGTCTATTGAATTACTTCATAGCATTATTGATAACAGAAGGGTTGAAACCTCTTTCGACAGCCACAGATTTCAAGTAATTAAGGTCTTCGTTAAGGGAAACAGAATCTGAACAAATTTTGAGGGCAAGTTTACTTAAGGGGGCTTAGGGCTTTATCGATACCGAAAAACATGTAAACCGAGCTCTCGCTTCGAGTCCGTATAAAAACAGAAGTATTCGAAGTAATTTAAATTCTTTGATATTTTTAAGGTATGTTCGTAGTCTTATAAAATTATAAAATGAAGAACTTCAATGTAATAAAATAAAAAATATAGCAACGTTTATGTAACATAATTTTCGAAAAAAAATTTAGGTGTCATATCACCATCCGTAAGATATCTTAACGTTGAATTGACATAAGAACCTAATTTTTGCTTTAAAATGATCAGGAAACTTTACTCTATAGAATGAATTAAGGATATAACTATCACTCAAAGGAAATCTTACAATCTTACAAAAGGAAATCTTACACCTTCAATCGGAACATTAGTAAATAACGATTTGGCATCAAGTGATAACCTGTCCAATGGTTCTATGTCATCGTTTGATGCAATCGGCAAAGTCGAATGGGCTTTTAAATTTTTTGATGGGGCTAATTCACAACTTGTATTTATCCATCTACTTTAATGATATATAAATATAGACAGAAGTAGAGGGAATGTCTCCCTCCCCCCCCCCCCCCCCGTCATAACATTTTTGATTATAAAGTTTTAAAAATTCAAAATGTAATATAGATTATATTAGTATTGAAAAAATATTGAGTGTAGATAGAGCTCAAAAAGTTCCTAGGTGGGGCTCAGCTTACCCTGCCCCCGTCTGGTTACGGCCCTGCCAAGACAACGTAAATATACGGACATATTTAGGTATTATTTCCGTGGTCACAATCCATTTATTCATTCAAAAATAGAGGATACCTCATGAAATAAACATGAGTTTTCGTTAATACACATGTAGATATCGTGAACAAATTTATAGACTTCCTTTGTTTTGTGTAAAACGTGATAACATCATGAAACGTTCTGAAACTGTATGCAATTCAACCATTAACATCAAATGTACTGACAGCCACATTCTAAAATAGAGCATAGAGTTCCCCATTGCTTAGACACAGATGGTGATTACTTCCATCACTTGATACATCATAATATTTCATATGAAGAAAAATTTGTTGAGAATTTCATTGCAATATATTCTTTGTTATTAAAGTCATTCTTAACAATCAAAATTCAGACTGGAGTAGATATCCAGTATTTTTGATTGAACATGTGGATTCCGATTTCAGCTTCCACAGAAGAAAATTGTTTTAACGTGTAGTTTCATCTCTCCTTTTTTTCGGTATTTAGGACCAACTTGTATACTGTAGTCACTCAGAAGAAAATATTTCCGTTACAAAAGAATGTTTCCAATATGATGGTGTCTTTTGCTTTTCACCTCAACATCATATTGCAATTTCGAAAAAGTACGACCATTTTCATGACAGTTAAAGTACAAATAAACAAGAAAACGCATTTCCAAATATATTAAAAAGTGTTACAGAGTGTTTGATTAAGGCTGGTAAATATTTTATAATAGCATATTTCTATACATAAAATTTGACTTTCACAGAACCTGCGACATATTTAACAAATGGTTTTTTAAAGAAGATTTTGGATATTTCCTGCAAACGTACAAATAACCTCCAGATTACCTATTATTTCATCAAAGTTAAAGCATAAATAAACAAGAAGATGCTTCTCAAATATATTAAAAAGAAAGAAAAATAAGGCGCCAAGCACAGATTAGGAAATACTTTCCAATACTCCGAGAATACTTAAAAAAAACTTCGCTGTGTAATAAGGCAAATAAGATATTTAAGTAAACATTTTAGAAAATGCGTAACACTTTTGAAAACCAGATTTCAGCAATTACTGTACATAGCCGGAAAAGCACTTCAATATCTTTATGAAAACCTGTATTTTATTTATAGGTTTGTGTATATTCTACATAGTATGCTAAAATTTAGTTCAGTAATAAACTCATAATAGATTGAAAATTCAACTTCAGAAATTTCTGCTTTAGACGAAAACATAATTGAATTATTTTGTACAGCCCTATATATTATTACAGATTTTGATACATGTCACATTTTAAGCTAAAATTTAATTCAAGGTCAAACACGCTTAAAACTAGTGAAATCACATTTTCAAAAATTATCGTTCCTATAGGCGACCATGTATCCAGTTCTTTCCGTGACCCTGTATATGATTTTATTTATATTCTACAAATTCTCTTAGTGTACTAAATATAATTCAGCCTGAAAATGTATAATTCAATTATATACCACATTTAGGCATTTCATACTCATTTGCAGTAAAATTTACGAATTTTTTTTGTGTAGCCTTGTATATGACCATACCACGTAGTATGCAAAAATTTAGTTAAACTTTAAAACGCATACCATAACTGAAAACGTACTTCCAGCAATTATTGCTAATAGACAGTATTTCGGATATGGGCATTCTCACAATCTTTTAACTTTCATGTCCCTGAATAATAATTTTTTATTTAATACACTTTTTTGTGTTTCTTTTATTTCATATACTTGGGAACATCCCATTGCATGATTGCACAACAATATTAACGAGATAAATAAGTTTTGGACGATGTTGGGGGTCCAAACACATGGAAAATTCATCTACCGTCCCGTGTTCCTGATGCTGATTTTGAAGTTTGGAGCTGTCTGGATAAAATTGTTTCAATAAAAATAATTCGATGTAATTTTTTTTCTGAAACTGGAACTATTGTGTTATATAAATATGTAGCTAAATTTAACCGGCACACATTTTTAGGGTTGATATTATTTTTTGAACTCTGTCCCTGGGTTTTAGATTTTTTACCATCCCTCTTCTAAAATTATACAGAAAATCACTTCAGATGCAGCGACAGAATTTTTTTCAAGTTTTTGCTCATGCAGAAGTATGCTAGAGAAAGAATATCTAAAATTCTTTCACAGGAAATTTACTGCAGAATATAAATCAGCATTTAAATATCAATTTCAAGCACCGTAGCTTTATTGGTAGTCTTACCGCCCCAAGGTTTATTCCTGCACTTTTCGAGGTAAATAATAAAAAAAAATAATTTAATCCAATGTTAACAACTGTTTCGAAAAATCAATGAACATTGTAGCTATCACTTAGTCTTAACATGATTTTCCTAAAAATAAGTGGTAATTTTCCTTACCGTTCCATCCTTACCGTCCTTTTTTTTTACCATTTGGTCCCTTTTTTTTTTTATCTTACGGCCCCTTCTTTATAACACCCCTTTAAGACAACGTAATACAAAAATTCTGTATTAAAAGTACTACATTTGTATTATTTCTTATTTGAATGTGCTGTGGGTACTATGCAAATTCATTATAAGTAAAAATTTAGAAGAAAATAAAAAGATATAGGGTTGAAAATGGTAAGGAAAATTAAACTCGCAAGTTTAACCTAAACCTCGGTTAAATAAAAAAATTTTCGCTGCTGATCCATTCAGTAGTGAAGAAAGTTGAAAGTATTTATATTTAGAAGAAAAGTACAGCGTATTCGAAGTTTGCATACCTTATAAATCAAAACTTACGTCAGGTTACAATAAAACCCCGGTAGAGAATGAATGAATCAACTAAAATATATAAATTGTTTATAGTTAAAAGCTTGGAAATTGTCCCAATGAGCACCAGTTTTGAGATTTACGATGTATGTGATATATGGTTTTATTTATGATTACGGTAGTTCAGTAATTCCATATTAAGTACGGTGCGTGATTTGAAATATTCACGGCTTATTTAGCTTCAATAAATTAAAAACTATAAAGTTATTGCTAATATACTTTACGAAATTTTGAACATTTTCACAATGAGATAAAAATATACCAAAAAAGAAATTTAAGAACCATTCATTGTGCATGTAACATATTACATGCATCTAATATAATAACATTGTGCATGTAATTTAGATAAGAAAAAGAAACAACCGTAAAATTTGTCTTCAATATTCTGACATTGTATAACAATATTAATAATTTCTACGAAACATCTTGCCTAAGGAAATATGGAATTGCATAGCCCTCATCATAAATTGTATACCGGTAGCAAATCAAAACTAAATAGTATAGAAATATATTAGTATACGTATATGTAGTAATTGGTATATATAGGTGTAGATACATTATCTTAATACGCACAAATATGTACGTATATACATCACATTTTAATTTATGCATGATAAAATCTATGCGTGGTATGCATATATGTAGTATTTGGCTGAATAATATAGAAATGCAAAACGAACTTATGTCAGGTTACAATAAAAAACCGGTAGAGAATGAATGAATCAACTAAAATATTTAAATCATTTATAAGCTCGGAAATTGTCCCAGTGAGCACCAGTTTTGAAATTTATGATATAATATATAATTTATGATTATTGTAGTTCAGTAATTCCATATAATGTACGGCGCATGATTTGAAATATTCACGGCTTATTTAGCTTTAATAACTTAAAAACTATAAAGTTGCTAATATATTTTACGAATTTTTGAACATTTTCGCAATGAGATAAAAAGATACCAAAAAGTAATTTAAGAACCATTCATTGTGCATGTAATACAATTCATTTAGATAAGAAAAAAAAAAAACCCTTAAAATTTGTCTTCAATATTCTGACATTGTATAACAATATTAATAATTTCTACGAAACAGCTTGGCTAAGGAAATATGGAATTACATAGCTCATCGTAAATTGTATAACGCTAGCAACTCAAAACTGAATAGTATAGAAATATATTAGTATACATATGGCGTATTTGGTATACGTATGTGTACATATATTATCTCAATACATACAAATATGTACAGTCGTGGGAAAAAAAAAGTGAACACCCCCTACTAACTCTTCAACAAATTATCGTAGAAGAAATCTGCTGGTACCGAACGATTGGAAATAAAGTCTACTTTTAAATGATGTGTATAAAATTTTCTTAGGGGGATATATACATATTAAAACGAACAATAACTTTGTTTTTTCCAATAGCAGTACACAATTCTGACAGCATAAATGAACTCTACACCCTTCAATTAGCCAAAAAACAAATTTTTATGCAATTCGTACCATAAGTTTCCGAGAAATTAATTATTTTAAAACGAGCGTATTTTAAGGGCTGTATCCAAATTGAAGTTCCGCACTCGATTGTTAAGCTAGAGAACTGCCTTCTTGATCAAGGCACCTTAAGCGTTACTCAAGGAGTCAATGAAGCCTGTTAACCGGACAGCAGAATAAATTTCAAAATATCTACTCACTTCTATCATAGACGGCCCCTTAAAACATCATTTTGCCGTTTTTCAAGCATAAATGGAAAACTACTTGGAAGAAAAATGTGAAATTTTGGATTTACATAAAGCAGGACTTAATAAATCTAAATCCATCAAAAAATTTGTAGGTTGCAATTCATAATTTTTTCGAATATTAATTTCATAATTCGTAATTCATATCATAAAATTATGAAAATTGCAAATTCAGCGTTATTTATGTTTGGGTATATTAGTATTATTGCTGCAAAAAAAATTAACACATTAGGAGCATAATTTCAAGAGATATAAATAAAAATATGAAAATGTAATTTAACATTAGAAGCACTAAGTTTTGAACGTTTATAATTCAAAAACTTATCATTCAAATGACTTGAAATTTGGTGTCTAGGCATAGTTTGAACCGAAAATTTGAAATATCTTGTTAAAATTGGGTATCGCCATTGAAAAAAATGAAGTTTGGATTTGTTTTAATATGTAGATGGCCCCCTACGGAAAATTTATATACATCATTTAAAAGTAGACTTTATTTCCAGTCGTTCGATACCAGTCACTTTTGTCTATGATAATTTGTTGAGTTAGTAGGGGGTGTTTACTTTTTTTTTCCACTACTGTACGTATATGCATACATTTTAATTTATGTACGGTAAAATTTATGTATGATATACATATTTGGCTGAAAAGTAATAGAAATGCAAAACGAACTTATGTCAGGTTACAATAAAAACCCGGTAGAGAATGAATGAATCAACTAAAATATTTAAATCGTTTATAGTTAAAAGCTCGGAAATTGTCCCAATGAGCACCAGTTTTGAAATTTACCATATAATATATGGTATGATTTATGATGATTATGGTAGTTCAGTAATTCCTTATAATGCATACGGTGCATGATTTGAAATATCCACGGCTTATTTAGCTTCAATAAACTTAAAACTATAAAGTTGCTAATATACTTTACGAATTTTTTAACATTTTCACACTGAGATAAAAAGATACCAAAAAGAAATTTAAGAACCCTTCATTGTGCATGTAATACAATTCATTTAGATAAGGAAAAAAAACTTAAAATTTGTCTTCGATATTCTGACATTGTATAACAATATTAATAATTTCTACGAAACATCTTGGCGAAGGAAATATGGAATTACATAGCTCTCATCATAAATTGTATGACGGTAGCAAATCAAAACTGAATAGTATAGAAATATATTAGTATACATATATCTAGTAATTGGTATACATATGTGTACATACATTATCTTAATACGTACAAATATGTACGTTTATAAGCTCGGAAATTGTCCCAGTGAGCATCAGCTTTGAAATTTACGATATAATATATAATATGATTTATGATTTTGGTTGTTCAATTGTTCCATATAATGTACGGTGCATGATTTAAAATATCTACGGCTTGTTTAGCTTCAATAAATTAAAAATTATAAAGTTGCTAATATACTTTACGAATTTTTGAAAATTTTACAATGAGATAAAAAGATACCAAAAAGAAATTTAAGAACCACTCATTGTGCATGTAATACAATTCATTTAGACAAGAAAAAAAAAAAAAAAAAACCCTTAAAATTTGTCTTCAATATTCTGACATTGTATAACAATATTAATAATTTCTATGAAACATCTTAGCTAAGGAAATATGGAATTACATAGCGCTCATCATAAATTGTATAACGGTAGCAAATCAAAACTGAATAGTACAGAAACAGTATAGAAATATATTAGTATACATATATGTAATAATTGATATACATATCAGAGGTCGATGCAGGTTTTTTCCCTTGGGGCCCATTTTGTGAAAAATAAAATTTATTTTTGTGAAATTTAGTACATTTTTCTGAAAAATAACATTTTGTAATGAAAGATAAAATTCTGTTATTAAAATTCGAAATTAATAATAACTTCTTTAAGCGCCTCTACTAAAATGTTTCTTGTAAACTTGTTTTGTTTGCAATGTTTTATTAAGAGGAATTTTGTGAAGGGGCCTGTTTTTTTTAATGAATTTTTGTGAAGAGGCCTGTTTTATTTAATGGATTTTTGTGAAGGGGCCCTAAATAGGTTCCAAATTTTGCCTGAATCGGCTCCTGCGTATGTGTACATACATTATCTCAATACGTACAAATATGTACGTATATACATACATTTTAATTTATGTATGGTATACATATGTAGTATTTGGCTGAATAGTATAGAAATGCAAAACGAACTTATGTCAGGTTACAATAAAAAGCCGGTAGAGAATGAATGAAACAACTAAAATATTTAAATCGTTTATTGTTAAAAGCTCGGAAATTTCCCCAATGAGCACCAGTTTTGAAATTTACGATGAGTGTGATATATGGGTTTATTTATCATGGTTTTATTTATGATTATTTTGGTTCAGTAATTCTATATAATGTACGGTGCATGATTTGAAATATCCACGGCTTATTCAGCTTCCATAAACTTAAAACTATAAAGTTGCTAATACACTTTACGAATTTTTGAACATTTTCACGATGAGATAAAAAGATACCAAAAAGAAATTTAAGAACTCTTCATTGTGCATGTAATACAATTCATTTAGATAAGAAAAAAAACAACCTTAAAATTTGTCTTCAGTATTCTGACATTGTATAACAATATTAATAATTTCTACGAAACATCTTGGCTAAGGAAATATGGAATTACATAGCTCTCATCATAAATTGTATAACGGTAGCAAATCAAAACTGAAAAATAACTCGGAAGGTATTTTTTACAGCTCTTCAATAGGCAAGATCAAATGCTTTGATTTGTCATCCGAGCCTAAAAAAGCAAACGAATACATCATTCGTAATGAATTCCAAGACCTGATTTCATTTCCATATTTTGGCCATTTATTTATTTATTTTTTGTTACTTCAGTTTGAGAGAAGATTCACTTTCGCGAATCACCATGTTTATTAGGTCTGACCAAATTGTGTCGCCACATCTGGTTTAGTCACTTTTAGCAAATACGGAAAGCCTTTCTTTCCTTAACCCTTTATGTTCTGAATTATAAATGAGAAATTTGTTCCTCTTCAATAATTATCTTCTTTAATGTCTGAAGTAGGGATGCACCGAATATTCGGTATCTATTCGGTCATGTTACCGAATATCGAACTATTCGGTATGCCGAATATTCGGCTTGGCCGGACCGAATACTTAAAAAAAAAAAAAGAAACTTTCAAAACATAATTTTAAAAACCTTATACAACTTCTAAGTTTAACAGTCAACTTACAAAGATATTCAGAATAATTAGAAACAATCATATTTAAATAAAAGAAAATGTTTTTACATTATTTACTTGCTGTTTGTTAAGTATTAGTTAAGAAAAATTATTTACTTGCTGTTTGTTAAGTATTAGTTAAGAAAATTAACCAATCACGAAGATTTTCATAGGAATTATGTACAAATGCTAAATGCAAGTTACTGAGCATCGTCCAGTAAATAATCTGTTTCTTGCTAAGATTTTAAGAACAACGTTTACAATCTCTGAAAATGAGCGCCCACTCCAGACATCGATCTAGAATGCATTTAAAAACTTCCTTGCTTAAACAAAGGGAGCAGAACAGTTATTCTCGCTTAGTTGCCCCCCCCCCCCCCCCATAAAAAATTTTAATAGATTGTATTATTTATTTACTTTTACTTTAGTCTCTTCCTGACAAATAAATAACGTATGATCCTGTACAATTTTTCTTCTAATTTTTTTCCCAATTTCTCTTTGATCTTAAAATGTCTGCTTTAGAATTTAAGAAAATTTATTCATTTGTTTTAATTCACAGAAGAAGCCATGAAATTTAAAATTTTATTAATTAAAAAAGTTTTATAACTATCCTCTTCTTAAATAACTCAAAAATAGATTTTTTTCATCAAAGTTTACTTGAAAAAAGCACTTGTTTATAAAAATTAAAGTTTGTCTTAAATATTACGTAAAATTGTTTTAAAATTTAACATTTTTCAACAGCCTTTCAACTTTGAAATATAAAAGTATTCGACAAGCCGAATAGTTACTATTCAGCTGGCCGAGTATTCGGCCTAGTAATTGCTATTCGGCTAGCCAAATATTCGGTATTCGGTTCGTCTATTGGCCGAATATTTGGTATTCGGCCAAAATCACTATTCGGTGCATCCCTAGTCTGAAGCTATCCAAAACAACTTACATAATCACAATTTGATTTTTATATAGATTGTTAAATAAAACTGATTTAATAAATCGGTAGTCAGAACTTTTTTTTTGCAAAATATTTACAAGAATATTTAGATTAATTTACAAAAAATACTGTTATGGAAACCTCACGATTCTTACAAGAACTATGTAAATAAATGTATAATGATCCTATCTCTAAATGAGAAGTGTTTTGTAGTTACACATTTTTCGTAAAACATTTTTTAATAGGAGAAAAGCTAAATCCATGTAAATGGTTGAGAAAATAATCACATTAAAAAATATTTAGCTTCGACTGTTTCGCTGTGCTTATTGAAGATGATCCAGCAAAATATTTTGTATGAAAAGTACCATATACTTTTATTAGTAGACGAATTAAATAAATTTTATATTGCATTTTCTTTAAAGAGACTTAAAAGTTCCGTCGAGTCATAAAGAGTTAATACCTAAAATCAAGACAGAAGGGATTTGCTCGTGGAAATGTAGAATATTGCTGCAACAAATTTTCACCATTGAAAAGAGTTTATTATAACCAATAATAATCAGAAAGAAGAAATTTCATACCTCTTTCACAATACAAACGGAAACTAATATAGTACAGTTTTGAAATTTCGCAAGGACAGCATTGAAATTTTTTATTGATTTTTGAAATTTGAACATCCAGGCAAAGGGGAGTGAAAAGTATTCTCTTATATTTGTTAATCTGAGCAAATTAGACAAGTCAAGAATTATTCTTGCGATTTAAACTTAACGTTTAATCATAAACTGTTTTTTGGATTAAAAATGACTATATACGTATATAGCGCGATTCATAAGTTCGAAACAATAGTCCATAGTCTATATCCTTAAGGGGCCTGTCCTCAAAAGAGATTTTACGAACTTTGTCTTCTAGAAATTTAGTTCAAGTTATGGCCAGTAGGACAGGGAAGTGCATTGGAGAAATTTTGCATCCAATCAGAGTGAAAAACATTTGATTGACTGTCAATTTATAGTCAAATTATATTAAGATGAATGCGTATTTTTTCAACACCTGACACAGCAAAGTATCAAGTAGGTGTTGGTTTTTTCCCCCTATTTTTTCACCGCAAAACACATGTCACGTGCAAAATAGACTACTCCCAATTGCAAAGTTTCATAAAAAAAATGTGCAAAATTTGATGACATAAGTTACAACTCCATGGAAGGGGGGAGGGGTCTATTTGAGAAAATTAAAAAACTAAATTTTTATATGGCTCCAGTATGGTAAAATTTCCAATTAGGAAAAGTATTTTTATCCATTCCAGAATTAAACACAAAAAAATCCAATTCCATTTTAATATCCGCAAAACTATTAATATCCAAAATTCTTGACTTACAAAAAATATATACACCTACAATTAATAAAATTAATAGCCCTTAATCTTTAAATTTTTGTTTTGTTTGTCGTGGACAATCAACATATCCTTTTCTAAATCTTGCCCCTCCCTGGATTTCATTCTTTCGACACCCATCTTGCTTAGATGTGATTTTTGCCAACTCACTTAGAAAATTGTTTAACCCGGGAGAACTCGCTTCATGAGATTTTCTCTCACAGTCGTACTTTTTTAAGACTCTTATTTAAATCATTTTTCATTTTAATTAAAATTTCAAAATGTTTTACGATTATTTTACCTATTTTGTGAATAAAAGTACTAAGCCAACCAAAAAAAGTTGATATTATATGAATGTAAAGTAAAAGAAAAGCAATTGGGCATTCTCACTAGCGAGTTCTCCCGGGTTAACACATTGACCGCTACAGATTGCGATGGAGTGGTTTTTATGGCTACAAAACGGTTTTCGGTGTTCATGGAGTCTGTTCACAATTCCCAAATCCGCCAATGTTTGTTAATTTTATACGAAGTGTTCATTTTACTCATTTTTAATTAAAAAAATATTAAATTTTAGGTATTTTTACGCGTTGAACGTCAAGCTGAAATCTCTAAACATGCCTGGGAAGGGAACGGATTCTTTTTTAACACTTTCCACATACTTGAAAAGTGTTTATGAGTTCCGTTTGTCCGCCTGTCTGTCAGTACTCTTATACTCCCATAAATACAGTCCGATTGCTATGAAACTGATATACATTATAGTGGTTTACTATAGCATGCTCGGTATTGAGAATGAAGTGTTTAGCATTTTCGGTTCATTTACAGGCTCACTCAAAAGAATTCCTTTACATTACGGTCTATGGGGATGGAGGAATCGTTAGTCGTGTATTTTAATGATATTACAGTATTGTAAACATATTGAAATTTATATAAATCCCTGAGGAGTACTACAAGGTTCTTACTATAGACTATGCTGTTCATAGAACTTATCGTTCATTTACAGGGATACACAAAAGAATTTGGCTATAGAAAAAAAATGAGCAATAATTGAACTATTGAACCCTACGAACAATAATTGCTGGAAGTGCGTTTTCAGTTGTGGTATGCGTTTTTAAATTTAACTATTTTTTTAAATATTACTTAGTGTGTATAAGTTCTATAGATCATACACCGCGTCTCAAAAATGTTAACAACATCCGTATATTGGCGGAAATTGCCGAGTGGAAATTTTCAATTGTCCTATGCGTTTAACTGAACTAACTTTCAACATACTATGTAGTATGCATACATATATCTGTAGATCATGTACAGGGCTGCACAGAAAAAAGTCGTATATTTTAACGATATTCGATAGCCAATAGTCGTATTCATGGTAATAGCAGAAATCGGGTGTTATGCGTTTTCCAAATTTTTCATTTAGACATTATCTTCCACATTAATAAAATGTGAAGTTTTGTTATAGCATTCTGATTGTGTTGGAAAGTGTTTTGTAATCTATGTCGTATACGCATCGTTTTTCGTTCTTGATTGTTAAATGCATGGTAATAAATTATCAAAAGTCCCGTTTCATAGTAATAAATTGTCTTCAAAATGTAAATATTGATAGCAGACGTAATGGTGTGGTGTGGCGCCCCGGGAAATACTTCTGGGGCACATGATTTGTGTGGCATGACAGTCAATGTGTTGAGGGTTTTTACAAATACAATTATTTAAGATTTCGGAACTTTATTTTTAAAAGATCCCTTAAGGGGTTTCAGAACTCTTAAAATTGGAAAAATGAAAAAAGACCATTTTCAACATTTAATATCTTAAACCATATATGATTTTAAAACGCAATTTTTAGTGAGATGAAATATAAGTATGTTCTTTCATTTCATGTATTTAAAAAATGGCAAGATGCAGAATTAGTTTTATAGGGGGTTTCAAACTGTCAGACATTTGACAAGCAGAAAATTGGTATAACAGCTTACACGCAGGATTAAAAAATAAATATTACAACTAGAATGAAAATTTCGGTGCCTACTTATACTTCAGATTATAATAACTATCCTAAACCTAAATAAATTTGTATTTAAAGCATTTTTATATTTTTAATACAAAGTTGTATTAAGCTAATACAAAATTTTGAAAATTTCAACAGTATAATCCCCTAAACAATTTTTTTTTTTTTGAGAAATAAAAAGAAAATTTTAGGTTCAGTTTATACAGAATAACATGAAACATGTGTTTTGAAAATTTCATGAAAAAAATATTCAGAAGTTTTTGAGATATCCTGTGCGCTATGCCCAAAAAACGCCATTTGGAGAAAAACGACTTCAAAGTTTCAGCGGGTATAATTCCAAAAACCCTAACTTCTATTCTAATGGGAATTTCAAGGAAACAATTGTATCAAAATGTTCAGAAAAGATAGGAGTTTAACGTGTAAAAAAAAAAAAAAAAAAATAAAATTTCAAAAAATTTTAAGTTTTAAGAGTCCTGAGACCCCTTAAACAGATAAATGAACACATGGGAACTGACTAATGCATCGTGAAAACAATACGTTAACTAGTTTTCCTACAGTATACGCCAATCACTAGAGTATGTTTTACAAAAGCCTTATATAATCTCTTTCAACTTATAATTTATTACATTATATTCAATAAGTTTTCGACGTTTTAAATATCAAACATATGTATAAAAAGATTCCTGTCAATTAATATTCTTTGTATCAGTAATACATCCTTACATTATATTCATACGATCACTTTCTCTTGGCTTTTGAGAGTATTAATGAGCTGAGTCCCTAACGTTACACTTTTTTTTATTGCTTGTTTTACCATATACACATTTGTAAAACGAGTGAAATTATGTAATCTTAGAGCGCTTCATAATGTTGTAGCCAAGGATGTGGGAAACGATCATTTCCTAGAAGCGCATCAGTTTCACAGCATGTAAATTAATGTCTAATTAATTTTATGCTAGGATTTAGAGACATGGGAAAATTGATCTATTTTACAGTCGTTGATTCAGACTTGTAAAGCCTCTTAATTTTGCGGAAAAGCATTTTTATTTTGTGGAAAAGACTCGATATTACCGAATTATTTCTAAATCACTGAAAAAAAATGGGTACTCAAAATTGAGTAAAATGTACTCAATTTTAAATACGTCACATACTCAAAATAGCTCCGATCCAAATGTATTCAAAATTGAGAAACACATGTACTCATTTTTGATTGCATAGTTGTGTTCAAATATGAATCGCTATGTACGGCCTCCCTGAACCTACAAATTAAAGTAAAAATGTACTAACATTTATTTTCCGTTCAAAGTTATTAACAAGAAACGTTTAATTGATTATTTATTGAGAAAAATAGCAAAATTATTAACAAGATACCCAAATCGAGTATTTTTATGACAAGAGCATTATTTGCAAGTACACTTAAATTATTTTAAAATACTGTGCCTAATTTAATATTTACATTAATAGACATCTTTTATGCCGCCATAAATGAAATAAACCATTACAGGGTACAGAATTATCGTTTTCTTTGGGTTTGATAACATGTGATGTTTCAAAATTGAGAAAGCATATGTTCATTTTTGATCCAAACATACTCAATTCGATATGAGTACATCGATATACTCGCTTTTGAGTACTTCATTTTTTTCAGTGTGTGCTCTTCGCGTCAAATAAAAACTGAACATCACCAGCTTTGGCATCAAACAACAGATTTATTAAGTTTTTGTGAATCAAGATTTTAGAAGATTCTGAATTAGAAGATTCTATAAGTTTAATTTTCTGAAAAAAAGATTGTTATCCTCTTCGCTACATGGGTCCACATATGTTGACTTCTATTCTTTTCACCATAAAAACTAAGCTGTTTACTTCTTTGAACTTTGACTTCACTTCTTAATAGCTGAATGTTTTTTGCTTTAAAAGAAAACCAATAAATGACAACATCTATGCTGATTTCCTTATAAAATAAATGTTATTTTCATCTGAGTTTGCAAAATTGCTTCAAGACAGTGCGGCCAAGAAAGTGAAAATTTTTCATAAGTATTTACAGTAAATTCTGTCTAAGGCGGACTCTGTGCAAGCCGGAAATCTGCCTACCGCGGAAAATTTTTCAAGTCCCGGCGAACCCATAGAAAATAACATTAATTGCTGCTGCATAAGCCGGAATCTGTCTAACGCGGAAACGGAAAGGATTTTAAGGTTCCATCGAAACCAAAATTTTGCATAAGGCGGAAAAAAGTATAATTTAAAAATGAAAGGCATTTTGTTTGTCAAACTTTAAAACTGTCAAATACTCAATGTCAAATACTTTAAAGTCAAATACTCAATGCCAAATACTTTAAAATCAAATACTTTAAAGTCAAATACTCAAAGTCAAATACTTTAAAGTCAAATACTCAATGTCGAGCATGTTAGTTAAATTGTGTAACACTTCGAAAAAATTAATTCAAAAGAACAGAAAATGTTTAATTTTTAAGGAATTCTTGCTTATGCCGTTTTTTCCTATACAAATTTGCATTTAAAAGTTATTATTTCTAGTACAATGCACATTTATCAAAATATATATTTTCTAAAGTACAATATATTATACTTTAAGTTAGTACTCAAATACAACATGATACCATTCTGTCTCATTCTCTAAGTTTATTGTTTTTTGTATGTGTAAACATCCAATTCGCATATATTATAGAAGTACTAAGAAATTGAATAACGTTTCTCATTTATTTATAAAGACAAAGGATCTTTCAGAATTTCAGTTTTTAACAGATTTTCGAGTCAGGAAAATCAATGAAAAAACGTCATCGGCAAAAGATTTTTTTTTTTTTTTTTTTTTTTTTTTTTTTTTTTTTTTTTTTTTGTGGGGGTGGGGGAGTTTGTTTGCATAAGCCGGAATATTGTCTACCACGGAAAATTTTCTCAGTCCCGAGAGATTCCGCGTTAGACAGAGTTTACTGTAACTTAAATCCTTTACAATAAGTTTTTTTGAGGATTTGCATGCCATTCACTTGTTTAAAGTTCTTCAATTTGTGATTTTGTGAATTTAGGATACTGATCATTAAAGTGATATTTTAAGGGGTTTTGTAATTTTAGTTCCATATATGTGAACCTAAATTACTAGTCCCCTAACGGATCAATTTCGGAAAATTTCTTTTTTCTGTCATCTATGATATCCTTTTGTTTATGTAAAACCAATGAATGAGCATTTGTAGTATTATTTTAGCTTTGGGTCTGAAGAGGTTATATACATTGTATGCATGGAAAATGTATGTACACTATATTGCCAAAATCATCGAACATTTTTGATTTCAGGCGTTTCGTCAAATATCTAAAGAAATACTTTAATTCTTTTAGAATTTTGGGAATAAAAATATCATGTTTCACCTCATATTTTTTTCACGAAGATTTCATCGCGAGTTCAATTAGAGAACCAACAACAAATTGAAAAAAATATTTGGGTCATCCTGTAAAATGAAAATCTCGAAATGATCTTTCGCTGCAGCACACAGCTATACAGATGTTGTACAGCATTTATGTATGTACACTATATTGCCAAAATCATCGGGACACTTTTGATTTTAGGCGTTTTATCGAATATCTAAAGAAATATTTTAAGTATTCTTTTAGAATTTTGACCTCATATTTTTTTCTCAAAGAGTTCATCACGAGGGCAATTAGGGAACCAACAACAAATTGAAAAAAATATTTGGGTCACCCTGTAAAACGAAATGCACGAAATGATCTTTCGCTGCAGCACACGACTATACAGATGTTGTACAGTATTTGTGTTGATTTGTGCGAGACTAGCACGTATATTCATGGAAATATATTTCTTTAAAAAATTAAAGAAATACTTGAATATTTATGTATTATGAAAGGTTTCAACCAAATCTAACACCTGTTTCAGAAAATTTGACAAAATGAAGTAGAAATATATATATATACCGGGTGTCCTAAAAAGGACTGACTGATTTTAAAATTCAATAACTTTCAAACGGTGACAGATATTTAAAAAATTCTTGCAGGAGGGCTATGCATAAGGTCAAAAGTTTTTTTACAGTGATTTTCTATTTTAGTTCGAATTACTAACAATAGATGGCGTTGTAAGCAATAGGCGCTAAATACAGGCTCGATTTTTTGGTCTTTCTCTTCTTCCATGCGAAAAAAGGAGGAGAAAATGTATTGAGTGGGTTCCGAAGTACCAAAAAACGAGCCTGAATTTAACGTCTATTGATCGCAGCGCCATCTATTGTTTGTAATTCAAACTAAAATCGAAAATCGCTGTAAAAAAACTTTTGATCTTATGCATAACCCTCTGCAAGAATTTTTTAAATATCTGTCACCGTTTGCAAGTTATGGAATTTTAAAATCAGTCAGTCTTTTTTAGGACACCCGGTATATAAAATACACATAAACAACAACAATAAAACCCACATACAGGTCAGTAAAAATCATTTTCAGTAATTATTGTCCACAGCTAGTAATGTGCGCTTATTCTTTTGTGCAGCCTTGTACCGGGTGAGCCATAAGTTCGTTAAAACTTTAAAAACTCATAAAAAAAGGAATAAATTATGATAAAGGAGTGCGGGTTGCAAGAAAGGGCTGGCTCACAAGGTAGTCGATTTTTTTTTTTTTTTTTTTTGGCAGAAAAAAGAATTAGTTAAAAAATAACATATAGAGGGCGCTGAAGACCCGAAACACAATGAACAGGACAACAATACGCTCTCCATTCATTTGTTCTTCCAATTACAAATGTTCAACATGACCTCCAGAATATTCTACGACACAACCAGGTTGTGTTGTAATACCGGTTCATTATGTTTCGGGTCGTCAGCGCCTTCTACATTTGATTTTTTAACTAAAATTTTTCTTGCTGCTAAAAAAATCAGACTACCTTGTGAGCCTTTTCTTCCAAACCGAACCCCTTATCATAATTTCTTTCTTTTTTATGAGTTTTTAAAATTTTAACGAACTTTTGGTTCACCCGGTACTACACACCTCGTAAATACACTAAAAATTAGTTAAATTTATAAATGCATTATCACAGCTGAAAACGAGCATCCGGCAGTTATGGGTCATAGTCAATTCTCTAATTGAATTCGTTTGAGTGTCTCTAAATTTTTCACAATTTCTGCAATGCACGAATTTTCATCAAACTTCGGATTATGTTAGACGTTGACATAAGTTTTTACTAATTAGGTTTTTGTGTAAATCACCCAATAGGTGGCGCTGCTATGCGCAAATTTTCACGATTTCCGTAATAGCTCTATCTCAATAACTAATGGACGGATTTTCATCAAACTCTGGATTCAGTTAGACGTTGAGTTTAGTTGTTGCTGATTAGGTTTTGGTGTAAATCGTCCAACAGGTGGTGCTGGTATGATGCATTTTTCAGTATTTACACGATTTTAGCGATAGTCATATTTCAAAAATTAATGCACTGAATTCATAAAAAATTATATTCTGTTAGACCTTGATATAAGTTGCTGCTGAGAAGGTTTTCGTGTAAATCATAGAACAGGTGGGTGCTGCATTTTTCACGACTTTCGCGATAGCTTTATCTCAAAATATAATGCATAGAATTTAGCCAAACTTCATATTATGTTATACTTTCACATAAATATATCCTTAGTAGGCTTAGATGTATACTGCCCAAAGATATCACTTTTATGCTCTTTGGTTGGTTGGTTGAATTTTAATGGCACAAAGTCCCTTTCGGTACATGCTGCGCCAAGACAAAGTCAAGTTTATGCTCTTTGGATTGGTAATTTCGGTTGCAGACATCTAAGAGAGTGGTTGCCGAAATTCAATGATTTGTTTAAAAAATGCGGTACTTATATCTCCTTTTTTAATGAACACAATTCATCAAACCTATACATTCATCCTAATATCCTAACAAACCTACATCCTCATGATAGGCATATTATATTGTCATTTAATTTTGGCACTGGAAATTATGAAGTATTAACATCTATCAAATACCGTCGAAGTTTGGGCCACTTTTTCCTGGTTCCACTCATATTTCCATTATTAAAAAATATTATATGTGATTTTTCAGCTTCCAAATGGAGTTGTAAACAATTAACACGAAACAATGAAGCAAACTGTATGGTTTTAAAGAGTAATTTTTTATTATTTTTTAACTATTTTTAAAGTTTTGTAACAAAGTAGTCCCTCTAGGGGCTTCTTTGGTCCATTCACTTAGTTTCATATAAAATGAATACATTTCATATGTAAATGAATACATTTTTATGGAAACCCCCTTGCAATAGCATTTGCTAATAAATTAATACTGAAAACCCGATAAACAAATGTTTTTTTTAAACATTTAAACACAATAAACCAATTGTTAATATTAAAGATACGAGAAACAGTTTTCGTCATGTTATTCTCAGCAACTGGAACAAAAACAATTAATTTAATATTTTACAACAGTAACATTTGAAAAAAAAAAGGTTACTTAAAACATGTTTTAAGAGATTTGGTTGTATAAAAGGCATTTCTAAGTAATTGGGGCTACTTCCGGATCAAAACAGGCCTGGCACAAAGTAGCCCCGAAATACTAGTTTTCATGCTAGCTTTATGAAAACTCAAAGCATTTTCTGCCATAATAAAAAGTTAAAGGAAAAATTATGATCACATATGAGTTACAGGTTACTAAAGGTAATATTTTGACCCTTACTTTATTTGTAGTTCGTATCAAGATTGTTTCACAATAGAAAGTTTGGAGAGTTAAAATCTACACACGAAAACAGTTGTTTACAAACACATTCAGTATTGCCACTAAAAAAATTAAATTACCCCCAAACTATTCAAATACACTATAAGAGGGTATAAAATATTTTTCGAGCGCAAACACTCCAAATTATCTTGTATTGTTTGTTCAATACAAAGAATAAAATCTTTTTTATGGGCTGGACCAAAGTAACCCCTCAAGGGCCAAAGTAACACGTACAAAGTACGGTAGAAGAAAGTTTTGGAATTGACATATCCGGCTTGTTTTTTTAATGTTTTGTGTAAACATTTTCTACCACATAAAGATGTTTTTCACACGTTTACCTTAATTCATTTCTACAGCGAATAATATTTTCCTCCTGTAATTTTTTAGGCATACGACTTTTTTAATAAAACCGGATTACTTTGTTCCACACAAAATGTTGCGAATAACTTGAAGAAGCGATAAAATAAAATCTACACTTTTAGAATCAGAATTTTCCTTTATCTTTTATGTTTATGTAATCCCGACCACGTACATTCTAAAATAGTTGGCCTTCAGTAAAATAATATGCGTAGAACGAAGTGAGTTTTAAAATGCGTTGGTGGTTTGAATAAAATAAGGTCTTAAACGTGAGAAGATTGAACTTAAGTCTTTGGCGCATCTATGAGACTGTAGAAGATCTTTGTATATTCATAAAAAAAGACGAAATATTTTGTCACTTTTAATTTCTAATGTCTTCTCTAATTTTAATTTTTATATTTTATCCATTTATCTTATATTTTATACACCTGTATGGAGCAGATTTCCAGGAGACTATAAAAATCGATAAAAAATATATATATTTAAAAAATTAATTTTTGAAAGAAAGTAAGGCTATCGATTTTTTCTCAGAAATGTTGCCAAGAAAGAGAGGGAAAAGTTCCTAAGTCACCCCTTTTACACCTTTTATATGTATTTTAATTATTTAACTTAAAGTAAATATAGCACTAGAATTTTAACTATCATTTATTCAACATTGATATTTAATATTAATGAGACATATTTTCTAAATCTGATATTTCATTGAATAATTCTGCGCGCATAAACTGGAGATACACTATATGGCCAAAGGTGACCGGTCACTTGCGATTTTAGACGTTTTGTTAAACATCTAGAAAAATACATGAGGAATTAACCTGAAACTGCAAGTGTGTAAACAGTATAGTATAGGTCATATATTTCCGCGAAGATTTTTTCCCAAAACCACATAGGGGACTGTCAACAAATTGAAAAAGAACGAATATCTTTTGGATAACCCTGCAAAAACTAATGTAGCAAAAGCGTTCAAACTCGCGATTATAAATAAGTGGCTTATTGTAATATACCGTGTTCATTTTTATGAGGATAGCATGTATATTCGTAGAGAAATTAAGGTTTTTATAAAAACAGTCCCAAATTTCGCCAAGTTTTTTGCTTATAATTTGCAGAGTTCTTAATATAAAAAAAAGTTCTTTTTCGAAAATATGACAAACAACGTTGTACACAATACTCTGCAATCAGAATTAAAAAATAATAAAAATTGGATGAAAAATGAGCAAGTTTACTAAAAAATGTGTCACTGTGCATACGCGAATGCAATCAAAATATAATGTGGATAATGTATTAGCTAAGTATATAGAGCAACTTTTGTGAAAGTCTCGTATAAACATCACATAAAGCGTCGATTTACGGAGTCGCTCTCTTGAGGGATTTTCCCCAAAAAACTAATCAGCATCAGTTCACATAGGGATGAAACTTAAGGATAGAATTTAAAATTTCATCCTACATTCTACTCAGTAGTTCGTGAGTTAGAGCGCCCACAAAATTTGTGTCACATACAGACAGAGACACACATAGAGACTCATGGATAGACATTTCCTGAAAATAATCAAATCTTGTTCAGGACCTCCTAAAACATAAATCCGTAGAAAACCGGAAATTGAAAATTTTCACGAATCCAATACTTTCTTTTTGTATAGATAGAGAAAACAAAAGAAATGAGCTAATTTATAAAATTAAGTGATAACACCACCTTGACCTATTCAAAATTCAGATTTTTAAATTTAGATTTTAGGCATATGAATCATTAGGTAACCGATTTTTGAGTTTACGACATCGCTTTTTGCTGGATTTGTGTATTATTCCGCGATAGTGACGTCATACGCATACTTTTCTATAAATATTGTTTAAGACTGTATCGTAAATGTAGAATTCTTCAGCGAATGCAAATGACATTGTTTTATATAAAATAAAAGCGTGTATTTTAAGTCTTAAAACAGAAATATGTTTTGTACTATCTATCTATCTATCTATATATATATTATTTTTTTTTTTCATTGGGGGCGACATTAAATTATGAAAGGAATTCTTGCTTCCTGTTTGTAATTAATTTTGGTTTTAAAAATATGCAATCGTAAGTTCTCAATACTTGATGATATAATGATTTGTGGCAATGATAATTAGAAGCAGACGATAATTGAATATTCAAGCTAAAGGAATTTAATTATTTTCTCCGTTATCACGAATTGACGACGGCTGCTATAACTATGGAAAAATCCGACGGTGATCTGGAATCTCTGAAAATATATTTTGATGAAACTAAATGGAAAAAAAATAGTGTTGATGAGAAACAAAAATTTGCGAATATTAAAAAGAATTATGAAAGTCTCCTGGCTATTGATAAGATATGCAATATTTTCTATCAATGATAAATCTTCTAAGGAATACATATTCCTTTTAAAAAATCTGTTTCGATAAAAAAAACTCCACTTTTATTCATAAATTTCGAATTCATACCAGGAAGGAATAAAGAATAGTATTTTATGCTTCAGGAGAAACTTTTAGCGATCACATAAAGTAAAAATTCTTTCGAAATGTACGGTATGAATTTGAAATTTCGGATTAAAATTGGAGACCAAATTTGCATTGGAAATCCTGCTGTTGGCCCCTGTCAATAATTGTACTACTGATGCGGGACTTAATCACAGAAACGTAAACGTCTATTTTGTGATTTTATGTCTAATTTATTGCTTGCATGTCTAATTAATTTTCTGAATTTTAAAGATTCAAACTGACACAATTATGTTATCTCTCTATTCTAAAAAAAAGTAACTACCGCTGTCACCGCCGCCGCCGGTTTTGAATTTTTTGCGACCGGAGGTCTTTCTTCGTTAATATTAAGAAAAATAATGCATACAAAAATATGAAAATCGGTAGTATTATACAGAAATATTCGATAAATACGCTGATGCAGACAGTTTTCAAATCGAAGAATTATTTTAAGAAATATTTAATGCTAAAGTTGGACAAAATCGTTCCACTAAAAAAGTTTTATAGGAGCAAAAACTATTCATGGGATTTTAATCATTTTTAGATCATTTTATCCGTTTGAAGTTCCCGGTGTGCAGATTGTATTTCTTTTTTTAATTTGGCTAATTTTTTGAGGTTTTATTTCTATTTTAAATTCAAATTTTCAGCATTTCTAGAGATATTTTTTACAGATTTTAGAAAGTGATATTAATTTAAACTGTTGCCAACTGTATAAACAGCGGAAGCAATAATGTTTGCTTAAAAAAAAAAAAATATATTTATACGTGTAATAAATTAAAAATTTATTTACACGTGACTATTATAAACAGAAAAAAACATTTGTAATTAGAATTAAATAATTATGTACAAAAAGCAGGAACTTATTAAAAATTACGTCATAAAAACTATAATTACACGTGAATTTTAAGAGAGAAAGGAATTTATAAAATAATAAATTTATTAACAAGCGTTAGAAGTCTTAAATAGGAGAAATTACGTCATATTTACGTCACATTACAGTTATTACATAAAATGAACACAAAATAATATTGCAAAACGGTTTAAATTTAGAAATTGCGCTAGACATTTATTTGATATTTTGAGAGGATACTTTTAAACTATTTTTCTTAGGAAAACGCAAATAATATTTCATTTCTAACACAAGTATTTTCACGTGAATATTAAAAAGAGAAAGAATAGTTTGGTCAAAATTACGTCAGATTAAAAACGATTAATTTAAAATGTCTCATTTAAAAGTACTTTCTTTTCGCTTTGTTAAAAAATACCGGGAGACAAAGATTCTGTTTACTTAATTCCTTTTGTATTAGCTTATTTTGAAATGTTGTTACACGTGTCTACGTCATCAAGTTATTTTTATTTCGACGTTTTATTTGTATTTTTATTAATGTTGTACTAATTTATTTGTTCTTTCGTTATTTAAAATAAAAATTATGTCAATTTGTATAATTTGGCGAGTGGTTTGGCGATTTATATAATTTGGCGAAATTAGTCGACTGGATAATCAAGTAGTACCGCAGCGGATTTGGCGTTAAAATTTCCCCAATCAAAGAGAAATGAATAGAAATCCGTTTATAGGGAGATCGCAGTGTTTTTTAAATTATAATTCAATCTTTCGAAATCTTTTTAAAGCCGATCACATTAGCGTGCATTTAGAGTCTGCGGTGTCTGGACGGGGGTTGGCGAGCGTAGCTCGTAGGGGGCCGAGCCCCCTAGTGATATTAAAAAAAAAACTAAAGTAAATTTATTACTATGACAAATGAAAATACAACTTTAAAGGTTAATCTTCACTTTAGTAAAACCTTTAAGCATAACTGGAAGTAGAAGATTAATACAATAACCATTACTTATGTTCATATCTCTTTTTATTTTTTTGCATGAGGCAAATTTCTGGAACTTATGAAACTATACAATTAAATATCAGGTTGTAACGAAAGTTTTCCGCCAAAAAAAGTTCTTAATAAAGTTAGAAAAAAAAAACACAAAAGCCGTACCTTTAGTGCGAGTAGTAATCACCACCCGAATCTACGATTTTCTGCCAACGCTTTGGTAGTTTTTCAAAGCCTTCGGCCCAGAAACTTGTGGGCCGCGAGTCCAAAAACAGATCAACCTCATTTTGGACATCCTGTGCAGAATTAAAGATAGCATCAGCAAGGTGTAGCTGAAAGTGTGAAAACAGGTGGAAGTCCGAAGAAGCGATGTTGGGGCTGTATGGCGGGTGTGGCAAAAGATCTCATTCGAGTCCATACACAGCCTAGACGATGAATGCAGACACATGTGATCTAGCATTATCTTGATGAAACATTACCTTCTTGCGCCGGAACTCATTTTGACGTTTTGCCTTGATAGAAGTGTCAACACGGACTAACATCTTGCTGTATAGTATACCTTACTGTTCATTGTTTTACCTTTTTCCAGATACCCTTTGTGGATAATACCACGGCAATTACATCAGATACAAAGCATTATATTTTTGCTAGTCAAATTGCACTTTGCGATGCTGCCGACGGGCTCACCGGGCGCAGACCAATCCCCTTTTCGGCTTATGTTGTTCAAGTAAATCCACTTTTCGTCACCAGTGACGATCCGGTCCAGAAGTTGATATTCGAGAAGATTAGTGCAGGCATGCCCTTATCTGCCTAGTCACTTCATGCGGCACCCAGCGATTGAACTTGTTCGTCAAGTTTATGCAATGCATAGCGCGACTAATGGACATGGCACTAACGTCTAACTCCTTAGCTAACTCTTGAGCGGTCGAATATTGATATTCTTCCATAAGTTCTCGCAGGCGGACGTTATCAACATCAGTAGGCCGGCCAGAACGCTCTGCTCCTTGAATGTCATAGTCCTTGTTTTTGAACTTTCAGTACCAAACCGTCACAGTGTCATATGATACAACAGTAGTACCTAAAGCTGTACACATTATTCGGTAACATTCTGTAGCTGACTTTTTGCAACAGAACTGGAAGTAAATGCTTGTTCTAATCTGGTAGCATGATAGTTCTATTTGAGACTTAATGATAACGATATTTTTTACAAATTTCACAACTTAGTGTTATAAAGCAAATCTCTTTATTTCAAATGCCAAAAATCGTTTGATAAAATATGGGCAAACACGTCAACGCGAACTGTTTGAAAAGACTATATTAGCTGTAGAGGGAAACTTTCGTTACAGCCTAATATGTTCAAATAATGCATTAACATAAAATTTATTAACTTAAATTTATTAACTTAATTAAAACTATGTAAGCAAGATAAAAAAATTTCACAATACATATTTTTCTGTAAAAAAAAGGAAGTTTAATAAGACCTCAATAATATAATCGACAGCAGTTCGAAATTTTTCAATTGTGAATAACTTTCTTTTAAATTTTTTAATACAATATATTTTTTAACATAAAAATTAAGTCATTTACATTCATGCCAAAAGTAATTCGATAATTTTCCAGATCTAATTTATCTTTTTCCTTAACTTCTGTATACGGCGACAAAACATCCCAATTTTTCCGGGACACATCCAGTTTTAGACTTAGCGTCCGGGTGTCCCAATACTTTTCTTAAATATCCCTATTTTTAACTAAACTTCTAGATTGTTCCGGTTTACAGAAAAAAAAGAATAATCTAGGATTCTTTGAAAGGAATCGCATTTCACATCTCTGTTGGTAATTTTTAATATCTTCACTTTGCAGAAGAAAAAGAATTAGGCATAAAAAATACAAATAAATAAAAAAAAAAATTGTAATTTAATAGATTACAACGACCATTTGGAATTTTTTTCTTTTATTATCAATCAATTACACATTAGATTGTTTCCTTTTTCGCGTTCGTCTTTTATTCTGTAATCGATTTTCATGGGCTACATAATCAGTTGAAGACCTCGATTTTCATGACCTACATAATGAGTTGAAGATCTCGATTTTTGCTTTGCAAGACGATTTTCATTTCGGCGTCGCTCTTTGGCTTTGGATTTTTCCATATCTGATAATTTGCGCCTACCCATTTTGTAACTTTTTCAATTTTTAACGATTTTATGCCTTTCGATTACCTATTCAAACAATTTTTAACGATTTATGCCTTTCGATTACCTATTCAAATAAAAATTCTTCTAAAAGTAAAGAATATCGTTGGATTTCGTAAAAAAAAAATAAAATGCGAGCATCATTTAACCCCATCCTTGACCGAAAACAATAACCATTTCCAAATGGTTAAAAATGAATCAAACAGAATTTTTTGTGTTTACTGATGCATATTAAGAATAAATAAGCAACAAAATTAAGGAAAATGTTTTCGAAATCCTTAATATAAAATCCAAATTTGTTTTAAACTCCAAAAACTAAAGTAAAAAAAAAAAGTTTTTTTACAAGAAGGAGAAAGATTTTATATCTGGGCTGTCAGAGGGGATCAATTTTCATTTTATTGCCTTTTTTTTTTTTTTTTTTTTTTTTCCCCCCCTATCTGATAGCTGACCATCTTACTCTTCTATATATTTCTGTAGAAAATAATCTTCAAATATATAGTAGAAGGTTAAAACAGTTTACCACTCTTATGATTCACTGACACTCAAATATAAATACCGGGTGTACCAAAAGTTCGTTAAAACTTTAAAAACTCATAAAAAAGGAAGAAATTATGATAAAGGAGTGCGGTTTGCAAGAAAGAGCTCACAAGGTAGCCAGATTTTTTTTAGAAGAAAAAAGGTTAAAAAATCACATGTAGAGGGCGCTGACTACCCGAAAGACAATGAACAGGACAACAATACACTCCACTCATTTGTTCTTCCAATAACAAATGTTCAACATGACCTCCAGAACATTCTACGACACACCCAGGTTGCATCGTAGTAACTGTCCATGGTGTTTCGGGTCGTCAGCGACCTCTACGTGTGATTTTTTTAACTAAATTTTTTTTTGCTGCTAAAAGAAATCCGACTACCTTGTAAGTCTTTTCTTGGAAACCGCACTCCTTTATCATAATTTTTCTTTTTTATGAGATTTTAAAGTTTTAACGAACTTTTGGCTCACCCGGTACATTCAGAAATTAAAAAGGCGAAATACATACCTTTTCCTTTCGGCTTATGCCTATACCCGTTACAATGTGAGAATATTCTTCGTCGCTGATGGTTGGATGATGATCTGGTGTTTCACACATAATGTATGCACAAAGTACAACCCATAATAACCCAAACAAACCTATAAACAGTTATTTAGGATATTAACAAAAACATTAAAACTGATTATATACATTAAAAAATGACTTGGATATTGCACAAATATAGGAAACATGTTATCAGCATGTATACCATCAGTCTTCTGAAATCATAGAATAAGATACAAGTTTAAGATTATACGAGTCGAAACCCGTTGAATTCGACGAATGAAAATGTTTAAAAGAATTGATTGACTGAATGTATAAAAAATTAACAAAAAATTTTACAATAATCAATCAATATTATATTGGGTAGCCTAACTCTTAAGGGGATTGGTGGCTTGATCGATACCAAAAAAACATGTAAACAGAGCTCTCGCTTCGAGTCCATATAAGAACGGAAGTTTTCAATGTAACTAATTTAAACTTTCTGATATTTTTAAGGTATGTTTGTCGTCTTATAAAATGAAGTACTTCAATGTAACAAATAAAAAAATAGCAAAATTTATGTAACACAATTTTCGAACAAAAAAAATTAGGTGTCATATTAACATCCGTAAGATATCTTAACGTTGAATTGACATAAGAACATAATTTTTGCTTTAAAATGATCAGGAAACTTTACTCTATATAGAATGAATTAAGGATATAACTATCATTCAAAGGAAACCTTGTTAAAAAAAACCTCTCAAATTTGAAAATTTAAAAAATCCTAAAAAATACAATTTTTTTTTCATTAAAAATACTCAAAATATTAAACTATCTACAATATGCTAATTCATCCTATAGATAATGATGTTATATGTATTCAAAAAAAATTTAAGCCATTCCATCTAATAGTTTTTTTTTTCATCTTACGGATAGTCGTCAAAAATAAAGTTTTGAGAAAACGCGACTTAAAGTTGCAATTAAATGGGTGCGGCTTTGAAAGTGATTGTTACATAAATGCTTATAACTCCGTTAAAAATGCAAATATTTTTATATGTTTTTTGCACTGTGTCCAGAATTAATTGAATAATCAAAATAGATACTAAAAAATCGTTTTTTTTTTTTTTAAGTTTTCAAGCCATTAGAGAATTAGGTCAAAAACATTAGGGAAATACATGTACATTTTTTTGTAGCCAAACCTTGCATTCTGTGAGCAATATGGAATTATTCCGTGGAATTATCTGCAATAGCGCCCGCCCTCAATTATCGAGATTTTGAACTTATCGAGATTTTGTTGGTGCCATACAAAATTCCGTACCACGCTGAATCTTTATCTGCAAACCGCATGTCTCTCCATAGATCCATAGATTTTTTTTTTTATCGCGTTTTACTTTTGCACCGGACTTTTGAATCACCCGGTACTATAACATCGCTTCGCGCAACAAGATGTCTTTTTACATACAATTACAACGCACGAGAATTTTCCGGAAACTCCCGACAACAAAAACACACCCTGAATTACCACAGACGTTCTAAATGTCAAAACCCGGGTGAAGCCCCCCCCCCCCCCACCTCTTCCTATCGTACGCAACCGTGTACATTGATAATTGACATCTGAAACCTGTAATAAGAGGTAATATTTACCAGCTAATGCTCGAAACAATTGAAAGACCTTGAGCGACTTGTATCTAAGAGAATAAAGTGAAATATTTGTAAAAATATATTATCTTCGACCCTATTTTCATGTCACAGGTATATCATAATCCGATTCTCTTCAGTATTCTATCATATAATATATCCATACCACGTTTTAATCGTTATTTTTTAAGCATATACTTTCAATGTGTGCTTGTTACCCGAAATTAAACTTCTGAGAGACTACTTTAGTTGGAAAAATACCTCAAAATAGGATAATTGATTTAAGCATCGAATGCTGGAAAATGTACACTTTAGAGTAAATAGATTAGTTAATAATAATAAGCCCGAAGCCTCTCAGTCATTGATGTAGTAATCTCCCCCCCCCCCCCTCCCTACACACACACATACTCCGAATCCGCTCCTCGATATCTCTTGTTTAACGAAAATATCTGCACAATTTTTCCGGTTCACTCTTCCGTAATCGGGCTACCTTCCAATGGATATGTATTGCCGCGGTGTATAAAGAAGCCAGGGTCTTATTACACTGGCCTCCAAAAGTTAAGGGACAGTGACCGGATGTTTTCGATTGCACACGGTTTGTCGAATATCTACTGAAATTCTTGACGAATTGTCCTTGAACTTCGAGGATATAAAGAACATGTTTGACTTCATACTTTTCAGTCGCGGTGACAATTAGGGGGCCAACAGTAAATTTAATAAAAAAATATTGTTTGTAACAGAACCGGATATAGAGAGATAGGGCGATATAGTGAGTTACTTTCTAAAAATAGCTTTATTATAAAGGTATTTTCCACAATTTGTCAATCAGCTCACTGTACCTCTCTGAGTTTTCACACTATTTGACTGGACTTTTACATAAGTTGCACAAAATAGCTGACAACCAAATTATGAAATAAAAATTTTGGAATTTCATGCATACGCAGTTAAAAATTATTTCGTACCTCATCAAATATTCAATATATTTATACTTTAATTGCAGCATACTGTTCTTTTTCATATTTTCGTATTTGGTATTAAATTTGGTTGAAAGCTTTGTCTATACTCATATTATAAAGAGGTAAAAATTGTTTATTTGTAGAAGGTAAGCTCTGGAACTACCGAACCGATTCCAAAAGCAATGGTATCAAAATGATGGTGTTAGTCCAACTTAGAACATAGGCTATATCTTATGTCGGTGCCACTACCCCAAAGGGGGTGCAGGAGCAAAAAACGTTCTAAAAACACGATTTTTGCGTTACTGAAGGGCGTAGAAATATGAAATTTGGAATACTAGTTACTTATAAGATATAAATGATGTCTAAGAACAGTTCTTAAACAATTCGAAATTTAAAAGGGGTGAAAATGCACAAAAAGCGTTCTAAAAAACGTTCTAATGGTAGTTTCTACATAATCTCAGGAAATACCAAACCGATTTAAAAAATATTGGTGTCAAAATGATGGTTACAACGCTTGTATGCTATAAATAAAAAAATATGACTTTTTCAGAGAAACTTTAATACCTTCACGAATATGCATGCTATGCTTACACAAATGCATACAAACGTCACACAGGACCCCCATAGCCATTTGCTATAGTTACAGACCATTTTGAGCATTTTCTGTTACATGAGTGATCGCAAATAACATTTTAATATTAAATTTATTGTTGGTCCCTATGATATCAAAAATCATATATTAGTAAATTTTTTCCTTTTCCTTTGCCATCCTAAAATTGTCCCTTTGTCAATTAATTTAACTTACAACGCCATTCAAAATCATTCAATTATATCTAGATAACCTACAGCATAACCACAGTAATTTAAATACATTCCCTATCGTTACTAATAGCAATTTATAGAAAGCCCCTCCTAAGTTAGCAGTTATAAAACCATCTGCCATTATTTCAGTTTCGGTAAGTGAACTAGATCTTTTCATGATTATATTTGATATTCAATGAAAGCCTCTATCCCATCTCAGTTTTGCTAGCTAAGCAGAAAATATAAACGTCTCCTTATTTGGCTCGAGAAATCCGCGATCAAAAATTCTTCCAGTATTCACTTCAGGAGCCCATGTCTATTGTCAAAGTGCAACGTTCTAAAATTCTTATGGAACTTTAAAAAGAATTCAAGGCTAAAGGAGATAGCCTGCCAATTATTCTATGTAAATTACTCGCAGAAAATCACCGCCGAGAAATTATAACCTTTTCGGCAAAGTTATTGGCGAGACTGTAGCTACGCAGAAACAGGCGATGTATGTGTCACTCACCCCTTTGCTATCACCTTCTAAAAGTCATGTAACTTCGCGCCCTCACCTCGATGTTTTGTCAATAAACTATCTTTTTATGCATTACGAACCTGGATGCTGTCATTCACCGCCCACTTAATATCTTCGTACTTCTGAAAAACGCAAATTTTGCTTAAATTACAAATAAAAATAGTATAGCCCCTTAACTGTCCCCGCGATTAAATCTTCACTGAAAAATATGAAGTCAAACATGTTCTTTACATTCTCGAAGTTAAAGGACAATTCGTCAAGAATTAGGAGATATTTGAGATTGAGAAACCATGTACAATCGAAAGCAACCGGTCACTGCCCTTAACTTTTGGAGGACAGTGTACATTCGCAACTAATTATTTTCGCAGCTAGAGTTGCGAAACCAGAGTAGAGGCCATTTTACAAGAGGAAACCTTGTGTATTTCATATTAAACAAAACCAATAAAAAAGTACTTTTTCGTAAATCTCCAAGTAAAATCTTCGCTTTAGAGAAAGAGAAAAAGTAAATGCTAATGCGCATATTTTGCCACATTATGCGAAGTTTCTTGACGCAGATGTTTTTAATTTAAGACTACATTTTAAGTTTAAGAAAAATTATTTTTCTGCGGTTTTGCAATTCAAATTGATTGCTAGATAAAATTAATTGCTAGAATTTCTAAATCTATTTTTCTACATCCATTAGATAAGAACACTTTAAAATAAAGAAACAGTGTTTTTTGGTAGAAACAATTTGCACAACTTAATCTTATTAAAATTCTAAACCCCTTCTCAAAACACTAGAGATTTCTTTTGATTAATAACCTGACTTTATACTTGTTGTTAACTTGTTAAAAATTGTTATTCCTACAACTGTGGACGGCAGTTAACCTAATTCTACAGCAAGGTTCGACTTAAGAAACTTTTTTTTTTGCTGTCAGTGACTGTCAAATGTTTTTAACAGCAGCTATAGTTATAAATCACTATTTTTATTGTCCTTCACGAGTATAACTAGGCTAAACGGAAGAACAAACTAGATTTTTTTTAATTTATAAGTATTACTATAAGTAAGTATACACTGACAACTATAACTGAAAAACGAGCTTTCGATTTCTTCAGTTTACCCAACCTTTAAACGAGTTATTCTGGAATCAAATTTTGCACAGACTTAGGATTACTCACATCAGTTACGGCTAGGGAATATATGCTCAGAACTCAAGATTCCGAAATTTTAACACTATGAGCTCCGGAAATGTTCATCAAGTTTTATAAAAAAAAAAAAAACAAAAAAAAAAATAAACCGTACACCAGAATTTTTATTTAAAGCTTTAAACTTATTTCTGTGATATATTATATATAGATATATATTTTAAAGACATTTTCTGGTTCAAATTGAAATATATATATATATTTGGTAGTAGTGAAATTGACTGCTATGGCGCTTTTAGTGTTAAGATCTTAATAATAATAAAAAAAAAAATCTCTAAATGTTTAATGTTTGAAGTGGGACATTCGCAGTTGCAAATCGGACTACTTTCTGGAAAACTAGCGATCTACCTTTACCGAAATAAAAAAATAAATGAAGTATAAAAGCTCTAAAATTAGCAGCTGTCTTGCACAATTATCATGGGAGAACCGCTTAAAATGATTGCTTTATTTAAAATGGCATATTGTAGTAATTAAGTAAGCACGTTTTCAAGTATTAGGATATTAATATATTAGAACATTTCAAAGTATTAGGTTACGACTGATTGTTTTTAATGATTTGAATAACAGTATAATAGTTCTTTGTTATATCACTCATTTCGATATATCGGCCTTTTTTCTTGTCTTTGGTAAAAATATCAAATTCTATCGTAATCGCAATATAAGTACCTTTATATGTGTGTCGTTTACATAAGAGTAAATCCCTATATTTAATTTTATTAAGAAATTTGTTGTATGTGTATAAGGTAACGTTTGGAAAAATATAAAACACTTCTTTGCAGATTTTCTAATACTCTCTGATAAATCTTACACAAGACGGTGATGTATAATGAAAAGAGATTAAAACCCGGCAGAACGCGCGCTGTAAAAAGTAACACGAGAACGGGATGTCAAGCACACCCCAAACATATTAAATGGCATAAATACGAAAAAAAAACAAAAAAAAAACCGTTAGGATTCTATCTGTTAGTGAAGTTCATGATAATTACACTCTTTCTCGTGCCAAATGATAACTGAAATGTTAAATCCTAGTTAATTTTAAAAATTAATGAACAATAAATTAAAAGCACTCAACGACAGCAGACAAATATTTTCGGGCGTGGGGTGTCAAAACACCCCGCGCCCGTTCAGCCGGGTTAAACAATTCAGATTTTATAGTAACTCAATTTTAATTCTTAGTGAAACTGTTTACAGGAATAAAAAAAAGGATTTAGGAAAACCCGGTTAACTGAAGGCCTAATAGTTATTAACAAGACATACAGAACAAATAACAGGAAGCAAATCGGCTGAAAAATATCTGTAATAATGAAAATAACATTTAAGGAAAAGCTACGGGAAGAAATAGAAAAAACATTGGAAGCTTTTACAACCTAAAATACATAAGCAATTTGATTTTTGATGAGCATCAAAATCGAGATGCATATTTGAGAATAAGATGAGTCTGTATCTACAGGTTGTTTCATAAAATATGGGCAAAACTTTAACAGGTGATAGTACACATCCAAACAAACAACTTTCATTAAAGAATGCATGGTCGGAATTAAAACGCAAAGGTGGTAGAGGGCGGATTAAGTGACAAAAGCAAGTTGTGAAACTGCTCTCCGTACAATCGTTGAGCCGCTGAGCCATTTCCATTTGCTGTTCCGTAGAAGGAATGCATATCAGCATTTTCCCCTATAAGTGAAGGGCAACATCTTCCGATACGCTTCTACCGCGATTGACAATTGCACGCTCTGATCAGCGGCTTTTATGTATTAATTGAGGCGAAATTTGCATACGTGTTCTGTGGCATTCCACATCAAATCAGGCAATAAAATATCAATATGTAACCCACCATCCCAGATTTTAATGAAACTGCGTGTGTTTGTTCTTACTATTAAGATATGATCACCAGTAATTTTTTTTGCTCCTTGGTGAAATAGTTTCTGAGAAAAAAATTGTCAAAATTTGGAAAAACTGCCGTCAGTTGGCATTCTTGACAGCTCGGTTTTCAAATGTAGCATGTCACATATACAATCATATTTCAATATCTACTCTACAAATCATCTTCAAATAATTTATGCATAATATTTAGGGTACGCAGCTTATGAAAAAAAATATATATTGTTACGCTTATAACATTTTAAGTGTGTCTAAAAAAATATTTAAACTTTGAAGTCGTGAATTTTTTATGAAAAATAATGCATTAAAAAAAGCATTATCAACAAAAGGCGGTATTTTTATTAAATTTATTTTTTGTGGGAGATATACTTAAAAGTGTCCTTTACCTGATTCTGAAATAAAAATAGTGGGATTTTGGGTGTTTTTGGTAGTATTTCCTATTTAAAAATATTTTGAGGTGCATTTCAAATCAAATCAAGCAGAGTCATTCCATGTCAGTTCCCCTAAGCCATTTAATCACTGTCACAAATTTCAATGAAATTGGGTTTGTTTATAGCTTATTTTAAGACGTAATCACCTTTAATTTTCTTGATCCTAAGTAAAATATTTTTTAAGATAAAAAATATCAAAATTTTGAAAAATTGTTTTAAATTTTTTTAATGACAGTTCGATATTCAAAGACTGCATTTAAAAAAAAAGTCATTTCAATATAAAATCACTAAATAGGTTTCAAATAATGTATATGTGACAAATAATGCAGGCAGATTATTATTTCTTGTTTTTTATCATGTTTAAACACTAACAGTGTCTTTTATCTTGTGAATTTTTAAAATCAAGAATTTTGTCAAAAATAATGTGTTAATAAAAAATTTATTATTAACCGAAGGCAGGGTGTTATTGCTTTTTTTAATTTTACGTAAAAATATCTTTTAAATGGTTATAAAATAAAATAGTGAAAATATGAGAAAAAATTATCAAAGTTTTGGAAAAATGCCACGAGTTGCCATTAATGATTGTTCAATTTTCAAAGGCCTCATTTTATATATAAAATCATATTTCAATAACTAATAAAGAAATCTTCTTCGATAAATTTAAGCAAGGTAAATAAAGTATGTAGATTATGAAAAAAATATTGCTGTAATGTTAAAAAATATTTAAATGTGTCTAAAAATTTGTATAATCTTTGAAATCAAAAATATTTTACAAAAAATAAGGAAATTATTAAAAAATCTTTATCAATCAGAGGCGGAGTTTCTATGACTAATTTTTTAATTTTAAATTGTACATAATACTACATTATAACTGGATCTGAAATAAAAATAGTGGGATTTTGGTTGGTTTTAGTAGTATTTAAATCATATTTAAAATTATCAATATTTTCAGATGTAAAATCTATCCAATGTATCATCCCCGGAAATATTTTTATTTATACATTTATTTTATTTTTCAAATTATCTTTTATGTTCGTCTCTTAAGGAAAAAAATAAACAATATTGTTTTTTAGTAAAACTTCTAGGGCGAAGAGCAATTATCCCTTTCCAAAAAAGAGAAAAATCACTAGCTCCTCACCGGCTAATAGAAATTTTCAAAATGAAAGTCCTAATCTTTAAACTCATATTTGGCTGTTAATATTGAAAATTTAGCATTGAGCTGCTAATATTGAAAAAAAAATACCAAATTTCACTCTTTTGAAGAAAATTTTGACGTATTGTGCTTTAAATATATGCAAAAAATGCATAACCCATTATATTTATATCTTTCAAATAACTATATCTAAAGAATTATTTAAAACTTAATGAGTTGCACTTTTGCAACTTTATTCAGTTTCTAATGATATGTACCGTAATTTCGGGTGTATAGCCCGCAGATCAAACAATTCAGTTTGGACCCAGAAATTTTATTCAGTATTTGAAGACCAATATTTACTGTGATCTAAAACGTTACATTTTATTTTTAAAAATTTCTGAGTCGAAACACGATTGTTTGATCCGCGGGCTATACACCGGAAATTACGATAATTTGATTTATTTCATCACAATATTGCTGAAAGATGGATTTTCAACATATATATGTGTGTATATATATCCCTGTTCTCAAACAAATTATTTAAAAATTATTCATTTATGTTTAATAAAGCATATATATATATTGTTTATACACTTATAGAAAATACATATAGTAAATTTTATGATATTATGTCAATAATGTTTAAAAGTAAAGAACTTATCTAATAGTATGTAACGAAAAATTTAATATCTGGTGTAATGACAACAAAATTTTATAATTGTTTTACTTAATTTGGATGAATGAAAAAAGCTTACATGTTTGTGACATTTTCACCTGTACTTCAATAAAATATAAAGACATTCCTATCTCAACAACCACTGAGTATGTCACATTCACACTACAGATGATTTTTTTTTCTTTTTGATCTTTCGGGTTTGATTTCAGATGGTAATGAATTAATTAGTTTTGTTAGAAGTGTCATTGCAGTCAGCATATTAGGTTCACTATTTTTTTTTTTTTTAATTTGTTTTGATTGACTCGATGAACAACAACATTTAAAGGGACCATTTCATGAATTTTCAATTAAAAGCTGATTTATAAATTCATTATGTTGTTTAGTTATTATTATCGTCTTAAGATAATAAGTTGATATTAAGATTTTTAAATGCAGTTTATTTATTATTTGAACAGTTGAAAGTATTTTTTAATAAGAGTGGGCTGTTGATTTTAAGTCGGCTGTTGAGCAATGTAGTGTTGGTAAAGGAACTGGTACTATTTAATTTAATTTTTATTGCTGTAAATAATATTTGTTATTTTATTATTGTAAGTATTATATTTAAGCAAGAGTAGCAATACATGATATCGTAGTCATTACAGTACATCTTAGCATGAAAAGCTTCAATATTTATCATTAAACATTCACATTTTATGACATTACATTTTTTTTCTAAAATTGCTCATATTTTCAGTATTTTTATTTTATAACTATTGAAAAGATATTTTTACGTACAATTAAAAGAAGTAATAACAGCCTGTCTTTGGTTATTAATAAAATTTTTGATTAACACATTATTTTTCACAAAATTCTTGATTTTAAGAATTCACAAGATTAAACACACTCTTAGCATTTAAACATGACAAACAACAATAAATAATAATCTGCCTACATTATTTGTCACATATACATTATTTGAAACTTATTTAGTGATTTTATATTGAAATGACTTTTTTTTATACAGTCTTTGAATATAGATCTGTCATTAAAAACATTTTTTAAAAAATTTCAAAATTTAGATATTTTTTTATCTTAAAAAATATTTCACTTGTAATCACCTTTAATTTCCTTGATCCTGTCTTAAAATGAGCTATAAACATACCCAGTTTCCTTGAAATTTGTGACAGTGAATTAAATGTCTTAGGGGAACTGACATGGGATGACTCTGCTTGATTTGATTTGAAATACGCCTCAAAATATTTTTAAATAGTAAATACTACTAAAAACACCCAAAATCCCACTATTTTTATTTCAGAATCAGGTAAAGGACACCTTTAAGTATATCCCCCAACAAAAAATAAATTTAATAAAAATACCGCCTTTTGTTGATAATGCTATTTTAGTTAATACATTATTTTTCATAAAAAAATCACGCCTTCAAAGATTAAACATTTTTTTAGACACACTTAAAATGTTATAAGCGTAACAGTATTTTTTTTTCCATAAACTGCGTACCCTATATATTATGCATAAATTATTTGAAAATGATTTGTAGAATAGATATTGAAATATGATCATATTTATGTCATGCTACATTTGAAAATCGAGCAGTCAAGAATGCCAACTGACGGCAGTTTTTCAAAATTTTGACAATTTTTTTCTCAGAAACCATTTGACCAAGGAGTAAAAAAAAAATACTGGGAATCATATCTTAATAAAAAGGAACAAACACATGCAGTTTCATCAAAATCTGTGATGATGGGTTACATGCCTGCCTGAACTGGCATGGAATGACCCTTCTACTTCTTCCCCATAGAACATTTGCATGCTATTAGTGTCGTTCTTCTTCCGATAACTCGCAACAGGAATTGAGCTTTAACGATGGACCAAGTATCCAATTGCGCCACAACCTTTGCTTTTTTATTTCCGACCATGCATTCTTTGATGAAAGTTGTTTGTTTGGATGTGTACTATCACCTATTAAAGTTTTGCTCATCTTTTATGAAACACCCTGTATAATTTAGAATCCGAGTAAAAATATTAACCTTTTCCTTTTTTATTGGTGAAGCAGAGAAAGCTATTTTGAAGAAAGAATAATAATTCAGAGGGCATTAATTTGTTGAAAAAAAATTATAGTTCACTACTACATGCGTATATTTCCAAACGAAAAATGCATTTTTGTTTCTACCATCCAATTAAATAAATAAATAAATAAATAAAAGGGATTTTCAGTTGATTAAATCAAACAATTTAATTCATTAATTTTTATCCGTAATTTATCACTTTTCAATAAAAAAAAATAAGAATAATATTTTAATTGGAGATTTAAGCTAAATTGCTACATGAATTATTATTTCTATAAGTTTATATCATTTAATAATTGAAAGGAATTTTTTTTTTCAAAATCCAGCAATCGTTGCTGGGATATTGGGATTTCATCTGTCTAAAACTAAACTAAATCTGCGTCCGTTAAGGATTATGGCCTACAGTATGCAGTCCAGTTTGCTTGAACATGGGCCCTGGGGCATACGTCCCAGTCAGGTGGTCAGCCTAAAGCCAGACATTCAGTGTTTAGTTTCCAAGTAGGCTTTGGTACTCATGTCCTCGACCCTGAAGAAATAACCTTGAGTAAACCTTGCACAATCTGCAGTCCGAAATCGAACTGTGGACCTGTAGCATGGCGGAGAGGGGGTGCTGACCACTAGCTACTAGGCATCCATCCAAGTCTAACAAAACCGAAATTTGAAGACTGCATTTAGTATGGTTTAGAAAATGATTATTTTAAGCGGATAATATGCATCCGTTCACCTAAATGTTATTTGCAAATGCTTTAGGGACATTTTTAAAATAATTTGTCTACTCGTATTTTAAGAATGAATGTGAGGAAAACACTTACCTCCAGCGTAGAATACCAGTGGCCATCCATATAGTAGTTTTGTACCACACAGAGCACCTGACACAATCACAGCCAAAAAAGATCCCACGCCATAACCAGATAGAATGAATGAAGCGTGAAAACTTCTCTCGCATTCAGGAATCCATCGCGCTAACATATAAAATACAATTGGAATAATAGGACCCTGAAAAAAGAAATAACGAAGACATGATTTTTGTTGTTGTTGTTTTAAATAAGTCATTAGAATTCGGAATCCATTCTTCCGGGAATTTAATTTCCCAGACTGTGTATTATTTTCACATTAAACATCAACAAGAACGAAAAATCATACATCAGGCATAGGTTCTGAAACATTTTCCATCACTCACAGAGCATTACATTTTTTCCTTAGAAGGAAATGAAATATGTAAATGAGCAACTTAAAAACACTCGTAACTCAGTAAAAATTCATTTTCAGCAATTTCTGTCCCTAATGTGGTCGAAGTCTTTTGTGCAGCCCTGTATGCGATCTACAGAATTTATACACTCTACCCAATACACTCAAAATCAGATCAGTTTAAAAATGCCACAGGGGAAAACACACTCCCACAAATTATCGATCTTAGTCCGTACTTTAACCGAATTCTTTAGTGGGTCTATATGGGTCAATATCACAAAATACGGAAATTGCAGTCCGCACTATAAAATTTCTATTTAATATTATATAATACAATTTTCTTTTTTTGCATTCTAATAAAAATATTCTTAGAAGTATTTTCAAGAGATATTATATTCATAATAACACAAAAATAAAGCAATTAAAAGACTTAAAATTTCAAATTGTCATTTTCCTGGCATGTCACACTGTGATGTGTGCAAAGTAAAAGAATACCTTTACCTTATATAACACGTACATGGAAGGTAACACATTCTGTATTTTACAAATAACTTTCCATAATTAAAATATGATTGTCACTGAAAATGTATGTCATTGTCCTGGCCTGCTCATTTTAGTTCTTTATGAGGTATAAATAAAAGATGGCACTGCAGAGTAATTCTTGTTCTTGACATAGTTCAAGTCAGAAGTACTAAAATCATTGCTGTCAGCAAGATCTTTTAAATATTTTTTTGAAAATAATGTATTTAAAGGCTTTGTAAAAATTGAGTAGACTTTTATTATGTCATTTTCCTGGCTTCTATAAATTACAAATAAACTGAACATTACATGTTCCTTTAAACAAAATTAAAATGTTAGACATAAAAAAAAAAACAAGAATGTGAAAAATGTTTCAGAATGAAATTGTCATTATCCTGGCAAAATGACACATAATTATAATTACATAAAAATGAACTTAAGTTCTTCAAACTTTAACAATTTTACATACAAATTCCTTTATTCAGCTGTTCAATCAGCATAAAAAAAATCAGAAGCTTTGAAACGATTTAAATTTTCAAAATTTTTGTGTTCAAAATCTCGCATTTTGTGATATTCACTCATATAAGTGATAAATAAAGGCTATGGATTCTATAATTCACAGAAAACATGAAGTGCACTTCAGTGCTTTTGTTATGTTTGAAGTATAGCAAACCATGGTCGTAATCATGAAATGACATTCCATGCGTACATGTTTTTAGAAAACATCATGCACCATGACACGTACATGACCCTGTTTTTGAAACCATGGTCACGAAGTATAACAAACTATGGCAAACCATAGCCGAGACCATGTTACATCATTAAAACGCTCCGTAAACTATATTTTCCAAGAGATCACAATATATTTTTCTCCTTTTGTGCGTCTCTGTAAACGAAATATAATGAAACTTATTCTATACTCGTGAGAAAGCCTGTTATAGACCATCTCAATGATGTATATTAACCTCATTATGTTTAAAATATCGTAACATCCTTAAAATGCATTGCTTTACAAGTTTTTGACCGTAATGGAACGGAATTCATTTGTATGTCCCTGTAAAAGAACAATAAATGCTACACACTTCATTTTCGATACCGAACATTCTATAGTAAACGTAAACCTCAATAACATAAAAATTCCATAGTAATCCGAGTATATTTATGAGTTAGAGCATGGACAGACAAACCAAAGTTATAAATACAGAGCTGCCACTGACGACTATTTTTATATTTTATTCGCACGACTATTTTGAGAAAATAATTTTTTTAACACATTTTTCTTGCAGATATTGACAAAGTGCATGTGAATTTTTTTTGTCTTTAAAAAGTGTTTCGAGGTAGAATTAAAAAATAGTCGCTAGTAGCACTCCTGTAAATGCTTTTCATCTATGTTAGAAAGTGTTAAAAAGTGGGAAAAAAGTAATGTTTCCAAAACTTTTTCACGTTTATAATGTTGAAGTATGCTTTTCCCTTTACTGAGCAACATTATAGCTTAACAATGAACTTTTTTTTTCTTTAAACGGAAAGGTGTTTTTGATGCAGTTTTTACGGTTGATTTCCGGAAAAAACGATCAGTCATCTAAAGTTTCGACACAGAGAACTTCTGACTGGTTGGCAAATTAAAAATTTAGCCATAAAACATCAGAAAAAGTAATACACTGCTCTCCAAAAATTAAGGAACAGTGACCGGATGCTTTCTATTGTACACGGTTTGTCGAATATTTACCAAAATTCTTGACGAATTGTCCTTGAGCTTCGAGGATGTAAAGAACATGTTTGATTTCACATTTTCCAGCGAAAGTCGCGGGACAATTAGGAGACCAACAATAAACTTAATAATAAAATAATGTGTGCGATCGCCCATGTAACAGAAAATGCTCAAATTAGTCTGTAACTGTAGTAAATGACTATGTGGGCCCTGTTCAATGTTTGTGAGCATTTGTGTAAGCGTAGCACACATATTCACGAAAGTGTTACCGTTTCTGGGAAAACTTCATATATTTTTAGTTTATAACATACAGAGTTTTCCACCAAATTTAACACCACTTTCTGAAAACGATATTCTTAGAAGGGCATTCTAAGTAAAAGTCCATATTGTTTTAAAACACAAGGTTAAGTTCCCCGTTATACTTAAGTTTGATTCAAGGTTCATTTGGACAAATCGACCAGCGTAGCGGGCGAAGCCTGCTAGTAAAATAAAAAATATATATTAATTGCTCATATGACTTACGTAAAGTTTGAGAAAAGCTTTACTTAAGTCAAAATGTGCATTTTTTCTATTGAAACATCTACACAAGTTTTAAACATACCGAAAAAAAATTAATATTTTCGCAAAAAAAAGCTTTTACGGGCTAATGAGAAAACAAATATAAATATTGCATAAAAAAATTTGCCATAACTTTATTGCTTTCCTATCTAAAAATTATCCTATATGTAGGTCGATGGTACAATAAACTATTATAAATTGCGTGCATATATATTGCAATTAATCAGCGATACTTAGTAAAAATTAGTCAACTTAAAAAAAATTAAGAAAAATAATAAATTATGAAAATTGAACTTATATGATTACAAAAAGTACTTATCAATCTTAAAGTGGTCGTTTTAGTATCAGAACAGAAATAAGCGAGCTGTCCTATATATAGGACGATGGTACAATATGGGTTAAAGCCTGTACACTAGTCAGGAGGAGACATTAGTATGCTTATGTTAAATTAAGGACTGCGCTCTTTTCAAATTTTTCGTTTGAATTTTAATATTTTAAGGGGAGGGGAGGCATAGAATAGTTTAGGTCGATCTTTAACCGAAAAATCGAGTGAAACCGTAAATAGAGAACTGAAAACTTTTAAAATTTTGGTTGCAGATTTTTCTTATGAGGTAACTTTCTATTTCGGTACCGGCTCCGAAAGGGAAAATATCCTCATAAAAATAAAGAAATCGAAAAATTAAAAAGTTCACCTTTAGAAATCAACCTCAGCTATCTTAAGCAAATAAATAAATAGCTTAAAAATATTGAAATGCAAAAGAGAAATTGGAAAAGTCCGCTGTCATTGGTTTAACATTAACTTTTGAGTGTCTTCAGGTGACTAACGTAGGCTTTTGTGGTTATTTACCGGGTGAGCCAAAAGTTCCTTACAACTTTAAAAACTCATAAAACAGGAAGAAATTATGATAAAGGAATGCGGTTTGCAAGAAAAGGCTCATAAGATAGTCGGATTTTTTTAGCAGAAAAAAAAATAGTTAAAAATCACATGTAGAGGGCGCTGACAACCCGAAACACAATGAACATGACAACAGTTGTGTCATAGAATGTTCTGGAGGTCATGTTGAACATTTGTTATTCGAAGAACAAATGAATGGAGCGGAGCGTATTGTTGTCCTGTTCATTGTGTTTCGGTTCGTCAGCGCCCTCTACATGGGATTTATAAATCTTTTTTTTTTTTTGTGCTAAAAAAATTCCGACTACCTTGTGAGCCCTTTCTTGCCAACCGCACTCCTTTATCATAATTTCTTCCTTTTTTATTTTTAAAGTTGTAACGAACATTTGGCTCACTATTAATAGCATCCGCAATTACAGGGCAAAAGCTGTAAATATACCTATAAATTAATTTCAGAAGAGATAGACGTAATCATACCGTTCCAACTCCAATCAGTACTCTGTCTGCTATGAAGGCGTATGGGCTCCACACAGCAGCTATAGGAGACGCTAGTGTTGCTATTGCGGACAAAAACATACATATAAGAAGCATCCTCTTTCCTCCGTACAGTTCGGCCATTCTCCCGCCAGGAATAAAAGACACCATCTGACCGTAATATACAGCTCCTAACGCCAAGCTCTCGATTTCTGCATTCCAGTTGAATTTCATGTACTGAAAAATAGAAATTGTGTTTTACACGCTGATCAAGCCTTTCGTTTCAATTTTGATTTCTTTTTACCCCGGGGAAGTATAACTTCCCAACCCTCGAGCACTCGCGTTGGGTCTTTTAGGCCCAGGTGCAAGCTCTCGATATTTGCATTCCAGTTGAATTTCATGTACTGAAAAAGAGAAACGGTGTTTTACGCATTGATCAAGAATTTCTTTTCAATTTTTAACCCCAGAAGTAGGATTTCCTAACCCTCGAGCAATCCCGTTGGGTCTTTCAGGATCGCGTGCAAGAAAAAGGTATGCCGCAGTATTTCACCCTTTCAATCAAAACGACCCAGTTGCTCATTAGCTGTATGAACGGCTATCTGCGTGCCAATATTAGGCATTTCCAGTTTTTATTTATGTTATTATGACAGAATATGAAATTTTCGGGAATAGAGACCAGTGGTATAGTAACAAGAACCCCCCCCCCCCCCCAGAGGATATTCGGTATAAACAAGTGGTATGCACTGTAAAAACTGAAATTGTACTGGCAGCAAAGTTGCCGTCTATTCTCAAATTTTTCACGAAACTTCTATGTTTGGTCTTCTCCCGTTGTCAAGAAGAAAATTTCTCGTTATTTAAGACTAGGTATTTCATGTTTTTTTTTTTTTTTTTAGAAAATAAGTGTGACCAATAGCGCAACATAAACAGAAAAAATAATCTAAACAATTATATATATTGATGCATATTTACAATTATCAGGTATATGTATTGAATTTTACCACACCAGTTTTTTATCGCCTTGGCTTCCTGCGGATTCGAACCTCGGTACTCATCGTTAGAGGACGTCTGGCTCTGCCCTCTATATCAAATGAACACATCCAATGACTTGGTTATAGCCAAAACATGAATTACGAATACTTATCTAGAATTTTCCCATTTACTCTCAATTGAAAATGAATATTTCAGTTTGTTTGCCTTGGAAGACACTTTTCCGTTTTTAACATACACAAAGTAAAGATAAAAAGAGAATTTTCCATTTATTTTGGGAAAATTTACGATTTCTACTCATAATAAATAACTAAATAAATAATTAAAAAATATCCATTAAAAGACAAATTTTACATAAAAACCACCCATATCTATACGAATTAGTTCTGCGTCAATTCGTCAAGGTATCAATTCGTCAAAAAAAAAAAAAAAAAAAAAAAAAATCATGACTGCCTTAAAAAAAATCGCTACGATGAAGACGAATTGATACCACGACGAATTGACGCCGCGATGAATTATGCGCGACGAATTGACGCGACACCATACGGATTTGTTTTAAAGTTACTCTAAAGGATGTAAGATAGCTGTAGTGGAGAAACAGAGGATATACGGAGTTTCTTTAAAAAAAAAAGAATCCAAAAGGTATGTGTCGTGTACCACCGTATACCCTCACTATACATTCCTAATATAGACCAACACGTCCTACAAGACTGCTGTAGGACGTGTTGATATAGACCCAGTGAGAGTGTTAGTTTTTATTTAGAATCAAATGTATAATTTGAAAATGCATCATTAATTGATCTATAAAAATGAAGCGAATTACATAATACATTACCTTTTTGTTTTGAAATATGAACTGATGAGAATTTTTTAATGAGAAAGATTAAGAAAAAAGGGATGAAGAATTCTGAAAGGGAATTAGATTCAAATGACGAATCGGACAACTGTTAATTTCTTTATTATTATCTCAGTAGTGATGGAATTACGAAATAGAATTAAAAGGTACCAAAATGAAATGTGAGAACTTCCGTATAGAGCATTTTGATAAAAATATTGATTTTAGTGCATATTTCATGAAGTCGCTGGCCTGAAAGACCTGCCTCGAGCTTCCGCGTAACAGACAGAAGTTCGCCTCCTCCAGGGTTAATCCTCTTCATTTTATAAGACTCTTTAAACATAGTGAGCAATTACTATTTCTGGTATTTTGAAAATACACTATAATTTAGAAAAAGAAAAACTGATGTCAAGTAATACTTTTATTTCTTCATCTAATCTGCAAGACATTAAAAGTTGTATTGTAATAACATGAAATTTTGCCAGAAGTATTATTGTTCCTTCTGCAATAAGAGTAAATAAATAAATTAAAAAATCTAACTGAGAATGACACTAATAAATTCAAAATTTTTAGTCGTAACTTTTTTGGTTTATTTTAACAACACATGTTATAATTAAACGTATTCCTCTCAGAAATATAAAAATACAACCACATTAAAAAATGATATTTAGTGATTTCTGGCCTTCCCAAACAAAACAATTATTGTACAATTCGATGAAATGTGTTTATAGGATCTGATACCAGTTTAAAAGTGTTAAACAATACAAGTTGATACAAGAAAATCATTATGAACAATAAGAAATTTAAAATGGTGACCTCAAGAAAATTGTCATTGTCACAGTAGCGATTAAAAACATACAATTAAAAACACACAATTCATAAATTTTAAAGGTAAATTTAAAAATATACAATTCATTCTAGAGTTAAACATGAAAAATTTAAGTTATGACTATGTCAGAACTGATAATGGGCTTGATGTCATACTAACTATGCACAGTAAAACCTCTAATTAACGGACACCTTGGAACCGCATCATTTGTCCATTATTCTTAAGTGTCCGCTATACAAGGGTAAAAACATACAAATAATATGTGTTTTGGGGATTGATAAAGTGTTCGCTAAATAGACGTGTCCACTATTCGGGAATGTCCGTTATGGAGGCTTTACTGGATTTTCGAAACTATCATAGGAACTGTTAAGCAGCAAAAGGGCGAAATGAATTTAGTAATATCTAAACTATTTTCCACAAAATAAAACTTCATATATCAAAGCAGTTTCTTAGATCAAGCGCCATCTTTACAATCAAGACACTTAATATTTCTATTTCACGTATAAGTAATGAAATCGGTCTATTTTAACCCTTAAATGCATAGTTTATCAAATTTGTAACACTTTTTATTTAACTTTTTATAAATAAATCAAGTTATTAGCAACCACTATATTTATATAGAAATATTAAACTTGTAAAATAAATAAATAAATAAATAAATACAAAAAATAAATAAATAAATAAATAAATCACATAAATATGCTGCTAAATGAAGTTAAAAATCTTAAAATTTCTGGTGTCTAATTTTTAATATAAGTATAAAAAAACAATTCTAAAAGAAAAATCATGCATTTAAGGGTTAAAACTGGAGACATCTTCAGTTTTTAGCCCTCAAAATAATTGTTTTGAATTATAATTCAGCTCATTGCTACACAATGAAGAGCAGAATTTAGCTGCGGCAGTTGCACACCCATAAAATGGAAATCGGGGGCAATATAGAAATAAAAAATTTTATAAGTGGCCAAAGTCAAAAGTGTGCGAATTAATAAAATTTAATAAAAACTGACCAGGATATCTAATCAGCTGCAGTGGCGTAGTCATATAAAAACCAGAGGGTATACGCTATAGGTAAAAGGTATACACCAGAGAATATATTCTATAGCTACAGAGGGGTATACGAAGTTATCCAGAAGGTATACGGCGTATAACCCTCCACTACATCTCTGATCAGTTGGCATTTTAGTAGTGTGAAAATACGCTGCTTGCTATTTTTCTATGTGTTCGGTAGTATGTGTTGACCACTGCCGATTCAAATGATTTGATTATTTAATGATAATTTTATAAAGGACTATTATAAAATGTACTGGAATATTTTAACATTATTTAAGGTTGCAGATTTCACTTTAAATCATTTATATTTTTTTATAAGCTCAACATTTATATAAAGATAGAAAGAAGATAATTTCCTTCTTCATTGCCACAACCAAATTCTTACATTAATCATAATGATATGACTATGTTAGAATTGATAATGTACTTCATGTCATGCCAACTATTTACAATAAAACCTTTAATTAACGTATTCCTCGGGACCACAGCATTTGTCCTCTACTCGGAAGTGTCTGCTATTTAGGGATAAAAACATAGAAATAATATATGTGCTGGGGATTTCAAAAGTGTTCGCTAAATAGAGGTCCGTTATGGAAGTTATACTGTATTTCTGAAAAAATCATAAAGGATTCCTGAGCTAAAAAACTACGAAGTGGTTCTACGTCTATCTACTAATATCTAAACTACCTTCAATAAAATAGAACTTCTTATATCAAGACAATTTCTTATGTCAAGTGCTATCTTTTTCAAACAAGACACGTTATATTTCTATTTTACTCATAAGTAATAAAATCTGTCTATTTTATAACTGGGGACATCTTCAGTTTTTATCACTCAAAATAATTATTTTGAGCTGAATTATGATTCAGCTCATTGCTACACAATGAAGAATAGAATTTAGTTGTGGCAGTTGTGCAACCATAAAACGAAAATTGGGGGTGGTATAGAAAAAAAAATAAGTACCCATAGTCAAATGTGTGCCTATTAATAAAATTTAATAAAAACTGACCAGAATATCTAATCAGTTGCAGTGGCGTAGTCGTATAAAAACCAGAGGGTATACGCTATAGGCAGAAGATATACACCAGAGAATATATTCAATAGCTACGGAGGATATATTGAGTTATCCAGAAGGTATACAATCCACAACATCCCTGATCGGTTGGCATTTTAGCAGCATGAAAACACGCTGCCTGCTATTTTTCTATGTGGTCGGTGATATGTGCTGACCACTGCCATGATGCTCACTAAATGATTTAATTATTTAATGATAATTTTATAAATGACTATTATAAAATATACTGCAATATTTTAAAATGATTTAATGTTGCAGATTTTACTTTAAAGCATATATATATATATATATATATACAGAGTGCAATGTGTTATCTATTGCCAACCTTTAATTTCTCAACCATTGGTCGTAGACATATAGTTCCAATTACAAAAACGTTTCAAATGAGGTAAATATTCATGTTGTGGCATTATTTAAAGTAAAAAAAAATCAATTTTATAAAAATTACGAAATCTAACTTTTTATACGGTCCCCCAATTCCTATAGTTATATTTAGTAAAAGTTCACAGATATCATAACAGATATAACACAAAAAGTTTGACATCTGTACTACAAAAATTGACAGAGTTATTAAATTTCAAATTTTGAGATTTTTGCACATGATTTTGATCTGGAATTACTTTAATTCATCTTTTAACTGATCCCTCATTGAAAGACAAAATCATGTGCAAAAATCTAATAACTGTGTAATTTTTTGTAGTACAGATGTCAAACTTTTTGTGTTATATCTGTTGTGATATGTGTAAACTTTTACTAAATATAACCTATAGGGACTGGGGGACCGTATAAAAAGTTAGATTTCGTAATTTTTCTAAAATTGATATTTTACTTTAAATAATGCCACAACATGAATATTTACCTCATTAGAAACGTTTTTGTGATTGGATGGAGCTATATGTCTACGACCAACGGTCGAGAAATTAAAGGTCAGCGACAGATAACATATTGCACCCTGTATATATATATATATATGTGTGTGTATATATATAAACTCAACGTTTATAAAAAGATAAAAACAAACAAAGCATACAAATAATGTATGTGCAAAATAAGCATATACGTATAAAGCATACAAATAATGTATGTGTTGGGGATTGCAAAAGTGTTCGCTAAATAGAGGTGTCCGCTCTTCGAGAAAGTCCATCACGGAGATTTCACTGTATTTTATTCAGAAAATATCAAAGAATTCTTGAGCTAAAAAAATGCGAAGTGGATCTATCTAGTAATATCTAAACTACTTTCCATAAAACAGAACTTCTTATGTCAAGACAGTTTCTTAATTCATGTGCAATCTTTACAAACAAGACACGTAATGTTTCTATTTCACTTGTAAGTAATAAAATCTGTCTATTTTAAAACTGGAGACATCTTCAGTTTTTAAGCACTCAAAATAATTATTTTGAGCTTAATTATAATTCAGTTCATTGCTACACATTGAAGGGTAGAATAAAGAGTAGAATTTATCTGTGGCAGTTGTACACCCATAAAATAGAAATTGGAGGCAGTATAGAAATGAAAAGTTTTATAACTGCTCATAGTCAGAAGTGTGCCAATTAATAAAATTTAATAAAATCTGACCAGAATATCAAATCAGTTGGCATTTTTAGTAGCATGAAAATAGGCTGCCTGCTATTTTTCTACGTGGTCGGTGATATATACTGACCACTGCCGATTCAAATGATTTGATTATTTAATGAAAATTTTATAAAGGGCTATTATAAAATGTACTGCAATATTTTAACATGATTTAATGTTCTAGATTTCACTTAAAAGCATTTATATGTATATTTTTTATAAACTAAACATTTATATAAAGATAAAAAGAAGATAAGTATTAGTATGAGTTCCATTTTCATAGCCACAATCAAATTCTTACATTCATCATAATGTTATGACTATGTCAGAACTGATAATGTGTTTGATGTCATACCAACTATGTACAGTAAAACATCTAATTAATGGACACCTGGGGACCAAATCGTTTGTCCTCTATTCTTAAGTGTCCGCTACACAGGGGCAAAAACATACAAATAATATGTGCGTTGGGAATGGAAAAGTGTTCGCTAAATAGAGGCGTCCGCTCTTCGGGAGTGGCCGTTATGGAAGTTTTACTGTATTTTAGAAAAAAAACCAGGAAGAATTTTTGAGCTGAAAAAGTGCGAAGTGGATCCAAGTCTGTCTAGTGATATCTAAACTATCTTCCATAAAATATCTTATATCAAGTGCGATCTTTACAAACAAGACACGTAATATTTCTATTTTACTTATAAGTAAGAAAATCTGTCTATTTTAAGACTGGAGATACCTTGAGTTATTAGCCCTTAAAATAATTCAGCTCATTGCTATGCTTGTGGTGTATACATATGGATTTCACACTGAATTTAAAAGAGCATTAAGGAGCTTCTTTTAGAATGGTATATATCAATTCTATACTTTTTTGTGACGGAGGTAGAAATAGGCTTAGTTGAGGCGTTTAAAAGCAGAATAGTATAAGTCACTAATTTTGCAAAATTTGAGTTAAATACCCATACAGAATATCTAGAAATATTACTCTGTACATAGTAATATCAGTATAACTTATAATCCACGAATTGTAAATAGCACTCAACACTCGAAGACATTCTGTCCCATCAGTGCCATTGGAAAGTGAGCACTGAAAAGTGCTGCTCATTTAAGTTGAAGGATTTTTTAAAAAAAAGAACTACATGTATAAAGAAGCCCTATAAATATTGTTTATATTTCTAAAGTGTAAATGTGCATATTAGGAGCCTAAACGTCAGTTCTGACAATCATATGTTTGTTTTGAACTAATTGAATATAACATTTGAAACTCAACTAGCAGTTTCATTTCTGTCACATTAGCATATTACTACTGTTTATTTTTTGAAAAAACTTTACATTACATGAAAGGGGCTAGGTCTACTTCAACCCTCCCGTTGTCCCAGAAACTAAAAATCATAACTATATAATTTTCAGTTAATTAAACTTTCCTTTTAAAACATTTCAAATATTGATTTCGTGATAAGGACATTAATAATTAGTTTGAAGAATTTTATTGATTATTAAGTATTGCTAGTCGAGTCCTTTCTACAATTTTTAAATTGCTAAGTCACTGCATTCACAGGAAATCATTGTAGTGCATCCAAATACCTGCTTTTTGTGCATTTAAGAAAATGTGACTTACGCCACTCTGCCTTGCAGTTCAGAATAGCTTACACCACTCTGAGGAACTTAAAACGCCTCGATTCATGAGTATTTAATAAGCAAATCACAATCTTACCTCGGTTCCATTGCTGTCGTTGCTGAATATAAGGCTTTCACTAATATTACCGAAGAAGATTAAATCGCTGCTATTTATGGATGGTTCTGCGAATTTTGCTGTTTCGTTTGTTATTCCTTCAGCATCTTTGTTGAGCATAGAGACTATAGCAATGCTGAGATTGATGTTATAAGATACGGCGAGGCAACAGGCAGTGAACGAGAGCAAGGAAAACAAGTACCGCTTAGGGATCAGATATTTGAAAGCTGAAAATAAAAGTAAATAGTTTATAATTAGAGACAATAGTAAAAAAGGCTGAGAGTTGTTGAAAAATACAGGGTGTCCCAAAAATGTATACGAAATTTATTCACTAATAACCCAGGTAGCACAGAACTTCGGACCCATATTGGTTCTTGTGGGCCCCATGTGGGATCAACCCTAGCTAACTAACTGGCGTAGACTCTAGCTAAGCCCATTTGGCCATCAGAAACCCTGGATGCATATTTATTTTAATATCAACTGTATATTAATCCATTAAATTAACTATAAAAATAAGTAAATATTGAATTAATAATGTCTGTCCAGCATTCCCTAAAAGTATGTACAAGGTGTTTCAGAAAGGACCCCCAACTTTGTAATGACATAACTTCTAAACTGTGAGAGACAGAAAAGTGAAACAAGTGGTATGTTGGACAGACAGGTCTGGAATTTGTTATACGCCGGTTTTCAGAAATAGTTCCAAGATTGGACATCAGAGGGCGCTGCAGTCACAGAGCAGTGTATTTGAAATATTATCTGAAAGTGTGCTTCGCGAACAGAAGTCAAATCACATTATAATGGTTTCGATATGGTCACCTTTCTTAGAAATAACATGACGCAAGCGAAGAGTAAAATGTTGAAGTCACTTGTTGCAATGTCTCTACTGAAACGGATGCACATGCCTCACAGATGAATAATTCAAGCTGTTCCAAAGTTTGAGGATTCTTAGAGTAAACACTGTCTTTCAAGTAGCCCCACAAGAATAAGTCATATTGATTGAGATCCAGGGAATATGGAGGCCAATCCATACCAATGCCATCGGTGGTACAGTAAAAATATGTTGCTCCAAGGAATGAGACATGTTCTTTCATTTCCGTATAATAACTAACGCGATACAATTCTTTTACACGTGTCATCATTGAAACAGATTTGTGAATGAATTTTCTGTACTTCTGAGTACTATTTAAAGCTTCATGTGCTTATACTGCCACCTATTAACCAATCTTGGAACTATTTCTGCAAACCGGTGTATAACAAATTCCAGAACTGTCTGTCCAACATATTACACATTTCACCTTTCTGTCTCTTATTGTTTCGCAATTATGTCATTTAAAAGTTGGGGTGTCCTTTCTGAAACACCTTGTAGGTATCTGCGAATCGATATGGGCTACCTGTATAGGTCTTAGTAGAAAATCTATCATAATCTAGGGACAACATTTTAGTGGCACACATGGCGTTTTTAAGTTAATTTAAAATAAGATTTAATGATAATATAATTTTTCACCAGAATGTTTACATTGAAAGGAGATAAATACATTTATGTTAAAATTTATAAATATTTTCTATTGGATTTCATTAGAAAAATCAAAATATGAAGTGAATTGAACATAAATGTAAATTTACAATTCGTGCATTCCATCACCAGACTCCCGATATATGCACATGGTAAAAATACTTCGAGAAATTCTCGCAATATCTCGTCTTTGAAACATTTTTGGAAAGGCATAAAGAAGAAAGGAATTCTTTGACTTCCACTAGAAAACTTATAGGTAAGATACAATACACTTATAAATCTATTAAGTTTACATATGTATATGTTTGTATATCAGGTGCTCACAACCATAGTAGACCAAGTCCATTTTGAAAAAAAAAATGATAGTCCATTTAGAAGGTGAATAAAATATGTTTTATGTACTCCCACAGAGAACCAAGCCTGTTTTCACATACTTTTTTATACATCGCATCTGTTTACAGACTTGGTTCACTGTGGGAGTGAATAAAACAGATTTTATGCACCTTATAAATGGACTATCTCATTTTTTTTTTCAAAATAGACTTGGTCCTCTATGATTGTGAGCCGCTCATATATCCCTGTGAATATTCTTATAAAATCTATCGAAACTGCTTTCTAGATTCACATAAGCATCCATATAAGTTCTTTATAGATCTACATAGGCATCCACATAAATTCTTTATAGATCTACATATAGGCATCCACATAACTCCTCATACGGGTCCGTATGAAAAAAGGGACATTCTGCATGACTCTACATCTGACCCACTTTTGCCCATATAGACCCATAAAGATGTACTTCCTAAGAACTGGCATGTTCTTCTTTTCATTTATGTTTAATTAAATTGAAATAACGGCTGAAACCAGACTAAGCTTTCAGCAAAGAAAAAATATTCTAAACTGTTGATATAAGTTCGTAAACATAACTGAAGAGTAAAAAGTTTGAAACTGATACGATATGACACTTACAATCGATAGAATTAGAAATATTTGAGGCAGATAGAACTGTTTAAAATCTTAGACCTCCCTGCCTCCATCTGGTTACGGCACTGAATCAAGACTGCAGAGAAACAGATAACATTTCTTCCCAAATTGTTATAATTAAAATAAATTCTCCGATTAAACAAGCGGATCTGCACAAATCTAGCTGATAGATCGAGAATTGCGCGGGTTGTTCCATCAAGCTAGTTATCGCCTCAAAACTCTGTTCCTCATAGTATCTCTAAATTAATCGGCGAACTCCACATTTTGGTTTGGTTTGAGTTGGGTGAGCTTTGGGATCTATAGCAGCAAGGCTTTTATCCCGAGTGATCCAAAAATCCAATCACAGATGAAAACTAACACGAGCAGTGGAGAAAATAAGCACATGAATCAAGAGAAAGCGGAACAGCACACCACTAGAACCGATCAATACTATGAAGAAAGTTCAGAGTAGAAGCACGGAAACCCATGACAGGCAGAAAACTTTTTTATAAAACACACAAAAGACTTAAAGCACTCGCTATTCAATACAGCATTATCCCAACATCGGCTGCGCTGAGACCGATACCTAGGGCAAAAAAATAAAACGTGCTCCAAGGAGTCAGACACACCACACGTGCGGCAGCTACCGTTAGAAAGAAGCTTGAAACGAGCTAACATCGCAGGAGTTATCAACATTCTACAGAGGAGCCGAGTAATCAAAACATCATCCCTCCTATTGCCGGCCCAACCATGCGTACGCTTAACATTAGGAATGTCCCCGTGCGACGAGAAATATTTACCAGACTCATACAGCTGACCAAACCGCTGCTTGACCTTCATCTTATAGGCATAGATTAAATCCTCCGGAGCGATCCAATCAATCAAAATGTCAGAATCACTTACACGTCTTGCAAGAAAGTCAGCCTTTTCATTAAGGGGGATCCCCCGGTGACCCGGAACCCAGTACAGATGAATAGAAGGAGAGAGAGACGAAACCCTCATGATTTTATTATGCAGCCAGATGATGACCTTAGGACACTTAAGAGAGATCGACTGAAGAGCAGAGAGGAAAGACAAGCTGTCCGAGAGAATCAAGACCGGACGAGACAAAGAGACTAACTCATCGATAGCCATGCCAACAGCAAGAGCCTCCGCAGTGAAAATCGAATTCACCTGGGAAACCCGGTACCCAAAATGACCAATAGCCGAACAGCCTGCTATCCCAGTGATCGAAATTGTCTTAGATGCATCAGTGGCAATAATTTCCCAAGAGCCAGAGAAATTCTCGATAAATTCCGAAAACAAGGGAGCCAACATGGGAGCAGCCATATTCTTACTCTGAAAAGAAAGACTCGAAGTAACAATATGAATCGCATTCACATTCATAGGCAGAGGGATTTGAAAGCACAGAAGGTGATCTGGACGGCAATTCAACTCATTAAAAGTATCAGAATCACAAGAGATATTAGCAGTGAACGATGCAAGACTCGCATCCCGCGCCTCGAACAGAGGAGACCAACTACCCAAGGCCAGGTGCTTGATCCAGAATCCAAAAGCCAAAATACCAATCCTGTCGATAATAGGGAAAGCGTCAGCGTGTTTTCTTAATACTAGGTTAGGAGTCCACTTCGTCAGGCCCAACGCCACCCTAAGGGCGCTCGTCTGAAGAACCTCCAGTTTTTGGAAAAAGGAAGGACAGGCTAAATTAAGAACTGCAGCACCGTACTCCATGATACTACGAATGGATGCTGAAACCAAAGTGAGCAGGTGGAATGACCTTACACCATACCTTTTCTGAGCCAAAGACTTTAAAATGTTTATTCTTGAGAACAGTTTCTTCCTGAGGTATTCAGCATGTTTACGGAAGCCACCCCGTTGAGCCACATAGAACCCAAGAAACTTAATATCTGAGCACCACTCGATGATTCCTCCATTGACACTGAAATGAGAATCGCAATCCCCTAATCTTCTCGATAGGTTGATAGCCTGACACTTATCCGGTCTTATAGATAACTTCCAGTAGTTACACCACTGCATGATCAGCCTTAAGGCTTCTTGCAATTTAGTCCAGCAGGACTCCAAAGAGGCACAATCACAGTAAACAAAGATGTCATCTGCATAGATTAAAAATTTGATGCCGAGGCCCTCCAAAATTTCAAAAAAGTCCGCCATAAAGATTGTAAACAGAGTAGGGCTTAACACCGCCCCTTGAGGAACCCCTCTACGAAGGATCCGGGTAGACGAAGTGACACCTCTCCAAGCTACTTTAATGGATCTGTCGGATAAAAAGCGGTGGAGCCAGCGAAGCATTCGGACAGATATGCCGATTTGAGCACACTTGTAAATTAACCCGTCGGTATAGACCGAATCGTATGCTGCCTGAAGGTCAAGAGCAACCCCCAAGATATACTTCTTCTCCCTCCTAGCCTGTTGAATATCGAGATGCAGCATCGTCAGCGCCGTATGGCTATCACGAAATGGTTGGAAACCCAGATGTCTACTATGAAGGATCTTATTTTCGAGGAGGAGGCGAGTAATCCGCTTTGAGATCATCCTCTCGCAGATTTTGCACATGACCGATGTCAAGGCAATAGGGCGATACGAGGAGGCATGTATTTTTGGTTTCCCATGTTTAGGTATCGGCAGAATCACAGCAGAAGTCCAACTCGACGGAATGTCACCAGAGGTCCAACTTTCATTGAAGAGCTGCAGCAGACGTTCAAGCGCGAGGTCATCTAATCCTTTAAAAAGCGCAGCACTAATCTTGTCTTCCCCAGGAGTGGAGGTTTTTGTGCGATGGATGGCATCTTTCAATTCCGGTAACGTGAAAAGGCCGTTGAGAGAGGAGCTGCCTTCTTCCCCATATGTGACAGGAATTGGCTCATGATCGCAGTCCGCACTGAAGTGGTCGGCCAAGATTTCAGCCTGAGATACCGCATCTGCACCAGACGAGTCAGCCCCCTGTAACTCCACATTAGTACTGACCAAAATTTCAAATCGTTGGCATTTTTTGAAAACATGCTTTCATTAATTTTCATTTTTCATTAACAAAATAAAATAATTGCTGATAAAAAATAATTATCAGAATTAGATTTCGCGTTAAATTTCTTATCGGAATCATATGTTATATTTTATTATCACTATATTGTCAACAAAGTTATACACAGTTGAAGTTACGGAATCCCCTCTTACGCGCGTGTTAAACCAAAGTATGAAGTCCATGGATTAAACGATAACTACCATTTTCACATAATTCTAAATAAGTAATTAAAAATGAACTTTAAAAAAAATACTTTAATTACAAAATTATTCGTCCGCGGTCATTTTTAACTGAACTTTAATTGAATTTTTTATTGACCACCGGAAAGAAAGCTATTCCAATTACAGTGAAAATGTTTATTGAGAATGCCTATTAGCCGGTTTAAATAAGTTTTCAGAAGTTGAAAAATAAATAAAAAGATATTTGTTTACATTATAAATAAACAAAAACTATTGTAACGTATTTAAAAGACTTTAAAAATATATGAAAAGTAACGAAAAACATATTTATTGATATTATTTTCATTTGGTAATAAAATTCATTTTTACTAGGTATCAAAATTTTATCTTGATGCAAGATATTTTTATTTGAAAATTATACAGCCAATACAAAAATGCCGACAAAAAGATCGAAATTAAACGCTTTTATCACTTTCAAGGTTTAAAATCGATAAAAGTAACCGAAATAAATGAAAGAATTAAAACAAAAAATCTGGTTCTGGAAAAATTGTAATACGCAGTCAAAAATTATTTCAAAACTAGAGAAATCAAAACTGCTGAGAATCAGATAACATTTCTTCAGAAAATGTTATAATTTCAATAAATGGTGTTTTCTCAGATTAAACAAGCCGATCTGCCCAAATCCAGATGATGGATGGAGAACTGCGACGCTTAGTTATCTTAAATAAATCTCCTCGAAAATTCCTGCCTCATAATACCTGTAAATTAAACCATAACTACAACTTTTCCAGCATGACCTTGGAAACTAAAAACCATGGAGAGGCTCAGACTTTCTCTCTCTCACTCTTTCTCTTTTATCTTATTAAGAAATAATGTCCATTTTAGCCGCCAAAAGATAGAAAAAAAGAACAAAGCGAAATAAAAAATCAAAATCCCTTCTATCAAAAAGTGACCATTCCAGGCTTTACATGTGTATATCGCGTTACTCAATTCATTCACTAGCTTCCAGCCAGAAAAAGTATGAAATTACAGAAAACCTCCGTAGTCATTACGGCGTGAGAATTGAACTTAGAACTAGGTTGGAACGAGGTAGAGGGAGCTGTCGGGGGCTTAAATTTCAAGCACTGAATATTGTTAGAAAGAGATTCCGAGACGTCACAATGGAGTGGTATTGTAGCATAAAAGTGATAAGCGGAATTTTTGTGTACGATCCGATTTAATTTTATATCAATCTGAAATCAATCACGTTGCTTTTGTGCTTCTAAAATTCATAATTCTGTAGAAAAACTGATAATGTACAACGTTTCAGTAAAACAATAGCAGATATACAATTGTCGAATTAATAAAAAAAATTGCAATCAATTGGATATCAATTTTAAATGTTCGAATTTGTGCAATTATTTGTTACATTTGCATCGTGTTTATTCAATTGAAGTTTTAATTTGATAACAAAATATTCCAAACACTGAATATCGTTAGAATTTAAACGCGAGACGTTACAATGGCGTCACATTGTAGCATGAAAGTGATTCGCGGAATTTTTGCTTACGGACAGATTTAATTCTATATCAATCTGAAATCAATAATACTACTCTCGTGCTTCTAAATTTTGAAATTCTGTAAAAAAACTGACAATTTACAACGCTTAAAATAATAGCATATATACAATTGTAGAATTAACAATAAAAAAAAGTATATTGAATATCAATTTTAAATGTCCGAATTTTTTCAATTATTTATTAAACATTTGCATAATGTTTATTCATTGTAAATTTCGTTTGATAACGATAAAGTATTTCAAGCACTGAATATTGTTAAAAATTAAATGCGAGATGTCACAATGGAGTAGTGTTGTAGCATAAAAATGATAAGCAGAATTTTTGGTCTACGGTTCACCGATTTAATTTTACTTCAATCTGAAATCAGTCACACTTCTTTTGTGCTTCTAAAATTCATAATTCTGTAGAAAAACTGATAATTTAAAACGCTGTAGTAAAACAATAGCATATAACAATTGTAGAATTAACAATAAAAAAAGTATATTAAATATCAATTTCAAAAGTTCGAATTCATGCAATTATTTGTTACATTTGCATAATGTTTATTCATTGTAAATTTAGTTTGATAACGTTTGATTGATTAGAAATTAAACGCGAGGCGTCACAGTGGAATGGAATTGTAGCATGAAAAGTAATTAGCGGAATTTTTGTGATTTTAATTTAATTTTTAATTCTATATCAATCTTAAATCAACAATACTTCTCGTGTTTCTAAAATTAGCAATTCTTTGGAAAAGCTGATGATTTACAAATTTTAATAAACCAATACCTGATATACAGATTTGCAGATTTTTTTTAAGTATAATGGATATAAATTTTAAATGTCTGATTACATGCAATTATTTGTCAAATTTGCGTAATGTTCATTCAGTAAAAAAATTTTAGTTGATAAAAATAAAATATTTAAAGCACTGGACATTGTCAGGAAGAGATTTCGAGATGTCATAACGAAGTGGTATTGTAGCATAAAAGTAATAAGAGGAATTTTTTTTGTAAGGTCCGATTTAATTTTTTATCCACCTCAGATCAATTATAATAATTTTCTGCTTCTACAATTCACAATTTTACAGAAAATCGGTAATTTGAAACCCTTTAGTAAAACAAAGGAATTATATCATATGTAGATTTTTTAAAATTTTATTTAATACGGTCTCTAACAAATATTTAAAGATTATACCGCTAGATGGCAGAACTAGACGATAGTTCCTAATTATAGCGGCTGCAAAATAGTTTTCTCCCACCATCCTTTCTGCAGAGTTTTCTGCAAGTTTTCTGCAGAGTGCTTTGGAGTATCGCTTCGGAGAGGGTGCGAAATGCCCGCTGTCTTGCTTTATTATTTTCCTCCCGGAGTTTTTATGAGAGGCGGGAAGTGATGAAATGTTTGCGAATCAATGTTTCCCACGCGGATTTCTTCTGCCGTTCCTTACTATGTAAATATGTACAGCCATCCTGTAAACAGCAATATGTCTTGTAGTACAGAGTTTTATTAAACATTACTTTCTACTAAAATATGCAGTGACGCGTCCTTTTGAAGCGATGAGTCATTATTAAAGATTGTGGCGCCTATTTAAGATAAAGTAAGGTAGCTATAGGTACAATTTAATTTTATATTAATCTGAAATCAGACTTCCTTAAATTCTGAAAATTAATAAGTATGTTGTACAACGCTTTAGTAAAACAATAGTAGTAAAAAATCTGTAGGTTTTTTTTTTTTTGGTGTGTGTGTTTGGGCATAAAAAGAGTAATGTAATTAAATCAACTTTATCCTTCGAATTTTATGCGATTTTTTTATAACATTTCCACAGTGTTTGTACAGAAATTTAAGGAGACAAGGGACATTCAAATTCATTTTTTTTTTTTTAATTTCACTTAAATACTATTCAAGGACACACTATATGCATTATGGCATATATTTATCATACATGAAATAAACAAAAATGGCGAGAAAAATAAAGAATTTTCTTGAAGCGTTTTCTTAAGCGTTATGAAGAATTTTTCAAAATGCCCCATGCGCATTCCATATCAATTAAATTTATATCAATTATTTTTCTCCCCCCCCCCCCTTTTTTTAACATTTCGTGTGTGATAAATATATGCAATAATGCATATAGTGTGCCTTTTAATAGTACAGTCGGACCTCTATTTAACGAACCTCTATTTTGCGAACTTTTCCTTAGAACCAAGAACATTTTGCGAATTTCTTCGTAAAATAACCTCCAAATAGCGAAGTGCATTCTCTATTTAACGAACTTTTTCTTGTGATCAAATTTTTTTTTCTCCCCATTTCTCAAAATATTTTTGGACATTTTAAACTTATTCTTTCTTTAAACACATTTTATGATGCTCAATGGCCTTGAACTGATTTTACCAGGCACCTTCTTTGTCAGCAGTGAGAATTCAGCAAGTACGGAGGACGAAGACGATAATCCCTTAGAGTAACTTTAAAAAAATGTGGATACAGATGAAAAAAAATAGAAGAAATTAACTATGATGTGCTGATTGATGATTGTATTTCACTTAATTCTGAAATTGAGACCTCGGAAACACTATCCAAATTGGATATTTTCGACAGTGTGAAAAATAACAACAATACAGCAATAAACTGCGATAAATTGCGATGAAGACGAATATGATGATGATGGAAATGATCATGATGCAGGACAAAACTTCGTATGATGAAATTCTAAAATCATTTGAAACAATCCGACGCGGATTGTAAGTTAGAAGGAACTACGCATGAAGGGGTTTTTGGTGCATTGCAAAGATGCGAGGCGTATTATGAGAGAAAGCACTTTTTAAGAGAAAAAACGCACACAAAATTAACAGAGTTTTTCAGAAACTAAATTTAAGGGCGCATATGTTAATATATGGTTAAAATTATATGTTATAATAATAATAAATACGATAAGGTTATTAAAATTCGTTAATTTTAATGTAAAACTATTTATTTTAAACAAGAAATACAGTGTGTTCCCGGACAATGTTTTGTTTTCCTTGCTGATTTCAAAGATTTAAACACATAGAAAAAAGGAATTGATGATGGGTATTGGTGGGTAAAATAAATAAAACAAATCGATATAATTTATTTAAAAAAATGTGATTAATTACTTTTAGTAAAAATATTTAGTGTTTATGAATTTAAAATCTATTTTATGTAGTTTAAAGTATTAAAAAAGGTGCATCTCCATTTAACGAATTTTCCATATAACGAACTTTTTTTCGGGATTTAGCGACTTCGTTAAATAGAGGTTCGACTGTATTTAAAGCAAAATTAAAAAAATAATAAAAAATGTCAAGTATACTAATATTGTTAGAAATAGTTTCCGAGATGACACAATTGAGTGATATTGCCTGATAAAAAGGATAAGCTGAATTCTTGTGGACGGTTCGATTTAATTTTATACTAATCTAAAACCAATAGCATGTTTTTGTGCTACTAAAATTCATAATTCTGTAGAAAAACTGATAATTTACAAAAAATTAGTAAAACAATAACAGATATACATCTGTAAAAAAAAACTTTTGCAAAAAATAAATATTTGTATGTTGAATATAATTTTAAATGCACGATTTTATGTATATTTTTGTAACATCTGCGTAGTGTTTATTCAATATTAACTTGATTTGATAAGGTAAAACTTGACTGAATAAAATATTTCAACCACTGAATATTGCTAAGAAGAGATATCGAGATGTCACAATGGAGCGATGGGTATTGTAGCATAAAAGTGATGAGCGGAATTTTTGTGTATGGTCTGTCGATTTAATTTTTCAATCTGAAATAAATCATACTGTTTTTGTTATTCCAAAATTCATTATTCTGTAGAAAACTTAATTTATAATACATTAGTAAAACAATAGCAACTGCACATTTATAGATCCCCCCCCCCCCCCCCCCCTTCGCTTGTAAAAACAAAACTAGAAATGTGAGATAAATATCAATTTTAAATGTCAAATTACATTATTATTTTTAAACATTTACATAATCTTTATTGAATACAGTAATCCCTTAACATTCGCGAGTTTTGATTATTCGCGAAATAAAAAAATGAAGAACATTTCAACATTTGCGAATATTTACAAAACAAATTTCGCGAATAACCAAATTAAAGAAATTTTTTTTACAAAGTAAACTTGCTTTGTTTTTTCTAATTCCGTAAACTATTTGACACGGGACAGCTGCATTGTACTATATAGCCTAAGTTTCGAGAATTTCAGCAATTGTATTGAGGCAAAACACAGATCAGTGATTCGGAGAAAATCGAAACATAAATTGATGCTAAAAAAAAAAAAATGCTAATTATTTTTTTTTTAATTCAAAATTTTTATTGCAAGTGAAATTTTTTTTGCAAAAGTTATATGAGAAATTTTAAAACTTCAACAACTTGTTGAAAAAGCAATAGAATACGATCCTTCAGTGGTGAGGAATCTTAAATTTAAAAAAGAAATCGAGGCTGCAACTTTTCCTTACATGGAGATTCATAAACAAAAGATACTGATGTACCATTGTCTGGAAGAACGTAATTTTTTTTTGCAGCCATTAACTAGAAACTAAACTTTGTACGATATATTTAAAATACACTGCACAAAAAAATTAGGAGAGCAAGCAAAAAAGTGAAGAGAACAGTGCAAGACAGCCATGTATGGGCATAAAATGTATAGTACATGTGTATCAATGCGCAATACAGAAAAAAAAGACGCAAAAAATTGTAAGGGAGCTTTTATTCTTTGAAAAGACTGAAAGAACATGAAAAGATGGTTTTGGGCAACAATTTGGTTTCATGTAAATGATAAAAAAAAGTATTGTTTAGAAATGATGCAAGATTTTTAATGTAGCGTGTGGTCTCCTCGAACAGCTAAAGACTGCTGCGCACCTGTTTTCCATGGATGCGATGAGGTTATCGATAAGACTTTGGGGAACACTATTCCACTGCTCATCTCCAAGTCCCGGACAGTAAAAGGAGGCCTTGGTCTCGCAGCAATGCGTCGTCTGAGTATGTCCCAAACATGCTCGATCGGATGAGAGCATGCTGGTCATTCCATATGCTGTATTGCTTTAGCTTCAAGCATGTTTTCCACAAGAAGAACTGTATGAGGTCTGGCATTATCATGCATTGAAAAAAATAAATCCCTAAATGCTGCAACATAAAATACGAGATGAAGTCTCAGTATCTTGTCTGTATAACTTCGGACCATCAAAGTGCCATTCTGAATGATATGCAGGCCCGTACGTCCACTTATGCTGATTCCAGTCCATAGCATCAACCCACCTCGTCTGTAATGTGATCTTTCACGAAAGAATGTGGGATTATTTTGAGTGCCTCTTTCTCTCCATGCCAAAACACATCGTATGTCACATCCAGACTGAACCGGGACTCGTCAGCAAACAGAATTTGGTTCCAACAAAGTTTCCTCCAAACTCGATGTTCAGTTGCCCATCTTCTTTGGCCCGCACAGTTGCTTGAGATCAACGTAATGCAGACCATTGGCTTAGGTGCATAGAGACACCCTTATCAAGCCTATTTCGGACTGTTTGGCTGCACACCTTTTGTCCTGTGGCCAAGAACAACTGTGTTTGCAGCAGAGTAGCATTGCCCATTCCATCTCGATAAGCTGTTAACAGGATATATCGGTCATCAGTTTCTGTGGTAGCACATGGCCGACCTTGACCTTGTCGACGTCTACCATTCCATGTGTCTTGGAATCAATTCCACAGCCTTGCATTGACAGTTCTTGCGACCCCAACAGCGTCCGCTACACTTCGTTGTGTTTCCCCAGATTCAACTGTCCCTATAACACGCCAAGCCCTGAATTCCGGTAAATGACATTGTTGCGACTTTGTCAAGTCACCTTTACTCAAAGCACAAGCTGAGCAATTGAATTTTACAACTGAGACGGTGAAACAGGTGTTTCTGCAAAATCCTGATTTCTGAACTTATCTCCTTTTTCTAGTTTTTATAGTCATAAACTTTAATTTACATGTGAAGTTATCTTTATATGTTTTCTACTACGCTTTAAATTATGGATGTTTTGTTTTACGTTACTTATCGATGTAAATTTTTGCATAATTTTGATAAAATCATGTGCTCCCCTAATTGTTTTGAGCAGTGTATATAAATTTGTTTATATCATGTACGTTTTAACGCTTAATAAATATATTTTTACGTTTCAATTGCTTTTTTCAATTAAAAAAAAATCGTAAAACCTAACCCCCTTTTATGGATGGGAAGATAGTCTCAACATTCGCGGAAACTTCCGCGAACCCAACCCTCGCGAATGTTGAGGGATTACCGTACATATTTCATTTGATAACAATACAGATCAAGAAAGTTTTACATTGGAAGAGGTCAGGTTAATTTAAATTATATTTCGCCAGGACTCAGGCTATTATTCGTACCAATCTGTTCAAACTAAAATTTTACAAAAAAAAAAAAAAAAAAAAAAAAAAAATCCCTGCTTTGCATGTGATCGTAACAAAAATTTTCAAGCAATTATTCTGTAGAATTATTATCATTGCCTTATTATTACTTTTTTTTAAAACTTGATAATACTTTTTTTAATATAAAATATTAGTGACTTCGGTTATTCTGTGTTTATCCTCTGATGTTACAATAATCATGTCCATATAATTATGAAATTTAAAATACTTTTGGAGTAAGCTAAAGTTGTGTTCCGTTAAAAGCTAATTTATAATATTTATAATTTGTTTAGAAAGGAAGGCCGCAATGTATTAGCTCGAAAATATTATAGTACATTACTATTTACATGCAGCTATTGTTTCGAGGTGTATTTCGGGATATTATTTTTCTGGTTTAAAGAAATTTTAATATTTTACTTGAAAAACACATTTACAAGTTCAATATGCCAAATTGTCTATCCAACTGAGATTAACTTTCACAAAAGTTATCTATTACTATAAAATTGGAATATCTTAAAATATTTTTTAACTAATTTTGAAAGTAAATTTTTAGCGGATGCTAGCCGAAAAATATTATAGATGTATATGTGATCAATATTGTGAAGTACGTCCATAACTATGCATATTTTGCAATATTTATTATTTTTACTTAGAGCGTTATGAATATATCTGAATTGGATTAATGATTAATATTTGTATGGTTCTTTTGAAGAAAATGTTAAATAAAGCAAGTTTAATTTTGCTATATTAATAAAAATCCGGATTGGTTAACAATATAGATAAAAAAAAATGAAAATATTTAAAAGTTTCAAAAGCTCTTATTTAAAATTTCGTAAGAAATATATTTTGATAAAAAAAAATCACCTTGAATTGTAGCAATTAAAAGAGTATGGAAAATGGTTAAACTTTGAAATCTGATAGTTTATTCTTGCGTCAGGTGTAAACTTAAGGTTCAGATTTCTTTTCATGCTGGCCTGAAGCTTGATGGACAAAAGCTTAACCATTATGACATTTTTTTTTTTTTTAATTTCTAAATTGAATAATAATAAACTACTAAAATAATTGAAACGAAATTCTTAATACAAGCCTGTATTAAGCCAAGTGTAAATTTCAGGTTCAGATTTCCTACCAAGATGAAGATCGATGGACAAAAAGCTCAACCATTATGATGATTTTTTTTTTAAAATCTAGATGGTTTAAAAAGACATTTTTTTAAAATTTCTAAATTGAATTCTGATAAACTACTAAAATCATTGAAATGCAATTCCTTAATATGCCAATTTTTATGTTGAAACCAGCAATTTAATGCCATCTTTCTTGAATTAATGTTTTTTTTTTCTTTTTTGTAAATAACTTGGTAGCATGAAATTAGTTTTCCATACCATTTTCTAATGTTACTTGCAATTTATTTATTTATCTTTTTATATTTTTTTTGCTTCGTTTAGTGTTAAATGTTTAACCCTTTATGCTTCGAGGGTACTTATAAGGCTGTTCTCAAATCAAAAAGGGGAACTTTATGACACAAGTTCAAATTTATTTTTGGTCGGAAATGCATGAAACTATCAGGTGAAAACAGGTTCAGAAACTATTTAATCGAGCTGTTCCCCCCCCCTTTTTTTTTGCAAACACAATAGATCTTTCAGAAAATATTGTCAAAGTTGACGTTTTGAACCAAAGTTCCCGAGGAAAGCAGAAGAACCAGTCGGCGAAGGGAGAAAAACGTCTTTGTCACGTGATCAAAATCGCTTATAACTCAATAGGTAATTTATTGATCCAAAAATGGAAAACACAGTTCGATTCCAAATCGCTTCCATAGCCAGGCCTTCCAATTTTATATCTTTTCGTTAAAAAGTGAATTTGCAAATGTGTCAAAACGTTTTGCGCTTGTTGAGCAGAGCAGTTATGAACAGCGTTAAGTACCTTCCAAGAAAATGTAATATAAAATTTATTTAAACCATCTATTTTTAAAAGTAAATTTTATTTTTCATATAAAAAACTTTTCTCTATCACATTAAAAACTGCAACAAACAGTAGAAGCTAAATATTATTACAAGTTATTTTCTCAACCGTTTACACAGGTGTAGCTTTACTCATACTAAAAATATATATATATGAAAAATTTACGACTGCAAAAACTTTCCCTTTCATAGGTAGGGTCACAATACATTCACATTTACACTGTTTTTATAAGAATTGCCAAATTTCCATAACAGTAGTTTTTGTTAAATAATCTGTTTATTCTTGTAAATATCTTATTAAAAAGTCTGTAACTACCGATTTATTAATTAATAAATTTAATGAAAAAATTTTTTAATGAAAAAAAAATCTAAATTTCTTATTAATAAATAAATTTTCTAATATATCTCCAGGACTTTAATGAAGATAATTATTGAGGTAGAAGAATTTCTTGATTCATAATCTGGGACAGAAAGGGTTAAATTAGAAGTTAATTCAGTATCTGATTAAGTACAGAAAATACAAATTTTAAAATAAGTCGTATTTACATAGGTAATAACATTTACAGAGGTGCAACAGAAACAACATAATAGTTCCTTCCGCGACAGAATTTTGTTTTAATTGAAAACAATCTGCTACATTATTAATATAGTTTACTTTCTTCTATTTTTACAAGAAGAAAGTATTGGATTCGTAAAAATTTTCGACTTCCAGTTTTCAACGGATTTACACGTTTTAGGGGTCAGGGATCCCAAAAAAACATGTTTTTACAAAATGTCTGTGAGTCTATCTGTCTGTATGCGAAGCAAATTTTGTGGGCGCTCTATCAAGAACCTAATGCACGGAATTTAATAAAAGCTTATATTCAGGTAGTCTCTGATATCAATTGGAGCTGATTAGTTTTTGGTGTAAATCGCTTGACAGGTGGCGCTGCTATGCTGCACTTTTCACGATTTCCGCAATAGCTCTATCTCGAGAATTAATGCACGGATTTTTCTTATACTTTAGATTCCGTTAGTCCTTGATATGAATTGGTGTTGTTTACGTTTCGGTGTAATTCGCCCAACAGGTGGTGCTGCCATGCTGCATTTCGCAGGATTTACACGATTTCCGCAATCTCAAAAACTAATGCACACATTTTCATCAAACTTCAGATTAAGTTAGTCCTTGATATGAAATGATGCTGATTACGTGTTGGTGTAAATCACCCAATAGGTGGCGCTGCTGTGCTGTATTTTGCACGATTTTCTCAATAGCTCTATCTTAAGAACTAATGCACGAATTTTCATCAAACTTTAGTTTCAAGTATACCTTGATTAATATTGCTGCTGATCATTTTTTGGAATAAATTGCTCAACAGGTGGCGTTGTCCATTTTCATCTAACTTCAGATTTAGTTAGACGATGACATAAATTGTTGCAAATTAAATTTTGGAGTCAATCGCGCAGTAGGTGGCGCTGCTATGCTTTTTTTTTACGATTTTTGCAATAGCTCTATCTCAAAGCTAATGCACGGCACGGATTTTCCTCAAACTTCATATTCAGTTAGGCGTTGACACAAATTGATGATGATTAGGTTCTGGTGTAAATCACCGAATTGGTGGCGCTGCTATGCTGTATTTTGCTGGATTTACACAATTTCAGCGATTGTCATATCTCAAAAACTAATTCACCGAGATTCAAATCTTTATAATCTTCATGATGGGCATAGATTACCATTTAATTTTGGCACTGTATTAGCGAATTTTGAAGCATTAACATGAATGAGATAGAAGAAAATTTTGGGATTGGTACATCCGACTAGTTTTTAATTGACTGCATTTTTAATGTTCAATATTTGCTTTCTTAAAAATTAAAATTAATTATCTATCCTGCTCAGATATATATATATGTATAAAATGAAGAAAAATTTGCATTGCAGAGATAAAATTTCATAAAAACCAAAATTGAAAAGGATAAAAATAAATAAAATAGAAACTGCTATTACAAATATTTGAGTAAACAGTACTTATAAGATTGAAATAATACGAAAGAAAAGAACTACATTCTTGCAAACAAATAGGGATTTACTGTATAGACACGTGCTTTTATGAAGTCGTACAACCAGAAATCATAGGATTTTTTTTTTTTTTTTTTTTTTTTAAATTTAGAATTCTAACTTTGCGTTGTATAAGTCATATGTATATTGCACTTCCATGGTAATATCTGCTCTTTCTTAAAGAAATTTTGCACTAAATTACTTTTTCATGTTATCCAAAGTTTTACCTCATAGAGAATATTTATGTATAAACCAAATCTCTCTCCAATTAACAGTTTTTATTTTTTTTAATTTATTTTTAATAGAGTTATACTTTTGCTTAAAAACTTAGAAACACCCGGCATCAATAAAGAATTAAGAAACGAATGCAATAATGTGATATTTTAAACAACTATTTTTAAAATGATAAGTAATAAAAATAATACATGGGAGGTAGGGGAAATTCAAAACGCTTAAATCAGATACTATGTGTATGTGTGATCATCCGCGTACATAACACAGGAAAAAGAAAATCATTTGGACATGATACGGACTAAGTATTTGTGCAAAATTTAGAATGAAATATCCACATGAAGTACTTCATTTTTGTATATTTTCTTTTTTTAATTGAGTGAAATTGTCGCAATTTGCAATAAATATATAATCTACACAATTTTTTTTTCCAGAAGAAGTTCTGACGTCTGCCAGTTTTCGAGAAGCATCTTTTCCCATGAGAAATTTTTAATCATCACTTATCATTACAATCTTTGTTATTTTCGTTTACTATTTAACTATTCATGCATGAAGAAAGGCGAAAGAAAAAAACTCAAACAGGGATCTTATAACTCGCTGTGCAGCTTCTTTATATTGTTTTTGAGCGCGTCTGATCAGAAGCAATGTTTCTTTTCGAAGCGTTATACGAAGCGATTACATTCAGGTCAATTGATGCCGATTTGCATTCAGAGGTGTGCCGTATGTCTTATGTAACAATTCCTAGACATACGACAGACATGCAAGGTAAAGACTTCAGCCGACTGGAAGATATTTTCCCGTTACACACGAAAAAAAAAAAAAAAAAAGAGAAAATCTCGTTAACGCGTTAGAAAAACAGTTTATACATTGTTACTACGCTTCTTCATCAGATGAATGAGCAATAATGAGTAAAACTCGAAGACGCTTATATCTTATTTGATGTCTTTTATTCAATGAATGTTTCTGTTAAATCTTTCCGGTAGTTCTTTTATGTTAATGATCAAATTTTGAAATGTTACTTCCGTTGCATTTACTTACAAGAATCTTTCTCCACACAAAAGTCAAATAATTTTGTTTTGTTTTCCTACGAGTGACCACATCACATATAGTTATGCATGTCACTTAATATAATTATCATCAAAATCTGTTGATTCATATGCATTAACGCTGGACTACTCTCCTTGTATCTGTAAGATACAATGACTTTTTATTCTGGCTGCAAAGGGGTATTTGGAGTCATCAATTTTATATATATATTTGATTACAGGCAAAATATATTCCTAATTTATCACTACCTTTGCCAGAAATATCGCGGTATAAAGTGCATAAATATGGAAATTACGTCATGTGATCTCAAAAATACAACAACAGCAATAACGTAAGTTTTTCAGGATAATATAGAAGACTGCACGGGCCGAAATTTCCAGGCCAGGTCCCAGCCGTACAAAAAGTGTACTGGCTCGGTCTAATATAAAATCTAAAAGTTTGGCCCGAGCCCGGTCCGGTCTGTACGAAAATTTATTTGCCTGGCCCAGTCCCGGCTCATAAAAACTTCATTGTCCAGCCCGACTGAATTTCTGAAGCAACATTGTTCTACAATTAAAGTTATTAAAAAAAAAACACATGCATAGATTTTATTTTCGGATTATGTTCGAAATGCGTGTAATACAAAATAACACCAATATCAATGATCAATTAGACAATTACGTGCATAAATACCGATTAAAAAATTGACTTGCAATTTATTTAAAGTTTAAAGTATTGCTTTAGTTTCCTGCAGTCTTTTTATTTCTACCTTCTATCAAAACACTAAAAATCAATTAAGGGATCGTCCATTAATTATGTTGTTCTTCAAGAGGGAGGGCGGTTCACAAATAGGGGGATGGGTTTGACAGGAAAAGGGATAGGTTAACTTGTTGTGACGTCACGTCTAAAATAAGAAAACCATTAGGTAGGTAAATTCATAAAGTAGTATGTACGTTTACTCAGGAAGTAGAAGGTTTATTTTTCAGATGGATCGCAACAGCTTGAATTAAAAAAGATCATGATGGTTTCATGGTATTTATATCAGTAGGAGTAGATAACAGATAGTAGGGGAGAGTGAGGAGGAATGGGACACTTTTTACAAAAATAAGAAAATCAACTTTGTTTGACAGAAAAACAAAAATTTCAATTTATAGAATACAAAATGAAACACTTTCTAATGTCCTTGAACAATATAGAAACATAATTTGCAGAAACAATTTTATAATTAATGAAATTGTAAGTTTCAAAAGTTTCTAATCGAGTGTTAAAGCACATGACTCTTCTAATCCTGACCAGCTTTTAATGTCTTTTACTTACCGAGTAGAACTGTCTTTTAAATTTTACCGATTATTTTTTAATGTCAATGTTAAAAAATCAAAAGATTATTTGATGTTGCATTTACCTACGGTATTTTTTCTACACATAAAAGTCAAATCACTTTCTTCAGGCTGTTTTACTGCAAGTGACCAAATCACGTACGGTTATGACGTCACTTGATGTAAGACAATACTCATCAAAATCTCTTGATAAAGAAACAATGTTTCTTTTCGAGGAGTTATACGAGGAGATTTCATACCGGCCAATGGACGCAGATTTGAAATCAGAGGTGTGTATTAGAGTTGAGTTCGGGTTGGGTTTTTTTTCTCTGAGCGAGAGCCCGACGATTTGAAATCCGAGCGCGCCCGATCCCAAAAAATTGTTTGTCATCAGAGCTCGAGCCCGATACCAGAAAGTACGCCGTAGAAAACATTTTAAAATTGTTTCAAGATTAATTTTTTCATTTAAATATGTCTTCTTACATAGATATATGTATTAACCCACTTATGCCTAGCGTCCCATTTTTGGGACGTTTCGAATTTTAATATTTTTTTTATAATTTTTTTCTTCTTTACAACATGAAAATTGCATGAAGCAATTGTCTATAAATGTCTTTATATATTACCGAGAGATAACAGCATAAGATTTATATTTCTTTGATTAAATGAAGGCCTCTTTTCGGTGTTTATAGATTTTTCATTTTTCAAGATCGCGAAATATAGGAAGCAAGTTTATTTGTATTTTTTGTATCAAAAATACAAATGAATAAGTCATAATCTTAGCTTGTGGGCTTCTTTGAAATACGTATTTTTCTAAATTATAAAATTACATGTTCAAGCCTATTTTTTATGCATGTTTGTAACGTACAAAATATAGGGCTCTAAGCGCAAATGGGTACATATTTCTATTAGCCATTTAGGGGACAGTTATTTATGTAAAGTCCTTTTCAAGATGATTTTGAAATAAATTGTTTTTTAGCCTCAAATAAGATCATTAATTTATTATTAATTATGGTTATAAATGTTATCAGTCTCTGTAAATAAATAAATATATTTTTTTAATAGTTCATAAAAACACTAACTATAGTATATAACATACAATTTAAAAGCTTAATTTATATAAATTTAGACAAAATATATAATTATGAATTTTTCCACATATGGATATTCCCATATTTAGTAACGTTTACATTTTATCAAATAAATACAAAGGTATTTTAGCGTAATTTTTTTTTAGTATTTTTCCAGTTCATTTGGCAACGTTTTAAAGTGACTTTACAAACAAATTTGAGAAAACAAAACTTCAGGCATAAATTGATTAATCCTGAAAAGTCTGCAAAAGTCACTGCTAATTTTTAAAAAATATCTTTGTACAACTGTGACAGAAATAAGCAAGTTCTGTCTTCCAGCAATTCTGGAAAAAGCAAGGGATATCCCGCAGCTTCTTAATGTTAGTAACACCGATCGATCATGAGACTTTTTTTCAGAATCAGAATATTCCTCATTATTATCTCATCAATAACATTTCAATTTCTTTTCTAACTGATTTTTAAAGGATTGTAAATCACTTAGATTGTAAGAAATTCTTGTTTCTCAAATAGCAAATTCTTTTTTCCCTTTTTAGGAGCGTTCTTAACTATATAAATACATAGCACCTATAGTCGCGTCGTCTGGTCTGTCCGTCTTACTGTCCGCATATAGTAGCGCAAAAACTGCCCAACCGAATGGTTTGAAATTTAATATATATATACAGTCGTTGCAAAATTTTGCCGAGTCATTTCAAATTTTATGAAAATCGAATTAAAACTTAAAAAGATATTAATAAAAGTTTTCTTCATTCTATTAAATCCTATCATACGCAATTAATTTAATGATATACCCATCATAGGTAATGTGTCTAGTTTGCCATGGTGATTACGTCTCCTATTTAATATGGAGTCCTATTATTTCCGTATTACTGAATTTAATATATATAATATATGACCTTAACAAATTTTGTATTCACGCATTTTTGCATAAGAGTGCAACAGCTATTGTGCACCAAGATCTGAATATTTATAAAACTAGTTATAGTACGAACGCACCTCATTTGCCACGTTTGACGTACAATTTCAGACTTGTTTAATTTGCGAATAAATAAAATTTTCACATTAACCCTTTATGCACTGAATTACGAATTCATGAAAATTTTATCTTCTAAAGCATTTTTCGTGAATTGATTAAACTACATTAGAGGATTTACATAATCATTTACTAAATTTTAGAAGGATTGAAGGATATAGAAGGATTCATTTAATTTGAATTTATAGGGATTTTGTGCAATATTTATAACGCCACTCAAATCTTTTATTTTAAATATTTTTCTTAGTATTTTCTAGAATTAGGGTATTTACAAATAAAATGTTGTTACAATAGAAATATAGAAATATTTCCTAACTGAAAAATCTCCCCCCCCCCTTCCCCCAACGCTAAGAAAGCTGAAAATATGCAAAGGCAAAAGAAACCATCCTTTTAAAAATATTTTTGCTTTGTGTAACCAATAATACTTTTGGAACAAGATAAAGTAATGCATTATTAACTCATTCTAAACTGTATTACTACTTATCGATGTATTAAATGAATTTTATAACAAGTTATTTTAATGGTACTTATAAGTACCGTCAGTAGATAAAGGGTTAAACGCGAGCGTGGCTGAACCCATCTCATCTCTGGCGTGTAGTTTCTTAAACTTACACTGTTAAAAATTTTGCAGCATTCTGGCAGGTCATTCGACCGTTTTTTGAAAAAAAGGTTTCATAACCATAATTTAACTATATTCTGACCATAAAATGGCCAATAATATGGTCAGAATAGTGTTAAAATTACGGTTTTTTAACCGTTTTCGGAAAAAACGGTCAAATGACCTGCCAGAATGCTGCAAATTTTTAACAGTGAAGACAGAGATGGAAGGTGGAAACTTCACGGTAATTCCAAGCCAATGTACCATTTCTAGTATTTTATTTTTCACTTGAAATAGGTAATACATATTTTTTTCTGATAGTATTAAACCTATATTTGCAATGCATTTTATGAAATTTTAAAATGGTCAAAATCAGTAAAATCCATTAAAATCAGCATGATTCTCTTTACGTGTTCATTTGTTTGTCTGTTACATATTGGATGTTGGTCTGTTACAGGTAAGGTTACATATTTTTCATAACAATATTGTGGCAACAGTCAAATTTTGTGAAAGTCGAATGTTTCTGAACTCCCTCTGGATGTAAACACATTTTTGTTACAATAAATTGTATACTATTTTATTTATACTAATATTATAAAGTAAAGTTTGTTTTTTTGTTTATTTGTAGGAGGTAATCTCTGGAACTACCAAACTGATTTCAAAGGTAACGGTATCAAAATGATGGTTTTAGTCCCTGTTCCAATATAGACTATATCTCATGTCCATGCCACTTACCCCAAATGGGGTAAATGAACAAAAAAACGTTCTAAAAATGCGATTTTTGTGTTATTGAAGGACCTGGAAAGGTGAAATTTGGTACGATGGTTACGTATAAGATATAAATGCTCTCTAAGAACAGTTTCTAAAAATTTCGAAATTTAAAAAGGGTGAAAATGAGCGAAAAGCGTTCTAAAACCGTTCTAAATTACTATTTCTACTCAATCTCAGGAAATATCAAACCGATTTCAAAAGTAATGGTTGCAAATTGATGGTGACAGTCCCTGCTCGAACATAGGCTATATTTTATGTTGTTGTCACTACCACCTAAGGGTTTCAGGAGCAAAAAATGTTCTAAATTGGGTTTTTTTGTGATACTGAGGGGTCTAAAATTTTGACATTTGGCATGGTAATTATTTAAAAGGTGCAAATGCTTTCTAAGAACCGTTGAAAGAAAATTCCAAATTTAAAAGGATGAAGGGAGCGAAAAGCGTTCTAAATTACTATTTTTATGTAATCTTATGAAATACCAAACCGATTTCAAAAATAATGGTTGCAAATTGATGATGATAGAACCTGCTCAAGCATAAGCTATATTTTATGTCGGTGCCACAACCACCAGAGGGTTGCAGGAGCAAAAAAAGTTCTAAATTCAGATTTCTGTGATACCGAAGAGGCTAGAAACTTTAAATATGCAATAATAGTTACATATAAAATATAAATGCCCTCTAAGAACTGTCGAAAATAAATTCGAAATTTAAAGGGGGTGAAGCGAAGGGAAGGAGTGAAAAGCGTTCTAAAAAAGTCCTAACTTACGGTTTCTATGCAATCTCAGGAAATAATAAACCGATTACAAAAGTGATGGTTGCGAATCAATGGTGGCACACTCTGATCCTCATAGGCTATACTTTATGCCGGTTCTACTGCCACCTGGGGTAGGCAGGAACAACAAACGTTCTAAAAAAGGCTTAAAAACTAAAAACTTTCTAAATTACGTTTGCAATGGAATATTAGGAAATATTAAACTTATTTCAAAATTAAGGTTGGCAAATTACTGATGGCAGTCTCTGTTTCAACATAGGCATTTTATGTTAGTGCCACTATCACCAGAGAGGTGGTAGACCGTTAGACATGAAGCTTGGAATTTGACATGATAGTTAATTTTAAGACGTAAATGTGTAATAAGAACGGTTTCTAAAAAATTCAAAACTTCAAATGAATACTGAAATCAGCATAAAAGCTTCAAAATGCTTTCTAAATTAACATTTATTTAGAATTAGTTTTAGTTCTTCTTATTAATTTAAGTCTCATTTCTGCCTAATGCAATGTAATAATGAAGTTTAGTCAAACTTTGGCTTAATTAGTAATTTTTGAATTATTCCTAAAAGTATAATTTCTTCTAATAAAAATTAGGCATACAAATATCATTTGGCACATTTCAACTATTACGTTTGCAAAGCCGCGGGTTTTGCTAGTAAGTAGGAAGCATTAAGGTATATGAAAAGCATGGTAATTCCTGTTTGTGTGTTATAATTCCACTTTTTAAAAAACAATTATTTACATTAAATAATTTACTCATAATAACTATATTAATTTATCTTCTAATATCATATGCCAATTGTAGCCATCTTTGAATTACACAAATACAGTAGAGCGCCGATTATCCGAACAATTCGGGACTGACCCTAGTTCGGATAAGCAAAAATTCGGATAAATGGACAGGCAGTTTAAGGGATGTTCCTGATTATACTAAAACCTTCACACTTTATCCAGGCTTAGGACTGGCAGCACCAGTTCTAGCGTGTTTAAAAACTTTTTTTTTTGTTTAATTTTCTAGCATTTAAAATTTTCTTTTTCTCTTTCTATAATTTTGTGAACTGCAAAGATTATACTTTAAGCAAAAAAACTTTTGTTGTTACTTGCTTCAACGGAGACATTCTTTCCAATGCTGCCATATCTCGAATTCTTCTTAAATACGTTAGTTGAATATAGGATCCGAGTTCTTCTGCCGTTCGAGCATTCGTTTTCATTTCTTCAATTTCTTTTTCATCTTAAATCTCATCCCACAACCTCATCATCATTACAATTTTTTTTTTTTTGAGAAAAATAGGCTGTTCGGATAAATAGAAGTTCGGTTAATTGGAGTTTCGATAATCGGCGCTCTACTGTATATATATATTTTAAAATAAGGTAAGGCCATTTTATCCATGATGACTGTTAGTCTATTACAATGGAATTGCCCTTCAGCAGACAGGAAGAAATTTTCCCATTACATAAGAAAAAAAGCTTGTTAAACATGTTGAAGGAAAAATTATACATTACCTCGTTTCTTCATCAGATGGATTAACAATTTTTCATCTTCGTGTGAACGGCCGAAGGACGTTGTAACATCCCCGAGTGACCCGTACTCTGGAGGCATTGTGCGAATCAGTTATTACGAAATATGTTGTCACAAAATCTAGGAAAGAGAAAAATAACTTTTACAGTTTCGATTTATTTATTTTTCCTTTACACATACTTTCTTTTAAGGATAATGGGCGGTAGAAAATGACTATTTTCGACCCAAAAGAAAAAACAGAACGAAAACTTGCAGATGGAATATGTTCCAAGCGGGGTTAGGAATCAGTGGTCGTTAGTCGTCAAATGCAACTAAATTATTGCATTTCACGACCACAAAATTATGTCTAGTCGTCAAATTTGACGCCTGGCTTTCTTTCATTTTAATTTTCGTTTAAAAACGCTCTCATTCGATTAATTGCACATTTACTAAACTAAAAATGTCAATGTCCATTACGATAAATATTCTGTATTTCATCATTTAACATATTTTAACATATTTAGAAAGAATCAAATATTAAAATGATGTTTCATTATTATTTCTTTAAGGGGTCTCAAGACTCTTAAAGCTTTAAAATTTTCGAAATTTTAATTTTTTTAGACGTTAAACTCCTATTTTTTCGGAACATTTTGATATAATTGTTTCCTTCAAATTCCCATTAGAACAGAAGTTATAGCTTTTAGAATTATACTCGCTCAATAGCTGAAACGGCGTTTTTCAAACTTTGGAGTCATTTTTCTCCAAATGACGCTTTTGGGCATGACGCGCACCATACCTAAAAAACTTCTGAATATTTTTTGACGAAATTTTCAAAACATATGTTTCATGTTAGTTGGCATAAACTGAATCTAAAATTTCCTTTTTATGGTTCAAAAAGATGTTTTTTTAGGTGATTATATTGTTGAAATTTTCAAAATTTTGCAGTAGCTAAATACAACTTTGTATTAAAAATATACAAATTTATTTAGGGTCAGGGTAATTATTACAATCTGAAGTAGGCACCAAATTTTCCATTCTAGTTGCAAAATTTACTTTGTAATCCTGCGCGTAATCTGTTATGCCGATTTTTTGCTCATCAAACGTCTGACAGGTTGGAGCCCCCTGTAAATGCTAATTCTGCATCTGGAATTTTTTTAAATGCATGAAATGAACGATCATACTTATATCTTTCATCCCAATTAAAATTGTGTCCTAAAATTAAATACATTTTAAGATATTAACTGTTGAAAATGGTCTTTTTTTTTTCCCAATTTTAAGAGTCTTGAGACCCTTTAAGTCAAATACATTTTTTTAATAGAAAATTGAAAAAAAAAGCATTATTTCATAATTGTGATTGATACATATGAGGACATGAGTTTTAAAACTCGCCTTATCCAAAATTTAAAAAATCGTGTTTTCTCTTACCAATCTATTCTATTGGTAAACCTGCAGCGAAAAAAAAAAAAAAAAAAACCGATCTTCTGAAAAAAACAAGTTTTATCGTGTATTTCTGGCATTGAAAAATCTTAGTTTACAAAAAAAAAAAACCAATAGACGCAGTTAGAGGTTTTTCGCGATTTCTCAAAATTTGATTTTCTGGCTAAGGCGAGTTTTGAAATTCACGTCCTCATATATACATATAAATAAACGGAAGCACAATACTAAGTTTTAAAAAGATGAGATATCTATACACAAATTAGTTTGGATTTTCGGTAACAGAAATATCAGTTTGAAAACTTCAGGAAAAAAATATGAATTTTCATGAAAAATTCATAAACATAAATTTAATTTTTTGGAAGAAACAAAATTCAAATCATAAGAATTCATGGTTCTACTTAAAATTTTTAACGTATGATTTAAAAGAAAGAAGTCCTCACAGTAGGTTCGAACCCTCGCCTCCTGGTCAGAGCGTAAGTGCGCTACCTCAGCGCCACGATGCCCGCTTTACAGAAGTTCAAATTAATGAGTATTTAAAACGTATGATGAACTTCAATCACAAAATTTCTCAAAAACTATGGTTCATTCAAACAATAACTTTCACCAGAATAGTTAGAAGTATGACCCTCTACAACATACTTTAACTCTAAAACGCAGGAAAATTTACGTAAGTTTTATAAAAATACATTAAATCAGAAAATTTATTTTACACTATTTAAGTTAATTGTTTAACTTATTTCAGTGTAATTTATATTTAACTCATTTTATGAATAAATTCCTGGTTCGAATCGATAATTAGTCCATTAGTCGGTGTCGAATTGACACCTGCTTGGCGTTCTAGTGTTAAAAGCATCAAAATATGTGAGCGCCGCGTTTGGTAGTCTCCTTGTGGGATAAAAAGTGTCTAGGCTGGAATCCAACACGCAGCCTTTGGCTAAAGTTGCCAATGCTCTTCCATTCGAGCAACCTGTAATGCAACGGACGGACACAATTTACTCAGACAACATTTTGGCAATAGCATCTGGTTTGCCCTGTAGACATCTCAACAGAATAAGCCGCAGGTAAAGTAACTCATTAAAATATGGAAACGTAGGCATTCTCTATTTCTTCAACACAATCATGCAGTGGCGCCAACTTATATAGGCCCGTGGGACCCGAGCCCACTCAATAATTTGTTCTTCCAACCCACCCAATTTTCCTTTATATTTGGAAATTAATTTTTCTTCCTAAATGCAATAAATTTGCAGTTGTTATTATTCAGCCATTTTTTTTTTATATGAAAGATTTTTCAGAAATGCAGCCAAAGCGTATTAAGACAATTTTCAACATTCGTCAGCTCAGGCGCCTTTTTAACGTCAGAACACACTGAAAATTTATAAAATTTAAAAACTCAGTATGTTTTGTCAGTAAAAAAATATTTTTTATTGTCCTTCTTAGTATTTCTCTCTAATGCCACTCTCTTTCTAAATATACGTTATACGAAAAGGAGTCCGTATTAAAACTAAATTTCGTATTTTAATGTGCATGCAGCCCCTTTTTAAATTAATGCCATACCTGAAAGATGCACTTGATTTGTATATTTTTTTGTATCTTTTTTTATCAGCTGTTCAAGAAATTGTATCCTTTTTTATGCATCCGGCATAGTTTAACTAAATAGTACTATTAATACAAGCATTTCAGGGTAATTGCATTAAATGCCCATTTTATATTTTTTTAGTCCTTTGCGTTTTAATTTGTAGTCAAATTCATGGCAAAATACTAAATATTAGTGCCCATAAAATGAATACCCCATGAGGATATAATTAAATAAAATTGCAACTTTATATCCTACTCTAAAAATTTCTAACTTAACTTCAAATATCATCTTTTCACAAACTTTCAAAGAAAGCAATATGGCAGTGTCATTTTACCATATAAAATACTGATTGTTGAGCGCACCCAATATTTTTCAAAAGTTGGAGCCACTGCAATCATGCATTGCAAAAAGAGAGAGAGATTTGATTGCCGGTGCAATTTCCGCATTTTTACAAAATATTTTTCTGAGATCAAAGGATTTCGTGAATGAGTCAGAAATTAGCCAATATGGATTTTCTTAATCCTTGAAAAATAATACCGCTAAAAATCTAATTAATTTGTTGTAGCTAAGGCTTTCCTATTTTTTTTTTTAATAGAGAGAGGGGGAGAGGGAGGAAGTTCCGGCATAATGGAATATCATTACATTTTTATTTGTAGGTCAACATAAACAAATTGAGATTTATTAAAAGTTAGTAAAGAACAAACTGACTATTTCTTAACACATTTCTAATACCTTTAAAGTGGAAGAAAAAATACATATAAATATTTAGCTTTTAAAAAAATTTGCACATTTTGTAACGGCAACCAGTCGGGTAATGTGGAATAGGGTCATAAGGAATACCCAGGCAGCACACAGATATCGGCCAATGTCCCGATCAATATTGGCCACTGTCTCGAAAGTCACTGAATGTCAGACGTCAAATTTACAATATCTGCCGATATTCACAGATGTAACTTAAAGAAAGCATCCAAACGAATTTTTTGCAACACTTATAACATTATAATACGGAAATAGTATTCTAAACAATAAAATTTAACAATTTTGCCATTTTCAGAAAACTTGATTTTTTAATGCCTTATTTTTAATATTTTATTTACATTGGCCAATGTTGTAAAAATGATATTAGTATTCCAACATTCAGAGATATCTATCGACATTCGTAAAAACAATATCATTTTTCATCCAAGATACCTGTCGACATTTAGCATATCTGACGAAGTTTGTAATTTTGACCAAAGTGAATGGAAAGTTCTGAAGTACCGCCCGTTTCTATTGTTTTCGTCAAAGAGTATTTGATGGAGACACCTGCCATGAAATTTGCATTATATAAAAATTTTCTTTAGGAATCTATAGTTATTTATATATATGTATATATTTGAAATTATATATATATATATATAGAAATCTGTTGAGATTGGTATGGAAAATTTTCTGTAGTACAATTTATATAGACAGCAATAGAAAAAATTCTCAAGAAAAGCAATTCATATTAAAATCTATTGATAGTGCTATATAAAAACTTAATAAGGAAATCTGTAATTATTGCTCTAGAATTATTTGTATTTAAAAAAATAATGTAGTGCCTATAACGATGTTAAAATATAACGTTTGTTAGTTTTATAAAAAACGAAAGATGCTTTTTTTTTATTACGTAATATTTTTACGTAAAAAAAAAAGAGATCAATTTATGTATTATTTAATGGATACTATGTTTATCTTTTTAAAATGGTCTCGAATTTCAGACTTTTAAAATAATTTTATTTTTTATTATTGAAAGGATACAAATTTAGTTTCAAAAGTAGGTCATTAGTTTTCAACATAATTTCTTTTTAAATTTCTAACAAACTTAATAAAAAGTTATATTTAAATAAATCCTTGTTAAAAGAATGTAAAATAAAAGAAGTCGATTGTGGCTGAAAGAGTATGAGATAATTAAATTATAATTTTGTCAGACATTTTTTACATCCCTAATAGAAAAATCTACTTTCACTACTTTCTATTGAAATTTTCTTATTACTACATATTCCCTGGATAAACACTCGTTATACTTAAATAGAAGCAGGTTTCTCTGTCTTATTCCATAATAAGACTAGAAATCTCATGAGCATAAACTCCTCCTAACTCAGTGAGAAGTTTACATTCACCACATTTGCAAGTCGCATTCGTTGGGGTTCAAAAAACAAATTAATATCTAAAAAGTTATAAGTTAATATTTAAAATAAAAATGTTATTCTGGAATATTAGAAAAATATATCGCTCAATGTCAAATAATGATACTAAGCAACGTAAGAAAAAAATGTCACTTAATGTGACAAACTGATATTCAGCGATGTTGGAAAATATTGGCCAACATTGCCAAATATAAAAAAATAACATTCGTGGAATATCTTTTTACGGGGGGGGGGGGGGAGGGGTCATTTAAGGTTGCCCAATATTACATTTTGATATTGGCCGATATCTTTGTGTTACCTGGGTATTAAAATTGCAAGAAAAATCACTATTTAAAAGAATAACCAAAATTATTTAACGAGTATAAATCTTAGTACATCATCTATAAATCACCAGATTCTTCGAAAAAGTAGTTTAATTTTTAGACTCGTCTTGAATAGTTGTCTAGCTATTATTAACCGAATTATATTCCATATTAACCGAAACACCATCTTGAAAAACATAACCTCTTCATTCGTCAACAAGTTAGCATAGAGGAAAATGGACTAACATGGAAATAAATATAACTGTTCAACTTTATACTGAATTTGGTTAACACCACTGGCAACGAGATTTTAAAATTAATACGAATTTTATAGATTTTACCTGCAAAAATTGAAAATAATTTTTTCCCCCGTGTCGCTCTAAAAAACATGTATCCAAACAGAACTGACAAAGAAGGTCTCCTTAACGGACATACTCAGAATATTTAAAAAACTAATTAAACTATTTATGTATGTAATAAAGGATCAGTCAAATTTAGTGGCGGATTTACAGTAGAAACTCTGTAAAAAAAAAATTCTTGCGAGTATTTGGCGCGAAAAGACGAAAGCGTCACGCGATTTGGCGAGCAGTACTTTTCCTTGCCAAAAGCAAACTATTTTAATGCATCTGAAAATTGCTTGTTAATTGAATTTTAGAATGCGTGTAAATAGTATTTAATGAATTTAAACTTAAACGATAAGAGAGTTTAATAAATATATATTTTTTTATATTACACATTTATGTTGCTTGTTATTCAATTTTGTTTCTTTAAAAAAATTTTCATATATTAAGGCGCATTCCAAAATAAAGGCAAGATGAAGAATTCTGCAGTTATTCATTTCAATATCATAGATGTCTTTGTTTCCATAGCACCAAATTTGAATCGACAGTATTCAATTGGACTTAATTTTGAGATTGAAACAATTTTAATTAAAATTTTGTTTTAATTCATAAAATTTGACAGTTAACTTTCATTATATATATATATATATATATATGACAAAACTATAGTTAAATCAAACTAAAACTGACAAAACTAAAGTTATTTAAACAAATTCGATATGAAACAGTTTTATCTTAAAAAGTACTTGACAAAGTATTTTTTGAAATTTTATTCCATCACCAACCAGTGATAAATCGTCAAATATCGAAATTTTCATTATTTTTTTACGGACGCTCTTTCCAGTTTCAGCTGAAGTTTTTTTTATAAACATATCTATCCTCATGAGTAGATCATTCGATATTTTTTTCAGATTTTTCGCAGTATGCCCGTATAGAGACCTTCCTTGTGATTATAGTGCCTCATGGGAGTACTACAAAGTCGCATGGTAGATTTACGCTTGCCTTCTACACGGTAAGCTCCAGGTATTGAAATTTTGAAGATTGCCATATTATCCGACCATTCCATAATACCCGAACTTCCTCTATAATTTACACGCGAAGGAATTTCCGTATTTTACCAGTACAATTTCCATATTTTTATGAATTTTTGCCTTTTGCATGAAATAAAAATAAATTTCACGGATTTAGACAAAATGGAAATTTAATGCTATCTGTCAAAGATTTTCTCAAACCCAAACTTCCGACACATTTACGAAATCACTGTCATAGAAGAAAAAAATGTTTCCATAAAAATGCGAAAATTATACTGGAAATTTACGTTTTTTAAAAGTGTACTGGTTTGTAAAGATATCACACAAGATAAAAATTTTCCAATTGTAATTTCTTCACCAAAAATACTTATTCAGTAGTAGTTTAGGAAGGGGGGGAGAAATAAAAACAAAATGAGTATTAGACCCTTACACTTCATGCATGGATTTTTTAAAAAAGAACTTGATTAAAAAAAATATTTTACGCTTAAAATAGATTTACAATGGATTATTTAAAAAATCCCAAAAAATGTTGATTTTTTAAAAATTTCTGTTTATTACAAAACGAACCTGATGTGGTGTTATAAGCCCTAAAAATGATTAAGAGTTATTAAAAGAGTTTTCTGTGATAATTCAAATTTGAATATTTACAACAAAGTAAAAGGCGAAAAAAAAAAAAAAGAATAAAAAGAAAAGGAAGAGATTTATACAAAATTAATGTTCATTTGTATATATCACTCTTGCACCAAATGCGTGCATTTTTTGTTTTCAATTGGATGAAAAAAAATATTGTGCCTTTAAAATAGATTTAAAAAAGATTATTAAAAACAAATAACGTTGAATTTTTTAACATCTTCCATTTATTAAAAAATTACTAAACGATCCTGATCTGAGGTTACATGTATTAAAAATCATTAAGTGTTATTAAATAATTTTTTGTGATAATTCAAAATTTCAAAACCTTACTACACAGTAAAAAGAAAAAATCCTTTTGTTTTGATCCAATAGCAGAAATTGTCTTTAAGAAAAAGTCTCGTGTGGAACAGAAAAAAAGCTCAAAAACAAATTTTACAACTAAATATTCGAAAAGAAAATGGCTTTGTTATTTATTTCGACATTTCGTAAGTATTACTGAACTTCATGTGAGGTTATATGCGATTCAGGAATAAAAAATTAAATATGCAGAATTCTCTGGCGTCTTTTTGGAACATTTTATTTACACGTGAATGTGGATAATATTCATAACTATATATTATTTTTTTTTCATTTTAAAAGCTGTGCTTTAACCGCTGATATGTCGATAAAATCGGCAGATGCAGCACATTTTTAAGGTTTTTAATTAACAATATCTTTCTAATATTAAATATTCAATATTTAATATTGAATATTCAATATTTAATATTCAATAATTTCAGGCGTAATTTCACTGCTGAAAAGTAGTTGGAAAATTAATTAAAATTGAATATATTTCTAACCCCCCCCCCACCCCCTTTTCAGTCACTAAACTTGCAAGCTTTGCAAGCACTTATTTTCGCTTTTGTTATAACAATTTATGAAACTGTAAAAAATCTCAAAGATACTTTGAATCCTTTGCTTTGAAATATATGCCTTAATTATTCATTTAGTTGAAATTAAAGAGTTAAAAAAAAAATTAGATTCAAAACTGCTACTCAAATTTCTGCAAAACATCGATCTTGATTTTTACACATTTCACAACAGATCAGTCATTTTTGAGGTTTTAATTATTTTATTTCAACTAATGACATATCACAGTCTTAAAAAAGATTATAAAATTTTCCTCTACTATGTTAAACACTTTTAAAAGAAGAAAACAGTAAGTGCTCAGAGAATAAGACCCATTCTATGACTGAACAATTTAAGTAGAAATACTATCTCATTGCAAAATGCCAAACTGGTACATAAAAATATACTTAATGCAATAGAGGAACCTAATTATTTTGCTGTGTATTATATTAAAGGTCTGTATCGAAAAATTCTTGAAAAGGTAGCCGAAAACTTCAGTTGACCAAAGCAAAATAAAATTGGTAACAAACATTCAGTTATATTTTTTATGGAGCAATACATTTGCAAGTTATTAATAAATCCATTCACAGTGGATACTAATGAAAGTAATAAATACTGCTTATAAATGTTGTAAAAATGCATAAAAATTCTTTGGCTAATTAATGATTTGTAAAATGTACAAGAGTCTTTTGCACGTCAAATAACTTTGTATTTATGCCCAAAACAAAGTCTATGCTTTATTATTCCACAATTATGAGATGAACAAAACTTTTAGAAGATTGATTCTACTTATTTTATTACTCAGTCATAAAAAAATTAACTGTACTACTTTATTTACATGAAAAAGGATGCTGACCAATAATTACCCCAGAAGTGACCAAGAATTACCCCATTTTCGGGGTAATTCTTGGTCATTTAAAAATTATAATTATTTTAATTATAAGTGCATATATCTTTAAGTAAGCATTTCATAATATAGCCATCAGAGGTGGCTTATTCCACAAAAAAATTGGGAACAATACCTCTAATAGTTTTTATAATAATTAGATGTTGATGCTTTTTGACCAGGAATTACCCCGGGTGACCCTATTGTTAATAAAAATTAAAAAAAAAAGCATTCAAAATATACTATTTTCTTACTCCTTTAAACTACACTAAGAATTTAAATGATTCTATCACATTGATAGTATATAGCATATAGCTATATGCTATAAAATAAATTGAATAATAATTAATATAAATATATAATAAAAATAATATAAAAATCGTTAATAATAACTACAGTCGAACTTGGATAATTCGAAGTGCAAGGGACCACTGCAAAACTTCGAATTATCCAAACTTCGAATTATCCAGAAAAAATTATTTTTATGTTGTAAAATAATCAATCGCATCAAAAATTATCGCAAAAATAATGTTTATCAATTTTAAATAAAAAAACTACAGCTTTTTAAAATATTGAGATATTTAAGATTGCTTTATAGAGCTTACTTGAGTTTTGTAAACAAAATCTTCAAAGATATCTTCAGCTCGAAACACAGCTTCACTCACGTTAGAGTGACTGTCTTTCTACATAACGACGATATTCCACTAGATGAATCACTTTTCAAATAACTGCATTAAAACTAGATTTTGTCATTTTTGAAAGGCTAAAAACTTCGAATTAAAGAAGTTGGATTTCGAAATTTCCACAATTGCTGAAAATAACCCGACCACTTTTCAAATAAACTGAATTGAAACTAAATTTTGCCATTTTTGAAAAGGTAAAAACTTCGAATTAAATAAGTTGGACTTCGAAATAACCAAGATTTTTAAGCATTAACTGAATACAAGTTTCAAGGGACTGACAAAAAACTTCGAATTATCCACAAATTCGAATTAAAGACGTTCTAATTATCCAATCTCGACTGTATTAAATATAAGATATTTATAAAATGAACAGGAAATAAAAAACATATTGAAGTATATAGAAGATTTCAGATACTTAAATTCCCATTACCTAAAAATCTCAAATATAGTGTGTGGATTATTTTCATACAGCCATAAAAATCCAAAAAGTATGAATGTGGGACATATATATATATATAATAAAATAATAAATGAAGAGCTTATATGATAAAGATATTTTGTGATCCCCCCTCCCCCCTCTTAAAAAAATAAAGTGAATAATATGATTGAAGATAATCTCTACCATCTGTTAAATTAAAAAAAAAAAAAAGTGAATCATATGATTGAAGATAATCTCTACCATCTGTTAAGTTACTATTTGAAAAAACCTAATATTCACATGGATTTTAATTGATAAAGGCGGGATTTGACAATAAATGCAAATAGATATTTGGAACTTTACAGCTCATTTTCTCAAAATGATGATTGTGCCACTTACATTTATCATCTGAGCTCTTCAAATATAAATATAATAAAATAATAAATTTCGCGTAAATACAAAAGATATAGCTTAAAAAAAAACAAGTTGGAAATTGCTCGTCAAACGTGGCAAATGAGGTGCGTTCGTACTATCACTAGTTTTATAATTATTTTTTGCACACCATATTATACTGAATGTATATTTTTTTGCACTTCCTAAGTGTATAGTCTGTAACTTCATTAAAATGGACTTGCAATAATTTTTTTTTCCATTCCCCGTAATATAACGGAACACTTTTGACTGTCCCTGTAATTAAACTATACATCCGATTTTCATAAAATTTGAAATGGCTCGACAAAATTTTACAATAATCATATATTTAAAATTTCAGAGCATTCGGTTGGGTAGTTTTTGCTCTGTTATATGCGGACAGACAGACGGACGGACAGACAGACAGACGGACGGACGGACAGACGGACGGACTGAACGACGACTATAGGTGCTACGTATTCATGTAATTACGAACGCACCTAAAAAAATTAAATGTTCTTAAAAGAAGAAAAAATTATAACAAAAGGACTTAATGCTGAATTTTTAAGTAAATTTTACGAAATATCTTCAACAGTAAATAAATGAAAAATATAAAACATTCTCTTAAAAAAAAAAAAAAAAAAACAATTAAGAAGTTTATGTATTTTTTTTTTATTGTTATTGAAACTTTACTATCTCCGGCATATCTTCAACAAAAAACGAAATAAAAAGAATGGTTTTAGTAATTTCTTTATTCTCAAGACCATGATAGCAATAAAGGACAAATTTATACTCGCTCTTGGGTTGCCATTTTGGCCTCTGCTTTCAATTTAAAAACTTCAAATTCACTTCGGAAATTACGAAAGAAGAATTTTTACTTTAACCCCTTCGGGACCGGCGGCTTTTAGCTGAATTTTATTCGGTTGGCACCATTTTTATTTTCAAAGTTAGCTTTACTTAAATAATCACGAAAGTACTCGAATTAAAGAAAGCAAATATTACTTTTATTTTTTACTGGTGCCAAAAACAAATTCTGAATGCTTTTTTTGAAGGTACATATATGGGGCCATGGTCCCGAAAGGGTTAAGTAATCACGAAATGTATGTCATTAAATGAAGAAACTAATATAAGACGCAATTTCTGGTGTAAATGTAAAATTTCAGAATAAAAAAAAGGCAACCCTGACTCTTTCTCTACTATAAATGTGTAATTTATCGTAAACCACTTTAAATTACCATCGCTTTTTGCTCTCAAGGAAACCTTGTACGGTTTCTTAAACCTTACATAAATGTAAATTTATCTCATTGAAAAAACTAACACAAATGTATTAAGACGAATGATATATAGTTAAAATCGTCTAGATTTCTTATAGATAGCCTCTTCTTGATTTAACCTTCACCCTGACACATTTCGTGACGTTAACTAACGCAAATTCTTGTTAACCGAATACAAATGTGCTTATTATAATGTGTTAATAATTTTAAAATAACTTGATATGTGTGAGGCTTTTGCCGCTAACTTATGCAAAGACCGAAAACCGATATCGTTTTCCTTTTTTTACATGAATTATAAATGTACATAATTTATTTTATTTTAAAGCTTATTAACATACTGAAAGTTAGTCTTAATTTAAAGGTTAAGCGAGGATTTTATAGCTTTCATTTGATAGTTCAATATAGTATAAAAGAGAGCAATTAAAGTACAGTCGTGGAAAAAAAAGTAAACTCCCCCTACTAACTCCTCAACAAATTACCGTAGAAGAAAGTTACTGGTACCGAACGATTGGAAATAAAGTCTACTTTTAAATGATGTATATAAAATTTGCTTAGGGGGGCATCTACATATTAAAACGAAGCATAACTTTTTTTTTCAATAGCAGTACTCAATTCTAACAGCATAAATGAACTCTACACCCTTCAATTAGCCTAAAAACGAATTTTCATGCAATTCGTACCATAAGTTCCTGAGAAATTACTTATCTTAAAACGAGCATATTTTAAGAGCTGTATCCAAATTGAAGTTCCGTACTGGATTGTTCACCGAGAGAGCCCCTTCCTTGATCAAGGCATCTTAAGCGCCACTCAAGGAGTCAATGAAGCGTGTTAGATTACAGTACAGCAGAATAAATTTCAAAATCTGTACTCACTTCCATCATAGACGGCCCCTGAAACCACCATTTTGCCGTTTTTTAAGCATAATTTGAAAACTACTGGGAAGAAAAATGTGAAATTTTGGTTTTCCATAAAGCAGGACTTAATAAATCTAAATCTATCAAAAAAAAATTGTAGGTTGCAATTAATAATTTTTTCGAATATTAATTTCATAATTCACATAAAATTATAAAAATTGCAAATTCAGCGTATTTATGTTTGGGTACATTAGTATTATTGCTACAAAAAAATTAGCACATTAGGAGCATAATTTCAGGAGATATACATAAAAATATGAAAATGTAATTTAACATTAAACGCACTAAATTTTGAATGTTTATAATTCAAAAACTTATCATTCAAATGACTTAAAATTTGGTGTCTAGGCATAGTTTGAACCGAAGATTTGAAATATCTCGTTAAAATTGGGTATTGCCATTGAAAAAAAAATGAAGTTTGGATTCGTTTTAATATGTAGATGACCCCCTAAGAAAATTTTATATACATGATTTAAAAGTAAACTTTATTTCCAATCGTTCGGTACCAGTAATTTTCTTCTAAGATAATTTGTTGAGGAGTTAGTAGGGGGTGTTTACTTTTTTTTTCCCACGACTGTACAGGGTAAGTCAAAATTAATATAGCGATTACAAACGGCTATAACTATTTAATGGAAAAGAATTTATCAACAAGATTAACACAGAATGTAGGATGAACTTCAAAATTTCTTTACGTAAGGCAAGTGCAGTAAAGCGGAAGCCTACGCATGCGCGATTTGGAACTTTGCAACGACAAGAAACCTGTTCACTGCGGCCGTCTCATTAGTAAAAATGGCCAATTACGACGGTAAAAATGGTCAATTTGGTTTTGTGTGGTGTTATGTGAAACACAGGGTGCCTCCCATGCCCAAAACAATTGAAGAACTCGAAGTACGCATTTGTAATAAGCTTGCGTCGGTGACTGAACAAATGCTTCAGAATGTATGGCGTGAAATGGACTACCGCCTAGATGTTGCTCGTGTGACCAAGGGAAGTCACATAGAACATCTATGACGTATGTATACAAAATTTTGAATTTCAGTCTACATTCTGTGTTAATCTTATCAATAAATTATTTTCCATTAAATAGTTATAGCCGTTTGTAATCGCTATATTCATTTTGACTCACCGTGTACATTAATGATAAATGTAAAAATAAAGTTACAAAAACCTTTTATAAACATCAATATTAATCTTGAATCTTCTCCCATTTGAAAAATATTTACTCAGATGTTAGAATATAGGGGAGACCGGGGATGAAAGGAACAAGGGATGAAAGGGACACTCAAAATTTCAGGAAGAAAATAAAATGTACAAAGTTTCAATTTTGCCTCAATCGATGACGATGCTTGTTCTGTCTTAATAATCCTTATAAATAACATCAGCAATTGTAAGATTGTAGGTGATGAACGCAAAACCTGTTTTTGATACAAAAAAGTAAATTTTGATGTTGCTTTTCTTTCTTTCTCTAACAAAGTAATATTGTGTTTAGCATTATAATATTTATATTATTTAGCACTGTAAAGTATGCACTTTATGTGAATATCAGTATATTTTGTTAGGTAAAATACTCTCATGCATAAATACATTTTTCATTTCGCTAGGTGGGTATGGGGTTGAAAGGGACAGAAACTGAGGGGTTGAAAGTGACATGTCCCTTTAAACCCCTCAGGTTGACCCTCAGGCTGTTCCTATCAAGCTTCCTTTAGTAAAGCTTAATAAAAAGAGTTAGATTCATATTTGCTCCAAGCATCTAATATCAACTATGGTTTGACAACTCTGCATATGAGTATTCAATTGCTTTGAATTCTCCAAATACGTCTCTATCTTGCAAACAAAGAAGCAAGCTGGAATTGATTGGTTCCAAGATTTTATTCAACGAAATGAATTATTTTCTATTAAGAAACCTATAGCCATTAGTTTAACAAGAAGTACGAGCTTCAACAAAGCTAATGTTAATATATTTTTTAAACCTTCAGTTAGTTATGGATCGCTATAAATTTACACAGAACATAATATATAACTGTTATAAAACAGGCTTAATGATAGAGCACAAACCACCTAATATAGTAGCAAAACGTAGTGAAAAACAATTTTCTCACGTAACATCAGCTGAACGTGGCAAACTTGTCACACTTTTGGGGTTTGTTTCTACATCAGGCAACTCTGTTCAACAGTATTCGTTTTCCCAAGAAAGAATTTCAAGGAGTTCATGCTCGGGGGTGCCTCATCCCAAAAACTTGGACTTACTCATGACAATTTGTCAATGACCGCGGAAGTTTTTTAAAGAAATTGTGAATTAACGAAATATTCTAGTTGTTCCAAAACTGATTTTGCGCTTCTCTTTATTCGATAATTATGAAAGCAATATAAATATTAAGAAAAAAAAATTGCGAAAGGTAATGGAATAATTATGGTGATATTCCTGTCGCACTGTAGCCAAACTCCAGAAAAACACTCGTAATGAATTCAAAGTACAATTTTTCAGAAAAAAACCATTTTGTATTTACTGATACTATTGACATGAATGACGTGAATATTAACGATACTGTGGTGAAGTTAATTAACCCGTAACTGGTGGTGAGACAGCTAGAGCTAAATCTTTCTTAGTTTAGTAGGACTAAACATGTTTTTTCTTGCTTTTATTTTATCATATGTTGCTATATATTTTATTTTTATTTGCGTATAATTATCTTTTAGTTTTGAATAATGTAATCTCAAATAAAAAGAAAAAAAAAGAATTAAATCCATCAGACGATGAAATGCAGCCAATTTAAAATTTCGCAATTTATCAAAAAAGAATTTAATAAAAAAAATAATTGATAAAACATTTTATAACAACATTTGGCCTTAAGGTATGTGCCTACCCTCAAATCGCTGTTTTTGCGATAATTTTCTATTTATTATTATTATTATTATTTTAAATTAAAGTTCAAACATTTCGGATTCCAAAACCTTGCCTTACTTTGGTTCAGAAATAATTAGAAGCAAAGTTATAGCCCAACATATAAATCGGAAATGAACTTTCTGAAACCGGAAGTGGCCGTTTAAAGAGCCACAGAAAGGTAAACAATACATTTTAATACACAAATATATAAACACCTACAAATAGGGTGGATTTAAAAGTTGTAAACTTTATACACAAGTTTTTGTGCTATATCAAAATCTTAAATTTGCGATTTTTGGTAAACTGCGTTTTTCATTGAATACGTTTACGAGAAACATCATTTCTTAAAAAGTTTTTAAGATATTGAAATAAAATTTTATAACAAGGTTCTGCTTATCTGTTGGTATGTTATGAAGCAAAATATAGCTTGTAAGTTTGTATATATTAATTTAAGAGCAGTTTTTATTGAAAAATATACATTTTCTTTTTAAAAAATCATGTTTTGTATACAAAGTTTGGTATATGTTAGTAAATTTAAGAGGTATTGTAAATCTTTTGCTTCAGAACACAGGTAAGTTGTTTGCTTATATATTGTTGAAAAAAAGAAAAAGTGAAATATATTGAATAGATTTTGTTATAGAAGGTTTGGCATAAAAACAGTTCTTTGCTAAAATTTGACTAAGTATTGCCTAAATTTGAAAAGGTAATTAAAATTCCAATAAAAATTCATATGAATTCATAATTTTATTCCCTGTTTTAACTAAAAACTCTTGTGTTTGATAAAAATTTCATATTTTTCAGAAAAGTGCCACGAAGGTAGGTACATACCTTAAAATAGCACAGAAAAGTTAAAAAAAAATTCTGTAAAATAGAATCGATTAGATAATGAAATCTATTACGGGGAGCCGAACTTTGAACAGGGAACGTTTTGATTAAAAGACAAATGCAATACCATGGAGCCAGCGAAAAAGACTGAAATTAAGGTCCTGTTTTAAAATCTAAATTTCATGTCATTAGGTAATGAAATCTATTACGGGGAGTCAAACTTTGATCCGGGGACGTTTTGATTAGTAGGCAAATGCAATACCACCGAGTAAACGAAAAAGAATGAAATTAAGGTTCTGACTTAAAATCTAAATCTCATGTCATTAAATCAATTCAGTTAATTAAAACAATATAAAACATTTTCAAAATTTTATGATTTGTCGTGTGATCGGAGGTATTCAGCTATAAGTCTGCAGAATCCCAAGTCTCTAAAACTTATACAGTTTCCGGGAATGAACTCTGCGACAGACAGATAGAAGAGTGAGACGAACAGATGGAACGAAACCCTAAAAAGTAGTGGACAGTAACCATTTCTGTGCAGTACAAATGGTACGATTTTTAAATAAGTTTATTTTAACCAGAAAATTTGAACTATGTTGTTATTTTAATATAAAAAATGTAAAACGTAAATTATACTTATACTGTAGTCCTCGGACTACCCATTCATAAATTTTCAGCCTCTCCATAGTTAAATTTTTAACTTTTCTCTCTTTTATTCTAGTACTAATGTGCTACGTTTAAACTATTTTCTCATGGCTCCTCTAGGATTTGCTATACACATACTCATATACAGAGAGTGGAGTAGCACTGCTATTGGGTATCCCCTAGAACTGCTCTGCTGTTCGCTGTTCGTAAATTATAGACCTTAGACTTGATTCTGAATGTATTAAAACAAATGGAATCCTTTTTGGAGACCACTGTCAATATTGTAGAATATTTTTAACGGACAGAAGGCGCAATTATACACGGCATGGCATGGCACTTTAGATCAAGGTTGTCAGATTTACTGCCCTGGTAGGTACCCATTTTTCGCGCAAAGCTGAGTTTTTTAGCTTAAAAAACCAGAGTTTTTTTTTTTTGGGGGGGGGGGGGGGAATGGGTTTTTAACAAATAAAATAACATATTGTAATATTAAGTACTTTTTGAACGAAAAAATACAACAATGAAATGTTTCTTTACATATAAACATACATGCACAAAATCTTCTTGGCTTTCAACTATCATACAATATTTATTAGATTTATTATTTTCATATACAGTTAGTATTCTTTAACTTGAAAGAAAAAGAATTGGTCATATAATTGTAAAAAGTATATAACTGTACAAAGTAATAAAGAAAAGTATAATTAACATCTACGAAAACATATTTCTTGAAATTAAATATGAAAAAATAAGATACTTTTATAATTAAATAAAGCAGATGCCCAAAAAGAAGCACCATAATGAAGGAGAATAATAAAAAACTTTAATGATATTGACCTTTTATAATACACGAGAAATTTTTACACAGTACAAAAATTCAAACTGCAAATTTTATTATGTTTACTAATCTTTTTCATTTGAACTTTTCAATAATTGGTGTCACTTTTCTAGTCTTTTGATTACCAAACCTATTACTAAGTTTATTTTGAACAAAGCCAAAAGTTGAAAAAAGACGCTAAACTCATGCAGAACTGGCAGGCAATGAATTTAACAATG